>LR738714.1:815258589-815354020 GCA_902687465.1 Secale cereale
CCCCCCCCCCCCCCGACAGTCTTGGCGTCGTCGTTGGAGACGCAAAGGCTGGAGCGGAAATCACCAAAGACAGAGCTCGGGAACCCCTTGGTCATCACGTCGGCAAGTTGCTGCGAGGTTGGGACGTGGACGATGCGGAAGTCACCGAGAGCCACCCGTTCACGGATGAAGAGGATGTCGAGTTCGATGTGCTTGGTGCGGCGGTGATGGACAGGGTTGCTCGAAAGGTAGACGACAGAGATGTTGTCGCAGTAGATGACAGTCGCCGCGCTCACCGTGCATCGTAGTTCACCGAGGAGTTGCCGGAGCCAGATGCATTCCGCAACGGCGTTTGCAACACCGCGATATTCCTCCTCGAGGCTGGAGCGGGAGACGGTGGCTTGCCGCTTGGACGACAAGGAAACAAGCGCGTCACTGAGGAAGACGCAGAAGCCTGAGGTCGATCGCCTGGTGTCGAGGCAGCCGGCCCAGTCGGCGTCGATGTAGGTGCGGAGATCCAGCGACGCGGATGCCCGAAGATGAAGACCAAGCGAGAGCGTGCCATGCACGTAGCGCAGCACGCGCTTGAGCAGTGCATTGTGGCACTCGCGCGGGTCATGCATATGGAGGCAGACTTGTTGGACGGCGTAGGAGAGCTCCGGCCTGGTGATGGTTAAGTACTGCAGAGCACCAGCCAGGCTGCGGTACTATGTGGGATCGTGGACACGAGGCCCGTCAGCGTAGGGGAGCATGGCCTTGGTATCCACCTTGGTGGGAGAGGGCTTGCAATTGTCCATGCCAGCCCGCTCCAAGATGTCCTCCCCATACTGGGACTGGGACAGGAAGAAGCGAGAGCGCGTCCTCGTGACATGGATGCCGAGGAAGTATTGCATGGCGCCAGTGAGGCGCACGATCACTCACCGGAGAAGCTCGTCGGAGGAGGCGGTGAGGACGATGTCATCGACATAGAGTAGTAGATACGCCGCATCGGAGCCGCGCGCATAAGTGAACAGAGAAATGTCCGAGCGGGTCGCCGTGAACCCGATGGTGCTGAGGAAGGTGGAAAACCACAGGAACCAAGCCCGCGGGGCTTGCTTGAGCCCGTACAAGGACTTGTACAGGCGGCAGACATGACGAAGCCCGCGGGTTGCAGGCAGTAGACCTCCTCCTGGAGCGCGCCGTGCAAGAACCCGTTCTTGACGTCGAGCTGGTGGACGGGACACTAGCGCGACGCGGCGAGCTTGAGGACGGTGCGCACAGTGGCAGGCTTGATCACTGGGGAGAAGGTTTCGCCGTAGTCCACGCCTGGGCGCTGGTGAAAGCCCCAGACGACCCAGCGCGCCTTGTACCATTCGAGGGAGCCATCGGCACGCGTCTTGTGACGGAAAATCCATTTTCCAGTGATCACATTTGCTCGAGCGGGGCGTGGAACCAGATCCCATGTGCAGTTGCTGACGAGAGCGGCATATTCCTCCCGCATGGCAGCGACCCAGTTGGGATTGCGAAGAGCCCCGCGAACGGAGCGCGGGAGCGGCGAGATGTTCGGCGAGGGGTTGACAGCGGTGGTGGCGACGCAGACGTAGTCGGTGTCGTACTTGCGGTTGCGCTTGACCACCCCAGCGCATGCCCGGGTAACAATGGACGAGCCTGAGGGGGAGGAAGGCACCGCAGCTGGTGAAGATGCTGGTGGCGCGCCCGCAGCAGAGCCCAGAGCGTGTTTGCCCGCAGCAGATGTAGACGCGCCGTTGGATGTGGATCCAACGGAGGCGTTTAAACGCCCGGAGCGCCCGCCAGATGTCGGTGAAGGGGGGCCACTGGATGAAGATCCAACAGCGGAGCTTGAACCAGTGGATGAGCCACGCAAATCTGGCGCGATCAACGCCCGCGCTTCGTCAATCCAAGCGGGTTCAGAGCGTGGCTGAACAGGGACTGGAACAAGGCGTGGGGGAGGAGTTGTGGGAGAAGCGACGGGCGCTGCAGGGACTGCGAAAGGAAAGACGTGCTCGTCAAACCGAACGTGGCGTGAGATGAGGACGCGACGCGTTGCAGGGCCGTAGCACCGATAGCCGTGGTAGTCGAGAGGGTAACCAAGGAAAACGCAGGGCAGTGAGCGAGGCTCAAGTTTGTGATGCGTCGTGGAGGTTGTGTTGGGATAGCACAGGCACCCAAACACCCTGAGGAGAGAGTAGTCAGGAGCGGCGCCGAGCAGCAGTTCATGTGGTGACCGCGGCGACATGCCAGAGCAGGGTGGTTCTGGCAAGGGCCTCGGCCCAGAAACGTGGTGGCATCGCGGCGTGGAGAAGCAGCGAGCGAACGCTGTCGTTGAGGGTGCGAAGAACACGCTTAGCTTTGCCGTTCTGTTGGCTTGTATAAGGACACGAGAGGCGTAAGACAGTGCCGTGTTGTGTGAGCAGAGAGCGAAGGGGAAGATTATCGAATTCGCGACCATTGTCAGTCTGGATGGCGAGAATGGGGCGCTCGAATTGGGTACGAACATATGCGTTAAGGCGGAAAGAACTCCCATAACTTCAGACTTGTTGCGAATTGGAAATGTCCAGACATAATGAGTACAACTATGAAGAACCACGAGATAATATTGAAACCCTGAAACACTACTGACATGCGATGTCCAAAGATCTAAATGCAAATTTTTAAAAGGAAAATAGCTACGGTGTGGTGAATCGGAGAACGGCGGGCGTGCCTGCTTGCCCAGACGACACGCACGGCAGCTGTGGCTCGACGAGGGACGACAGGTGAACGAAGTGTCTTCTCCTGGGTGCCCTAGCCGCTGGTGCCAGAGCTCGACAGTTGCGACGCCGGGGAAAGGAGGAGCGGGGCTGGAAGACGAGCCAGAGGTCACACGGTAGAGTTCACCCCTGGAATCACATCGCAGAATCGCCTGGCGGGTGCGGATGTCCTTGACAGAAAAGCCAAATTCGTCAAACTCAACTGTAACTGGGTTTTCGCGAGTGAGCTTACGAACAGACAGTAAGTTTTTGAGAATAGAAGGGGAAAGGAGAACATTGTGGAGACAGAGAGGACTGGTGGTGGTGAGGAGAGAACCGTGGCCGATGTGGGTGACCGGGATGCAGTCACCACTGCCCACGATGATCTGAAGAGAATTAGAAGGATGCAGGGACTGAAGGTTACCCGAGTTCGAGGTCATGTGTGCCGTCGCACCGCTGTCCATGTACCAGTCCGAGGTGCTCCCAGACGGTGGAGAGGATGTGGACACGGTGTGGACAACAGTCTGCAGCGCCCCCATGTTCCACGGCTGCGGCGGCGGAGGCTGGGCCCCGGCGCTGGAGCTCGCACCAGAGTCGCCATAGGAGCTTGGAGCAGCGTAGGGGAAGTAGCCGCACGGGATGGGCAAAGACTTGTTTACAAACGGCAAATTCTTTGGACGGCAAAGACTTGTTTAGATATCTAAACTATGGTAAATTTTCTCAAACTTTTTCCATGCCTTCTAGGACTTATAAAGCAGTAGCACAAAAAAATTTCATATTCTTTGGACTTTGTTTAGATATTCAAAAAAATTAAAAAGTCAACACAGTCACTTTGTCGTGTGTAAACAAAATCGCAGACGGCAAATTCTTTGCCGTATGCGTTTTGCTTTACAGACGGCAAAGTGAGCTCTTTGCCGTCTTTAAAAAAATAGCAGACGGCAAAAAATTCTTTACCGTCTGCTATTTTTTTAAAGACAGCAAAGAGCTCACTTTGCCGTCAGCCGTTATTTTCCGACTACAGGTGTCGGCAAAATTGGTCTTTGCCGTCTGCCCCGACCAAATGCTGACGGCAAAGAGCGGTACTGACGGCAAATCTTCTGTTTCCTATAGTGGGCGGGTACGCGAGGCCGGCGAGGTACGCCTGCTGGTGTGGAATGCCAGGGCGAGGGCCGAGGACGGCAGTGCCCGGAGCACGCCATGTCATGGGCCACGCCTGGACCATGCCTGTCCATGAGTTGGCGCCGGGCGCGGCACCGGGCCGCGGGCGGTGCTGCTGGCGGCGTGGAGGGGTTAGCCCCCCCTCCCCCGGAACCATAGCCCCGGCGATGACCGTGGCCGCGCCCACACCCAGAGTCTGCAGGTGGGGAAGGGGCGGGAGCGGTCGCAGCAGGACACGACACGGGCGCCGGAGTCGGCGCGCGCTGCAAGGAGAGCATGCGTGGACTGCTCCGCACGATGTTCCTCAAGGAGGGGGAAGGAACGGGCCTGCAGAAACGTCGGCAGCGGGACACGGGAGGTGAGGTGGGGAATGGCATGGTGGTACCATGCATTGAGCCCGCGCAGCATGTTGAAGAGCTGCTGAGTGTCGGTGATTTTCTGCCCGAGGTCGCGAAGCTGGTCGGTGAAGGATTTGAGGCGGGCGTAGTACTGCATGATGGTGAGGTCGCCTTGGACGATGGCGTGGTACTCGGCGTCGAGGTAGACTGCACGCGAGAGCTGGTTGTCGCGGAAGATGCTCTCGATCACAGACCAAAGCGTGGCCGCCGTGTCCTCCGGCTGCATCACGGCGTCGACGAGCTCCGGCGAGATGGTGAAGTACAACCAGTGCACGATGCAGTGGTCGACCATGTCCCACTCCGGGTCACGGGGCTGGCGAGGAGGAGCGGCCGCGACGAGGAGGTGCTCACGCACGCCAAACATCCCGACGACGGTGTTGAAGAACCGGCGCCATTGGGTGTAGTTGCTGCCGTGGAGGTCCAGAACGACGGGTACGTGATGGCGGATGTCGATCGTCTGAAGGACCGACGAGGGGAAGGCGCGTAAGGCAAGTGGCACCGGGGCGACGGCTGTGGCGGTGGCAACCGCCGCGGCATCCGGGAGGATGGCGTCGCACAAGATGGCCTCTTGTTTACTGGTGTGGCCTCTGTTGATCGGTGCCCTTCATTACTTTTACTCTTTTACTCATGTTGGTTTGCACAATATGTATGTGAATGGCAACTCTCATCAAACACCTATAAGCTTTAACTCTTTTAATCATGTGTCACTCTAACCGTACTCTAAAGCCTTTAACTCCTCACAAAAAAATCGGGAGAAGCATCGGCATGTGCTCAAATTTTAGCAACCGAACACAATCCTCAGTTAAAGATTCCCCTCTCTCTCTCTATTACACGCACGCACGCGCGCACACACACACAACTTTCTTTGTGAACATAACTTTGCTCTTGGAAAAAAAAATAACTTTGCTCTTGGAAACTACAAACCAGATGGAACTAAAAGACAAGTAAGAGAGGTTGATATGCATGCAAAAGATGATTTAATTTTCATAATAGATGCTAGCTTTGTGGGTACAGATATATGAGATACTCATGCACTCTAGACTTTATCATGTTCATGTGCATCTTGAGTGTGCTCATGCTTATATGTCTGTCTCGTCCATTGTTTAAGGGACCAAAGCTTCTATATATAAATCTCCCATTTATTTCCTTTGCTTGATTGCGTATCAGTAAGGCCAGCTACCTAAGAGTGAACTTTGTATTTGAATCCTATGTGAGAGATTGGAGGACACCAATGTACATGCTAGCAAGCACACTTCTCCCACTGTTATGTACATGCTAGCAATTGATGGACATGTGATGTGGTAGCGCCATGGAACCTGATATCAGAAGTCCTGAGCGGTATGCAAGATGGAGATGGAGAATGTCGTCAACCGTCTGCTTGTCATCGCAGTGAGTCGTAAATGTGCTCACTGGACGCTTGTGAATCATAGGAAATCGAATCAGAAAGGTTGTCGGTTCAAGTTTTTACCGGTCGGACCGCCGGTTCACCAGTTCGATTGTCGGTTTTGTAACCAAAAAAACAATATATGTTGATTAATATACGCGCTAATATCGTATGAAACAATGGTCAAATAAAATTACATCCATGTAGTGGATAACAAAGTAGCACAACCAGTTTGTTATTGAGCCATGGATAGGCTCCGCGTACTGCTCACGTGACCTTGTATTAAAACATTTTTTTTCTGATTTTCCCGGTTCAATGGCCCTGTTTTTCATCGGTTTTTCAGAAAACCAGCCGGTTCGACTGATTTTCTCCGGTCTGATTGCATAATGGTTCTTATTAGCTTAAAAAACCGATGAGGCTGTCGGTTCCAGTTTTTCCGGTTCGACCACCGGTCCAGTCCGGTTTTTTAAACTATGTTGTGAAGGTGACGCGCTGCACATGGAGCAGACGAGGGGCGACCCACATTGCAGCTTACATGCACAGTTATTCCAATGAGGCGTGTCTCAAGAAAAAGTCATTCCAAAGAGGAAAAGTCATCCCATTAATAGGCTCTCCTCACAGGCTCACACCGTTGGGTTCTGTATCTGCAACTAGCACCGTCATGCTAAGTGTGCAACTACTAAGAGCATGGTTAATAATATAGCCAGCTGCTGGCTATATGATATTGCCATGTCACATATAGTCAAGCTTATAGCCAACAAGTATAATAGCTAGATATAAATATGTACTACTTTGTTGATACATGGCCCACCCCACTCTCTCACAAAGTACCTAGGAGCACGTGCTGCAGCCGGCTGTTAACGAGTAGCCCGTTTCTTTTCTCTCTCCTCTTCTCTCTCTTCCAAGTAAGCAAAAATATAATATTTAATGTCTTATAGCCCGCCTACATCACCTTATTGTACTTGCTCTAAAGCTGCCAACGAAGATAATACATCGACGCATGTCCGCATGCCGATTGTAGACCCTACTGTAGAGATTTGTGTGTGTGCTGCGTGTTTTTTTTTTTGGCACTGCAGGATGATGATAGTGTTTGCGTGGCTCCGAATGTTCTTGGTCATATTGCTTTCTTTTCCTGACAGAACTTTTATACGACTTCATCTGTGTGTAATGGTATATTATAATATTATAACCCATGCTTGATGTACAACTTGCGCGTAAATGTAAGCTTGATTGAGACCGGTGCAATATGCATGCATATGACTGGTCCAAATGTACTGAATTGTTCGGGTTAAATGCATACCTAATATCGGCCCAGGCAGACCTGGGTAACTACTCCCTTCGTCCCAAAATACTTGTCATCAAAATGGATAAAACGAGGTGTATTTAAAACTAAAATACATCTAGGTACATCCCCTTTTATTCATTTTGATGATAAGTATTTCCGGACGGAGGGAGTAGTTCTTTAATATTTCCTCCTGCAAAATGTATGGTTAATTGCTTTTGAGAGCACTCATTTTTTCTTAACTGAGTAAAACATACATCTTTTTGTCATGCAACTTTGCACGTTATGTTGTACAATAAACATGGAATTTTATTTCTACTCCCTCCGTTCCTAAATATAAGTCTTTTTAGAGGTTTCACTAGGGAACTACATACGGATGTATATAGACATATTTTAGAGTTTAGATTCACTCATTTTGCTCCGTATGTAGTCACCTAATGAAATGTCTAAAAAGACTTATATTTAGGAACGGAGGGAGTACATGCTAACGATTTTATTATTCACCATAGGAGCCAAAACTGACACCCCCTATCTAGGCATGGTTAACCTGATATCTTTGTTCCTGCAATGAAACATGAAGTATATGAAAGGAAAGGGGATATTGCAAAGTTATCATGACTAATTTCGTAGAACTGATCATGCTAGCTTTTGTGGAGAACAGTTTTGTGATGTACTCACACTGTTAAACCTTTTATATGGTCATGCTTATATGTGTGTATCATTCGTTCTTGCATGGAAGAATGATTCCATATATATACCCCAGACTGATCACATGTGCTAGATTGTACTCCCTCCGTAAAGAAATATAAGAGTGTTTAGCTTACTACCTTATAGTGATCTAAACGCTCTTATATCTCATTACAGAGGGAGTATATCAATAGGGTAGCTAGCTAGAGACCAGTCTTTGAGCTAGTTATTCTGCAACATACATGATGTTATTGTAGTAGTATATTTGCAATGTTTTGACTGGAGGATACCAAGATGAGTCCTGCTATATATGCCCAACATTTATACCAACACACCGGATCGAAACGTTGGTGCATGAAACAGAAGTGCAGTGAAGCATGCGATTTTGCATTCTACACATGTCGGACAGGAAGCATCATGCACATAGTACTTCCAACAAGCTAGCTTCGGCCACTGCAAGGTCACTAGCACGCATTGTCGCCGCTTCCTCTTCTGCAACGCAGTAGGCGAGGGTGATGTGAACATGTAAAGGTTAGGCATTGGCGTGGCTCCAAACATAGCAGCTCATGAGCTCCCGACGCATTGAAGTGGCCCCGTTTACTTCTCAACAATGTAAAGGTGTTCGGTTGAGACAATGTAATTTGCAGTTCTTCCTTACACGAACACAATCACTAGCCAGCACAGAAAAGAACCTGTAGGGACCGACACGTGGTGCAAGCAGGAGTGGCCCTACATGTAGAAATATTGTGTCTGAAGAGCGCTTCGCTCGGGATAATGGTG
Organism: Secale cereale; assembly: GCA_902687465.1. Lineage (NCBI taxonomy): Eukaryota > Viridiplantae > Streptophyta > Magnoliopsida > Poales > Poaceae > Secale > Secale cereale. The sequence continues at coordinate 815,266,984 of LR738714.1, forward strand.
CCTCATATATTTACTTTTGAACTCCTAAAGAGAGATTTGGACTTGTACTTTTTTGGTTGAAATACAAAAAAAAGACACATTCATTACTTAGTAAAGTATTTTACAAGTCGACATGCGAGAGGAATAATAATAACACAATACTATCCTGGAGTAATACTGCTCAAATTTTTGGCACCCGCCACAACCCAATTTGTATCCTTATTCCAAATGCGCAACACGATGAAATAGAGGAGTGTTTTCTTTTTTTGCACAATTAGAGAGTGTTGCATTGCTTGCAAAGATCATTAAGTTTCACTCCTTCCAAATCTCTCACATCACCAGCATCAGCAAAGAAGACACGGCCTTACACCGTACCCATCGTCCATATTGTGCTCCACGTGAGTCCTACACAATTTTACATTGTCGAATCCATGTGAAGATCTTCGTTACGTCTGTTTTGACTTGCACCGATGATTATACTGGTGTACCAATATGCAGGACAGGCAACCAGCCATGTTGAGTTTGTTACGAGAGACTGTTAGAATAAATCCGAGGCACATAGTCGATCATCCGAGGACCAAGCAATCACACACAAGCACGGCACCGATATTTGTTAACGAGGTTCACCGACATGACTACATCCCCCGGGACTGACTATGGGCGCTCTTCCCCATGACACCGCTACAATACCGCACCCGGTCGCCCTGGATGCCGACACATGCCACCGGCTTCCCCTGCGCTCCTGTGCTATTATGTTGGCATATGTTACATCGTGTGGCTGCCCTAGCTATATATGAGAAGCCTAGGATACAAGTGTCCTACTAGGACACGACTCCATATCCTATCTAAACACAATATTGCGCAGAGTCCAACTGTAACCTACCTTTTACACAATATTCGACACAACTCTAACAGAGACCCATCGAGACAATGTAGGAACATGTTTCTTTTTTGTAGGCCGTAAATCAGAACTAGGTCCAAGATTTGCCAATCAAATTACTTTGGTTTGGTTGTCTAATTGAATCCACACATATCGGGCAGCCAGCCTTAGTTTGTTTAGGGCATACCGATGCAAAAGCGCACTGAAAAAATGTGACCATGTGATGCATATCAGGTAAAACAAGCATGCATGCATGCATGAATGACCTGTCTAGAAATGTACTAGGCATTCGGGCAATTCGTGTAAAAGTGCATGCATATACATAACTTACCTATGATATCCACACCCCTGTCTAGGCAGGCTTGCTATATATATGGTTTGTTGTTCTACGGTATAATGTATCACACGTGGGAATTAACCTAGTTAGCCAGCCCTTGAGAACTAATATATCACGAAACAAGCTCATCTGTCATAGACTCATGGGCCATGGCTAACGATGTTTAAATTAACTTTAGCGTGGGATATTGGAGCAAACCAGACCACAATCACATCAAGTGAAGAAGGGATGGATTGCTTGTACCTGTATCGATAATTAGTCATACTTACATCGTTGATCCGTGGGAACCTAGCTAGTTTTGAGTTCTAGATCACAAGTGTTGTAGTGGATTGCTAAATGATTACGAGGAACTGTTGTGTACTTTTGGTCCTCTCGATTATTCAGTTTTGGTCTAATAGGTGGTTTGCACATCTCGTTAGAGACGAAAAGTCTAGAAAATATTATTTTTGCACCTCGAAACTGTAATGGACTTAACACCATGGCTACCTGTGGGCATCAATGTTGTACTGGCTTCTACATATGGTTGCAATTTGTGGGTCCACTACTAGGAAAAAGCCTACTAGCAGCACGGGGTAAAGGACAAGTAGTAGCGCGGGTGCCTGCGCTACTACTAGGATGCTACATCTAACTGGTAGTAGTAGCGCGGGTGTTACCCGCGCTACTACTAGTTATCTGTAGCGTGGGTGTGGACTCTCGCTACTACTAAATAATTAGGAATTGAAAAATAAATTCCAGCAAGGGCTGCTGCTGTTGGGCGTCATCGTCCTCTCCATCCATAGCTGATGCTGATCCTGGAGGGGATGAAGTTGTCCATGGTGATGATGCTTCCCCATCCAACTCTTCCCCAAACCTCTCCTTTGTTTCTTCTACAAAAAAAGGATTATAAGAGGAAGAGAAAGATAGAGAGGAGTAGGAGCAGCAACTCACCGGTGGCTACCGGAGTTGGAGCCAACGCCAAAAACCCTAGAGGACGCCTGGTGATGTCGTACCACTTTTCCTGGGACCTCATGTCCTCACGAGGCCATGTCCCGACGAGGAAGTGCAAGTGGCTGCGTCCATGGCAGGTCTGGCCATCGCCATGGACGACACTCTACTGGATCTCCCTCTCCTTCCAGCAGTGGAGAAGGAGGAGAAAGGAGGGGTAGGGGAGGGGGTTGCGATGCGAGAGGGTGTTACCGTTACCGGATTTGTCGAGGTGCGAGGCCGGCAGTGGTGGTGGTTGAGGAAGGGCATCGTGGGTGGGCGGGACAAGGGTAATCGAGAGAGTGTGGGTCTGGATTTAAGCCTCGGCGCGTGTTGGGGATATACCCGACGGTATGCCCCGACCCGAAGTACGACCCGACCATGACTTGACGCCTCATTGGTGACCCGGCGTGACTCGTCGGCTCATTGGTGACCCGGTCAGCGAGTCAGATTAGCGACAATGCCCAAGGCCCAGAAGGTGGCTCGTGAGAAGGCTGGCTTGAGAGGAAAAGCATACGAAAGATTTCCCTTACTTGGGAAGGAAGACCTAGCAAGGAAAGCAAGATCTGGACTAAGATTCCACTTGTAATAGAAAATGGACTAGTCATAATCCTACTAAGACTCTACTGTATGCCAACCCTTTCAATTTATAAGGGGGGGGGGGCACCCCAAGAGAGACAGGTGAGAAGGAGACAAGTCAAGATAGACAGAGAAATTTTAGACGACATCAAAATACAAACCGTAGAGATAGAGGTAGCAAAAGAGGACCCATGTAACCATGAGCATCATCATCATCAATCCAAAACAAGCAGGATATAGGCTTTTACTTTCACCGCGAGGGGCCGAACATGGGTAAAAACTCGCGTCTCTCGATTCCGACCAACCCCATTCAAGCTACTATCTAGTTGCAAAGGCCTCACCACTAAGTTATTTCACGAGGACAACTGTCGTCACAAAACCACGACAGTTGATGCCCATTATGAGGCAAACTCACAGTGGTGTTGTTTTTAATGGGATCTCTCGTAGGAATCGAGAAGCTCGCGATTGGCCTGATGAAGAAGAGCCGGCGCGGAACTATCGCGCAGGATGAACCGGCCGAGAGGAGATGAATTTGGTACTACCTCCTGCAAACCGCCGAGACTGAGAGAAGATCAATGTTGTACTGCCAGACGTTCAGTCGGCCGAAGCGGGCGCATCAAGTTAATCTGTGACCGAATCAATTTAAACCAGTACAATCCGCGAGTCGTCGTCGCTGGTGCACGCGAACACGCGTCACGCGCTTCATCTGATCCTACAACGACGATCAGGACAGATGCTTGCGGCCGTCTGAGGTCTCTAGATTGACCAACGCATATGAATGAAGTGTCCACAGTGCTGATCGATTAAAAAATCAAAGCCCGATGGATTTCTTGGCTCCCCCTTGTGAAGAGCCCTCCATTAGCACAACCACTGTCCACACATGGACTTCAAGGAAGGAAGTTTAATTAGCTCATGCGCGGCCTACAAGATCTATCAGAAATCAGAATCCGGAGAATTTTTTCTACGGCGGCACTTTTTTCGGACGTCCAACAAAAGTAACTTGCTTAGAGTAATCGCGATGACCTGTTATGCTGTTGCCTAGCACGGGCAACTCACCATTGTAGGACGTATTGTGGTTTCTTCTACGTACCATCCAAGGAAAGTTCTAGGAAATCTGTGTGCGCGACAGCCAGAATTATTACCAGGCATATGCGGGATCCCTCGAGACCTTCGCGCCCCAGTAACGGAGTAGTCAAAGTCTGCCAACATTAGTGGAGCAGGAGTCCCAGTATTAAGTTTGCGGCAGATCGATTGTAGTCAAAGTCAGTCGAAGCAAGAGGCAATCATCAATCCGCTAGCAGTTGCTCTTACGTACCTACTCAGCATTGCACGTGCCTGTCCGATGCCGTATTTCTACACCTCGCACGGCCTGTCAAAATACAGCTGTTTGGATTACATCCCAAGAGCAGAAGCAAAGTAGTACTACCTCCGTCCTGTTTTATAAGTACTTTTTGTATTTTGTACCAAATTTTGACTAGAGATTTAACTAACAAAATATTAATGCGTGTCACAAAGTATTATACCTCTTTTCATTGAAAAAATAGATATACCTCTTTTGAGTTTTATCTTTATCTTTTGAGTTGTGTTACCGCGCATTATCCGTCACAAAATAGATATTCTGTTATCTTTCAACAAGAAAACAGAAAAAATGGGAAATGAGCATCAGAAAAGATAGGATGGTTATAAGAATTTGCGTTGGGTTGTGATAAATTGTCAAGGCACCAGGGATGGTATGCTTTTATAAACAGATATACCTCTTTTGAGCTGTGTTACCGCGCATTACCCGCCAAACAGCAAGCCATCAGATAGATTAATCGGTTCAAAATATACCTAAATTAACAATTTGAGTTGTCTTGTTCACATAGTTAGAAATCATGATGTTAGTTGCTCGAGCGAAAATAGAGCTTGCATATAAAGTGTATCCAGATACATAGAGAAAAAGGAGTTTGTCCGTTAAACATAGACTGGATGGCAAGGTCATATGCACTACAACAGAATAGAGCAACCATATACACAACAATGCAAGTTGATTATAGATTATGAAGCACAAATGACATAAAAAGGGAACAATAATACAATATGTGATAGTCCAAACAACACTAAGAGGCACTGTCAACGTAACATACAAGGGGTACCAAGGCTCCGCGACCTTCTACACACGTATATCAACATGTCCGAAACTGAAACACGAGGTGTAGAAGCTCTTTCACACACGGAGAGGAAACACGCCTTGGCGTGTGGTGCCAAGCTCAACTCATTGTCCAAACGTGTAAAAAAGTACTTTGCTCCTATCCGGGTTTAAGTCAGCCATATAACAATTTCAAGAAAAAAGTCAGCCATATAACCAAGAAAATTATCTCTGATTCCTGAAGAGAGAGAGAGAGAGAGAGAGAGAGAGAGAGAATACTTGGCCGTAGAATCATAATTTCATCCAAAATAGAAGAAAAAATATATTAAAACCAAGCATGCACATCTAAATATTGCAGGAGAATCACAGGATGTAAATTATAGAAATGACAAGAGAATTCTTTTGCACCCTTATACTTACACAAATTGACAAATACTGTGCTCATCTAAAGAAATTTATATCCAAACTTTTTTTATTTTTTTAGAAAAGGGGAAAAAGTCCTTGGCCTCACACCGAATATCCAAACTTTTTTTATTTTTTTAGAAAAGGGGAAAAAGTCCTTGGCCTCACAACAAAAGGGGAAAAATGATGCATACGGCCATATTATTAATAAGCAAAATAGTCCAACAAAATCTCCAAGTTGCATATCTAAATTACAAAGTGCTCACACCGAGCCTAAAGTAAAAAACAAGAAGACCACAACCGATGGCATAAAGTTAGAAAGGACCTAATATCCTATCATATTACATGACCGCCATCCAAACCGGTTGAAGATAGCCCGAGCTACCATCTCCCAACGGATAGACCTAGTAACCATACGCTCCCTGGCATCCATCAGAGTGAGTAGCGACCACATACGGAACAAAGCAGTGGCCCGAAGGATAACCTGCAAAAAATGAACATTCGTTGCTCTGTCAAAAACCATGTCATTCCGGCAGTTCCATATAGCCCGTAATAAAGCATAGACACCCACACATATGTGACTCGCTAATTCTTTCTCAACTCCGTGTAACCACGTCCCAAATAACGTGGTAATACTAGTGGGAGGAGTAATGTTAAACGCTATATGGACCGATCGCCATAAAACTTTGGCCATAGGGCACTCGAGAAAGAGGTGTTTGATAGATTCAACCTGGTCACAAAAGATACATCGCAGAGACCCATTCCAGCTACGTTTGGCCAAATTGTCCTTAGTGAGAATTACTTGTTTATGGACGAACCACATAAACACTTTAATTCGTAAGGGAACTTTGACCTTCCAAATATGAATAGACCGAGCTAAGGGCACATCGTTGATTAAATCCAGATACATGGACTTCACTGAAAACATCCCAGTCTTGGTTAGTTTCCAATTAATTAGATCTGACTGCTGAGAGAACTGAACATCCATCAGTCTTCTCACAAGATGGAGCCATGCTTCCCAGCGATTTCCAACCAGTGTCCTTCTGAATTGAATATTAAGAGGGGTGGACTGCAACACTATTGCAACGTAATCTTCTTTACGTTGAACAATATTGTAGAGAGAAGGATATTGGACAGATAGAGGCATCTCCCCAAGCCACGTATCCTCCCAGAATCTTGTGGAAATACCGTTACCAACAATAAACTTCGCTCTATTGAAAAAGGCTAATTTCACTTTCCTTAGTCCTTTCCAAAACGGTGAATCAGTTGGTCTAACTGTCACCTGTGCTAGTGTCTTAGTGGTACGGTATTTATTGTGCAGGATCCGGGCCCATGTGGCATGAGTCTCAGAGGATAGCTTAAACAGCCACTTGCTGAGTAAGCACCTGTTCTTCACCTCCAGATTTTCAATTCCCAGACCCCCTTGATCTTTTGGTCTGCAAATAACATCCCATCTAGCAAGCCTATACTTATGTTTTAACTAATCGCTCTGCCAAAAGAAACACGATTAATAGAAATCCAATCTTTTCCTTACCCCTACTGGGATCAGGAAAAAGAACAGCAGAAACATTGGCATACTCGTGAGCACCGAATTAATGAGAATCAGTCGGCCCCCGTATGACATAAGCTTGCCCTTCCAGCAGCTAAGTTTCTTTTCAAATCAATCCTCAATACACTTCCACTCTTTATGAGAGAGCTTGCGATGATGAATCGGGATGCCCACGTATGTGAAAGGTAACGACCCTATCCCACATCCAAACAACTGTTTGTACGCATCTTGTTCATCATTTGCTCTTCCTAAGCAGAACAACTCGCTCTTATGGAAGTTAATCTTTAACCCCGATAACTGTTCAAAGAGGCAAAGCACAAGCTTCATATTTCCCACCTTAGCCAAATCATGCTCCATGACGATGATAGTATCATCAGCATACTGAAGGATAGACAATCCACCATCAACTAGATGTGGTACTAGGCCACCTATTTGGTCATTCTCTTTAGCTCTTCCAATCAGGATTGTTAACATATCTGCCACTATGTTAAACAAGATAGGAGACATCGGGTTTCCCTCTCTTAAACCCTTGTGAGTCTGAAAGTAGTGACCAATATCATCATTCACCTTTATTCCGACACAACCTTTTTGAGTAAAAGAGTCGACCTGCTTTCTCCAGGAGGGGTCGAATCCTTCAATTCTTAGGGCTTGCTGAAGGAAAGGCCATTTACCCTTATCGTACACTTTCTCGAAATCCACCTTCAAAACCACCCCATCAAGTTTTTTTGTGTGGATCTCATGGAGCGTTTCATGAAGGACGACAACCCCTTCAAGGATGTTTCTATCCAGCATGAAAGCAATTTGGGAAGGATGCAAAACGCTATGTGCAATCTGTGTCACTATATTCCTTCCCACCTTAGTGAAAATTTTAAAACTGACGTTAAGAAGACAGATGTGTCAAAATTGCTAAATCCGAGCCGCCTCTGCTTTCTTAGGAAGTAGAGTAATCATGCCAAAGTTAAGGTGAAAGAGCTTCAAATGTCCAACAAACAAATCATGGAACATCAGAAGTAAATCACCCTTAATAATAGGCCAACACTTTTTGTAAAACTCGGCCGAAAAACCATCCGGACCAAGAGCCTTGTTATTCTTCATCTGGGAAATCGCGTCAAACACCTCTTTCTCCAAGAACGGGGCAGATAAGATCTCGTTCTCATCTGTCGCAAGTTGAGGGACATCCTCAACTCGAGACTCATCTAAGGACACAAAGTTGTCCTTAGGGGCCCCAAACAGCTGCTTATAATAATCTGTGATGTACAGCTTTAATTTCTCCTGCCCAACAATCGTTTCTTCATCCTACTCAAGCTGAAAGATTCTCTTCTTGCGATGTTTACCATTCGCAATCAAATGAAAGAATTGCGTGTTTTCATCCCCTTGGACAACTTGGCGCACCTTGGCTCTAAGTGCCCACTTCAATTCTTCTTCACGCATAAATTCTTTCAGCCTTAATTCGGTCGCCACCTTAGTTTCAAGCTCACTGGTCTCAAGAGCGGACGACTCAGCTTTTACATCAAGAGTGTCGATAAGGTTAAGGAGTCTCTCCTTCTCAACCATATACACACCGCTTAAATGCTTAGCCCAACCACGCAAGAACCGCCTTAAATACCTAATCTTATTTTGCCATCTGTCAACATTCGATCTCCCTCCTGAATCTTTTGCCCATTCCCTTGCAACCAGATCCAGGAAACCTTCTCTCTCAAACCATGCTAGCTTGAAAGAGAAAATATTTTTATTCCCCACATAAGTTGCCTCACCAGAGTCAACCAGAAGTGGTGTATGATCCGAGACCGCCCGTGACAAGGCCTGAAGAGTCACCATGGGAAACTTCTACTCCCACTCCACACTAGTGAGAACCCTATCTAGTTTCTCATAAGTTGGGTTCGGTAATGTATTGGCCCAAGTAAATTGTCTACCGGAAAGCTCTATCTCTCGGAGATCCAAGCTTTCGATAATGGCATTAAACATGAATGACCATCTGCCATCAAAGTTATCGTTATTCTTCTCATCACGCCTTCTAATAATATTGAAATCACCTCCCACCAGAATTGGGAGCTGTTCATCTCCAAAAATCCGAACAAGATCAGCCAGAAAGTCTGGTTTAAACTCAGGTTGTGCGGCTCCATACACTGCCACCAGTGCCCACTTGAAGCCATCAACCCTGGATCTCACCCTAAACTTAACGGCAAACTCCCCCAAAACAACACTTCGAACTTCTAAAGACTCCCGCTTCACCCCAAGGAGAATCCCACCGGACCTTCTTCTGGGGGGTAAGCAATGCCAAACAAAGTCAAGCCCTCCCGATAATGTACCAAGAAACTGGGAGGTAAAATTGTCTCTACCAGTCTCAGAGAGGGCGATGAAATCTAACTTGTGTTCGATCGAAGCATCCGCCAAGAACCTCCATTTAGCCAAGTCTTTCAGACCTCTGCTATTCCAGAAGATGCCTCTCATTTTTCATCATGAAATATCTTAGCAGTTCGAATCTAAACACTCCTGCGCACAGCCGAGTCTGGGGAAATCTTCCGGCTCCATTTACGCTTAGGCTTAATGGGTTCCCCAACTCGGTCCATACAACCAAGCTCAGGGAGCATACAAGCCCGGGTATGTTCCTGGAGTGACTCCTCCCTGACTTCCCCAGCGTCCTCATCATCAGACAGCAAGGGGGACGGACCGAGGTCTTCACAAAGACTGTCCAAAACCCGCACCCCTAAGGCATCAATTTCCAAATTATTCAAAGGCTTAACAGCTGCTAAGTTTCTAATAATCTCTATCGCCCGCTCCGCCTCGAGATCAAGCAAGTCGTTAACGGATTTAGCAATTTATTTCCCATTACCGCCAAACGAGACTCCCAATTGATTTGCATTATCAATAATATCATGCTCAGAAAAGTGCAATCGAATTGGAAGTGTTGACTGACATACCTGTCAAGTCCTGAATTTCCCGAAGCTTGGCCTGCCGCATGGCATGGCCCATCTGCAGGTCATCCATGTCAAGCTGGTCCTGGAGTCGACTGCTTAGCCGTCGGCCCTCGGTCCTGGGATCAGGTACCCCCCCCCCCCCCACAAAAGCGACGACGTCGACAGTTGAGGGTCCACTCGGGGTAAGGCCTCCTGCCGTAGACCCAAGAAGACCCCAGCTCACCTGACCAGATGTGCCTGGGCCGCCTGCCATGGACACCACTGGAGACGACACTGGCGCCGCCAAAGGTGAGCGCACCGGGGACGACCTCGTCGGCGTGCTCCTACCAATGGAGGTTCCCGAGCGCAGCCTGATGGCTTCTCGCCCCTCGTTGGTTACCCCAAGTGGAAGGTTGAGATGTAGCATAGCGGCAAATTTCCCTTGGCAAAGATACCAAGGATCGAATCCCGTGAGACTCCGAGGGTCGACAAGTAGGTGTCAACGGCGCCTGAAACTTAGCGGTTGACAGGACCTGCACACAGATACAGATAACTTTGCTCCCAACGAGTACAGAGAGGTTGTCAATCCCTCCGGCCTTGTTGTTTACAAAGGATCAAACACAAGAGATAATAATGATAGCTATGACTGCAACTAGGAAATAAAAATAGGAAGTAAATAGATGGTGTGATCAGCGGTGGTAATATGGACCGGGGTCCCATGATGTTCACTAGTGATGTCTCTCTCCCAAAAGACGATAAAACAGCAAAGCGAGGTAAACAAATTACAGCTGGGCAATTGACAGGATTATGTGCGCAAACCAATGCTAACTATGCTGCAAGGAAATGTAGAGGCTCAAAAGCATGGGCGGTACGCCAAGGCAAGTAGACCGAAATCCATCTGCATCTACTACTAATCATCCACCTTGAGATATCTATCCATAACATCTCGCTGGTATTAAGTTGCGAATCCCACCCAAAGTGTAAACTCAAAGCAACAGACAACTGCATTAAAAGAACTTTGCGTAAAGTAAACAATCCTTGCACCCGCAAGTACAAGCACCGTTGTTTTCCCCCTTGTGGCAACAGCACATCCCCTAGACTCATGTTTCTGTCACTCAAGCTAGTTATCAGGGGGCATGAAGCCACAATCAAGCATAACGCTCCCTCTTGGAGTTACTACCTACTACTTGGCCAAAGCAATAAACAGCAACGGAGAACATGCAAGAAAGACTCAAGAACAAAGATATAAAAGAGGTGAATCAAATATATTACTCAAACACAATCTGAACATAGTCTCATAATCCATCAGATCCCAGCAAACTCAGCAAAGCAACAGTAGAAAGATTACATATGTGCCTCGATCATGTAGGGCAGCTCACGAGATCTAAACCATGAAGAGCAAAGAGGGGAGGAGAACATCACATATCTACTGATCATGGACCCATGGTCCCAATCTTGGAAGCGCTACGGCGGCGGAACAGAGGCGAGATCGCGAAAAAGGGTTCCGTCCTCGAGGGTTTCGGGACGAGAGGAGTATATATGCGAAGGGGGGCAACCAGAGGCGGAGCAGAGGCCCCAGGCGCCACCCTGGCGCGACCAGGGGTGGGTCCGCGCCAGGTGGCCGCCTGAGCCTCCCCTGGCTCCCATCTGGACCCGCTTTGGTTCTTCGCGAAGCTTCCTGTACGCTGATTTTTCCTGTATTTTTCCCGGAATTTTTGGGGCACTTTTAATATGGGGGAAACCTGAAATAGAAAAACAGCAGAAAACAGGAACTGGCACTGTGGTGCACTGAGTTAATAGGTTAGTCCAAATATGATCAGAAGTGTATGGAAGTGCATCAATATCATAGCAATATCACACAAAAGAAGCATGGAGCAAGCAAAAATTATAGATACGTTTTGGACGTATCAACATCCCCAAGCTTAATTCCTGCTCGTCCTCGAGTAGGTAAATGATAACAAGCATAATTTCTGTGGTGACATGCTATCAACCATATAAGAACTTTTAAGTAAAGCAATCAAGGCATGTAATTCAATTCAAGTCATAACAAGCAAGAGTCTATATTAGCATTGTAACAAGCAACATAAGAACATAAAGGTGCAAGAGCTCTCGCTGTCCGTGACTCGAATGTCTCCAAATGGTGTTTGCGTGCAAGAAAGGGGATAGGGATATACGAGAGAGTAAAACATAGTTTTTGTATTGTTGAGAACTTAATCTACTAATGTTTTACACTTGGTCTTCTTTGGAATCTTATCTTGACTCATCCCCAGACCACCAGCCAAGTACAAGTCAAAATGATCCACTCCCTTTCGATATTTTGAGCACTCATGCAATGGATGAGCGTAAGCAAGAAAGTTGACACTTAGGATGGCAAAGAGAGAAAAATGATGAAGGGGGGAGACAAAAAAGGTGTGAAAGGCTCACATCAATGAGGACAATCATAGGCGAGAGAAAGCCAAATGATAGATATGATGTGAGGAGTAGGGATTGCCATGCAACAAATGCACATATGAGCTAAGGTAAGCTCTCCAATGGAACTAGTGGGTGTGCATCCAACTTGCTTGCTCAAGAAGACCTAGAGCTCTTTTGAGGAGGCTCATCATTGGAATATACAAGCCAAGTTCTATAGTGTGAAGGTCCCCACATAGCTATATGCATGAATGATAATCTCTATGGAGTACAAGGTATAAGATGGAGTACGAGTTTGGATCTCTCAAAAGGAATAGTAGTGTGCCCCCTTCTCTCTTTTTTATTTCTTTTTTCTCTTTTTTTTTATTTTTTGTGGCCTCAATGGATCTTTCTATTTAACTCTCATTTGTCCTCTTTGGGATCTTTTGATTTTGTCCTCTTTGGGATCTTTTGATTTTGTCCTCTTTGGGATCTTTCCCTCACTTTAGGGGCAACACTCTATGTATTACAAGAAGTATAGAAGATCTTTCACACTTTACAAAAGTACTCAACATAAAGAAAATGAAACTATCATGATGTATGCAAATGTATGCCTCTGCCAGTGTAACAGGATATGCAATGATACTAGCGCGTCATGTAGCAATGATTAGGGCAAGGCGCAACTAGCATGCGGCTCATCGATCAAGCAAAAAGCATGTATGACATGAAGATCAAGTCATGAGAAGATGGATGTTGCATGGAAATGTATCTCAGAAAGGCTATGGAAATGCCTTGATAGGTAGGTATGGTGGCTGTTTTGAGGAAGGATATAATGAGGTGAGAAAGGGCAATGCACGGTACCGAAGAGGCTAGAAAAATATGGCTAGGTGGAAGTATCAACTTTCGAATACTGACATTAGTCTGAAGAACTCATGCACTTATTATCGATAACTCTCAATCTAATTAGGAGGTTCACAAAGAGACAAGTACCCCGAGGAGGAGTGTATGGGGGTTTGGTTATCCTTGCGCATCCTCGACTCATGGTACGTGAGTGTACTCTAATATTCGATCCCTCCAAAGATTAGTGATCCATCTAGTAGCTAAAGTTCTCAACTATTTTGTAGGTTTTCGAAAATAAACACGGATTGCCCAAAATACGGCATCTATCACTAATAGGCTAAAGCTCTTGACACCAAAAGTTCAGACATTACTCATGGCAATACCTCAAAACTATTGCAAGTTACTACTAAAATTAAATAGCAACCTCAATTACCTACTTTAAGTTAAGACACACAACTCAGTGCAACAGGCAAACTCTCTTAACAAGATAAACATGAAAACTCAAGAGAGTTCAGCAACCAACTAAACAAAAGCTCTTTAAAAAAAAGCATGAAAACTAAGAGCTAAACATGACAGCAGCTATGGAAAGACAAAGAACACACACAGCAAAGATAAGCATGAAAATCCTCTGTTGTGTTCTAGGTTGAAGTGGAGCGTGTTTCTCTCCCACACAAAGAAAGCTGGGTTCTAACTTGTTATGAACAGCAAGCAAAGCTAAAGAAAACTAAAAAGGAAACTAAGAGCAAGACGCTCCAAGCATAGCACATAATACTTGAAGTGATAAGAATATAGTGGAACGAAAGACGAACTGATAATTGTTGATGGAGAAGGGGATGCAATGGGGCATCCCCAAGCTTAGACGCTTGAGTCTTCTTGAATATTTCTTGGGGGTGCATGGGGGCATCCCCAAGCTTGAGCGTTTGACCCTCCTGAATCTTCTTTTATCATCTTCCCTCGCACACTTGAAAACTCCCTTCATACATAACTCATCATAATCTGATTAACGAGGTTAGTACCCACAATAAAATAATTTTTCCCTACTGGAAATAAAGATAATCTTGAAGAGCTACTGTTTCTCAAGAATGCCAAAAGGTTTTTGCAAAGAAAAAGCAAGCTCAAGGTTTGCAAAACGAAGAAAAGGCAAAACAAGACAGAATCTGTGAAAAACAGACCATCAGGTAGTAAATGAATTTTTCGGGGCACTTCTGCAACTCAAATCACAAAACTCAGAACAGACGCTCGAAAACCAATTATATAGAGCACGCTGTCAAAAAAATTCATATCAAAAAGATGATCTGGTGATTTTATTCGAATTTTTCTGTCCAAGGACAGAATCTGTTTTCTGGACAACACGTCACAACTTTTGAACTTTCTTGCAATCGGAGGCTAAACTTGGCACAAAGCTGAAAAGAAAAGATACAATGATGATGCTACTGTAGTAACAAACATCAAGACACAACAAAAGCAAAATAAAACCTAATTCGTTGTGGGCTGCCTCCCAAAAGCGCTTTCTTTTATGCCTTTAAGCTAGGCATGATGCAAAAGGAGATAATCAAGTTTTATCAAGAGTGAGAGAATAGCTAGCCCGTGTAACGGACTCAAAAGGCAACTTAATCTTCTTTCTAGGGAAGTGTTCCATTCCTTTCTTGAGAGGGAATTGGAATTTTATATTCCCCTCTTTCATGTCAATGATAGCACCAACGGTGCGAAGAAAAGGACGTCCCAAAATAATTGGACATGAAGGTTCACATTCAATATCCATAATAGTAAAATCAACGGGAACATAATTGTCATTGAAAATGATAAGAACATCGTCGATCTTCCCCAAAGGTTTCTTTACGGAAGAATCAACAAGACGAACACCAAAAGAACAAGGATCAAAAGGTTTCAATTTAAGCATATCATACATTCTTTTGGGCATAACGGAGGTACTAGCTCCAACATCACATAAAGCATAGCAAGAGAAGTTATTCAACTTAATTTTAATCATAGGATCCCAACCATCTTCTAGCTTTCTAGGTATGGAGTCTTCTACCCTAAGCTTCTCCTCCCTAGCTTTGATGAGAGCATTAGTGATATGCTCTGTGAAGGCAAGATTAAGTGTGCTAGTGTGGTGATCTCTAGACATTTTGTGAAGAAAATCAATAACTTCAGAAAGGGTGCAATTATCAAAATCAAGGTCACTACTATCAAGTAAAGTGGTAGTGGTGTCCTTTAGGCTCACTTGTTTGGTAGCTTCTATGGTCATAGGAGTTTCTTCTTCTACGGTTGAGGTAATAGCATCACCATTAATAGGTCCAATGGGACTAGGAGTGCATTGGGTGCTAAGAGTTTGGATATCCTCAACAACTTGGATAGTAGCAACAGTGTGGTGGGTAGGAAGGCTCTTAATTCTATCTTCTTCCTCCTTTTCTCTAGCCCATCTCTCTTTAAGTTTAGCCATCATCCTAATGTTTTCATTAATTTGCACTTGAATAGCATTCATAGGAGTGGTCTTCCTCTCCTCAAGAGGAGAAGTTCTAATTTTAAGTAACTCTACCTCATGGGCTAAATTGTCTACCTTCGAAGAGAGATTATCTAGTTTGTCTAGTTTTTCTTCTACACTCTTATTGAAGGCCTTTTGGGTACTGATGAAGTCTTTAAGCATAATCTCTAGTTCAGAAGTGGAGTTCTTGGCGCTAGGATAAGCATTGTTGTTCCATAGGAATTAGAGGGGAACGGTCTAGGGTTGCTACCAAACTTACTCCTATAAGCACTGTATTGAAATTGTTTCTAGAGATAAAGTTCACATCTACTTGATCTTGAGCAATCAAAGAATTTAAAGGAACATCATGAGGATCAATAGAAGATTGCTTGGAAAGTAGAGACATGATCAAGTCAACTTTTTCATTTAGGGAGGAAATCTCGTCGACAGAGTTTACCTTCCTACCTGTTGGAGCGCGTTCGGTGTGCCATTGGGAATAATTGGTCATCATCTCGTCGAGAAGCTTCGTGGCAGCACCAAGTGTAGTTGACATAAAGGTTCCTCCCGCGGCCGAATCTAACAAGTTCCGCGAGGTAAAGTTCAAGCCTGCATAAAAAGTTTGGATAACCATCCAAGTAGTCAAACCATGAGTAGGGCAGTTCTTGACAAGAGATTTCATGCGTTCCCAAGCTTGGGCAACGTGTTCATTATCCAATTGTTTAAAATTCATTATGTTACTCCTTAATTGGATAATTTTAGCTGGGGGATAGTACTTCCCAATAAAGGCATCCTTGCACTTGTCCGAAGAATCTGTACTATTCCTAGGCAAGGATTGAAACCAGATTTTAGCTCCTCCTCTCAAGGAGAAAGGAAAAAGCTTAAGCTTAACAATATCACCATCTATTTCTGTGTACTTTTGCATATCACAGAGCTCAACAAAATTATTTAAGTGCAAAGCAGCATCATCTCCAGCACCGGAAAATTGATCTTTCATAACTAGGTTCAGTAAAGCAGGTTTTATCTCATAAGAAGGTGCTGAAGTGGCAGGTGTAGCAATAGGCGTGCAGATAAAGTCATCGTTGTTATGACTAGTGAAGTCACACAACTTGGTGTTCTCGGTGGAACCCATAGCAGCAGCAAGCAAGATAACTATTTTTGTGATTTTTGGTAAGGGACACTAAAGCAAAAACTGAAAGGTAAACTAACAAGACTAAAAAGCAAATATAAAAGATAGCGTGCAACTCCCCTATCTTGAAGAGTGGATTCCCACGCAACGGGGCCAGAAACTTGCTTGATGGCTTCTCGCCCCTCGTTGGTTACCCCAAGTGGAAGGTTGAGATGTAGCGTAGCGGCAAATTTCCCTTGGCAAAGATACCAAGGATCGAATCCCGTGAGACTCCGAGGGTCGGCAAGTAGGTGTCAACGGCGCCAGAAACTTAGTGGTTGACAGGACCTGCACACAGATACAGATAACTTTGCTCCCAGCGAGTACAGAGAGGTTGTCAATCCCTCCGGCCTTGTTGTTTACAAAGGATCAAACACAAGAGATAATAATGATAGCTATGACTGCAACTAGGAAATAAAAACAGGAAGTAAATAGAAGGTGTGATCAGCGGTGGTAATATGGACCGGGCTCCCATGATGTTCACTAGTGATGTCTCTCTCCCAAAAGACGATAAAACAGCAAAGCGGGGTAAACAAATTACAGCTGGGCAATTGACAGGATTATGTGCACAAACCAATGCTAACTATGCTGCAAGGAAAGGTAGAGGCTCAAAAGCATGGGCGGTACGCCAAGGCAAGTAGACCGAAATCCATCTGCATCACTACAAATCATCCACCTTGAGATATCTATCCAGAACATCTCGCTGGTATTAAGTTGCGAATCCCACCCAAAGTGTAAACTCAAAGCAACAGACAACTGCATTAAAAGAACTTTGCGTAAAGTAAACAATCCTTGCACCCGCAAGTACAAGAACCGTTGTTTTCCCCCTTGTGGCAACAACACATCCCCTAGACTCATGTTTCTGTCACTCAAGCTAGTCATCAGGGGGCATGAACCCACAATCAAGCATAACGCTCCCTCTTGGAGTTACTACCTACTACTTGGCCAAAGCAATAAACAGCAACGGAGAACATGCAAGAATTACTCAAGAACAAAGATATAAAAGAGGTGAATCAAATATATTACTCAAACACAATCTGAACATAGTCTCATAATCCATCAGATCCCAGCAAACTCAGCAAAGCAACAGTAGAAAGATTACATATGTGCCTCGATCATGTAGGGCAGCTCACGAGATCTAAACCATGAAGAGCAAAGAGGGGAGGAGAACATCACATAGCTACTGATCATGGACCCATGGTCCAAGGTGGACTACTCACGACTCATCCGGGAAGCGTCCATGGTGGTGGAAAAGCTCCCGGTGGCGGTTCTCCCCTCCGGCAGGGTGCCGGGAAGAGTTCTCCTGATGCTCCCGATCTTGGAAGCGCTGCGGCAGCGGAACAGAGGCGAGATCACGAAAAAGGGTTCCGTCCTCGAGGGTTTCGGGACGAGAGGAATATATATGCGAAGGGGGGCAACCAGAGGCGGAGCAGGGGCCCCAGGCGCACCCCTGGCGCGGCCAGGGGTGGGGCTGCGCCAGCTGGCCGCCTGGGCCTCCCCTAGCTCCCCTCTGGCCCCGCTTTGGTTCTTCGCGAAGCTTCCTGTACGCTGATTTTTCCTGTATTTTTCCCGGATTTTTTGGGGCACTTTTAATATGGGGGAAACCTGAAATAGAAAAACAGCAGAAAACAGGAACTGGCACTGTGGTGCACTGAGTTAATAGGTTAGTCTAAATATGATCAAAAGTGTATGGAAGTGCATCAATATCATAGCAATATCACACAAAAGAAGCATGGAGCAAGCAGAAATTATAGATACGTTTTGGATGTATCACAGCCCGCCGGGAGAAGTGGCGCCAGACTCAGCCACTAAGGCAACGGTCGCCATGCCCTCCGATATCTCCTCGTGAACTGGCGATAGAACAGTGGATAACTGGCCGCACGAACCAGAAGGAACCTCCTCCACCACGCCAGCCTGAAGACGACGAGATGAAGGTGGCGAGGCTATTGGGGCCTCCCCCTCACTCCCTCCTCCACACCACCACGCGCATCCTCCACAGCCATCGTTGACAAAGGTGGTAACTCATGTTCCACCGGATCGTCCAGATCAGCCCTGTGTCCCCACAGCCGGCTGAGGGCTGAGGCCATACTGAATGAGCCAAACCTGAGAGAGTTCAAAGGGGTCTCAGGAGGTACCGCCCCTTTCCCCCAGAACCTCCGGAAGACTGCGATGTCTTACCCAACGCAGGGCACGGCCCAGTCTTGTCTGCCCCACCCGCAGCTGAATCACTCAAGCCACGAGAATCATCTCCCTCCGTCATGTCCGTGTTCGTATTCCCATCGGCAGATTGAAAAAGCTCCGACCTCTCAAACTCAATCTCCAGGTCATACATCAGACCAGCATGATACCATCTCACAGTGAAGGGTACAAGATCAACATCTAGGACACTAACCATCAAGCGCGCAATGCCATTAGCGCGAGTGAAAGGCATATTTACCTTCTCCGTCTTGCCAAGAAGAGAACCCAGACTCCAAGTAATCCGCGTTCTCTGCAGAGGCTTCGGAGGGACCCCGATGAACCGAATCCAGATTTGCGGAAGAGCCTTTCCTTTAGGTTCCGGTTTCTTCCAAGGAGCAAACTCAAGAATGCAGTTAGTGCTCGCCACTCTGCACATGCCAAACTTGAGGGTATGATTCAGATCCTCCAAAGAAGGGAAATCAACCTTATAAGATTGCCCCTCAAGCTTGACTAGCTTCCACTGAAAGTTACCAGGCACCAACTGTCATGGAATTAACACGTCAGATGTCCGGTTTAGCGGACTTAGTGATGGAACCATCGCACAGGTTAGCTTGAAGGGGTTAAAAGCACACAAAGGACACAGAGGGTTTATACTAGTTCGGCCCCTTCAATGAAGGTAAAAGCCTACGTCTAGTTTGGTTTGGTATTGCTTGGGCGTCGATGAATAAGGAGCAGATCGCTTTGCCTGTGTCTCGACGGGTTGTTTCTTGCTTGTCCCTGAACCGTCGCCGGGTCGTCCCTTTATATGCAGGCGACGCCCGGTCCGGTTTACAGAGTCCCGAGGCCGGCTCATACTCGTGTCCGCCTCGGTCTCTGCTCTTTCTTCCTTATCTCTCTAGTTACATGATCAGGCGGTTTAGAAACTGTAACTCTATACACGGGCCCTAAGATCTCATGGGCCGTAGCCTCTACTAAGTATTACAATGATACAAATATATTACCGTAATCCGGTTTACACTAGCCGGTTCATACCTGCTAGTAATATCCCTGACATTAGGCCCCAGAATGATTTGAACTTGTTCACATCAATCTTCCCAGTCTTGAATAATCTTCCTTCTTGTGTCTTCTCATTTTTGTAAATCGGCCCTGGCGTCATCCTTGAAAATCACTTAATATGACCATGACATCACTTCCACATTTAACGCACCCAGCTGTCTATCGGCTTTCTTTAAAGGACATCCCGAGAATCGAGGCGACAGAGGATCTTGCAGTTAAATCGAGACTACCCGCCATAGTGGCCTTGCAGTTGAATCATCTGTAATTTCTCTTACTCCGGCTCGGAGGCGCCGCTCTGAGGTTATACTCTCTCCAACTCTTATTCACCCCAAGGCCGGGCTTATACGCAAACCACTTAAAACGTCTGATCCCAATTATCAGGATACTCCTTTATCTTCTTCCGGCGAATCAACTGCCACACAACTCCCACCCCTGAAAACTGTCCCGGGGTAAGTCTTCTTAATTTATCCGGTTTATGATTGCACTTTGCTTTACAGTTCTGACTTCTTTTTCCAACTTCTTTCGGCAAGCCTAAACCCAGCAAAAGGGCAAAGGCCAACAAACCAACTGTTGAGGCTGCTACTGATGATCCGGCGGTTGATCCGGATACAACCGTCCCTCCAGAAGGCGAGCCCACAATGCCGCTTGAAGATCCCGCTCCTATGGATCATTCCACTGCACCTGAGAATCCCGATACTGAGAACGTTCATGAACCGGCAAGTCCTGCCCGGGCCAATTCTCCTCGGACTAACCCGGCTCCTGCTAGTCCGGTTCACACTGTGACCCCACCACCAACGACTGCTTCTCCGGAAGTTCAAGTAACCGACACAGCTTACACCGCTCCTGCCGAGCCCATTGTCCTAGCCAAACATACAGCTAAAGCGGAGAAGTTGCATCAAGAGAGGGGTAAATGGAGTACAGAGCTGTCTAGCCTTGCCGACATGAGTGCCCAGGAGCTCTATTCCGGGTACTTGAACCGGCTTCATAGCAGTCGAGATTATGAAGCGGGCTTAGTTAAAATGATGAAGGACAAGTATGAGGTAATCCTTTGCTTTTGATTTTGCTTTTGATGTGCTTCTGTCTATATCATAGTAGCCCCCAAGTTCCGGTTTAGCTACGTCCAGAAGGTGAACTGGTACTTCCTGATTAAAAAAATGATCTTACATTAGCCCCCAAGTGCCAGGGGCATAACTCGGTTTATGTGCCTGGGACTTGTCTGACTTTTTCCTTTGATACTTCAACTATCCATTAGCCCCCAAGTGTCAAGTAGACAACTTGTTTGTGTGCTTGAGACTTGTCTTTGAATTGCTATTGTTTGACGCTTCAACTGCCCATTAGCCCCCAAGTATCAAGTGGATAACTTGGTTATGTGCTTGAGACTTGCTTGACTTTGCTTTTATTCCACTTGATTTTCATTGCAGGCTGATTTGAACAGGAGAGCTGAAGAGATCACTGAACTCCAGAACAGACTTGCTGAAACGGAGTCTGCTGCTTCTAAGGCCAAGAAAGACTTGGCGCTGAGCTTAAAGACTGCTGAACAGCTGAAGAAATTCTTTGAAGAGGAGCGGACCGCCTTTGAGGTTCAGAAAAAGGATCTGGAAAAAAGGGCAAAGGACGCTGAGGAAGCCCTTAATCCGGTGAATGAAGAGTTAACCGGCTTAAAGCGGCAAATAGAATTGATGACTTCTGCTGTCTTCGGTAAGTACTTAATCTATATTCCTGCTTGCATCCTTGCAATTTTAATCCGTTCCGGTTTAACTATGATAATCATATACAGGGCGCCGTGTCACCCATCTTGGGGATGATTTGCGGAAAAAACTCAAGGCGTGTTATACTTTGGTCGAGCAGCTGTATTCCGGCGCTCAAAGGATCATAAGTGCAACATCTTTCAATAAGCCGGCCCCTACGACCATCCAAGGTACATTAGAGAAACTGTCCATCTTGCCAGTGCGCTTGGAAGAAGTTAAGAAGTCTGCTGCTCGAGCCGGTTCCCTCATGGCGCTTACCAGAGCGAAAGCATGGGTTCCGGACTTTGATCCGGAAGAAGCTTTGAATGGGTATCCCAATACTAAAGAAGACGGACCAGCTTTTACTGCAAAAGATCTTCACGCCTTGACGAAGGAGATGCGTCCTCTCGCTAGCAAGCTTGCGGCCGAATCAGACTTGTCCAGGTATCATCCGGGGTATGATTTACAGAACGAGCGGGTGGATCGGCCGGTTTATGATACCGTCAATCTAATCCCACCAGTGCGCCCTCATACTTTCGCCCCAGATATTGATCCGTCTAAACTCATCAATGAAGAGATGTACTTTCGTGCTTTAACAAAAATCGATTGGTGCATCCCTGACTTCCAGCCGCTTCAAGAAGAAGAGGAGACTCCGGAACAAGTTGATCCCCAGCCGTCGCAGCAGGAAGAAGCGTAGATCATAGTATGTCTTTGTAGTGGCAGTCTCATTTTGCTAGATAATCTTTAATCCATTCTGGCTTGCTATGCCTTGTAATAAGATAGCATAAAACATTGTTTGTCTTGACCCGGATGTTCCAACTTTGTTCCGACGTTGCCGATTTAAATCTGAGCTGATATGCCTTATTCTGCATATTATTTGTTCCTGCATAGATAACACTGAAAATATGTCCTAGCGGTTTACCGATGGACAAATTAAATTGCTCTCATAATATACCAAACAAGTGTTCTGTTTGTACCAGAAATGTCTTCATACCTGAATTCCAGTATGCTTGATACTCTTAATCCGGCGAAATTTGCCATTTTGTTAAGGGAGCCTTTTGATAGACCCAATAATAATCCCGGGTCTTATAAAAGCTACCGGTTTAGATCATGCTCGGCTTCTTATTTTGTTTCTGCCTGATGATTCTGCTGAAGCTCTTGGCTTTCTGACTTGGCTTCTGCCTAATGATTGTTCCGGACTTATGATGAATGCCGGTTTAACTCTTGCTGATGTTTATAACCCAAACTTTTGAACTTATGCTGGTGTTCATGACCCAGACTTTTGAACTTATGCTGGTGTTCATGACCCAGACTTTTGAACTTATGCTGGTGTTCATGACCGAGACTTTTTGAAGATACGTGGTCAACTCTGGAGTTGTCCCACTACGGATTAAAGAACCATAAAACATAAACACCAGAAATGCAAGTTTGCAAATAAAACCATGTAGTCGAGGCTTTTTACGAGCTGCCAGGCTCAAAGCAAGGTTCAGCCAATCAATGGATGCGGGTACCATCCAGAGGGCCGGTCGATGGATGCGGGTACCATCCATAGGAACCGGATATGACCAACAGGGGTTAAGCTAGAATTCGGGTACAATCCTGCCCCTTGCTAGTCATATAAAACTTTGCCAATCACTGGATGCGGGTACCATCCAGAGGGCCTTTATGGTTCGGGTACAACCATAGGAAATACTTTAGCCAATCACTGGATGCAGGTACCATCCAGAGGGCCTTTATGGTTCGGATACAACCATAGGAAGAACTTTGCCAATCACTGGATGCGGGTACCATCCAGAGGGCCTTTATGGTTTGGGTACAACCATAGGAAGAGCTTTGCCAATCACTGGATGCGGGTACCATCCAGAGGGCCTTTATGTCATGTCTTCTTTGATTCGAAGATGACCTATGTTTGAACAGTGATCCCCTTGATGAGTTATTGCTCCAGAATATATATGCCCTGCATAATCAGTTTAAACCGATCGAAGTGTTTTGAAATATGATATATGATAAGAAATGTATGGTTGTCACTATAAAAATACTCGTATTGGAAAAAAGGCTGAGCCCCCAGTTTACCGAGGGTGCCGGTTTATTCATTAATCATAATATATACATAGGATACAGTGGAGCTCATGGCTCAGGTATAGTAGGGCCGCAAGAGGGCGATGTTCCACGGCCTCTTTGTCTCTTCTTCCGATGTCCGTGAGTCCTTGTGTTCTCGAACGTCCACTAGGTAATATGAACCGTTGTGCAGATCTTTGCTGACCACAAAGGGCCCTTCCCAAGGTGGGGATAGCTTGTGCATATCTGTTTGATCTTGGATGAGCCGGAGCACCAAATCTCCCTCCTGGAATGTCCTGGTCTTGATCTGGCGGCTATGATATCTGCGCAAGTCTTGTTGATAAATCGCAGACCGTGCTGCTGCTATATCGCGCTCTTCATCCAGCCGGTCCAAACTGTCTTGTCTCGCCTGCTCGTTGGCCGCTTCAACATAGGCCGTCACCCTTGGTGAATCATGACGGATATCACTTGGAAGGACTGCTTCAGCGCCATATACCATAAAGAAGGGTGTGTAACCTGTGGACCGGTTTGGCGTAGTATTGATACTCCAAAGGACAGAAGGCAACTCCTCAACCCAGCACCCAGGGGTTCTTTGCAAAGGAGTCATTAGCCGGGGCTTGATACCTCGCAAAATCTCCTGATTTGCTCTTTCAGCTTGACCATTGGATTGAGGGTGGGCCACAGAAGATACGTCTAGGCGAATATGTTCCCGTTGACAAAATTCTTCCATCTCTCCCTTAGATAAATTGGTGTCGTTGTCTGTGATGATGCTGTGTGGAAAGCCAAACCGTAAAATTACCTTTTTGATGAATTTAACCGCTGTTGCCGCATCACACTTACTCATAGGCTCTGCCTCAATCCATTTTGTAAATTTATCCACGGCCACAAGAAGATGAGTCTTTTGATCTTGGGATCGCTTAAAAGGTCCAACCATATCAAGCCCCCAAGTCGCGAACGGCCAAGTTATCGGTATCATCCGGAGCTCCTGTGCCGGAACAAGAGCACGTCGTGAAAACTTCTGACAAGCATCACACTTCCGGACTAGATCCGCCGCATCAGCATGGGCTGTGAACCAATAGAAACCATGTCGAAAAGCCTTAGCCACCAAGGATTTTGAACCGGCATGATAACCACAATACCCTTCATGGATCTCACGAAGAATATCACAACCTTCCTCAGTTGATACACACCGCTGAAATGCTCCAGAAACACTGCGATGATGAAGTTCCCCGTTTGCAATTGTCATGGACTTAGAACGCCGGACTATCTGTCGTGCCTCGATCTCGTCGTCCGGTAGCTCTCCCCGGTTTAGATACGCCAGATAAGGTAGCGTCTAGTCCGGAATAACATGAAGTGCCGCAACTAGCTGTGCCTCCGGATCAGAAACAGCCAAGTCTTCCTCTGACGGTACTTGAACTGATGGACTGTGCAGCTCATCCAAAAAAGCATTCGGTGGTACTGGTTTACACTGTGAACCCAGCCGGCTTAAAGCATCGGCCGCTTCATTCCTTCGCCGGTCTATGTGGTCCACGTGATACCCTTTGAAATATCCTGCAACTGCTTCCACTTCTCGTCTGTAAGCTGCCATGAGAGGATCTCTTGAATCCCACTTGCCTGATACTTGTTGTGCCACCAAATCTGAATTGCCGAAGCACTTGACCCGGCTCAAGTTCATTTCCTTGGCCATCCGCAAGCCATGAAGTAATTCTTCATACTCTGCTGCATTATTAGTACAAGGAAACAATAAACAGAGGACGTTACAAAATTTATCACCTCGCGGGGAAGTTAAAACAAAACCAGCCCCCGAGCCTTCTAACTGCCTTGAACCGTCAAAGTGAATTGTCCAGTATGTAAGATCCGGTTTCTCCTCTGGTGTTTGCAGTTCTGTCCAATTATTGATGAAATCC
Source organism: Secale cereale (assembly GCA_902687465.1). Taxonomy (NCBI): domain Eukaryota; kingdom Viridiplantae; phylum Streptophyta; class Magnoliopsida; order Poales; family Poaceae; genus Secale; species Secale cereale. The sequence continues at coordinate 815,292,481 of LR738714.1, forward strand.
ACCAATGCTTGAGATTTGATGGCGGTGCGTGGCACGTATTTCAATTCGTGTGGGCTGAGCTCAATGGCCCACTTCGCCACTCTGCCTGTAGCTTCCTTGTTCTGGATTATATCCCCCAATGGTGCTGAAGTAACAACAATTATTGGATGGCCTTGGAAATAATGCTTCAACTTCCGATTTGCCATGAACACACCATATAATGCTTCTAAGTTTAAGTTTTAGCGAAAATCAATTTTTTTCTTACAATAGGAGGACTTGCTTGCAATTACTACAGAATATTTGTTGTTATTGAGATGGTTCCGCCAAACAGTGTCTCATACCCAAAATCATTATAACCCATCAATTTATTATGTTTGGTGTTGAGAGTTCCGAATAAATCCGACTCCAGAGGCTCAGATGTTCGTAACCGGGACACGGCTAATCGATTAGATTTCCACTCTGTAGAGTCTTGTGCACTTTACCCGGAAGAATCGTTCCCTCCGTTGAGTCCTCACATTGCATGGCATTTGAAGACGAGACGAACGAAACAGGGTTTACCGTAGAGATCCTCTGGGCCACTGTCGGTGCCCATCCATTTCCTACCGTTCTTCTACATCTGCCGACACCGTCCGTCTAGAGTCACACCTAGGGTCGACCAAGACAGAGCTCATAATGGCTTGCGGCTGCATAGGTAAGCTTCCGGTCAAGGTATATCCATCCGTCTCTTCATGGCTAGGTGAAGCTTTCTGCAAGATGTCATGGCGCTTCTCCATGCTTCTTGAGGCCAACCACTAGGTACTTCAGGGTTCCCGTCCATCCGTCCTCCACCCAGTAGTGAATTAAAGTCTGTCTTGGGCATCTTGAATTCTTGGAGTTGTCATCATCTAGACTCTCATATCTCCCATGTAAATCACTCTACCAACCCCATCTACAAAGCATAGCAAAATAACTACAACGTCCTGGGCAATGGTGTCATGGGGATTTTGGGTTCATCCTACCACATGTCACTACTCAAGAATACAACTTCATTTCACCTACTTGCATGCATGGTGGGGAGGATATCAACTAATGCAATAAAAGATAGGTAATAAAATTCATGATCAAAGACTTGCCTTGCCAACGATCTTCGAATGCTAACGACTCGTAGTAACAAGCCTTGCACTCCGGGTACTCTATCAAACAAACAAAATATAAATAAGCATACCATCATACAAATATAATAACACAACAGGAAGTAAAACTAATTATAACACAATCATTCAAACACACAAAGGAAACCAAAACAAAACCAAGGAAAACAATAAACTCAAAGCAAAGTTTTCACTACAAGTAAAACGAGCTATAAAATGGTTTTCTACTACTAAAATTTTCTTTAACAGAAAAAATAAGGCTTTTATTAAATAACAGAAAGAAAAACATAACAAAAAAATTATGCAAAAAATCATTTTAAAACCTTTTATGAAACTACTAACATGTTCAAAACAATAATCCTAGCAAAACAAAAGAAGATAAACTACTAAAAATAATTTTTTAACAAATAAAATTTGCTACTGCTAAGTTAACAGAAACTAATATGAATATGTAAAAAATAACAAAATAAAATAATTTGAAACAATTAGAAAAATAAAGAAAACAACATAAAAGTCATGAAACCCTAAAACATTAATGTTTTTGTTAAAACCTAATTTTAATTAATCCTAAAATTACCCAATTCAATCCTATTGATAGGCAAGGTCATAAGAAACCAGTAGCAAAAAGAATCAAATTAAAATAATAAATATCCTAGGAGATATTAATAATCTAAGATGAAAACTTTTTTGTTTTTTAAAACAGAAACTAAAATACACTAAAAAAACAAATCGGGCACTAGCTACGTGGCGGGCTGTCATTGGGGCAGAGGGGTGTGCCATCTGAACTATAAAGCGCTCGGCCGAGATTTAACAAAATCGCGCGTGTCCTTTTCACTAATAGAAAACAAGCGAACCGGTTATATCTAAATCGGAAGTAAAAACTGACCTAATAATAAAAAAACGAAAAGTTGATGATCTAACCTAGGACATTGGTTGTAGATCCAACGGTAGCGGGGGCTTACAGTGACGATGGCGGCGAACTAAGGATGACGGGGCGGCTCGGGCATCTAACGGGGCGGGGTCTGCGACGGTCGTCGGCAATGTCAGAGATGTCGGGTGGGTGCGGTGGCACGAGGGGGTCGTCGGGGTCGGGTCGGTGGTGATCTGAGGTGACTGACGGCGACCGAAAGAAGTGGCGGAGCTCGGGTGCTCCGCGTGCTCCGGCGGCGGACGACGATGACGAGGGCGTGGCTCCGGTGCTCTCTGGACAACGTGAAAATTTCAAGACAACCCACGACAGCGAGGACAATAGATAGACGGAAGCGGGAGTCGTGGGGTTGCTCACCGACGGCGAACCTTGGGTGTGAACGACGTCGGCGGCGGCGAGATGGGTCTGGCTAGTGTGTGGGCTACGGTGGTTTTTTTGGCATGGGTTTCAAAGGGAAACGAGGGAGGATGGGCCTAGCTATTTATAGGATACCAAACTTGGGCAAGGGGAAAGCCCGGGCTAGGGTTTTAGCGAGAGCACGGACGCACCCGTGTGGAAGCGCGAGCGGGATTCAGTGCGGGGATTTCGGAGGTTGAATACAAGGGCGGGCCCCACTTGTCAACATGCGCGGGCAGACGGCCGAGCGGTCAGGCGACTGAGCCATAGCGGCTTCGGCATGGGCGTGGGTGAGGCAGGCCGCGACGGTTGGGCCGGCTAGCTGCTGGTCCGCCTGGTCTGGCTGGCGCTTGGTGTTGTTTTTGAATTTTGACCGAGGGAAAAATAGAAATAGAGAAAATAAAAATAATTTTATATAGGGCATATATATATCAAAATGATCAGCAAAATAAATCCTAAAAGGTGAACTATTTTTCGGAGGCAAAAAGGAAACTTATAGAAACATTTTGTTTTGAAAATTCCAAACAAAATTAAATTTGAACTCAAAGCTTTTGGCATTATTTTTTTCTGACTTATTAGGAGTGTCATGTTATTTCCTCTCATAATTTTTGAACAAAGTATTTGTCAGGCATTTTTGAAAATCAATTTCAATGCCAGTTTGAATTGAATTCAAATTTAATAGAAAATATTCAAATGCCTCTGAAATTTTCAAATTCCACCACAATTCAATCAAGATGCAATAGATGCTTAGCTATAATTGCAAGACATTCAAAATTGAAAATTTAGGATGTTACATCTAAATTCACCTTTTTTGGGGTTTTCAAAAATTGTTTTTGTAAAAATAAGGCATGTTTTTCAAAAAAATTGAATTTTCAAAGTTTGTTTCAGTTGTTCAAAAAATTGTTTGATTTTAAAATATTACCCAGTTCTAGAAAAAATATGTCGCAATTTCCAAGTGAAGATTGAAAAATAATCCAAAAGCTGCCCGGATTCTACGTTGTACTTAGTTCTTAAAGTGGCGTGCTCAATGTTAGTCATCAACGCTTCTCAGGTTGACTGGTTAGCAGCTCTTTTACTCATTCTTTGTTATTTTAGACATTGGTACGGATCGGTACAAAAGCCACCTCCATGGGCCAGCCCAGTCGGCGATACGTACGGCGTATATATACAAACATGGGTATAACTTGTCAAAAGTCCATATTACCTTTTATACATTTAGTGATAGGGGTTGTACCGAAGCGGGACTCCTAAATCTATATTGCTGGAGATCAAGAAGCGAAGCTGATCCTCTCAGTGGGTGAACTTCGTTACGAGGGGAGAGCGTTGAATATTGACGTCACAGTCTTGTAAAGAGCGCTCTTTCCCTCGAGCATGGTTGGTATACTCGGCTTTTACAGCCATGGACTCTACTATTGTACCTTATACGATAGATCAATAAAGTGGCCACGTTTCCCCTTAAAAAACATGAGCACCGGCTTGGAGAAGCTCTAAGAAACTGCTCTCTTGTTTCAGATAGCCTCTAATTTGGATGGAGCAAAGTTTGTAACGATACTATTGGACTTGTTTGTTGATATATTTAATTGGTAATTACATTAATTCCTCCTGTTAACCGCTTTCTAACAGCAGTTTACCCGTCCTTGTTTGTATTGGTTCTCTCCTTCTATTGCAATGAAAAGCTGAGCCGTCAGCATTTCGCCAAAAAAAACATTAATTTGTCTAGACTGCTTTTTGTGTGTGCGCGTGCGCGTTCGTGTGCGTGTGCATGTGTGTGTTATTGTTGTACTAGTTGTAGTAAGGGAATTTCATAACCGACTATATAATTTGGCATGTCGATTCAGAAGTTTTCAAAAATTTACATTTCTAGAAGCATGAACTTATCATTATCAATATGCAATTACTCGCTACTAGCTACAACTACTAAACAAAATTCAACAAAGTTCCACACTACAGCTAAGAAACATTAATCAACAAAAATTAGCTACAAGCGATGTCAAGCATATCGCCATGTTTTCTACTATGGATGTCTCCTTTTTTCTGCTGTGGCTGTAGTCAGGGCCGACCTGATGATGGACCCTTGATCTGAACGGCTCATCTCAATCTGCGGCCAGTTCTTGTTCTGGTTTCCTCACATCTCTCAGATTGAAATCAATATTTTTCTTGAGAAAATATTTGTACTCCATGGGCCTAACTATTTGACACGCAAGAGAGTGAACTAGTCGTTCCTCTTGCATGTGTGTACATTATATGGAGCTACACGAACTTCCAACCACAACAAATTTCTCCTTTCTATTTGTACCGGATTATCATATTTTTTTAAATTGTATCATGTATTATAAAATATTCATGTCAGATATTTTATTTGTTTGCGCCAATGTACAGTGAGATCAATTGTTACTATATAAATTCCGGACGGATTTCATTTGCCACCTGATTGTATGTCAATTAGATAGCTAGCTAGCAAATCAATCTTTGTGCTTAATTTATCAGCATGGTGCTATTCATTAGCGCTAGTATATGTCCAACGTTTAGGTGAGAGATTGGAGGAAACCAAAATGTTATTGGGCTGGCTTCTCCCACTGCAATACAACCAGCGCATGGTGTGTTGCTCTATTTCCTTCTACGACGCAGTAGTCACAAGGTGACATGAAGCTATGGGCGCAAGATGTTAGCAAGGCTCTCGATACAAAAGCATGTTCATCGCGTGAGAGTTTGATTGAAATGAAGGTAGCTATGAGCAGATCTTATTATAGACATCGTACGGCATAAAACAAGGCGGTCGCTCCATGACATCGTCGCCCTGTAATCAGAACTGCAATCAGAACGGGTGTCCCCGTTCAGTACTAGACGAACTTCATCAGCACGGAGCGACACTCGATTGGCAGGAGCACTCCAACCTGATCCTTGGCGGACAGAAGAAGAGGTGGCTGCGATTGACAAGCAGCTGCTGCGACATATCGTAGCCTTGTGAGGCTTTAGCTTGAACATGGAAATGTGTGGCATCGCCAAAGGCAGGTGCTATTTGTACAACCAGTCAACCACCATGTCTGAAGTGTGTTTGGCCGAGGCTGCTGGGGACAATCGAGGCTGTTGTATGTATATGGAGGACAAGACAGCCAGAACAAGCAGCTGGCATCCGTGAGTCCGTGACCAGTTCCCAAATGTTAAACAGTAGTGGCAAATACGGCTTGTCAGGCCATGAGATGGATGGCACGATTGTAATAGATTGTGTAAGAATACAATAATGTGGTGGTATGTGTGTTCCATTTAAAGTTTCAACGTGTACAAAAATCAAGACGCTTAACAAATGACGAAAATGATAAACTCTGGGTACAATAAATAACATTCAGGACATGGTCAACGGTCAACCAATACAGCCATATGTTTTGGTCTTGGTACAGAACACCTATTTCCTCTTTGGGAAACACTACATTCTATCAGCTTATTTCTCGTCCACTGCGAGGAGGAATTTGACGAGCTGGATCTAGCTAATAAGGCCAACACCTCTAGGAACCTGTCAGTTGGTAAGAAAAATCAGTGGGGATGACAGCACCACTTTCCACCCTGCTTCCCTGTTGGCTGCATGCTGCTCTCCTCTGAAAGAATCTGCCACAATTGGGGATAAAATGAAAACCTGTGAAGTTGTTCCTATTCCATTTGCCAAAGCTATCAAGTTTCTGGATGGACCTGGGAGCCGAAAGGTGGTTATAAGTACGCCTGTTTTTCAGACTGGTGGGAGTGAAGTGGGTAATGATACCCATTCTCTTCAAAAATCCTACTGTTCGGAGCTATTGAGAGAGTTTGATGACTCTGGGTCTGACACTGCCAGTGAAACCGGAGACACTGACAATGAGATGGACACCTTGGATGGTCCAGTCACGACTGCTTGATGATTCTGGAACTGGGAAACAAAATGACGGATGCTGCTGCTGCTAGTATTCCGCCTCTTCACCCCCTCAAGAAAACCAACACTGGGTAGTGGGGCCCAGTCCTCTCTCAAAGGCCAAGTACCAGGATGCAGAGGCGCCAGAACATAATTTAAAAAGCTGCAGCTTACAAGATGAGAAAGAATCTGGAGGTCCCTGCCACTTTCAAAAGTAAGTCCTTTAATAATGAGTCTGTTGATGCTTTGGAGGCTTATGCCCAAGGAAAAAAATAGCGCGCTATTTGAAATAGCGCAGCCTTCAAAAAAACGCTATGAACGAAATAGCGTGCTAATAGCGCGCTATTTTGCAAAATAGCGTGTCATAAAACATCGTTCAGATTTCAGCATATAGCAACACAAATGACAGATTTCAGCAGCTAAAACCAAGGCTAAACCATTGTTCAGATAGCAAAGCATGGTCCAGATATAGGCATATAGCATTGTTCAGAGTTCAATAGTTCATACATCGAGATTTCAGACAAACAAAGTAGACAAATAAATTAAACAGCCTACAAGCAAGGTCCAGAATAGCAGAAATAAGGACTTGGGACTTTAGAGCAAGTACAATAAGGTGATGTAGGCGGGCTGTAAGACATTAAATATTATATTTTTGCTTATTTGGAAGAGAGAGAAGAGGAGAGAGAAGAGAAGCGGGCTACTAGTTAACAGCCGACTGCAACACGTGCTCCTAGGTACTTTGTGAGAGAATGGGGTGGGCCATGTATCAACAAAGTAATACATATTTATATCTAGCTATTGTACTTGTTGGCTATAAGCATGGTTATATGTGACATGGCAACATCATATAGCCAGCAGCTGACTATATTATTAACCATGCTCTTAGGAGCCAGCCAACAGCGATGCATAAGCTCAATCAGAATCAGATTAGGGTTCGCTCGGTAGGTCTGGTCGTCGGTTTGGTCGCCGTTGGTAAGGGTTACTGGGCCGGAAAGCCCAAAAGTATAGTCGGCTGATGAAAAATTCGTCTGAAAAAATAGCGCCGATACGCGCTATAGCGCGAAATTGCCGTATTTAGTGCGAATAGCGCCGTAGCGAGTGAAATATGCATAGCGTAGCGTTTAGTTTTCAAATACGCTATTAGCACGCTATAGCGGCGTTTTAGCGCGCTATTTTTTTCCTTGCTTATGCCTCTGCTGTTGATTTAAAAATTGGTATGACTAATGAAGATAGATCTAATATCATTAGTGACATAATTAGAATTGAAACTGAGAATTGTCTTGAATTTGCTTCTCAACACCCGGAGATATCCTTACCTGATGTCATAGATGATACTTTTTATGATGAGAGTGGGGTATGTACTCCAGAAAATTGCAGATTCGACTCCAACAGACCAGGGGGCACTGCTGGTTCTGCCGGCAGTCTTGAACCTTCTCCAAAACAAGGGCTTTATAGCCTGTCCCATCCTTTTAAGATCCCATGATAGGTCTCCTTTGGAATATTAGAGGTGTGAGCCAAAAAGCAAAATTATAGTGCATGTCTGATATTATTAACAAGTATAAGCCAGATTTCATAGGCTTTCAAGAAACAAAAAAGAGCAAATCTCCGGTTCTTTCTTAAATACATTGGCTGGCCCTACTCAGTATATTTGGCACTTGTTGCCTGCTGTTGGCTCTGCCGGGGCCATCCTTGTAGGAGTTAATTATTGCTCTTTTGAGTGCTTTGACTCTGTGTGCAAAAAATACTGCATAATTGTTACGCTGAAAAATAAATCTGATGGTTTTTGCTGGCAGCTAGTGGTAGTGTATGGTACAGCTTATGATGTGGATAAAATTCACTTCATTGCTGAACTGCATGATGCGATGGAAGGGTTGTCCCATCCTGTACTTTTTGGTGGGGATTTTAACTTGATTAGAGAGGCTAAGGAGAAATCCTCGGGAAATGTTAATAATTCCTGGGCCTACCTATTTAATGATTGGATCAACAAATGGGGACTCATGGAAATAAAGCTTGCCAATAGGGTTTATACCTGGGGTAATAATCAAGAGAATCCGCAACTAAAGACAGAGTATTTTCTTCCACTGAGTGGGATAGTCACTTCCCTCTGTCTACCCTATGTGCCCTTCCTAGGGTTGGTAGTGACCATGCACCCCTCCTCCTTGACACGGGGATGAGGGAGAATAAAGTTAACAAGCCTTTCAAGTTTGAGAAATGGTGGTTGGGGCAACCTGATTTCTCTAAACTAGTGGAAAAAGTTTGGGCTACCCCCTCCCCATTCAGTTCTGCCATTGAGACTTGGCAGTTTAAGACCAAATTGTTTAGACAAAAAGCAAAAGGTTGGAGCATCAACCTTGAGGCTGTCATGAAAAATAAGAAGAAAGCTCTTCTACAAGAATTTGATATCCTTGATATTTTTTTCTGAGCAAAATAGAATTTCTGAGGAGGGTATCCTTAGAATGAAAGAGATCAAAGAGGAGTTGGAAAGTATTTAAAAAAAAAGAAACTGCTATGTGGCAGAGGTCTAGGGATCGAAAAATCCTAGAGGGGGACAAAAACACAGCTTACTTTCATGCTGTGGCCAATCAACGTAGGAGGAAAAACCAATTGTTAGTTTTAGAGGGCCCTGATGGTCCTGTTTACTCTACCAAAGATATGTTGGAAATAGCCACTGACTTCTACAAAAACCTTTTTGGTTTTTAGCCAAAACCTAATATTCACTTGGGTGACCAGTTTTGGTCTGCTGAAGAACTTGTTACTGAGGCTGAAAATGAACTTCTTGAAAGACCTTTTACAGAGGAAGAAATTTAAAAAGCCATTATGGGATCGTATGCTAGTGGAGCTCCAGGCCCAGATGGCTTATCTTTCTTGTTTTACCAAAACTTTTGGGAGGTGATTAAAGCAGATTCTATGGCCTTGGTAAGGGATTTCGAATGCGGTACTTTGGATATCCAAAGACTTAACTACTCTACTGTTATTCTTATTCGAAAAGAACCGGATGCTAGACATATGAAGAAGTTTAGACCCATCTTGTAATGCCCCGGATGTAATACTTTCCCGTTTGGGCATATAATATATCTCTGGCTTCATCTATTTCCTTTCCGGGTTCTTTGTCTGCGTGTTTTCGTCGTGTTGTTGTGTGCGTGTGTGGCATTCATTCATATCATGTAGACATGTGCATCGCATTGCATTTGTGTTGTCGGTTGCATCCGGTTTCACGTGTTCCTTCCCGTTGTCCGTTTCGCGTTCCGGAGCTCCCTCACGTGTCCGTGGTGTCCCGTAGGCCTACTTTGGTGTTTGGGCATGTAACGTTACCGGTGTGCCGCGAGGTTGTAGTGTGTGTTGTTGTTTTGTTGTGTGCAACCCGCCTCTCAAATCTCGTCGCGTTTGGACTCCGTTGCTATCCCTTCAGTTATTCGTGTGGGTCCAAAGTGCCTTCACTTTGTGTCCCAGAAACACCCCTACATGCAGTCCACTACCCTCTCCTAGGCCCATCTAAACTACCCCCGCGATCGGATCCGTCGGATCGCGATCGGAGGGCTCCTAACACCCCCAAATCCCTCAACCCTAAAAATTTGCTATTTATAGACCCTAGTCTATTTTGGCATCCCTAACCTCTAGCTCCTCTCTCCCCCTCATTTTTTTCTCAGATCCACCAGCCACTTGGCTCTTCCCTTGAGCTCCCCACCGAACCAGCCGATCCAGCCGGTTCCTTCGATCGGGCGCCGACCAGTCCCCTCGTCCGCAGAGTCAACGCTCTCCTCAAGCGCTTCACTCGTTCGATCCGCTGCTTCGATCGCCGCCCTGGGCTTTTCCCTCCTCCGATCCAGCCCGGGGCAGGCCCCCTCGACCGATCCCTCGAGGCGCCCCACATCGCCGTCGCTGGGCCTCGCCTCCCCTTGCGGAGGGACCACATCCCCGCCTCCAGCGCCGATCGCCCCGGCCCACTCCCTTCGCCACCGCAGCGACGCGCCTCGCTCCGCCACCAGGCCGCCTCCCCTCCGCTCACCCCTGGGCCCTTCGCCAGCTCGCGGCCCATCCCGCGCCAGGCGCCGGCCGCCTACCGAGCCGGGCCGCCGCCTCCACCCGCTCCAGCAGGCCACTCCTCGCCTGGGCCGCCGCCACGTTCGCCCCGAGCTGGGCCTCACCTCTCCGGATCGGGCCGCAGCAGCCGCCGGGCCGGATCCACTCCACCGGGCCCGTTTGGGCTGCAGATCTGAGATATGAGAGGTTGTTTCAAATATCCTAAGTCCCTAGTAATTAGTTGCTGATGCTGTTTTAGAACTGCTGTAACTTTTAGTGTGTTTGTCCGTTTCGCGCATATAGCATGTCCAGACGTTCGTGGTGACTAGCACTACGTTTCATCTTTTTGTGTCATGCATGTTAGAGATCATCTAGGTGCTTATTTTTCTGTTGCAAGAGTGCATCGTGATTAAACTGCTGTTATGTGATGTTTTTATGTCATCTTTGCCATGTGATAACTTTTCAGCTTTCGCTCATTTCTTGTTTCAGGCATAACTTTTAGCCCGTAACTCCGAATTCAGCGAGTCTTATACGAAACTTGATTGATTTTCTGTGTAGATTCATAATATCATATTGTTATCATGTTTTGAGGTGTTTTGCTTGAGTGCTATTTTCCGTGCTCTTTGTGCATCCTTAGTGCATCCATCATGCATCCATCTTTTTCGAGTGCGCATTGCATCTTATTGATTTGTGCTTGGTGTGATTGTTTTGTTTAGAGCTGGAAGCTGAGACCGAGTACGAGTACGAGCACGAGGTTTCCAACGAGGTTGAGCACGAGGACCCTTCTTACGATCCGAACGACTTCTCTTCAGGCAAGATGACCGAACCCCGATAACATTACTATCTTTGCCTATTGCTAGTAGTTCCGCTCTATAGTTTTGCCTCGATGCCCATGTTCTTCCTGTCAGCCTCCTACTTGTAACCATTGCCATGTTTAACCAACCTACCTACGCAAACCGTTGCTTGGCTAAGTACGCTTCGCTCAGCCCTTCTTATAGCATTGCTAGTTGCAGGTGAAGATCGAAGATGCTTGCTTCATGTTGAAGTTTGGTTGGGTTTTATCACACTATATAAATGCTTAAAATGAAATCATCTATATATTGGCAAGGGTGGAAGGCTAAGCCTTTTGCTTGGTGATTTGTTCCACTCATGCCGTTAGGAACCGTATAAACCGGTGTTATGTTCCTTGATTATGCGTTCCTAACACAGTTGGGGTGTATGGGACCCCCTCGATAAACCGCTAAGTGCTAAGTCTTTTCCAGCAAATCCCAACATTGGTACTATTTGCCTAATAACTAAATAACTTGCATAGGGAGTAATTAACCCGAGTTCTTAATCAACAACCCCGGGCCAGTGCTCCTCATGAGTGTTGGTCCGAAACGGGGGTCCTGCAGGGCCACCTTGGGGCAACCCGAGGTATCTGGCATACACCTGTAACATCGCCCATCCGGTCGTGTCCTGAGACTTAGATACGCGCGGCTACTATCAGGGTGTCGACACGCCGGGAGGATTTGCTGGATTAGCCTTACCTTAGTTCGGTATATCTTGAGCACGGGATTCCGAGAATACTCGGGTCTTCCCACTTTGGAGTTGCGACTCCGCGGATCGTGGGCTTGTAATGGGTCAAGTTGGAACACCCCTGCAGGGTTATGAACTTTCGAAAGCCGTGCCCGCGGTTATGTGGCAGATGGGAGCTTGTTAATATCTGGTTGTAGATAACTTGACACAATGTTTCTAATACACTACCAGCGTGTGTTCCGTGACCGTCAATTTCCGAATAGGGATTCGGGAGTTGAACACGGAGGGGTTATGTTTGACGTGTTGTAGCTAGGATCACTTCGTGATCATCTCTCGACCGAGGCTTTCTCTTCTCGCTCTCTCTCACGTAAGCTAGTTGCTAGTTGCTGCTGCAGACACTTATTCTTTTCTTCAGCCTTATCCTCACCCAAGGCTTAAATAGTCTTGTTACCCGGGAACGGGATTGCTGAGTCCTCTGTGGCTCACAGTTACTTCACCACACCAGATGCAGGTCCAGTTGTGAGCTATCCAGGTGATGGCACCGAGCTGGATTGGGAGTTCGACGAGGAGCGTAGTCAGTACTATGTTCGTTATCCGGATGATCAGTAGTGGAGACTCCTACTAGGATTCGATCCGCCTGTGGATGTTATTTAAGTTTGGTATCTTGACATTTGGATTTTGCCCTTAGAGGGTTGTGATATTCTTAATGTATGATGATTGAGACATGTATTGTATTTGTGTGACATGGCGAGTGTAAGCCAACTATTTATGTTTACAATCCCCTCTTTTACATGAGATGTGCAAAGATTACCAAACTTGAGATCATTCTAGGATGGACTTATGCCTTTAAGTCGTGCCTCGACACGTAGGAGGTATAAATCCTTCCTGGGCATTACACATCTGCTTGAGTAATTGTTTGGTTAAAATACTCAGCAAAGCTATGTGTAACAGGGTTTCGCCTGTTGGACACAGGCTTCTTTCCCCTTGCCGATCTGCTTTTGTGAGGGGGAGGTTTATTTTAGAAAGCGTAGTTACAGCCCACCAGGCTATTCATGAAGTTCATAAAGCTTGAAAATCTGGGGTTGTCCTCAAATTGGATTACGGGAAAGCGTATGATAGGGTTAACTGGGACTTCCTAGTAGAGGTGTTAACTTCTAGAGGTTTTGGGTCTAAATGGATAAGATGGATTTTATCCATCCTTCAAGATAGTTCTTTCTCTATTAAAATTAATGATGTTGTTGGTCCTTATTTTGTCGGTGGTAAAGGATTAACACAAGGAGATCCCAGTTCTCCCATCCTTTTTAATCTAGTTGCAGACGTCTTTTCTCGTATACTAGCTAAGGCTGTTAGAGGAAATATCATTTCGGGGATTATTCCCCATATCATTCCCAATAGTTTGGTTAGTTTGATGTACGCTGATGACACAATCCTTTTCTTGGGCCCACATATTAACCACGCGAAAAACCTTAAATGGTTGTTGGCTTGTTTTGAAAACCTTTCTGGTATGAAAATTAATTATGATAAGTGTAAGTTGGTCCCTATAAATTTGGATGAGGCAACCGCTAAGATATTATCCCAGATTTTTTGCTGTAAGATTGGGGCTTTCCCTCTTAAATACCTTGGGGTTCCTCTTCATTATCTGAAGTTGAGGAGGGAGGACCTCCAACCCATTATTAACTTGGGGTTCCTCTTCATTACCTTCATTATCTGAAGTTGTGGGTGGAGGGGTAGATTACTCAGTTATGAGGCTAAACTCGTACTGCTTCAAACCTGCATTGCCAGCATTCCTATGTATCTGATGTCGGTTATTAAATTTTCCAAATGGGCCATTAAGGCCATCACCTCGCATATGGCCCATTTTTTCTAGGAGAACATGGGAGATAATCATAGATATCATCTTGCTAACCGGGGGCTCATTTCCCGCAAAAAAGCCTTTGGTGGCCTTGGGGTTATTAACTTGTGTGAATTTAATATGGCCCTGTTAGCCACGTGGTCTAAACAATACTTCTCGGGCAGTAATAAAAACTGGATTTTCCTAGTTGACCATAAATACAATACTGATAAACCTAACCTGCTCTGGTCCAAACTTGGTGTGGGGTCCCCCTTTTGGAAAGGAATCACCTGGGCTCTTGTTGGAGCTAGGCCTTTTTACAAATGGAAACTAGGGAACAACCGTAATATCAGCTTCTGGCACGACATTTGGACTGGAGATTCTTCTCTGAAAACCCAATTTCGGGAAATCTACGATATCTGTCAACAAAAAGATTGTACCATCGCACAAGTTTGGGATGGAGAAACCTTGAAGCTTACGTTCAATAGATGTGTGGATGAGATCTTCCTTAGTAGGTGGCAGGATTTAATCCACTTGTTGTCCACCAAAACACCGAACAATGAAGAGGACCACCCCATATGGATGCTGGAGGCATCTGGGGTGTATTTTGTAAAATCCTTTTATAATGTGATAAACTGGGGTGGGGTATATACCCCTATGTGGAAGAATTTTTGGAAAATTCGGGTACCTCACAGATATTTGGTGTTCATGTGGCTAGCATTTCATAATAAGATCCTCACTAGGGATAACCTGACCAAGAGACGACCAGTGGAGGACAAGACATGTTTTTTTGTAGTGAAAATGAATCGGTACATCACTTGTTCTTTGGGTGTGTGGTTGCAAAAGAGATTTGGAAAGATATTGCTGATGCTTTTGATTTTAAAAACCCACAAAGTATGTTGGAACTTTATGTTCTGTGGGGTGCTAATAACAAAAAGTCTGTTATCAACATTGCTTGTGTTGCTGCCATTTGGAGCATCTAGACCATGCGTAATGATATTTGTTTTCAGGGCGTGCCGTGGACAAGTACTCGGGTGCTATTGGGGAGAGCTTGTGCACTACTTCACCAGTGGAAGATCCTGTGCGAGGGAGATCAATCGGTCTTACTGCGGCGCTGTCTCCTGCTGCTGGACCGGCGAAGAGGCGAGCAGCTACGCATCGCATGGTAGGGAAGACGAGGGCTGGTGCGAAGGGGGGACTAGCTGGCTTCATGCTCAAGGCGCACTCCGGCTGATCACTAGTGCAAAAAGGGCCATTTGTCCCGGTTCGTCAGGGCCATTTGTCCCGGATGGGGAACCGGGACTAAATGGTCGATACAAATGCCCTAGACCATTAGTCCCGGTTCTTATACCAACTGGTACTAATGGCCCACCACGTGGCAGTTGCGGCTTGTGTTGGCAGGGGGCCTTTTGTCCCGGTTTGTAGCACCAACCGGGACAAATAAGCTTCCACGCATCAGCACTTCAGGGGTTAGGGTTTATGTTTTTTTCTGAAGGAGGGGGGGTTTTGTGGGTTTTGTATGGTTAATTTAGGCGTTTCATATATTGTGTTAGCTAACTAAATAGAGAGAAGTGTCCTCTCTTGTCTCCGTGCATGCTCATATAACAATGCATCATCATAATTAATAATAAATCGTCATCATCGTTGTCATAATAAAAAAGTCGTACCCATCATCATCGTCATCTCACAACTTCTACTCGTTATCATAATAACAAATCCTGCTCATCATGATCATCATAGTCATCTAACAACTTCTTAGCACATGATCATAAGTAGCCAGACTTAATTAAGTACACGCTCTCTAAGGTGAAATAGCATAAAATAAGATAGGCCCTGACTCTCCATTATGGAGAATGCAGATTATCATGTCTCCAATTCTTGGCTTTTGCACAATGTCACTTCCATATAGCTGCCTACGACTGACCATACATTTCTTCCAATCTTTGATTGTTAAGTCTTCATTGGATTTAGAAATCCTGTATGGACAGTTATGTGTAGGATGATGACCCGACGAGTACGGGAATAAGCTCATAACATTGAGGTGACCATTCTGAAACATCAGATGAGGCACGCAATCCGAAGGGATTTTCTGTTGAAAAATATAATAATAACTTCGTAGTTAGTAATGTAGTTTAGTTTTAGAAGAATTTATGCAAAAGATGATCGGCCACAAATCTTACCATGACATCTCCATGGATGTTACCGTAGCTCAACACGTGCACTAGTGGCACGTATTGACCATAATGTGCAGGAGTTTTAGCATAGGTATTGTAACGCTCAAAATCAGAAAGTAACGAGACAAGATGATTTTTCTTCTGACAAGTTAATTCCGTACCATCGGTGTAGTGGGTTCTGTCTACCATCTTCTGTATATTTCTTGAAGAATGGAAATAAGCTGTTAATGGAAATAAGCTGTCAATTATTTTGAAAGACACAATGCAACATAAATTACTTAATAAATATGTTTGAGAAACTCACATAGAGGTAGAACTGGAAGCGTATCAACAAGGATCCACATGCCATCGTCATCATCACCAAGGTCAAAGGTGACATACATACCCTCCTGAAAATCATATGCCTTGCACAGTGCTCTCCAGTTCAAGCAACCAAAATGGATTACACTCTCCGAATTGTATAGCTTTACAAGAAAATCATAATCATGATGGGTCCTGAGATGAATTTGCTTTGTTTCCATACTTTCATGATCTTCGAAATCCAGATGCTCCAAGACATAGCGTTTTGCATGCCATGGGATAAGCTAGTCGAATTGTAAAAGACGAAAATTACACATTGAAAAGAAAGCATAAGTCATGCTTAATTACCGTCTCAAAATCGAAGGCCTCATCGAGCTTAACACTGAAGCATCGATCGTCTACCAGGTGTGGCCTATCACACTAACCCCGGTCGTCGCCACACCAGTCGCACGCTGGGATCCTATCGTCATCGTCAGACGACGACATTTCCTACATATTGTAGCACAAGTAATGCCAAAATTCAACGGTTGAAAATATAAACAAAAACATATCAAAATATCTTAATTATAGGACTCATATATATTGACATGGAGATTTGGTTGGACTCCAGTTTGAGCATTCAATAAGCAAAACTAAATCATCTCTTGCGTCCGTACATCGTCGAATATTATCACTAATACATCTCGAAGAGTATCATACATATAGCATCACTAATTAATTAATAAAGCTAAAACCCTAGCAAACGACGGGTATCGGCGCGGGCGGTGGACACCCAAAGAGAAGGAACCATCACAGGATCATAGCTCTAGTGAGATCCCTGAAGAACGTGCCATGTATTGTCGAACCTGCCCTACAACGCAACCATGTAGCGACGGACGTGTTCGTCCTCCTCGCTGACACGGTGACGTACATCCTCCGCGGGGTCCTCAAGCCTCCGCACCGTCACTGGCCCGCGCGCCCGCCACCAAAGAAGGTTAGGTTCAACAACGGGTTGGCTCCTCATCAAGTTGCGCCCACCGGAAGGAAGCACCTCCCAATACCAGCCCGGCGGAGCCCAGTCCCGAACATGACCCCTCTGATCAAGCAGGCCTCTGTTGAGTCGACGACGAGGATGCGGGATAGGCATCGTCGACGTCGATGTGGGAATAATTGCTTGAACTAAAATAATAAACTAGTTCTATTAATTCAACTAGTTCAACTAAGCACTTACTATAAATAAAAATGAACTATAGTTCTACTAATTTTACTAAGAATTAGTTCTACAAACTAGTTGAACTAAAAGAATAAACTAGTTCTATATAATTAAACTAGTTTTACTAAGAATAAAAACTAGTTCTATTAACTAGTTCAACTAATAAGCACTTACTATAAATAAATTGAACTATAATTTCTTACTAAAAATAAAATAGTTTTACTTAAATTAAACTAGTTTTACTAAAAATAAACTAGTTCTATTAATTAAACTAGTTCAACTAATAAACACTTACTATAAATAAACTGAACTAGCTAGTTCTTACTAAAACTAAACTAGTTTTACTAAAAAAAATAAACTAGTCTATTTAATTGAACTAGTTCAACTACATACTATCACTAAAACTATAAAAAAACTATAAAAACAGAAAATTCATCTAACATTTGTGTATATAACTAAGTAACATTTTTAAAATTCATCTAACATTTGTATAATTACTATATACAAATGTGCAAATTCATTTAACAAATTCATCTAACATTTGTATATTTACTATAATTTTCTAACATATTTAAAAAATTCATCTAACAGAGGAAGGGGATCGGGGGCTGGCGGCGCTCACAGGGCGACGGCGTCGGGGCACGGGCGGCGGGGAAGGTGACGGTTGGCGGTGAGACGGGGACGGCGACGACGAGGGGGCAGACGGCCGGCGGCGAGATGGGGACGGCGAGGTCGGCGGGGACGGCGACGGCGGCGGGGACGGTGACGAAGAGGCAGGGCGACGGCGGCGGGGACGGCGAGCAGCCTGGCGGCGTCGGGCTGCTGGGACGATGGCAATCTGGAAATCTTCCAAGGGCTGCTTATACAGCAGAAGTATTGGTCCCGGTTCGTGGCACCAACCGGGACCAAATCCCTCCTTTAGTCTCGGTTGGTGCCAAGAACCGGGACGAATGACCAGTTTTCAGCAGCCCATAGGGCGGGAAAAAGAGGCCATTGGTCTCGGTTGGTGGCATCAACCGGGACTAAAGGGCGGCATTGGTCCCGGTTGGTGCCACGATCCGGTACCAATGCGCCCATTTACTCCCGGTTCATGACACCAACCGGGACCAATGGCCCCGTGCTCTCCGTTGATGTCTACACACGCTTCTACTCATGTAGACTATGTTGGGCCTCCAAGCGCAGAGGTTTGTAGGACAGCAGCAATTTCCCTCAAGTGGATGACCTAAGGTTTATCGAACTCAGGGAAGTAGAGGTTGAAGATGGTCTCTCTCAAGCAACCCTGCAACTAAGATACAAGAAGTCTCTTGTGTCCCCAACACACCTAATACACTTGTTAGATGTATAGGTGCACTAGTTCGGCGAAGAGATGTTAAATGGCAAGTGATATGGATGGCAAAACAAAGTAATATAAATCTGTAATAAAAAGTGCAGCAAGCAAACAAGTGGTAAACATGAGCACGCATGGTATTGCAATGGTGGAAACAAGGCCTAGGGATCGTACTTTCACTAGTGGCAACTCCCAACAACATTAACATAATCGAATCACATGATATTTCCCATAAAACATGCAATGGAGACGCACCCGGAGGTCATTCCTTCGTGGTCAAGAGAGGACGAGAATTATGTAGGGCTACAAAAGCACACCTCAAAGTTCGTAGTTCTCAATCTAAGGATTTCCCAATGTCACCGTGGCCATCCAAAGAGAGTCCCACAATCACCACAACATATCTAAAGGATAGTCAAAGACAAGCACCAAGAGACTCTCTATCTTCAATCAACACACAAGAGAGGAAATCACTCATGAAAATATTTTTCTAATCCATGTCCAATAGACCGCTGTCACCTTGGTCTCGGGGATTATACTAGATAAAGACAAGTGAGTACATCAATCCAATACATAGAGGAAGGGGAAATATCATGGGATCACCCTAGATTAACATAGCCTATGATCACAACGAAGATCACATCATGGGAGAGAGAGATAACCACATAGCTACACGTACGAGCCCTCGGCCCCGGAGAAAACTACTCACGCATGGACATGGTGAAGAGAAGGTTGATGATGGTGTTGATGGAGAGGTGCAGCCCCGCGAGGAGGAGACGGCCGGCGGCAGCCACGGAGGCGGCGGCGGCGGCCCTTGGGGGCGCGGCGGCGGCGGCGGCCCTCGGGGCAGCGGCGGCCCTAGGGGGCAGCGGCTCCTTGGCCCCCCTTCTTCCTTGTGGATGGTGCTGCAATGGTGCTGGTCCTCCCCTCCAAGACGGCGGCTCGGGAGGAGGAAAATTCGTAGCCCTTGGTGACCTAGGTTTCCTCTCTTTATATAGACTCTCGGATTCCCGTCATCAGATTTTGGGCCTCAGTAAAACGGGCTTTACTCGGCCGTCCGGACTCCGATTTGGACGAATTTTATATCCAGAAGCATCGCATCGAAATTCCCCACAACTTTCGCAACTAGACTTTTTCCGTTTGACGTCGTCTTCGGCCGGAACGTGACCATCTTTAAAAAACGTTCTCAGACAGATTTCAGGAAAGTCAGAGTCCTACTCCAATACGACTTCTTTTGCGTTTTTGTCAATTTCCAAGTAATTCCTACACAATAAAGTGTAAAACAAGAACATTGTGCACTTTTGCAACCATTAGTAGGTTAGTCCAAATATGATCAAAAGTGTATGGAAGTGCATAAATATCATAGCAATATCACACAAAAAAGGCATGGAGCAAGCAGAAATTATAGATACGTTTTGGACGTATCAACATCCCCAAGCTTAATTCCTGCTCGTCCTCGAGTAGGTAAATGATAACAAGCATAATTTCTGTGGTGACATGCTATTAACCATATAAGAACTTTTCACAGTCACATGACAAATGCTTACTGAGATAATGAATCTGTAGTAATTAAGTTTCCTCATGAGAATATCACAAAGAACTGAAAGTTTTTCAATATGATACTGAAACACTCAATAGATTTGTAGTGAGCATGGTGTGCAAACATGACAAAGTGATACCTCGCTTGCCCCCTTTAGTGAAGCAAAACATAAATGCAGGGGCACCTCCAAAGTTTAAGTGACGACTAGATACAATGATTTCAGAATAAACAATATCAAATCATGCAAAAGACATTGGTACTTTGGGACAATGCACATTACACTCAGAATGACAATCATGCTCTCAATAGTTGGTGCTTTAAAGAAAGAAGGTGGAGACTCTCGAACCGTGGCTTTTGATGGCAAGGTTGAAAACCCGTGGTCGGAAACAAAAACTAAACATGTACCAGAGCTCTTGGTTTTAAAAACAGAGGTAATAATTTTTTTTTTGAATATGCATGTTTCGTCAACGAATGCTAGCAGATAACTCAATTACTTCTTGAGCTGGACAAGTTTCGAGGAACGGCTCCCGAATGAGGACGATCACATCCTCTTAATCTCCTTTGTTTATCACTGCCAAAGTTTTCTGATTTCTCATGAACAAAGCGTGAAGGAGGGTTTGTTTGTTGTATAATTTTTTTAATGAGCCGGGCGCACTCTATGCCAGTTCCTTCTCGTATTATGGGTTTGCACATTAGACATGCAATCCCGGGGTGAAGCTTGTCCAACTTAAAAAGATCATGAATTAACTACTACTTCCTCATGAGCTAAAACAGAGGCACAAAAGAGAAATGCTTTTTTGAATAATTTCGAGATGGTACATGAAAGTCTTCGTTAGGAATGGCAGGTAAATACCATGTATAGGAAGGTATGGTGGACTCATATGGCATAACTGGTTTAAAGGATTTTGGATGCACAAGCAGTCAGTCCGCTTAGTACAGGCGAAGGTTAGCAAAAGACTGGGAGCGACCAACTAAGAGAGCAATGACGGTCATAATCATGCAGAGCGACAAAGCAACATTGAATCGGGCATGGAAGTTATATCGCTACTCTGAAATTAAAGATCATCAAGGCTTGATGGGCTTTCTTTACAGTCTTAAATATGCGTGAGCATATGCCAAGTCAATCAAAATAAATTCCTGGAGGAAGATATCACTAAAACATACCACATCATAGGCAAACAAATCATGTTGGTACTCCAATAACACATTGAGAACCCCCCAGCTATTTGAGACTAACCATAAGAAAACATGAACTACTAAGCACCATTATGCACATAGCATTTTTATCATAGACATATCAACCAGTGCAACAGAAGCCAACTCTCTTAACAAGATAAGCATTATAACTAAAGAGAGTTCCAGCGACCAACTAAACAAAAGCTCCTCAAAAAGTAAAGCATGAAAACTAAGAGCTGAACATGATAGTAGCTATTGAAAGACAAAGAACACACACAGCAAGGATAGACATGAAAATTCTATGTTGTGTTCTAGGTTGAAGTGGAGCGTGTTTCTCTCCCACACAAGGAAAGCTGAGTTCCAACTCGTTATGAACAGCAAGCAAAGCTAAAGAAAACTTAAAAGGAAACTAAAAGCAAGACGCTCCAAGCATAGCACATAACACATGAAGTGATAAAAATATAGTGGAACGAAAGACGAACTTATAATGTTGATGGAGAAGGAGATGCACGGGGGCATCCCCAAGCTTAGACGCTTGAGTCTTCTTGAATATTTCTTGGGGGTGCATGGGGGCATCCCCAAGCTTGAGCGTTTGACACTCCTGAATCTTTTTATCATCTTCCCTCGCACACTTGAAAACTCCCTTCATACATAACTCATCATAATCTGATTATCGAGGTTAGTACCCTTAATAAAATAATTTTTCCTTGCTGGAAATAAGGATATTCTTGAAGGTCTACTGTTTCTCAAGATTGCAAAAAGGTTTTTGCAAAGAAAAAGCAAGCTCAAGGTTTGCAAAATGAAGAAAAGGCAAAACAGAACAGAATCTGTGAAAAACAGACCAGCAGGTAGTAAATAATTTTTTCGGGGCACTTCTGCAACTCAAATCAAAAAACTCAGAACAGACGCCCGAAAGCCAATTGTATAGAGCACGCTGTAGATAAAATTCAGACCAAAAAGATGATCTGGTGATTTTATACGAATTTTTCTGTCCAAGGACAGAATCTGTTTTTTGGACAGCACGTCACAACTTTTGAACTTTCTTGCAATCAGAGGCTACACTTGGCACAAAGCTGAAAAGTAAAAATACAATGATGTTGCTACAGTAGTAACAAACATCAAGACCACTAAAAACTGAAAGAACAAACTGAAAGCAAAGATAACAAGGGTTGTCTGCCTAGAGCTCTTTCTTTATAGCCATAAAGATAGGCTTAAGACTTTAATGATGCTCTCGTAGGAATAAGAGTTGAAGAACAAAAGAGAGCATCAAGAAGCAAATACCAAACACATTTAAGCCTAACATGCTTCCTATGCATAGGAATATTGCAATAGAATAATTCATTGAAGCACAAAGCAATAAGCATAGGAAGACAAAACAAGTGCAGCCTCAAAACCTTCAACATAAAGAGAGGGAACTTGATATTATTGAAATATCTATAAGCATATGTTCCCTTTTCATAATAATTTTCAGTGGGATCACGAATAAACTCAACAATATAAGCATCACATAAAGCATTGTTACCATGATCCACATGCAAAAAGGTACTCTTACTCTCCACATAAGCATCTTTGGGTAGCCCATGGTTAGGACTTTTTAGCATTAACGTTTTCAGTCTCCCCCAAGCTTGAGCAATGCTTTCTCCGTCACGAGACCTAAAGTTATAGATATAGTTCCTGTCTCGATGAATTTCATGAAGAGGATAAAACTTAGTATAAAAGAGAGACATAAGCTCTTGCCAATCAAGCAAGTGCGGGTTATTGAGAAGCTTATACCAATCTGAAGCTTTATCTATAAGTGATACGGCGAACAATTTCCTCATGACAAACTCCCTTAATACACCTGCAAGCTTAAATAATGAACATAATTGTGACAGATATAGCAAGTGTTCACCGGGATGTCTGTCTCCTGCATAACGATTAGCCAAAACATAATCGATAATACCAGCTGGTATTTTATAGGGCACAATTTCAGTAAGGGAAGGAGCAACCACCACAGCCGTGGGGCGTCTTCCCACAAGCAACGAACTAAGATTGCGGTTTTCCATAAACATAACTAGTGAAATAAAAACAAGAAACAAAAATATTTAATTGCAAGATCTAAAGATATACCTTCAAGCACTCACCTCCCCGGCAACGGCGCCAGAAATAGCTTGATGTCTACACACGCTTCTACTCTTGTAGACTATGTTGGGCCTCCAAGCGCAGAGGTTTGTAGGACAGCAGCAATTTCTCTCAAGTGGATGACCTAAGGTTTATCGAACTCAGGGAAGTAGAGGTTGAAGATGGTCTCTCTCAAGCAACCCTGCAACTAAGATACAAGAAGTCTCTTGTGTCCCCAACACACCTAATACACTTGTTAGATGTATAGGTGCACTAGTTCGGCGAAGAGATGTTAAATGGCAAGTGATATGGATGGCAAAACAAAGTAATATAAATCTGTAATACAAAGTGCAGCAAGCAAACAAGTGGTAAACGTGAGCACAAATGGTATTGCAATGGTGGAAACAAGGCCTAGGGATCATACTTTCACTAGTGGCAACTCCCAACAACATTAACATAATCGAATCACATGATATTTCCCATAAAACATGCAATGGAGACGCACCCGGAGGTCATTCCTTCGTGGTCAAGAGAGGACGAGAATTATGTAGGGCTACAAAAGCACACCTCAAAGTTCGTAGTTCTCAATCTAAGGATTTCCCAATGTCACCGCGGCCATCCAAAGAGAGTCCCACAATCACCACAACATATCTAAAGGATAGTCAAAGACAAGCACCAAGAGACTCTCTA
Source organism: Secale cereale (assembly GCA_902687465.1). Taxonomy (NCBI): domain Eukaryota; kingdom Viridiplantae; phylum Streptophyta; class Magnoliopsida; order Poales; family Poaceae; genus Secale; species Secale cereale. The sequence goes on from LR738714.1 coordinate 815,316,659, forward strand.
TCTTCAATCAACACACAAGAGAGGAAATCACTCATGAAAATATTTTTCTAATCCATGTCCAATAGACCGCTGTCACCATGGTCTCGGGGATTATACTAGATAAAGACAAGTGAGTACATCAATCCAATACATAGAGGAAGGGGAAATATCATGGGATCACCCTAGATTAACATAGCCTATGATCACAACGAAGATCACATCATGGGAGAGAGAGATAACCACATAGCTACACGTACGAGCCCTCGGCCCCGGAGAAAACTACCCACGCATGGACATGGTGAGGAGGAGGTTGATGATGGTGTTGATGGAGAGGTGCAGCCCCGCGAGGAGGAGACGGCCGGCGGCAGCCACGGAGGCGGCGGCGGCGGCCCTTGGGGGCGCGGCGGCGGCGGCGGCCCTAGGGGGCGGCGGCGGCCCTCGGGGCGGCGGCAGCCCTAGGGGGCAGCGGCTCCTTGGCCCCCCTTCTTCCTTGTGGATGGTGCTGCAATGGTGCTGGTCCTCCCCTCCAAGACGGTGGCTCGGGAGGAGGAAAATTCGTAGCCCTTGGTGACCTAGGTTTCCTCTCTTTATATAGACTCTCGGATTCCCGTCATCAGATTTTGGGCCTCAGTAAAACGGGCTTTACTCGGCCGTCCGGACTCCGATTTAGACGAATTTTATATCCAGAAGCATCGCATCGAAATTCCCCACAACTTTCGCAACTAGACTTTTTCCGTTTGACGTCGTCTTCGGCCGGAACGTGACCATCTATAAAAAACGTTCTCAGACAGATTTCAGGAAAGTCAGAGTCCTACTCCAATACGACTTCTTTTGCGTTTTTGTCAATTTCCAAGTAATTCCTACACAATAAAGTGTAAAACAAGAACATTGTGCACTTTTGCAACCATTAGTAGGTTAGTCCAAATATGATCAAAAGTGTATGGAAGTGCATAAATATCATAGCAATATCACACAAAAAAGGCATGGAGCAAGCAGAAATTATAGATACGTTTTGGACGTATCACCCGTGGATGGCCAAAATTTTTAGTCCCACCACGCTAGTTGAGAGGGGCGCGTAGTGGTTTATAAGCACCACTGCCGCACCTCTCTTGAGCTCCTCTCCATTGCAGGCTTACGGGCCTAATTTGACACTGCTATGCATGTGGGCCTACTGGGCCTTCTGCGGGCCTGAATCCTGGCCCACTGTTGGGTTTCTAGTCGTATTCATGCCGTGGCGGCCCAGTAGGTGGCTTTTTTTTCCATTTTTTCTTTGCTGCTTTATTTTTTTAGTTTTGTTTCTACTTTCTAAAAAATACTTACTATTGCTATTATTTTTTATTTTATTAAAGTTTGTTTATTTTACTTTACTGTTGCTATTTTTGTTTATTTTATTAGATTTTGTTTATTTTACTTTATTAAATTTATTTTGTTTTTACTTATTTATTTTATTTTTAGTTTTTGCTTATTTGTTTTATTGAACTACAGTCTTTTTCTGTGTTCAAAATGCACCATTCAAAGCAACATCATCAATTTCCAACCATTTCCGACCTCATTTGCTATTTTTCATGCATTTACTGATTTTTTTCCAGCTAAATGACCCTAAAATTTAAAAGCATTTCAAATGATCTCTGAAAAGGTTGAAAGTTGGCATGGTATCATCATTTCACCCACATAACCTGTGCAAAAAAGTAGAGAGGGTTACAGCAAAAACTGGATGCACTTCGTGTACAAAACGGACAATCTCTTTCGAGGTACCAGGTTTTTCACACGAGAACTCGTCTGTTACAAAGTGATTTCATTTTTTTGAACTTATTTGAACTACAGTCTTTTTCTGTGTTCAAAATGCACCATTCAAAGCAACATCATCAATTTTCAACCATTTCTGACCTCATTTGCTATTTTTCATGGATTTACTGATTTTTTAAGCTAAATGACCCTGAAATTGAAAAGCATTTCAAATGAACTCTGAAAGGTTGAAAGTTGGCATGGTATCATCATTTCACCCACATAACTTGTGCAAAAAAGTAGAGAGGGTTACAGCAAAAACTAGATGCACTTCCTGTACAAAACGGACAATCTCTTTCGAGGTACCAGGATTTCAGACGAGAACTCGTCTGTTACAAAGAGATTTCATTTTTTGAACTTATTTGAACTACAGTATTTTTCTTTGTTCAAAATGCACCATTCAAAGCAACATCATCAATTTTCAACCATTTCTGACCTCATTTGCTATTTTTCATGCATTTACTGATTTTTTTAGCTAAATGACCCTGAAATTTAAAAGCATTTCAAATGAACTCTGAAAAGGTTGAAAGTTGGCATGGTATCATCATTTCACCCACATAACTTGTGCAAAAAAGTAGAGAGGGTTACAGCAAAAACTAGATGCACTTCGTGTACAAAACGGACAATCTCTTTCGAGGTACCAGGATTTCAGACGAGAACTCGTCTGTTACAAAGAGATTTCATTTTTTTGAACTTATTTGAACTACAGTCTTTTTCTGTATTCAAAATGCACCATTCAAAGCAACATCATCAATTTTCAACCATTTCTGACCTCATTTGCTATTTTCATGCATTTACTGATTTTTTTGAGCTAATGACCCTGAAATTGAAAAGCATTTCAAATGAACTCTGAAAAGGTTGAAAGTTGGCATGGTATCATCATTTCACCCACATAACATGTGTTAAAAAGTAGGGAGGGTTACGGCAAAAACTGGATGCACTTCGTGTACAAAACCATTACAGAACATCATGGATAGATAAGTGATGAAATTAATATAAGTTCATCATCACATGCCATTCAAAGTACATGCATATCTCTAGAGTATCTAATTAACCCATACATTGCAACTATGTAGAACATTTCAACGCAACAACAAATGCGATCATAATCGCAACCAAGGTAACAATTGATCCAACGGCATAATGATACCAAGCCCCTAAGCCGCACGAACCGGGACGTATGCACCCATGGGTCCCGGTTCGTAGGTGAACCAGGACGAATGGGCTCGCAAGGCCCGAACCAAAGCTCTGTTTTCTACTAGTGGATGCCTCCTGCGAGAGGAGCAACACTTATGTAATAAGCTAGTTACTTTCCATTCGTAGTCGGCGCGGTATGACCTTTAGTTGCCCTGTGCGGCCTTCCCACTATTGTTCCTTAGTTCATGTAATCTGGCCTGCTACACTGGCTAGGCCCGAGAGCTCCTAGTGTCAACTGGATTGTTGTTCCTCGTTTTTCAATGAAAATGGGGAGGGGGGAAACCCCTTTTGATAAAAAAAAAGGTAAGAAGAGAAAACCCAACTCGGTGTCTGGCTCCTCTGTTCCCCAACTACAACTAATTCAAAAAAAATAATAGAAAAATTCAAAAAACTCAATTTTTTTATGGAAGATGTTCGTGTGCGTGATGTTTAAGCAAAATTTCATCCCGTTTGGATATATGAGAAGCTCGTGGCAAAAAATAGAAAATTGGTCCAAACAGTGTGGGAACAGTAACATTACTCACATAGCTGAAATTTGTCTTTTTTAGTGGCGCGCTCCTCGAATGTTTAAACTTCACCAGTTTTTGCACGAACATCACGCACATGAGCATCTTAATTTAAAAAAATCAGGATTTTTTGAATTGTTTTCCTATTTTTAACGATTTTTTTCTGGGCTCATCGGAGCCGGGGAGCAAAAACGCGGCTTCCGGTAAGAAGCGAGTCTAATAAATTTATCTATCCATACTCAGAAACCGAGTAAGGCCACGTCCCACTTCTTTGCTCTATTTTGCAGGCTATCACTTGTGTAGTGGGTGTTTTGTTACGGGTCTCCTTTACTTCCGTGGCTCTCGGACGATGGACCAGACTTCTTAGTTCTTTGTGAATATATATACCTTTGCTCTTGGAAAATATGGATGGAAGTATTAGAGAAGTAAGAGAGGGTGAAATGCATGCAAAAGATGATTAAATTTTCAGAAATGATGCTAGCCCTTGGTGGGAATAGTTATGTGATATACTCATGCATTTCAGACCTCATCATGTTAATGTGCATCTCTAGTACCTATGTGCTCATGCCTATATATATATTCCCCTCCGTTGCATTCGTTGAGGGGCAAAAGCTTTCTGTATTATATATCCGCAATGAATGTATTGGCAAGCTTAGATGAGAGATTGGAGGATACCAAAGTGCATGCTAGCAAGCAGTCTTCTCCCACTGTGATGCAATCTTCGGAAGTGTGTGGCGGTGATGGCATGGCACCTGATATAGGAAGTCTTGAGTCATTTGGAAGACGGAGATGCAGACTGCCGTGATTGGTCTGCTTGACATCGATGTGAGTCGTAAATGTGGTTACTCGATGCTTGTGAAGCTGCCATGCTGCACATGTACGGAGGTGTTTGGTTCGACATTCTGTAACGTAATTGCAATGACTTATGAGTCGGGGATGCATCTTCTTTTCACGGCTGGATATCCTAGGGAAGCTACAAGCGTAGAATGCAATGCATAAACTCGTAGGCAGCATGCCATGCTGGGACTGCCGGATGCACATTTTGGTGTGTCAGCCCACGTTTGTTTCGTTTTTGCATGCCAAACATGTATTAGAATGGGTCCTGTATTGATAATCACATTACTTTGTATCGCTTGTTAGATGGGATTTACACATTCATGCGTGCTTACTTAGCTTACGAGAGAACGATGAAAACTGCACTTAAAGGAATGGGAGATTGATGAGATGCAGACATGCATGACAGGCAAGAGGCATGCATGACCAGTCTGGTCTGGAAATGTACTATATTCGGTTAGTTCAGGTAAAATGCATGCAAACCAGACCTTAGTTAAGCAAACATCTCGCTAGGCAGCTACTCCCTCCGTTCCGATTTATCGTCGTGGTTTTAGTTCGAATTTGAACTAAAACCACGACGAGTAAATCAGAACGGAGGGAGTAGCTAGCAAGAAAACCATCCATTCCACCTGCAATATATATCCATGGTTTCTTGTTCTACTACTGCTATATAGGTATTGATCATCCACACGAGAGAAACGATGACCTAGTTAGCGAAACCTTGAAGACGAAGCTGACAAGATCAAGCTCATGTTAAATGGCCTATGGCTAACTTAGTTTACAAATGAACTTCAGGGTGGGAGATTGGAAAAAAACCAAACTATATGTCTATAACCACATCTCGAAGTGGTCTGAGTCAGGAAGTTGTATCTGTATCAAAATGCCGATGTACTTAGGAGGGAAGGGCCAGTGAATGTCTTGCAACACCCGGAAGCCATACTTTGTTTGAAAGTTTGCGAACAGGAAAATTTGCAAAACACGAAAATTTGCCCCTCGCCGCCGTCGCTTGGCGCATAGGAGGCTGCCATGAGCATCACACGCACTACTGCCACTCGACGCACGGACACGGGAGGCTGCCAGGAGCTTCGGCACTAGCCTAGCCCTTGCCACCATCTCTAGGCGCACGGGAGGCCGCCACGAGCCTTGCCATTGCCGTCATCGCTCGACGCGGGTGACCGCGACGAGCACGCCCTTGAAACCGTCGCTCGGCACACGGGAGACCGCAACGAGCACGCCTACGCTGTCGGCTGCCGCACTTGGTGCATGGGAGATTACTATGCCCACATGTGTGGACTTGCTGGTGGTCGACGTGTGGAGGTCAGACACATCGACGGTGCTGGTGGTAGCCTAGCTAGCCTAGAGCGAGAGGGCTGCTAGTGGTGTGCCACGGCGACGGGAAGCGACATGCCGCAAGGGACGCGTGGTCTGTACACTAGCAGGTCCACAAGGCATCAGTTTCTTACATATCATGGCAGGCAAGGTGCCCGCCACGGTCCTTCACGACTAATCCGCCATGGTTAGTTTGCAGATGAGAATATGAGATCACCTCGCGCGCGTAAGCTGATCAGTCAGCTAGACAGATTTGTTGATTGCACTAAGCAGCTAGCTAGCCGAGGGCACCGATCAAAAAAATTACGCCACGCAAAAGAAGTGTTGAACCAACTGCCAGCGCAGTGACGCTTTTCCTCGTCGCCTTGTTGCCAAAACCACCATCGAAAACCACTAATCAAGGTGCTAGGGGTGTTTTTTCCGGTATTGCATAGTTTGGCGGATTAAGTAACCGGTTTTGAGTTGAGGGGGTGATGTAGCCCAAACGTGAATGTTAAGGGGGGTATTTACACTTGTTTCAATAGCCTTCTAGTCGATGTCGGTTCTTTGCTTTCAGCCGCCCAGGCGTCGAGCCACCTCGCCGCGGCTTTGCATTGCTTGCAAGCAGACCGGCCAGGGCAGCGAGTACCATGAGATGCTCTTGTTACTGGACATCGGCGGCGGCTTCCTCCTTCAAAAAAAGGCGCAGGGAAGGTGGTGGGGAGGTTGAACGAAACCTTATCTCTTCTTCGGCGGGGGATGGCCTATCTAGCGGCGGTGGGCGGTGGGGCTGCGCCGGGATCGTCAAGGTGGTGGGGGCCATGGGGGAGGGCGCGATTCTGTTGACTTTCCGCCTGACAGTGTGGCCCAGACGCGGCTTTTTTCTCCGTCGGAGCCCCCGAGCGCCCCCCAGTGCGCTGGGTTTGGCCTGGGATCGCCGGTCTCAAAAAAGGGCCGAGCCGGCGGATTTCGATGTCTTGGGGCAAGACTAGGCCAAAATTTCGGCACCGGCACTAAAAAAAGCACCCTAGCGGGCCTGTTGGCGGCGCGGCTGGAGATGCTCTTACGTTGGTGCTTTGAACACCGTCACCGGTCAAGTGGCATGAAAATGGGGGTCAACGAGGGTGAGATCATTAGATAAGAAAAAAGGAAAGGAGAAAAATAATGACTTAGGCCCTGTTTGGTTCATAAGTCCAAAGGACTTTTTTTAGTCCCAACTCATAAGTCCCAAGTCCCTAAAAAGTCCCTACGTGTTTGGTTCCTTAGACTTAACATGGACTAGAAGATCATATTACAGCTATAAGTCTCTATAAGTCCCTCCTTGAGAGTCTTATTTCATAAGTCTCAAATGCCCACTTTAAGTCCCTATAAGTCCCTCCTGTTTGGTTTAAATGGGACTTATAGGGACTTTTTTAAGTCCCTAAGCCAATAAGTCCCTGGCAAAAACACCCTCTTACTTTCCCGCAAAAAAAAAAGAAAAAGAAAAATAATAACATACTGGCTGGCGAGTCCCACTTGGGTTGAGAAAGAGGCAACTAGTGGAGTTGGGGGCATTGGGGGGGTGGGGGGGGGGCGTGTTATTTTTTTTTCTACTATGGATGTACGTAGTGAAGCTACTAGCGTAGACGGCAATGCATAAACTACGTAGGCAGCATGCCATGGTGGGACTGCCGGATGCATATTTTGGTGTGTCAGCCCACGTTTGTTTCGTTTTTGAGAGCCAAACATGCATTAGAATGGGTCCTATATTGATAATCACATTACTTTGTATCGCTTGTTAGATGGGATTTACACATTCATGCGTGCTTACTTAGCTTACGAGAGGAACGATGAAAAATGCACTTAACGGAATGGACATGCATGGCAGGCAAGAGGCATGCATGACCAGTCTGGTCTGGAAATGTACTATATTCAGTTAGTTCAGGTAAAATGCATGCAAACCACACCTTAGTTATGCTTGGTAGGCAGCTAGCTAGCAAGAAAACCATCCATTCCACCTGCAATATATATCCATGGTTTCTTGTTCTACTACTGCTATATAGGTATTGACCTAGTTTGCCAACCCTTGAAGACGAAGCTGTCACGATCAAGTTCATGTTAAATGGCCTATGGCTAACTTAGTTTACAAATGAACTTCAGCCTGGGAGATTGGAGAAAAACAAACTATAAGTCTAGAATTACATCTCGAAGTGGTCTGAGTCAGGAAGTTGTATCTGTATCAAAATGCCGATGTACTTAGGCAGGGAAGGGGCAGTGAATGTCATGCAACACCTAGAAGCCATACTTTGTTTGAAAGTTTGCGAACAAGAAGAACAGACCCACCAGTAAAATTCATGGAAATTCACATTGAATATGCCGCACTAAGTCCCATGGCTAGCAGGTGTCCATTTCTAGCAAGATTGGACTGTTGTAGATCTGCAGAGGCGCTCAGGGAGGTGGCCAAGTTTCTTTGTTTCTTGATGGTTCTAAATTTGTATAAGTGATGGAGATAGTGAACTTGCAACATCAAACATCATAAGTGGTTCATTTGCTTTTATTCACAAAATGAAGTTTGATCTCACCTGCTGTCCAAGTGCGGCGCTCGGGTCGTCGCCCCTTTTTCGCTCCTAACTAGTATCTCTAAGCAACACGGAGGAAATTGGAAACCTCATGGTCGAGCTCCTTAGCATGGCGGCAGAGGGCAGCACACGTCGCCGGTAGTGCCAAGGAGCTGGCTACTGGAACAGATGGAGGCGGTGATGTTAATTTGTGACCAGGTGAGAAGGCAGCAAGCAGTAGGGAAGAGCCGCTGTGCTGAGCCGATTTATTTGCTCGCCGGCAGGCTTGGCTAGCTGATGATAAAGAAAGTTTACATTGCTGTATTGCCCTTGTGTGTGCCAGATCTGCTTTGCTGTTTCACGATGCGACACCAAACAGGAAAGAGACATGAAGATTTTCTTTCCTTTCATGTTTAGGTGGTTCCCACATGTAAGGATGGTTCAAAAGCTAACGTGGCCAACCTAACTAGGAAGTCTGTGGGTCAAAACCATCCTTGTGTGAGGAAACCGGCTTCAGCCGAGCCCAGGGTGGAATAGTTAATGATGTCGAAGTTTTTTTAAACCGTGGTAATTGAAAACCACAATATTACTTTGGGTGGCCAAGGAATACTATATTTTCCTAAAATCAATGATTTTCTCAGTTTCAAATGTATTTGGTTGATGCTGTTTTAACCAATGTTCTGAACAGGTATTTTACCGTGGATGACTGAGCAATTAGCGACTGCTAACAGCGGCCGGCTGCATGCAGCTGCCATGCACACATAATACCATCCTAGAAGCAGTTAACTAGATTGAAGAAATATCATCCTAGGAGCAGTCAAGTAGACTGATGTAATACAATCCGAGAAGTGTGTTGTGATTATTATATATACTAGTAAAATGCCCGTGCTACGCTACGGAATCACAAAAAATAAAGTGAAACATTGTTTACTCATGTACCAGGAGCCTACTAAACAACACAAGATATTGATCAAAGTGATGTTATATTGTAATTTTTACTCAAGTACCAGGAGCCTACTGAAGAATACAAGACATATAAAACGTTGATCAAAGTGGCGTTATATTGTTGATAAGTACACAACCTATTAGCACATATCATGTTCATTCACCTGAGATCTCAAATAAGTTGGTGTGAATTTTGAATAAAAATAATATGATATACTACATGATAGTATCTTTAAGTACAGCAGTCTACACCACAAGTGTAATGAACCAAAACTGAATGCTCCTAAAATAATTTGCGAAGTGTAGTAATCAGCCAATAATAAATGTTGCTACAATAATTTGCTAAGTGTATTGTAGTCCCACAAACATATCACAATCAGTAACTGGCCAAGAGAACTCAGATAAAAATACAAACATTTGGTACATAAGAGAGTATATACAAGTTCAAAAGTGTTACATGTACATATTGACACTGATATAGAAAGCAGCATAAGTGCCTCTCATCTCAAGTTGATTCATTTAATGCAAATACAAATATCCGGCATGGGCAACACAATTGCATATCTGAAATTAATCTTTCCCTTCTCACTTGTTAAATTTTGCCGACGTGCTCTCACACGTGTTCTCACCTTGCTTGGATTTGTTCTGGTGTACGGCTAGCATATCTAAAATTAATCTTTCCCTTCTCACCTTGATGGAAATCCTGCAGGGCTTCGCCGGCGCCCTACGGAGGAGGAGGAAGGTGTGACGGGAGGGGGAGAGGCGCCAGAGGATTTGGTGCGGCTCCCCTCTCCCCCCTCACATATATATAGGGAGCCAGGGGTGCGCCGGCCCTGCAGATCCCATCTGCAAAGGGGACGGCGGCCTGGGGGGGAAACTTACCCCCCAAGGCATAGGGGGCGCCTCCCTCCCCTAGGGTTTCAACCCTAGGCGCATGGAGGGAGGGCCCAGTTGGGTGCGCCAGCCCACCAGGGGCTGGCCCCCCTTCCCCTTGCGGCCTAGGGGCCCCACCGGGATGGGTGGCCCCACCCGGTGGACCCCCGGGACCCCTCCGGTGGTCCCGGGACACTCCCGGTGACCCCCGGAGTTCACCCGATGGCCGAAACTGGACTTCCTATATATCATTCGTTACCTCCGGACCATTCCGGAACTCCTCGTCACGTCCGGGATCTCATCCGGGACTCCGAACAACTTTCGGGTTTCCACGTGCATATATCTCTACGACCCTAGCGTCATCGAACCTTAAGTGTGTAGACCCTACGGGTTCGGGAGACACGTAGACATGACCGAGACCACTCTTCTGTCAATAACCAACAGCGGGATATAGATACCCATGTTGGTTCCCACGTGTTCCTCGATGATCTTCATCGGATGAACCACTGTGTCAAGGATTCACTCAATCCCGTATGTTATTCCCTTTGTCCATCGGTACGGTACTTGCCCGAGATTCGATCGTCGGTATTCCCGATACCTTGTTCAATCTCGTCATGGCAAGTCTCTTTACTCGATCCGTAATCCATCATCCCGTGACTAACTCCTTAGTCACCTTGAGCTCATTATGATGATGTCTTACCGAGTGGGCCCAGAGATACCTCTCTGTCATACGGAGTGACAACATCCCAGTCTCGGTTCGTACCAACTCAACAGGCACTTTCGGAGATACCCGATGCGTACCTTTATAGCCACCCAGTTACGTTGTGACGTTTGGCACACCCAAAGTATTCCTACGGCATCCGGGAGTTGTACAACCTCATGATCTAAGGAATAAATACTTAACACCGAAAAGCTTATGCATTACGAACTAAACGATCTTGTGCTATGCTCAGGATTGGGTCTTGTCCATCACATCATTCTCCGAATGATGCGATCCCGTTATCACTGACATCCTATGTCCATGGTCAGGAAACCGTAACCATCTGTTGATTAACGAGCTGGTAACTAGAGGCCTACCAGGGACTCATTGTGGTCTATATATTCACACATGTATCGCTGTTTTCGTACAATACAATTCAAGCATGAATAACAGACGATTATCATGAACAAGGAAATATAATAATAATACTTTTATTATTGCCTCTAGGGCATATTTCCAACAGCGGAGAACCCGTGCATCCGAGGCCGAGGAGCAGAGCACGCCACGCAAGGCCGGCGCCACCGCGCCCGCGCCGTGACGAGCACACCGCATGGCCTCGCCGCCATGCTCCTGCGCGCTCCCCTCCATGCCCCCGCTCAGATCCGCTCCCAACTCCACGCGCCCGCGCCGCGGCGCGCAGATCCGCGTCCGCCGGCCCTGATGCGCGTCCACCCCGCCCTCGCACTGCCTCGCCGCGCCGCCTCGAGCCAGCGTAGCCGCCGCCCGAGTTCCCGCAGAAGAGGACGGCCCACGCCGCCCCGCCCCGAGCGGAAGGAGGAAAGGCCCCCGCCGCCGCCCAGCCGCCCGGGCTTTGCCCGGCGACGCTGTCCCGCTGTGGCGAGGGGAGGCTGCGGAGGAGGGAGCGGCGCTGCTGGCGGCTAGCGTTCGCTCCGGGCCGCCCGCGGGAGCGACCAGGAAGCGTCGCTGGGGAATTTTTTTAATGCATTTTCTTTTACTTTGTCAGGAAATTTCATAACCGACTATATAATTTGGCTTGTCGATTCAGAAGTTTTCAGAAGCTTACATTTCTAGAAGCATGAACTTATCATTCTCGATATGCAATTACTTGCTACTAGCTACAACTACTCAACAAAATCCAACAAAGTTCCACGCTACAGCTAAGAAACATTAATCAACAAAAAATAACTACAAGCGATGTCAAGCATATCGCCATGTTTTCTACTATGGATGTCTCCTTTTTTCTGCTGTGGCTGTAGTCAGGGCCGACCTGATGATGGTCCCTTGATCCGAACGGCTCATCTCAATCTTCGGCCAGTTTCTTAAATGGTGCTTTTTATGAGAGGTTTTGCTATGGGTTTTAAGTATTGCACGTGGCGATCATAATGCAAAAAAGGACACATTGGAGAGTTCTTGTTCTGGTTTCCTCACATCTCTCAGATTGAAATCAATATTTTTCTTGAGAAAATCTTTGTACTCCATGTGCCTAACTATTTGACACGCAAGAGAGTGAACTAGTCGTTCCTCTTGCATGTGCGTACATTATATGGAGCTACATGAACTTCCAACCACAACGAATTTCTCCTTTCTATTTGTACCCGATTATCACATCTTTGTTTTTAATTTGTACCATTTATTATAAAATATTCATGTCAGATATTTTAATTGTTTGCGCCAATGTACAGTGAGATCAATTGTTTTATTCTCTCAGGCATTGTGCATATGTCTAGGCATGCTTATTTCACGCATTTTCTCTTGCGTTGGAAGTTGGAACATGGACTGGATGATAGCAAGGAACAAGTAAGAAAGGGTTGAGGCTGATACACATGCTACAAAGTTACGACGACTAACTCCATGGAATCGATCATTCTGGTTTTTGCAGAGAACACTTTTGTGATGTACACAAGCAGTTTAGACTTTATCATGCTGTATGCACCTTGAGTTCCTAGCTGCTCATGGTTATATGTGTATATGAGTTACCCTACATTGTTGCATGACGGAGGGTTACTATATAAATTCCGGACGGATTTCGTTTGCCACCTGATTGTATGTCAATTAGCTAGCTAGCTAGAAAATCAGTCTTTGTTTTATCGGAATGGTGCTACTACCTCCTTTCCGGTTTATAACGCTTGCGCGTATATCTAGGTTGACAAATAAACCAACGTAATACAAGTTATTTGTCACAAAAAATATATCATTAGAAACTTCAGATCTTCTATTTTCTAATGGTATAATTTTTAGACTATACAACTTATTTTATATTGGTCAAATTATAGACCTAGGGATACGTGCATGCCTTATAAACCGGAAAGGAGGTAGTATTCATTAGTGCTAGTATATATCCAACGTCTAGGTGAGAGATTGGAGGAAACCAAAAATGTTAGTGGAATAGTGGGCAGGCTTCTCCCATTGCAATACAACCAGCGCACGGTGGGTTGCTCTGTTTCCTTCAACAACGCAGTTGTCACCAGGTGACATGAAGCTATAGGCGCAAGGTTTTAGCAAGGCTCTCGATACAAGAGCAATCAGAACAGCAACCAGAATGAAGGTATCTATGAGCAGATCTGATTATAGACGTCGTATGGCATAAAGCAAGGTGGCCGATCTATGAAGTCGACACCGTGTAATCAGAACAGCAATCAGAACAGGAGTCCCCGTTCAGTACTCCAACCCGATCCTTGCTGGACAGAAGAAGAGGTGGCTGCGACACAACATAGCCTTGCGGGCCTTTAGCTTGGACATAAAAAATGTGTGGCACCGCCAAAGGTAGGTGCTATTTGTACAACCACCATGTGTGGAGTGTGTTTGACCGAGGCTGTTGTACGTATACGGAGGACAAGACAGCCATAACAAGCAGCTGGCATCCGTGACCACTTCCCAAATGTTACACTAGTGGCAAATACGGCTTGTCAGGCCATGAGATGGATGGCACGCTTAATAGAATGTGTAAAAATACAATAATGTGGTGGTATGGGTGTTCCATTTAAAGTTTCAACGTGTACAAAAATCAAGACGCTTATCAAATGACGAAAATGATAAACTCTGGGTACAATAAATAACATCCAGGACATGGTCAACCAATACAGCCATATGTTTTGGTCTTGGTAGTTGGTACGAAACACCCATTTCCTCTTTGGAAAACGCTAGCATTCTTTCAGCTTATTTCTCGTCCACGTTCGACCGCCCTCCACTGGATGACACATGCCCCAATGTGGAGCCCACCCACTGCTTGACTCGTTTATCCATTCCCAACTTTTCTTTTTGGACCAAGACTGGATCTTATTAACTTAAAATGAGGAATCAAGAGGATGCGAACACAATGACTATACACCCGGCCTCAACATTATAGTAAGGATGCACACAACAAACACGAAGGTACGCACACACAAAACACATCGGCAAATAGCAAAGTCATATAAGACCGAAGCGCGTTGTCAAGGAGAATAAAAAAACGAAGAGATCAGATCTGCGAACGGCAAACTACAACGATGACCATATCCTCACCAACTACTTCATGGTACCGCACAGACGGAGGTTCTTCAACAGGAACACCTTCAAGAAGGGAACAATACACATGTGCCGACGTAACCATACCCAACAACTCAAGGTCAGAATCTAGGTTTAACCATGAAGGATCCGTCCGAGTATATCTGAGCAATGCCTTCAAAAAGGTAACGACGTAAAACCATCGCCATGCCAGGTATAACTAACTCTGGTCAGAACTAGGCTTTTACCCCGGTGCTCGAGACTGGGTGCTCGAGTAGCACTACCATCGACTTCATGTACGTGTTGTCGCCACCACTTTTCCGCCATTCCAGCAACTACATGCGATGTGCAACCGCCGCCGCTACACAACTATCCCTTTGCATCAAGACGTCATCCATAGTTTGCATCTCCTCGTCGAAATCAACCATCGTATCTGGAGAAAGGTACCCCAACGAAGACCTTCCGGTGGCCACCGCAATCCGCAGCAAGTCTATCACCGCATGCCGGAGTGGTCACCACAAAGACCAACATTGATGGCAGACCACACCACCACGCACAACCGCTAAATCAGCACGACGCCTCTAGACTGGACCACTGTGCCCATCCCCAAGCTTGCCAGCTGTTGTGCTGCTGCCTCACATATGTGGCATTGCCGAAAGCCCACAGTCGCGCAACATCGTGTCTGGATCTAGACGTAGGAGCCACATCGGTGGTGCCCGATGCAACCCATCGGGAGAGGGATCAGTAGCCGGAGGAGAGCGGAGTTTGACGGGACCAAGAGGCGCATGAGTGACGCCGGGAGCGAGATCCGCACGTGAGAGCTGCTTGGGACGAAGTGGCCCGCCACCGGGGTCCACCGCACAGGGCTTCGCCCTTGCAACGTCGACCGACGGCAACATGGGGAGGTGGAGCGGGGAGGAGACCCTCACGCTGGTGCATCTTGAGTTTTCAACTTTAGACTTTATCAAGCCCATGTGCATCTCGAGTTTTCTTTTTTTTCGCAAAGTAGGATTACCCTCGGCTTCCGCATCTTTTCTATTTACTCATTCTTAATTATATGTGTGTACCATCCATCGTTGGAGGGATCGAAGCTTCGATATATATCCTCTCACGCATGCCTTTGTGGGGAACAGTCATGCGATATATTCACGTACGTAAGACTTTATCATGCCCATGTGTGTCTCGACTTACCTAAGAACTCATCACGCTTTATATGCGTGTATCTTTCATTGTTGGAGGGACGGAAGCTTCTATATATATCCTCCATTGATTTCATCTCCCTGATTGCATACCAACAAAGCTAGCCAGCCAGCAGTCAATCATCTTGTTACAAAAGCATATTTGCAAGCTTCGGTGAGAGATTGGAGGATACCAATATGCATGCTAGAGATTCAGGCTAGTTGGGCCAATCCTGCTTGTGCTTGCATAGTCGTTACCACAGATGGCCACAAGCGCTACAGAGCGACTCAATTGCTTCTCTAAGATGGTCCCGGTATACAAATAAATAATCCTAAAAGTATTGACTTGCTTGGCGAGGGTGCGAACCTCTTGTGATGTGCTATCCAGCACGCCTGCACCACCATAAGCAAAGGTCATGCCAGACGGGTCGTAGGTTTTATCTGCCATGAGGGCATGCGCGGGAGAGGCTTCCTGAAATTCCAACATTGTTGCTGCAATTTTTTTCCTGTTAATATATTATTAAAACAAAAGGCAAAGTAGCCTCCACATTCTAACACATATACTAAAATTATACGGACCATTGATTTTAATGGTAATGGCTGAGATTTAGAACATATAAAGGATACCCAAAACTATTGCCAGTTCCCACAATATATGCAGAAGCTCAACTCTAAAGATGCTTAAAAGAAGTCTATATATGTCCGGCGACAAGCGCTATTAGTAATCTATAATCTTGCTATATGTAGACACTAGTACAGGACCCCCTTACTAATCAGGTGCGCTATACGCTATTAGCGACACATTCAGGTGGCACTCCGCTAGTACGACACTGCTGGTCCGATTACTAAGTAGCAGCATGCGTGCGACCCCTTGTTACCAGCAGTGTGCCGCCCTGCTAGCTGCAACGTGCATGCGATCCCCTTCCCGCTAGTACGACCCCTGTTACCAATAGCGTGTGACCCACATGCCACTAATATTTACTGCAACAACGGCATGTGCCGCAAATGCCACTAATAACAACTTTGGTAGCAGCATACCACACACACACGCTACTAAGAGGAAGCACACGAGTGACGCGATATACACACACCTGCTAGAAATTCCAGAACGAGCTAGTGGCACTCAGCCAAGTGAAGACGCTACGTGTAATAAATGCCCGCATATTTGATTTGCGATTTTACTGTGATGGATGCATTTGGCATTAAATGATGCCATGTTACATTTGGTAGCCCACCATGGTGCCATGGCACAATTTTGGAACCACACGGGCACATTATGCTAACATGGCACCATTTTCTGGGATACGCTGAAGTAAGGCTTCCAAATTATATGTAAGCAAGATTAGTTACAACAAGCAAAATATGCGTTACTCGAAAGAGTCTGTATATTTTATAAAAACAATATTGTCATTCACCTGCTCGCTGGTGATTTTCCCCTCCGCTAGCCGGTGCAACTCGAGGAGCCATAGGTTGTAGCTTTGGTCCTCGAGTGCCAAGGTTGACACAGACAGAGCCGGCTGCGTTTTTGCCATGACAGGCAAGGGCGGGTGCACAAGCTCGTTGTCAGATTCCTCCTACATCAACTTGTAAAGATTAGGGTTGTGGGAAACTGCTCAACACCCAATACGGGTGTGGCTATCTCATATATATAGGGGTACACATAGTGTACAAATACAATATATATGGTATACACAAAAGCTACGTATAAACATTGTCTAACACCCTCCCTCAATCTTAACTGTGACCTGAAGTACAAAGCAAGTTAAGATTGCGCCTACAACCTTCAAACTGAGGTTGTGGAAGTGGCTTTGTGAAGATGTCAGCAAGTTGATCTTTGGAGGAGATGAACTTGATATGAAGAAGCTTCTGTGCAACACGTTCTCTCACAAAGTGATAGTCAACTTCGATGTGCTTGGTACGTGCATGAAAAACTGGATTTGATGAAAGATACGTCGCACCTATATTATCACACCAAAGAACCGGTGGCTGCTCTTGAGAGACTCCCAACTCTCTCAAGAGAGACTGTACCCAAATGAGCTCAGCCGTGGCATTGGCAACCGCCTTATACTCTGCTTCAGTGCTACTCCGAGAGACTGTGGCCTGCTTGCGCGCACTCCAGGCGATCAAGTTGTGACCAAAGAAGACAGCATAGCCCCCCGTTGATCGCCGATCATCCAGGCTCCCAGCCCAATCAGCATCAGAGAACGCCGAGAGAGCACTCGAGGAGGTTGACCGAAGATGCAAACCATAGGAAACAGTATGAGAGACATAACGCAGTATGCGCTTCACAACTGACCAGTGTGAAGTCCGAGGAGCATGAAGATACTGGCACACACGGTTTACCGCATAAGAGATGTCCGGCCGTGTGATAGTCAGGTACTGCAACCCACCAACAATACTGCGGTACTCTGTAGCATCATCTGAAGGAAGCAAGGCACCATCCAAGGCTGATAACCGATCAGTCGCAGACATAGGGGTGGTAGCATGCTTGCACTGCAACATACCTGCACGTCCCAGCAAGTCCAGGGAATACTTATGCTGAGTGAGAGTCAGGCCAGAAGGAGACCGTGAAACCTCCAGACCAAGGAAGTAATGGAGAGCACCCAGATCCTTGACAGCAAAATGACCACTCAAAGCAGACAACAGACGATCAGCAGCAGTGACTGAGGAGCTGATAAGAATAATGTCATCAACATAAACCAGTAGGTACATAGTAACCTCAGGACGATGGAACATGAACAGAGATGTGTCAGCAGTGGATGGAGCAAACCCAAGACGTCGAAGAACCGAGCCAAGTCGGGCATACCATGCACGGGGAGCCTGCTTAAGCCCATAAAGCGCCTTATCAAGACGACACAAATGATGCGGATGAGCAGGATCAACAAAACCTGGAGGTTGCCGCATGTAGACCTCTTCCTCCAAGACCCCATGAAGAAAAGCATTCTGGACATCAAGCTGACGCAAAGACCACCCTTTGGCAACAGCCAAGGACAGAAGCAGACGAATGGTGGTTGGTTTGACAACTGGACTGAAGGTGTCCTCATAATCAAGACCATACCGTTGTTTAAACCCTTTAGCAACCAGTCGTGCCTTGTACCTCTCAATAGATCCATCAGCATGCTTCTTTACCTTAAAGACCCACTTGGAGTCAATGATGTTGACACCAGACACAGAGGAACCAAGCGCCAAGTATTATTCCTCTGTAGTGCCTGAAACTCCTGATCCATGGCACTGCGCCAATGAGGAATCCGAAGAGCTGCCTGAAAATGTCGAGGCTCAGCAGTGGGGTCAGCATCTGTCTGTGCCATACACACCGCAATCCATGCAACCGTGCCGTCAGTATACTTCTTCGGCCGAAAAATACCATTCTGACTGCGCGTACGAGCACGCAGAACTGTGGTAGGCGGTGGAGGTGGCGGCGGAGACGGGGTCGGCGAAGATAACGATGATGACGCAGACTGCTCCCCAGGTGCATAACCAGTCACACCAGGCGACAGGCCAGGCGAGGGAGTCGGCTCAGGCGAGGACGCCCGCTTAGCCGACACGAGCGGAGACGCCGGCGCGGGTGAGGACGCCGGCTCGGGCGTGGACGCCCGCTCAGCCGACACGAGCGGAGACGTCCGCGCGGGCGAGGGCGCCATCTCGGGTGTGGACGCCGCCGCGTGCGAGGATGTCGGCTCGGCCGGCGCGTCGGGAAGCCCTGTAGTGCCCGGCTCGGCCAGCCCCGTCGGTAGGCCAGGTGACGGAGTGACGTCGCGAGCGGGCTCGGCGGACATCCGAGAGGACGCGGGCAGCTGCTCATCCAGAAGCTCGAGGCGTGCTCCGCGCCCAGTACCTGCACCATGGTTAGGTAGCAACAAGGGGGTATATGCAGCATCAACAAATTGATCAGGCAAAGGTAAAGCAGATTTCTCAGGTGCAGTGAGAGTGGTGGAGGTGACCGGAAGTGCGGAAAAAGGAAAAACATTCTCATCAAACACCACATCACGTGAGATGTAGATGCGGTTAGAGGGAACATGAAGACACTTGTACCCTTTATGAAGAGAACTATAACCAAGAAACACGCACTGTTTAGACCGAAACTCCAACTTGCGTTGGTTATATGGACGAAGATGTGGCCAACACGCACACCCAAAGACCTTGAGAAACGTATAATCGGGAACTTCATTCAGCAAGAGCTCAAGTGGTGTTTTCATCTGACGGAGTCGTGTAGGTAGTCTGTTAATGAGAAAGCATGCGGTGGAAAACGCATCACTCCAAAACCGGAAAGGAACGGAGGCATGTGCAAGCAAAGTAAGACCAGTCTCAACTATATGGCGATGCTTACGCTCGGCTACACCGTTTTGCTGATGTGTATGAGGACAAGACACGCGATGTGTAATTCCAAGCTTATTAAAAAAGGCATTGAGGTTGTGATACTCACCCCCCCAATCGGATTGCACATGAATGATTTTATGACTGAGCAGACGCTCAACATGCGCTTGAAATTGCAAGAAAACACTAAACACATCAGACTTACGTTTAAGAAGATAAAGCCAAGTGAACCGACTGTAAGCATCAATGAAACTGACATAGTAATTATGACCACTAACAGAGGTTTGGGCATGGCCCCATACATCCGAAAACACAAGTTCAAGCGGTTTATTGACTACACGACTCGACTCAGAAAAAGGAAGCTGATGACTCTTGCCTTGCTGGCAGGCATCACAAACTGCATCAACATATTTATTGGACACGACTGGAAGCTCATGACGATGAAGTACATGACGAACAATGGGAGTAGCAGGATGACCAAGGCGCGCATGCCAATGTGATGGAGACACACGAACACCGCTGAAAGCACTAGGATCTGGTGGCACATCAAGTGCATAGAGACCATTATGGCGTAGTCGACCTCTAAGGAGTATGTCCCTCGTGTCCCGGTCCTTAACAAAAAAATGAAAAGGATGAAATTCAGCAAGAACATTATTATCACGAGTAAGTTTAGGAACTGAAAGCAGACTACGTGAAACAGAGGGAACACGAAGGACATTAAGAAGACGTAATTGTGTGGATCGACGTGTAAGGAGTGATGCCTGACCAATATGTGAGATGTGCATACCTTCCCCATTAGCGGTGCGAACTTGATCGTGTCCACGGTACGGCTCCTGTGTAGAGAGCTTGCCCATCTCACTCGTCAGGTGATTGGTAGCTCCCGTATCCATGTACCAAGAAGCATCAACTGGATAGGAAGGAGTATGCCCCTGCTCATGACTCGCCAGGGCAGCCTGCTTCGCATTACCCTTGCCATTGTTCCCGATCCCCAAGAAATCCTGCTTGAAGCGACGATGACAACGGGAGGCAAGGTGACCATCAAGCCCACACAGCTGGCAGGGGACATGAGCACCACATGAAGGACAGCAGGCACGGACTCGAGCACCCGTGGAGGCAGTGGTGTTCCGCGAACTAGGCGCGGTCGGTGAAGGTTTGCCACCAGCTGGTGGCTTGTAGGGCTTGCCCTTCCCACGCGTTGCAGCGTTGGCTGAAGGGAAGCTCGGCGTAGAGCGACGAGCCTGGATGCGCTGTTCTGTAGCGAGAAGACGCGCGTACAACTCACGCGGCTGGATGGGAGTGTCACGACCATTTATATTCTCCACCAAATTATCATAGTCGTCACTCAGTCCGTTGAGCACATAAGAGGTGAACTCCTCCGGACCAAGCGCCTTGCCAATGGAGGCAAGAGTGTCAGCCATACCCGTCACCTTGTTGAAGTAGTCGGTGATGGTGAGATCATGAAGCTTCACCTCCCCAAGCGCAGTGCGGATGGCATGAGTCCGCGCCTGAGACTGCGAAGAAAAACTGGTATGAAGAGCCGTCCACGCGTCCCGAGACGTAGCGGCGAAGATGACCAGCGACGAGACCCCCTCCGTAAGAGAGGACTGGATGGCAGAGAGGATGGCCTGATCCTGAGCCACCCACGCATGATGCCCCGGGTGGTATGGCGGAGGGCATGGCAGGGTGCCATCGACAAAGCCCTCCAAGTAGCGACTGCGAAGAAGCGGCAGCACTTGCGCACGCCACGACAGATAGTTATCCGTTGTGAGCTTCACCGGGATTAGGTGCGCGAAGTAGAACGGTGCAGGAGCGGCGACATGGTCCGGCTGAGGATACAGTGCCGGGGAAACGCCATAGGACGGAGCAGGCGCATTGTAGTGCGGTGCAATCAATGGAGCCGGCTGGTACCCGCTGTAGATCGCCGGTGCACTGCATGAAGACGATGTACTGGACGAAACCACAGGTACGGCCGCGTAGTGCCCTGTTGCAACATCCACGGGCGACGCGACGTATGGATGCATGGCGTCTTGCATGGCACATGGCCCCGTAGGCAAGGTGCCTTGTTGCATGGATCCGTGGGGCACATGATACCCACGCCAGGAGGCAGGCACATGCGGGGCACCGTAGACTGCTGGGTCTCCGTATGCAGCCGTATGCGGGGCTGGGTTTGGAGGCGGAGCAGCGTCGCGGGGCGCCGGGTGCGCGGCCGCGCACGGACCCAGCTGCGCCTGGGCATGTGAGGCGACGCCGTAGAGAGCCAGCTGCGGGAGTGCATCGGGCGAGCCTGGATACGGCTGGGCGGATGCGTTGCTGAAGACGTGGGGCGGCGGGGCAGCAACGGCTGGTGCGGCAGCCGCCGTGGAGGGGCCGGGCAGGGAGGCCAGTGGCCGAGAGGCCAAAAACGGGGAGGCCGGGACGGCCTGAGCGGCGACGGCCAGGGCTGCCGACGGAGCGGCGGCGGCGGCCGGTACAGATGCCATCGTGCGACCGGGACAGAGATGCGGAAGCGGACGATCGTATACCTAAACTGATACCATGTAAAGATTAGGGTTGTGGGAAACTGCTCAACACCCAATACGAGTGTGGCTATCTCATATATATAGGGGTACACATAGTGTACAAATACAATATATATGGTATACACAAAAGCTACGTATAAACATTGTCTAACACAACTAGTCCTCGTCGCTAGGCCCCGACGAGCTCACCGACAAGCCGGCCTCAGTCCGTCGGACATGATGGACCTGCGCATCAAGATGCTCCCCCACATCGCTGTAGAGCTGGCGATCATGGCAAGACGATGTGGTGTGGTGCCAGTCGTGTTGGGCGAACTCTAGCACTAACTACTGTTTCCTCTTGGATGTGCATATTTTAAATGAAAATGAAAGGAACTTCCAACCAGAATTGTTATGCTTTTCAGTTGTACTGGATCTCTTATATTTCCAACTTATATAGTGTACCATAGAATATTCATGATAGATATTTCAATTGTTTAGGCCAATGTAGTATGAGATCTATTATTTTTTACTGTCCTGATTGTGCATGTTATCTCTACGCATGCTTATCTTGTGCCTTTTCTCATGGGTTGACACATGAACTGAATGCTAGCAACAAAGTTATGATGACTAATTTCTCCGAAATTATCATGTTGCCTTTTGTATGGAGGAAAATAGTATGACTAATGTAGTCATACTATTTAGGCTTTATCATGCTCTATGCACCTTAATTTTTTATCAGATCATGCTTATGTGTATGTTACCATCCATTGTGGTAGGGAAGGAAGCTTCTATATATACGGCTCACTGGTTTTATTTGCCAGTAGATTGCATGCCAATTAGCGCTAGTTAGATTGCAACCAATGTTTGTGCTTACTTATCCAAAATGGTGCTACTCATTAATACTAGTAAATTTGTAATGTTTAAAGGAGACATTGGAGCAAACCAACATATTAGTGGGATAGCTTCTCCCACTATGCCACAACCAGCACAAGGTGTTGCTACATTGGCCCTGTTTGGATACTCTAACTCAGTTGGAGGTTGGAGTTAGATTCTAACTCTGAACTAACTCTAACCAAAGAGGAGTTTGGATGGCAGGATTAGATTTACAATAAATGCTCTTTCTCAATCATTTGGCTAGTTTGGGTCAGCCCTGGCTGACAGCTGCGCTGGCTGAGGCAGACGGGGACGCGCCTGACAAGGAGCCGCATTGGCCTATCGCGCAGCCCGCCGGCCGAAGCTTTATATTACAAGCCAGGGACCTCGAGGGCTCGAATACATAAGCTCGGAAACACAAGAGTCAGCGGAAGCAAGAATATCTAAGTATAGACATAAGTTAAACAGGGCGCCATAAGATGGCTAGCACAAACATGGATACAGATCAAAAAGGCAAGGCCTCCTTCCTAGGATCCTCCTAAACTATTCCTGGTTGTCGGCAGACTACACATAGTAGTAGGCTCCGCCATGGTTGTAGTAGTCGTCGGTGAAGGCATCTGGTATCTGTGTAAAGGGGTAATATATGTGGGCTAAACTGCAGAATGCCAGAATAAGAGGGGGAAAGCTAGGCTTATCGAAGACTACGCTTCTGACAGCCTCCATCTTGCAGCAGTAGAACAGAGTAACTGGAATAGTAACAATTATCAATGCTTATGGCACCCCCCGTCTTGAGTAGCTGGAAAGTCCACCATGTAAAACCGTATAGCATAATCCTACCTGGCGATCCTCCCCTCGTCACCCTGTGGGAAAGCGATCATCGGGTTGTATCTGGCACTTGAAAGGATGTGTTTTATTAAGTATCCGGGTCTAGTTGTCATGAGGTCGGAATACAACTCTGGGTCGTCCTGTTACCGTGGACACGACTATTCGAATAGATTACTTCCCTGCAGGGGTGCACCACATAACCCGACACGTTCGATCACTCTGGCCGGACAAACTTTCCTGGGTCATTCCCGGCCTCGGAAGATCAACACGTCGCAACCCTACCTAGGCCCGACAAAGAGGTCAGCACGCCGGTCTAAATCCTAAGCGCGCAGGGGTCATGGACCATCGCCCTTTGAACTCCTGCACATTGCGTACACGGCCGGTGAGCAGACCTAGAAACCTCCATTTCAAAGGAAGCTACGTTACTCGGTCCAACCCGACGCGCGCGGCTCAGTCGCTGATGTCCGGAAGGCTTCGGCTGATACCACGATGCCGGTTGCCCATATCTTGTCCTGCGTGGCAGTAAGTGTATATAAGGCCAACGACCCAACTCAGATCAAATATCCAAACTCGTTAAGCATGTTATTATGGAATAACCGCAGACAACCACCAGGGCCAGGCCACCTCTCACCTCGGTGTCTCAACCTGCCTTGTCGCTCCGCCACAAAGAATCACTCGGGGGGGCGTCGCGAACCCATGCCCACCACTACCTGGATGGAACCACCCGTCCTTTCAGCCCCCACATCGGAATCACTTGCGGGTACTCTACGAGCCGACCCGATTTTAGTCACATCATGTATCATGTAAAGTATGTATATAGTATATACCCATGATCACATCCCGACGTGATCATGGACCGATAGTATAGCATGGAAGACGGCCAAGAATGTAGGGCCACTGATGGAATATTAGCATCCTATACTAAGCAATTAGGATAGCAGGTAAATGTATCAACAGTTGTAGCAACAATGACATGCTATGCAACAAAATAGGAGCCATCGAATCATCAACAGTAGCAAACCTAATGCAAGAACAAGAGAGAAGAGAGTGGGCGATATCTGGTTGATCAAGGGGGCTGGCTTGCCTGGAAGTTCTGCAGACGAAAGGAATCTTCGAAAGCGTAGCCGTAGTCGAACCCCGAATCATCAATAGTCTAGAGGTCTATCGTGGTATCGGAGTCTACCAAAAAGAAGCAACGAAGCGGAAACAAATAAATAACAGAGAAAACAATAGCATCACAAAGCATGACATGGCAAAATGTTGTGCTAGGGGTGACCTAACGCAGTGCTAGGCGATATAGGTGAAGGGGGGAAACATTCGGGAATGTTTTCCCGAAGTTTGTTGTTTTCGAACAGATGGACCGGATGTGGATTGTTGCACGTTCGTTATGCTAGGGATGTGTGGTGAACGAACGGACTGCGTATTCGAATTCATCTCGTCGTTCTGAGCAACTTTCATGTACAAAGTATTTTCATCCGAGCTACGGTTTATTTTATATTAGTTTTCAAAGTTTTAAACACATTCTAAATTGTTTTGATTATCTAATTCGAATTTAAAATAGTGCATTTACTTTTTCTACCCAGCCAGAGCTAGCCACGGTCACTGACTGGAGGGACTAGTTGACTGGGTCAATTGCAAAGTCAGCAGTCAACAGATTGACTGGTCATAATTGACCAGTGGGTCTCACTGGTCAGTGAGATACCTAAGAAAACATGTTTTACTTAAACCCAATGTTGGGGATATCGCTTATCGGGAACTTATCGGTCGACCCATGATAAGGGGTAAATCGGACAGTTTATCAGCATATCGGCTGATTTATCGGCATATCGGCTGATTTATCGGCCGATTTATCTTATCGATCAGACAGCGGTAAGCGATAAATCGGCCGATTTATCGGCATATCGGAAGATATCTTGAACAGTGCTTAAACCTAATTACTCTAACTAGTCGTCAACCCGTGCATTCATACGGGCTACTCAATAAGTATTTTGCATTTATTTTGGCATAAATGATATCTGTCACAGAAGGAAAAAAGTGAAACAACCATCCATCCTCTTCAACCTGAAGCACATGAAGGCGTTGTTTGGATACATGATACGTAGAGAACTGGTTCTCCACAAATCAGGAAAACGATGTAACAAACTAAAATCCTGTTTGGCAACTCTATCTAATCCGTGAATATAGAAAATCTGGTTTTCCGTAATCCAGGATTTCAGGTATATGGAAAAACGAGGATTAGTTGTTTTTCTAAAAACGCGATCTGGATATACTCGATCGCTAACTTTTTCTCCGCGCCCGTCCTTTTCTCAACAAACTCGTTGATGCGTGTGGGCGAAAAGCCTATCCAAACCAAACAAGGAACGTGACAAATCGATCCTAAGTTTTTTCTAGTCCAAACATCTTTTTTCATAAACTGGTTACACATATAACAATTGATAAAACTGTTTTACTAAAAATTGGCTAAATGCCAGTTCTATATAATCCCGTCGCTACCCAAACAACGCCGAAGGGTGTCTAAAATTTAATTTATTTTTAATTAGTTCAATTCTAAGTGACAAAATATGATTCAAAGAATTTCTTCTGACTATTTGGATTTTACTTTATTTTTTTTCATTAAGCTTGCCCGACAAAATAATTATTATTTATTTTTTGCTATATTTATGTGTTTTCAGTGTAGAAGTCATTACATACTATAGGAATTTGAAGCAAGTGAATATAGAGACCGAAAGAAGAGATGGTTTATTGGAAGTCAGTGGTTTGAGGCTAGTATAAACAACTTGTAGAAATATATGAGGATGATATCCCAACATACTAATTTGGTCGATCCATGACACGTTTTCCCATTGGACCACAGAAGCATGACATATGAAATTCATGCATTTCTATGTATATAATAATCTTGTCAGATAAATTAAGTGGATAAGCTTAATCATTTTACATGTTAAATTAGCAATGAATATATTATATCAAAATTTTGATTTAGTTGTATTACATATATAAAAGTAAGCTTCCTTTTTGAGGGCGCAGTTATATTAACTGGTAGTAGAAAAATAAAACATAAGATTCTTCGTTGTGTTTGATGAATTTATTTAACTTTTGTTTTGTCTAATGGTAATCATGAGTTAGAAGGATGAATAGGTTCGTATTGTTTGGAGTTGGGACTTGGGTGTTATGTCATATAACCATTAGGTACTTTGGTAAGTTGCCACTAAGAAGAACAAAGCATTAGAGGCCACTTCAACGGGTTCATGGTATGAACATGGATTTATTGGTAAAAGAGAATGCGAACTACTTGTCAGCCTAGTAGTTATATAAGTGTTCAAAAAAGCCTAGTAGTTATACTAAGCAAAATGTTGTTTCACATATATCAAAGAATGATATATAAAATAAATCATTGTTCTAGTCACTACATAGTTTATTTAGTACACAAAAAAGGTTACTCATATGACATTTTCTGAACTACTCCCTTCGTACAGAAATATAAGAGTGTTTAGATCACCAAAGTAATGAGCTAAACACTCTTATATTTCTTTACTGAGGGAGTATTAGTAGTTGTGTACCCGAAAGTCAAATATTGCTTCTCGATGAATGTGATCTCTAAGTGCGTTCATTACTTTATATAGGCTCGAAGTGCTTTCTATTGTATAAGCATTTGAGGTAAAGAGCACCACGGTGTTCATGGCCATGCTCGTCGATACCCTTTGATTGCAGCTCCTTAGTTCAAGACGTGTATACATTTTATGTGCTAAAAAAGTTCTCCTCGTAGATAATTTCACATACATGAGTAACTTCGTTCTTACATAGTATTCCAATAGTCATCTAGGCATCCTTCGAACCCTAAGCAACAATGTGCAATGTGTCCGTGCCATGAACGTGCTGCAGCAAAACACAACGCGTGTGAAGTCGACACATGAAGAACTTCAATTCTGCCACAAGCACTGAAAGAAATAAGGTAAATTATAGATCACCCCTCAACAGAAAAAGGAAATTATAGATCAATCTATGGATAAACACATTGGTGTCGGTGTTGCCATTGTTACCTGGTCTCCACTCATCAACAGATGGTAGTACATGCCTTGATGTGTTTGTTTCGAGACTGCATATTAAAGACCTAGTGCTCATGGAGCTAATTATTGGTTATCTTTAAGTAGATTGTGTTGTTGCCTAGCCTCCAAGGATCACTAATGGCAATTTCTGGCTCAAGCGTTCGGTGCCTACATGTTCAAAGATTTCTTTATACTCCAAGTGATACACGCTTGACGTAATGTATTTAAGTTAAAACGTGAAATTGCACACGTGCTTCACAATATTATGATATTCACCACTTTTTTTATCTGTAATGTACTAATTGGTTCTCCTCCAGGCCTAATTTATTTGGTAACATGGCTCACCCTAAAAAGCTTGATTCGACTTTTCATCACAAAAATACTACCTTTCTCCTTTCATTAATAGTTCGAGTAAAAACATTGTGTGCTTTGCATCTCCGCTATCCACTACTCATTCACATTGATATATGATGATATTTGGCGGAAACCCTGAATGGCTCTAGCTTGGCATGAACATACAGGAAAGTGTTTTTTTTTTCAAGTTTGATAAAAACTGTACATTTAGATGTGTACTCCCAAACTTTAAAATTTATTCCAAAATTTAGTTTGTATGTTACACCGGAACACTAACCAAATATATATTTTGTTATCCTGAATATATGCCTAATAGACATTTAAATGCAAGAAATATAAGGGTTTTCAATTTTTTTTTAGAGGAATTTGATTTATTTTTGGAAACATTTGCCTATTTGAAGTTGGAATCAAAATGTTTGCACACTCGATAGCAATCAACCACTCGATAGCTTCATTCGCAATTCTTGCTTTAGATGATGTTGTGTTGTCACATGATATGGTAGTATGGTTGCTCAGTGCTTTTTGTTTGCCTTATGGATGAAGTATGCTTACGCTCCAAATCATTTTTCATGAAGAAAAGCTGACTTGTCAAACTTCTACTGCCCGTTTATTATCTGATCAGATCCTCACTATGTCACTTTCCATGATGAGGAATGGAGGGTTCCACTTCACGACGACAGGTACGCAAAATGTGAATTAGTCTATGCCTTCATCTTTATTATTTATAGTGTGCAAACTTAGAGTAAAATGATAGAGTTCAGTATCTGTAATAATTCCACAGGAGATTGTTCGAGCTACTTGTATTATGTGGTGCATTAGCAGAGCTATCATGGCCTCAAATTCTCAAGAAGAGACAAATTTTCAGGTATTGGTTCTCTAACGTTACAAGTAAAGTAATTGTATGTAAAGTTTGTTTCGTAATGTTTGTGCCATATATTCTAGGGAAGTTTTCATGAACTTCGATCTGATTGCTGCCTCCAATATAAACGAAAAGAAGCTGGTAGCGCCAGGAAGCGTTGCCAGGTCCCTTTTGTCAAAGCAAAAGCTGCGAGCAGTCATCGAAAACGCTCGCCAGATAGTTAAGGTTCGGAATGGCTGCTGCATCACCATTAACTGATGCTCTTGTGATCCATGTTTTTTGTCTGGGAACTTTTTACATGGCTTTCTTTTTACTGATGCAACATTTTTTCAAACAAATTGCCCATGCAGATTGCAGATGAATTTGGATCCTTCAGTCAATACTGCTGGGGTTTTCTGAACCACAAAACGATTGTAAGTAAAATCCGGTACCCAAGGCAGGTCCGTGTCAAGAGCCCCAAGGCAGACATGATGAGCAAAGACATGGTGCGAAGGGGACTACGGGGCGTGGGCCCGACAGTCATATATTCCTTCATGCAGGCAGCAGGGCTAACCAATGACCACCTGGTCAGTTGCTTCCGTTTCAAAGAATGCAGTGCGCTTCCAACCCTTGGCAGGAGTGACGCCGACAGGGCTAAGACGGAGGCGGATCTAAAAACAGATGTGCGGAGAATGAAAGACCGTGGCGATGAGGCGACCGTGAACAAAGACCTGTCGACGGTGATCGACACGCTCACCATTTCGTAAAGTTACGAGGAGCAGCAGCATGGTGAGCCGGCTATTGTGGTCGTATTACCTCTGTAGATTTTGTGCTAGGTTGCCCCTTGAAATGAGTTTAGGGATTGTGTATAGATCATTTGTGCCAGTAATGCGACTCGGTCTGTAAGTATATTACTACTACCGGGCGGAGGACCATTATCTTTTGTGATGATGCAGAAGCTGTGAAAACCTTGTCATGTTGCACTCTGCATCATTACTTGCATTCCCCGTGGCGCTTGACTGAGGGCACATTGAAGCAGATGGACCTGAAATTGCCTGTGAGGCCCAGTGACCTAACAGCAGAGGCAGTTATGCATATGCTCAACTGCAGGAAGGCTGTCTTTATGTGAGGACAGCAACAACTATACTTGGTCGGTCTGTCTGGTTCATGCCAAGGGCATGTAAACTATTTTTAACATGAGAAAATACCGGATGCATCTTCACAGCAGAGTTGCAGTTGCAGGATGAATATGCAGAGGTTTAACTTGATTATGTTATATCCAAGTCGACGCATTGTATCAAACAAACAAAAATCCCAGCATAGGATAAAAAGAGGATGAGAATAATACTGGGTACTCGAGCAGTGCATATGTAGGCAACTCGTTGCATTGCATGGACCATCTCCACCGAACCAGGCATCTCATCATGATCAAGAACATCAGACAAACGGAAATGCAGCTCCGTTTCGTCAGCAACAACCAGAATTCGGTTGAAAGCTTTGGCCTATCAGTGGACAACCTCCAGCCCTTTTCCAGGTCTGGTTTGGTCTTATTTGCGCTAGTAACAAACCACATGAGCTCCGGTGTGGAGAAGGTGTAAGAAAGTGGTCTATTATTTCAAGTAGTAGCTTCTTATATTATGGGACGGAGGGAGTAGCTTCTAGTTTGTATCAATACCTTTGGACTTGTTTGTAGATCTATTTAATGGGTAATAAAATTCTATCTAGGATGATGAAAGTTTGTAGCAAAACTTTTGTCAGAAACGAGCCGCATTGTTGTGGACTGCCTTCTTTTTTGGCACATTTTTGTTGTATTCAGGGGGTTTCATAACCCACAATATAATTTGGCATCTCCATCCATTTAGAAGTTTTCAAACCGTCGTACTTGTTTAACATTCTACAAGCATGAACTTATCATTCTTGACATGCAATTGCTCACTGCTAGCTACAACTACTTAACAAAATCCAACAAAGTTTTACACTGCAACTATGCACTAACAGAAGGATTTTAGCTACAGAAAGTTACAAGCACCAGCATCCACACTCCGTCAGGCCTCCCTGCTCAACACATTTCTGACCGGTAGATGTGTTCTACTATGGTCTCCTTTCATTTTGTGGCTTTGGTCGCGGCCTACCCGGTGATCTCTCAAGCCTACTGATATCTCTTTTTTCTTTCTTTGTCATCTCTAGCAGCCATATTGCTCAAAATTAACCAGCGTTGGGATTACATGCAAGAAATTAACTTTGTTTTTCCAATTATAAGTTATTAGAAGATCTACTGAATAACTTATTTTTTCTAATTGCAAACTATGACATGGGTCAAAATAACTATAAAGTAACTCCAAGGCATGGTTTCAAACAGCTCATATCCACTTCTAACTCTCAGTGATGCGGGTTCCGAGCAATTTATGTGTCCCGCCTAAAACAAAAGATGAAGAAGTTGGAGAGCGTTGGTTATTATATTCTGGTTTCCTCCCATATCTCAAATTTGAATCGATATTGTTCTCAAGGATATCTTTGTACAACTACAATTGGACATTCCATATACTCCATGGTCTTAACTGCTGGGCATGCGAAGAGCTATCATGTATGTACATATCTTATATAGAACTTACAAGAGCTTTAAACCGCAGCAAAGTTCCCCTTCCATTTGTGCCGGACCATCACATTTTTCCAGACTGTACCTTGTATCATGAAATATTCATGTTAGACATTTTCAATTGTTTAGAGCAATGCGGCGATGTAGATTTAGATCAACTATTTTGTTCTCACATTTAACACATTTTCAATTGTTTAGACCATATTCAAGGCATGTTTATATGGTGTCTTTTCTCTCGGGTTGGACCTGAGCTGGATACACCTCTGCTACAGAGTTAGGATGGCAATTTTCTCACAATTGGTCATGCTGACTTTATGTGGAGAACACTCATTTTGTGATGTAATCATGTAATTCAGTCTTCATCATGCCCTATGCACCTAAAATTTCTATCTGCTCATGCTTCTGTGTGTATTAGTATTGATTGTTGCAGAGAAGTCTGCCTCTACATATATCCCCAACTGATTTCCACTAGTAGAAAATAGGGCATTGGTCCAGCCCATTAGCCCCGGTTCAATCTAGAACCGGGTCCAATGGGGGTACTGGACCCAGTTCGTGAGCCCAGGGGGCCGGCCGGGCCACGTGGGCCAGTGGTCCCGGTTCGTGTGGACCTATTGGTCCCGGTTGGAGCTAAAAACCGGGACCAATGGCTCTTGCTCCTGGCCCACCACTATTGGTCCCGGTTGGTGTTATGAACCGGGACCAAAGGCACACCTTTAGTCCCGGTTTTTAGCACCAACCGGGACCAGTGAGTTGCCTATATATACCCCCTCACTCAAGAGCAGAGCTCACTGCTCTGTTTTTTTTCTGGCCGAGGGGGAGAGGGGTTAGTGGTGCTCTAGCTCACCTCCTATGCACACAACGTGTTCGGTGGAATGCCCGAGCCACACTAGTTAAGCTTTTCTCCTCTCGAAGCTCTATTTTCTCCGAGATTTGTCTAGGTTTAGCGGTCCATCACGTCCCGTCCCCGTCTTCGCCGCCGTCGATCGCCCCCGCCGATCTCGTCACCGGCACCACCGTGGTGAGCCTCTTGTTATGTCCATGCTTTTCTTACTTTTATTATTGCTTTAGATAGATATTTGTCTAATTTTCTTACGTTTATTATTGCTTGTTATTATATAGTGCGATGGTTTTGATATCCGCCCACGTGGGCCCTCGTCCGGTCTACGATTCGGTTGTGGTATATTATCTTTAATTTATAACTATTTGTTTTAGTGCTTATGATAGTTATGCCGACCAACCTGACATGCATAGATGTTTTATTATGTCTAGGAGGTAGTTGAACCGGAAATTCCAACCGACCCTCTTGTGGAGAGGTTAAATTTAGTTGAAGAGGAAAACATTTCGTTAAAGAAAAAATTGGAAAAAATGGAGGAGGAGAAGATGGAATTGGAGTTGCATGTTGCGGAAGTTATCGATGATCACAAGATCAAGATGGACACTATTGTCGAGAGGTTAAATTTAGTTGAAGAAGAAAACAAATTCTTGAAGGAAAAAATAAAAAAAATTGTGGACGAGAAGATGATATTGGAGTTGCATGTTGCGGATGTCGTCGATGATCACAAGATCAAGATGGATGCAATGCGGTTGAAGATTAAAAAGATTAGAAAATATGCCATTCATACCGAGGCTTGGTATCATTATGCCGTTGGATCAATTGTTACCTTGGTTGCGATTATGATAGCATTTGTTTTCGCGTTGAAATGTTTTACATAGTTTCGATGTGTATGGAGAGCTATATGTTGTTAGATGAGAACTATATATGTATGTACTTTGGTTTTAATGTGATGATGAACTTTTATCCATTTGGTCACTTAATTATCTATTTATGATGTTCTGTAATGGTTTTTGACACACTTAATTATATATAAATGCACACAGATGAACCGGCAATGGATGTACGGTGACAGACACACCTCCGAGTACATTAAGGGCGTGCGTGAGTTTCTAAATGCGGTTGAGGCAAACAAGCAGAATGGTTTTATGTGTTGTCCATGCACTAAATGTGTGAATACGATGTCTTACTCTAACCGGAAAATCCTTCACTCCCACCTGCTTTACAAGGGTTTCATGCCACACTATAATGTTTGGACGAGGCACGGAGAAATAGGGGTTATGATGGAAGACGGCGAAGAAGAAGAGTACGATGACAACTATGTGCCCTCTCAATACGGTGATGCTGCAATGGGGGGAGCTGGTGAAGATCAAGAGGAACCAGACGATGTGCCCAATGATGCTGCAACGGGTGAAGCTGCTGAAGATCAAGAGGAACCAAATGATGATCTTCGCCGGGTCATTGTCGATGCAAGGACACAATGCGAAAGTCAAAAGGAGAAGCTGAAGTTCGATCGCATGTTAGAGGATCACAAAAAAGGGTTGTACCCCAATTGCGAAGATGGCAACACAAAGCTCGGTACCGTACTGGAATTGCTGCAGTGGAAGGCAGAGAATGCTGTGGCTGA
Source organism: Secale cereale (assembly GCA_902687465.1). Classification (NCBI taxonomy): domain Eukaryota; kingdom Viridiplantae; phylum Streptophyta; class Magnoliopsida; order Poales; family Poaceae; genus Secale; species Secale cereale. Next base: position 815,350,808 of record LR738714.1, read on the forward strand.
CAAGGAATTTGAGAAGCTACTGAAAATATTGAAGAAGAAGCTTCGGAAGGATAACGAATTGCCCGACAGTACATACGCAGCAAAGAAGGTCGTATGCCCTCTAGGATTGGAGGAGCAGAAGATACATGCATGCCCTAATGACTGCATCCTCTACCGCGGTGCATACAAGGATCTGAATGCATGCCCGGTATGCGGTGCATTGCGGTATAAGATCAGACGAGATGACCCTGGTGATGTTGATGGCGAGCCCGCCAGGAAGAGGGTTCCTGCGAAGGTGATGTGGTATGCTCCTATAATACCACGGTTGAAACGTTTGTTTAGAAACAGAGAGCATGCCAAGTTGATGCGATGGCACAGTGAGGACCGTACGAAAGACGGGAAGTTGAGAGCACCCGCTGACGGGTCGCAGTGGAGAAAAATCGAGAGAAAGTACTGGGAGGAGTTTGCAAAGGACCCAAGGAACGTATGGTTTGCTTTAAGCGCGGATGGCATTAATCCTTTCGGGGAGCAGAGCAGCAATCACAGCACCTGGCCCGTGACTCTATGTATGTATAACCTTCCTCCTTGGATGTGCATGAAGCGGAAATTCATTATGATGCCAGTTCTCATCCAAGGCCCTAAGCAACCCGGAAACGACATTGATGTGTACCTAAGGCCATTAGTTGAAGAACTTTTACAGCTGTGGAATGGAAACGGTGTACGTGCGTGGGACGAGCACAAACAGGAGGAATTTGACCTAAAGGCGTTGCTGTTCGTGACCATCAACGATTGGCCCGCTCTCAGTAACCTTTCAGGACAGACAAACAAAGGATACCATGCATGCACGCACTGTTTAGATGACACTGAAAGTATATACCTGGACAAGTGCAGGAAGAATGTGTACCTGGGCCATCGTCGATTTCTTCCGACCAACCATCAATGTCGAAAGAAAGGCAAGCATTTCGAAGGCGAGGCAGATCACCAGAAGAAGCCCGCCATGCGTACCGGTGATCACGTACTTGCTATGGTCAATGATTTACACGTAATCTTTGGAAAGGGCCCCGACGCACTAGCTGTTCCGAATGACGATGAGGGACACGCACCCATGTGGAAGAAGAAATCTATATTTTGGGACCTACCCTACTGGAAAGACCTAGAGGTCCGCTCTTCAATCGACGTGATGCACGTGACGAAGAACCTTTGCGTGAACCTGCTAGGCTTCTTGGGCGTGTATGGAAAGACAAAAGATACAGCTGAGACACGGGAGGACCTGCAACGTTTGCATGAAAAAGACGGCATCCCTTCGAAGCAGTATGAAGGTCCTGCCAGCTATGCTCTTACGAAAGAAGAGAAAGAAATCTTCTTTGAATGCCTGCTCAGTATGAAGGTCCCGACTGGCTTCTCGTCGAATATAAAGGGAATAATAAATATGGCAGAGAAAAAGTTCCAGAACCTAAAGTCTCATGACTGCCATGTGATTATGACGCAACTGCTTCCGGTTGCATTGAGGGGGCTTCTACCGGAAAACGTCCGATTAGCCATTGTGAAGCTATGTGCATTCCTCAATGCAATCTCTCAAAAGGTGATCGATCCAGAAATCGTACCAAGGCTAAGGAGTGATGTGGCGCAATGTCTTGTCAGTTTCGAGCTTGTGTTCCCACCATCCTTCTTCAATATCATGACACACGTCCTAGTTCATCTAGTCGACGAGATTGTCATTCTGGGGCCCGTATTTCTACACAATATGTTCCCCTTTGAGAGGTTCATGGGAGTCCTAAAGAAATATGTCCGTAACCGCGCCAGGCCAGAAGGAAGCATCTCCATGGGCCATCAAACAGAGGATGTCATCGGGTTTTGTGTTGACTTCATTCCTGGCCTTAATAAGATAGGTCTCCATAAATCGCGGTACGAGGGGAGACTGACTGGAAAAGGCACGCTTGGAAGGGACTCAATAATATGCAGGGACCGATATTCTTGGTCTCAAGCACACTACACAGTTCTACAGAACTCTACATTGGTGACCCCGTATGTCGATGAACACAAGAACAGTCTGCGCTCCAAACACCCGGAGCAGTGCGACGACTGGATTACACGTGAACACATCAGGACTTTCAGCAGTTGGTTGGAAACACGTCTCAGAGGTGACAACACTGTTTGTGATGAGTTGTACTTGTTGTCCAGGGGACCATCTTCGACTGTATTGATTTACAAAGGATACGAGATAAATGGGAATACATTTTACACGATTGTCCAAGATCAAAAGAGCACCAACCAAAACTGCGGTGTCCGCTTTGATGCAACAATCGAGAGGGGAAAGGACACATATTATGGTTACATAGTGGACATATGGGAACTTGACTACGGACATGATTTTAAGGTCCCTTTGTTTAAGTGCAAATGGGTCAATCTGTCAGGAGGCGGGGTACAGGTAGACCCACAGTACGGAATGACAACAGTGGATCTGAAAAATCTTGGATACACTGACGAACCGTTCGTCCTAGCCAATGATGTGGCACAGGTTATCTATGTGAAGGACATGTCTACCAGACCGAGAAAAAGAAAAGATAAGGAAGCGAATACATCATACGATGAGCCAAAGCGCCACATAGTTCTTTCAGGAAAAAGGGACATCCTGGGAGTGGAGGGCAAGACAGACATGTCTGAAGATTATGAAAAGTTTCATGAAATTCCTCCCTTCAAAGTCAAGGCTGAATCAAGCATCCTGATAAACGATGAAGATTATCCATGGTTACGGCGCAATAAGCAAATGACACAAGCGAAGAAAAAGTGAAGAGTTTTTTCCGCAACTATTATGATGATACCATGCCAACTTTGTAACAAACGAGTATGATACCATTGTCCGTTTGTACTATTCAAATTTCAATACTACTTGCACTAACAGAGAAAGTTTGTAATTGGTTTCACCAGAAAGAATTAAAAAATAAAGCAAATAACAAAAGAAAATAAATAATGCAGAAAACAAAACAAAACAACTTAGAAATAAATAGCAACAATAAGTATTTTGTTGTAAGTATACACAAAATAAAATAAATAAAGAAACAAAGAAAATAAATAAAGGAAGTAAAATAAATAAAGCAACTCTAAATACAGCAAAAAACAACTTAGAAATAAACAAAGAAAATAAAATAAATAAAGCAACTCTAAATACAGCAAAAAACAACTTAGAAATAAATAGCAACAATAAGTATTTTGTTGTAAGTATAAACAAAATAA
>LR738714.1:815367311-815391760 GCA_902687465.1 Secale cereale
CGGGGCTGGGCGGCGCGACGGCGGCGGGGCGGGGCGGCGACGAGGCGGCCTCGGGGCGCGGCGGCGCGACGGCGGCGGGGCGGGGCGCGTGGCGCGACGGCGGCGGGGCGAGGCGCGCGGCGCGACGGCGACGGGCCGGCCGGGGCGCGGGGCGGGGCGGGGCGACGGCGACGAGGCGGCGTCGGGGCGGCGACGGGGGCGACGGCGACGGCGACGGGGCGACGGGGAAGGAGAGGGAGGCATCGGGGGCGGGGAAAGGAGAGGAAGAAGGAAACTGCCCAAATTTTCGCAAGTGTTGGTTATATAGGAGGGGAGGGCTGCTGAAAAGGGAGCTTTAGTCCCGGTTGGTGGCAGCAACCGGGACTAAAGGGGTGTATTAGTCCCGGTTTCAGCCACCAACCGGGACTAATGCCACCCTTTAGTCCCGGTTGCTGCCACCAACCGGGACTAAAGGCCTTGCCGCGGTGCGGTGGGAAGTTTAGTCCGACCTCGCTAGTTGAGAGAGAGCAGCACCAGTTTATAAGCCCCGCTGCCTCTCTCCTCTCGAACTCCTATGAACTGCAGGCCTAAGGGCCTAAACTGACACTGCTTTGCCTGTGGGCTTGCTGGGCTTTCTACGGGCCTAAATCCTGGCCCATAGTTGGGTTTCTAGTCGTATTCAGGCCGTGTGGGCCCTGCAGGTGGCATATTTTTTATTTTTTTCTTTGTTGCTTTATTTTTTAGTTTTGTTTCTACTTTCAACAAAATACTTACTGTTGCTATTTTTATTTATTTGTTTTCTTTGTTGCTTTATTTATTTGATTTTGTTTCTACTTACAAAAAAATACTTATTGTTGCTATTTTTTTTCAAGTTTTTTTGTTTTGTTTTCTGCATTATTTATTTTATTTTGTTTTTTGCTTTATTTTTTAATTCTTTCTGGTAAAACCAATTACAAACTTTCTGTTAGTGCAAGTAGTATTCAAATTTGTATAGTTTAAATTTGAAATTATTTGTTTTCTTTGTTGCTTTATTTATTTTATTTTGTTTCTACTTACAATGAAATACTTATTGTTGCTATTTTTTATTTTTTTGCATGTTTTTTTTGTTTTCTCCATTATTTATTTTCTTTAGTTTTTTGTTTTATTTTTTAATTCTTTCTGGTAAAACCAATTACAAACTTTCTGTTAGTGCAAATTTGAATAGTACAAACTGACAATGGTATCATACTCGTTTGTTACAAAGTTGGCATGGTATCATCATAATAGTTACGGAAAAAACTCTTCACTTTTTCTTCGCTTGTGTCATTTGCTTATTGCACCGTAACCATGGATAATCTTCATCGTTTATCAGGATGCTTGGGTCAGCCTTGACTTTGAAGGGAGGAATTTCATGAAACTTTTCATAATCTTCAGGCATGTCTGTCTTGCCCTCCACTCCCAGAATGTCCCTTTTTCCTGAAAGAACTATGTGGCGCTTTGGCTCATCGTATGATGTATTCGCTTCCTTATCTTTTCTTTTTCTCTGTCTGGTAGACATGTCCTTCACATAGATAACCTGTGCCACATCATTGGCTAGGATGAACGGTTCGTCAGTGTATCCAAGATTTTTCAGATCCACTGTTGTCATTCCGTACTGTGGGTCTACCTGTACCCCGCCTCCTCACAGATTGACCCATTTACACTTAAACAAAGGGACCTTAAAATCATGTCCGTAGTCAAGTTCCCATATGTCCACTATGTAACCATAATATGTGTCCTTTCCCCTCTCGGTTGTTGCATCAAAGCGGACACCGTTGTTTTGGTTGGTGCTCTTTTGATCTTGGACAATCGTGTAAAATGTATTCCCATTTATCTCGTATCCTTTGTAAATCAATACAGTCGAAGATGGTCCCCTGGACAACAAGTACAACTCATCACAAACAGTGTTGTCACCTCTGAGACGTGTTTCCAACCAACTGCTGAAAGTCCTGATGTGTTCACGTGTAATCCAGTCGTCGCACTGCTCCGGGTGTTTGGAGCGCAGACTGTTCTTGTGTTCATCGACATACGGGGTCACCAATGTAGAGTTCTGTAGAACTGTGTAGTGTGCTTGAGACCAAGAATAACCGTCCCTGCATATTTGAGTCCCTTCCAAGCGTGCCTTTTCCAGTCAGTCTCCCCTCGTACCGCGATTTAGGGAGACCTATCTTATTAAGGCCAGGAATGAAGTCAACACAAAACCCGATGACATCCTCTGTTTGATGGCCCATGGAGATGCTTCCTTCTGGCCTTGCGCGGTTACGGACATATTTCTTGAGGACTCCCATGAACCTCTCAAAGGGGAACATATTGTGTAGAAATACGGGCCCCAGAATGACAATCTCGTCGACTAGATGAACTAGGACGTGTGTCATGATATTGAAGAAGGATGGTGGGAACACAAGCTCGAAACTGACAAGACATTGCGCCACATCACTCCTTAGCCTTGGTACGATTTCTGGATCGATCACCTTCTGAGAGATTGCATTGAGGAATGCACATAGTTTCACAATGGCTAATCGGACGTTTTCCGGTAGAAGCCCCCTCAATGCAACCGGAAGCAGTTGCGTCATAATCACATGGCAGTCATGAGACTTTAGGTTCTGGAACTTTTTCTCTGCCATATTTATTATTCCCTTTATATTCGACGAGAAGCCAGTCGGGACCTTCATACTGAGAAGGCATTCAAAGAAGATTTCTTTCTCTTCTTTCGTAAGAGCATAGCTGGCAGGACCTTCATACTGCTTCTGAGGGATGCCGTCTTTTTCGTGCAAACGTTGCAGGTCCTCCCGTGCCTCAGCTGTATCATTTGTCTTTCCATACACGCCCAAGAAGCCTAGCAGGTTCACGCAAAGGTTCTTCGTCACGTGCATCACGTCGATTGAAGAGCGGACCTCTAGGTCTTTCCAGTAGGGTAGGTCCCAAAATATAGATTTCTTCTTCCACATGGGTGCGTGTCCCTCATCGTCATTCGGAACAGCTAGTGCGCCGGGGCCCTTTCCGAAGATTACGTGTAAATCATTGACCATAGCAAGTACGTGATCACCGGTACGCATGGCGGGCTTCTTCCGGTGATCTGCCTCGCCTTTGAAATGCTTGCCTTTCTTTCAACATTGATGGTTGGTCGGAAGAAATCGACGATGGCCCAGGTACACATTCTTCCTGCACTTGTCCAGGTATATACTTTCAGTGTCATCTAAACAGTGCGTGCATGCGTGGTATCCTTTGTTTGTCTGTCCTGAAAGGTTACTGAGAGCGGGCCAATCGTTGATGGTCACGAACAGCAACGCCTTTAGGTCAAATTCCTCCTGTTTGTGCTCATCCCACGCACGTACACCGTTTCAATTCCACAGCTGTAAAAGTTCTTCAACTAATGGCCTTAGGTACACATCAATGTCGTTGCCGGGTTGCTTAGGGCCTTGGATGAGAACTGGCATCATAATGAACTTCCGCTTCATGCACATCCAAGGAGGAAGGTTATACATACATAGAGTCACGGGCCAGGTGCTGTGATTGCTGCTCTGCTCCCCGAAAGGATTAATGCCATCCGCGCTTAGAGCAAACCATACGTTCCTTGCGTCCTTTGCAAACTCCTCCCAGTACTTTCTCTCGATTTTTCTCCATTGCGACCCGTCAGCGGGTGCTCTCAACTTCCCGTCTTTCTTACGGTCCTCACTGTGCCATCGCATCAACTTGGCATGCTCTCTGTTTCTAAACAAACGTTTCAACCGTGGTATTATAGGAGCATACCACATCACCTTCGCAGGAACCCTCTTCCTGGCGGGCTCGCCATCAACATCACCAGGGCCATCTCGTATGATCTTATACCGCAACGCACCGCATACCGGGCATGCGTTCAGATCGTTGTATGCACCGCGGTAGAGGATGCAGTCATTAGGGCATGCATGTATCTTCTGCACCTCCAATCCTAGAGGGCATACGACCTTCTTTGCTGCGTATGTACTGTCGGGCATTTCGTTATCCTTCGGAAGCTTCTTCTTCAATATTTTCAGTAGCTTCTCAAATCCTTTGTCAGCCACAGCATTCTCTGCCTTCCACTGCAGCAATTCCAGTACGGTACCGAGCTTTGTGTTGCCATCTTCGCAATTGGGGTACAACCCTTTTTTGTGATCCTCTAACATGCGATCGAACTTCAGCTTCTCCTTTTGACTTTCGCATTGTGTCCTTGCATCGACAATGACCCGGCGAAGATCATCATTTGGTTCCTCTTGATCTTCAGCAGCTTCACCCGTTGCAGCATCATTGGGCACATCGTCTGGTTCCTCTTGATCTTCACCAGCTCCCCCCATTGCAGCATCACCGTATTCAGGGGGCACATAGTTGTCATCGTACTCTTCTTCTTCGCCGTCTTCCATCATAACCCTTATTTCTCCGTGCCTCGTCCAAACATTATAGTGTGGCATGAAACCCTTGTAAAGCAGGTGGGAGTGAAGGATTTTCCGGTTAGAGTAAGACATCGTATTCACACATTTAGTTCATGGACAACACATAAAACCATTCTGCTTGTTTGCCTCTGCCGCATTTAGAAACTCACGCACGCCCTTAATGTACTCGGAGGTGTGTCTGTCACCGTACATCCATTGGCGGTTCATCTGCGTGCATTTATATATAATTAAGTGTGTCAAAAATCATTACAGAACATTATAAATAGATAACTAAGTGACCAAATGGATAAAAGTTCATCATCACATTAAAACCAAAGTACATACATATATAGTTCTCATCTAACAACATATAGCTCTCCATACACATCGAAACTATGTAAAACATTTCAACGCGAAAACAAATGCTATCATAATCGCAACCAAGGTAACAATTGATCCAACGGCATAATGATACCAAGCCTCGGTATGAATGGCATATTTTCTAATCTTTTTAATCTTCAACTGCATTGCATCCATCTTGATCTTGTGATCATCGACGACATCCGCAACATGCAACTCCAATATCATCTTCTCGTCCACAATTTTTTTTATTTTTTCCTTCAAGAATTTGTTTTCTTCTTCAACTAAATTTAACCTCTCGACAATAGGGTCCATCTTGATCTTGTGATCATCGATAACTTCCGCAACATGCAACTCCAATTCCATCTTCTCCTCCTCCATTTTTTCCAATTTTTCCTTTAACGAAATGTTTTCCTCTTCAACTAAATTTAACCTCTCCACAAGAGGGTCGGTTGGAATTTCCGGTTCAACTACCTCCTAGACATAATAAAACATCTATGCATGTCAGGTTGGTCGGCATAACTATCATAAGCACTAAAACAAATAGTTATAAATTAAAGATAATATACCACATCCGAATCGTAGACCGGACGAGGGCCCACGTGGGCGGATATCAAAACCATCGCACTATATAATAACAAGCAATAATAAACGTAAGAAAATTAGACAAATATCTATCTAAAGCAATAATAAAAGTAAGAAAAGCATGGACATAACAAGAGGCTCACCACGGTGGTGCCGGTGACGAGATCGGCGGGGGCGATCGACGGCGGCGAAGACGGGGACGGGACGTGACGGACCGCTAAACCTAGACAAATCTCGGAGAAAATAGAGCTTCGAGAGGAGAAAAGCTTAACTAGTGTGGCTCGGGCATTCCACCGAACACGTTGTGTGCATAGGAGGTGAGCTACAGCACCACTAACCCCTCTCCCCCTCGGCCAGAAAAAAAAACAGAGCAGTGAGCTCTGCTCTTGAGTGAGGGGGTATATATAGGCAACTCACTGGTCCCGGTTGGTGCTACAAACCGGGGCTAAAGGGTTGCCTTTGGTCCCGGTTCATAAAACCAACCGGGATCAATAGTGGTGGGCCAGGAGCAAGAGCCATTGGTCCCGGTTTTTAGCTCCAACCGGGACCAATAGGTCCACACGAACCGGGACCAATGGCCCACGTGGCCCGGCCGGCCCCCTGGGCTAACGAACCGGGTCCAGTACCCCCATTGGTCCCGGTTCTAGATTGAACCGGGGCTAATGGGCTGGACCAATGCCCTGTTTTCTACTAGTGCCCTTCTGCCCCGGTTCTGGATTGAACCGGGACTAAAGGGTCAGAGCATTAGTACCGACCCTCTTGTCCCGGTTCTGGAACCGGGGCTAAAGGCCCAAATGAACCGGGTCTGATGACCCTTTATCTACTAGTGTTCGTTTGCCACCAGATTTCGTGTCCACTACCACTAGTTAGCTAGCAATCAGTCTTTGTGCTTAATTGCTCTACAATGGTGTCATTCACTGGTACTAGCATAATCACAACATTTAGGTGAGAGATTGGAGAGAACCAACATGTTACTGGATAGGCTTTTCCCACTGGAACAGAATCAGTGCAAGGTATCGCTACATCTTCTTCTGTGACACCGTAGGCGCAAGGTGACATGAACCTACAGGCACAGGGTGCTGGCAAGGCTCCTGTTATAATAGTCAGTTCACCCTTTTCCCTATGGAGTTTTCTGCTCACGAAGGTTGTTGCAAGCATGACTGCAGTCCTCTGAAACAAGGAACGCTGAATAAGTTGAAAATGTTTCATGCTCCTAAGCAACGACTACTTATTGCAGCTTAACCGCATGACTCCTTCCTTCCTTTCTTCATCCGTAGACACAATCACCAGGGCACCCATCTGGATCGAGTAAAGGTGGGAGGACTCCCAAGGGTTCTTCATGAGACAACACCAAGGAAGACTGCAATTGATGTAACTTGAACTATAAGCTTGGGGTCACACGCCTTGCAGTGTACTGTGTACGTGTTGGAGGATCTCTGCCCTTGTAACTCTTTCCACCTATCAATGCAATGATACGCTTTCATGTGTAGGGGTGAAAACAAGTATCTAATGTTCGCTGCAAAGACACGTTCTTTTTTTGGACGCTGATATCCACATGTGATTCGGTCTGGAGACATCTCAGCGCCGTAGCTAGGAATTTTCAACGCCCTGGACCAGCCCTGTACTACAGCGTTACTGTAGCTACAGTAATCTCGTGTAGCTACAATGCAGGGAGCATTTTCTCTTCACGCCCCGGGCCACAGCCTGGGGCTTGTCTACGCCCTTATCCCAGACCGAACGAAAGGTGATGGGACCAACTAGTTAACGAGCGCTTTTTCGGAAGCCTCACAACGATCAGCGCCATTTGGCACGCTCTCGTCCGCCACATGTCATGCTCTAGGTGCTCTTTTAGGATTTTATTTATTTTTTTAATTTTTCCGCACGTGTTTCGGCTTTTTAAACTGTTTTTTTCGGGTTTTTTCGATGTTTCGATTTAACACCGGTCTTCCTAAACTTTTGGATTAAAAAAATTGCGCCAAAAAATTGTTTTCTTTTTTTTCTTCCGGAAGAGTCGCGGTTTTACTTCCGTGAGAGCCACGGTTTTGCTTTCGCGAGAGTCACGGCCGTGCCTCTCAGAAACGAAGAAAACATGTTTTTCTATTTTTTTTCCTTCCGCAAGAGGCACGCGTTTGCTTCTGCGAGACTCACGGCCGTGCCTCTTGGAAACCGAAAAAACCGTTTTCTATTTTTTTCTCTTTCGTGAGAGGCACGGTTGTGCTTTCGCGAGAGGAATGACCGTGCCTCTCGGAAATGAAAAAATACGTTTTTTTATATTTTTCCTTTCGCGAGAGGCACGGTTTTGCTTCCGCGAGAGGCATTGTTGTGCTTCCACGAGAGGCACGGCCGTGCCTCCTTGGAAAAGAAAAAAAAGAACCACATTTTCTCTTCTTCTTTTTTCCTTCCGTGAGGGGCACTGTTTTGCTTCTGCGAGAGTCACGGGCGTGCCTCTTTCGGAAAGGAAAAAACGCGTGCTCCCGGTTCGGTTTTGTTGTCCGGTTTTTTTTTTATGAAAAATGTTCGTCAAAACCTATCAACACGGGATCTACTTTTGAAGATCTCGACACGAGAAATCCAACAGTGAAAACGGTTCAAGATTTAGACGCACGCTTTAAGAGATAAAATATTGTGAATAGACGGATCTACGAATAAAGGGAAACTCCAGACATGCAGCATGCCATTGTCACAACCTCGGAAGGTGGGAGTGCTCTTTGCAATGACTACTTCTCAATTAGTGATTTCAACGAAAGGTTCGCCATGGGAGGAGTGATCGATCGAACCAAATCGTTGGGACTAACTAGTTGACGAGCGCTTATTCGGGAGCCTCACAACGACCAGCGCCACTTGGCGCGCTGTCAGCCGTCCGCCACGTGTCACGCTCTAGATGGTCCTCCAGATTTTCTTTTTCGTTTTTATTTTTATGCACGCGTTTTCAGACTTTTAAACGTTCCGATTTTCACCGGTCTTCCTTAGTTTTTTTTAAAAAAAAATCAATATTTTTTGCGCGAAAAAACACGTTTTTTTTCCTTCAACGAGAGTCACGGTTTTGCTTCCGCGAGAGGCAGGGTTCTGCTTTCACGAGTGTCACGGCAGTGCTTCTCGAAAACGAAAAAAAATCGTTTTCTTTTTTTTCCTTCTGCGAGAGGAACTGTTTTGCTTCCGCGAGAGGCACGATTGTGCTTTTGTAAGAGTCACGGCCGTTCCTCTCGGAAACGAAAAAACGCGTTTTCTGTTTTTTTCCTGCCGCGAGAGGCATGGTTGTGCTTTCGCGAGAGTCACGGCTGTGCCTCTCAGAAACGAAAATATACGCGTTTTTGTTTTTTTTCCTTCTGTTAGAGGCACGGTTTTGCCTTCGCGAGAGGCATGGTTGTGCTTTCATGATAGGCACGGCCGTGCCTCATCGGAAAAGAAAAAAAAAACACATTTTCTATTATTTTTTCTTCCGCGAGAGGCACGTTTTTTTTTCTGCGAGAGGCATGGTTGTGATTTTGCGAGAGGCACAATTTTGCTTCCGTGCTCTCGGGTCAGTTTTTTTCCTGAAAAAAAGTTCATCAAAATCTATCAACATGGCATCTAAATTTGAAGATCTCGATGCGAGGAATCAAACGGTGAAAATGGTTCGAGATTTGGACGTTCGGTTCAAGAGATAAAACATTTTGAATAAACGGGACTAAAAAAAAGAAAACTTTCAGGTTGCGACAAGTGGTAAACATGCAGCGCGCCACTTTTCACAACCTGAAGAGATGAGAGTGATCTCTGCAATGACTACTCCTCAATTAGTAATTTCACAAATCGTTCGATCCGATATAATACTTGTAGAGCGAACTGTCAAGCCAGCCAGCCTCTTGTGGCCTCCTGGCCCAAAACAATCAACTTTGAACATAAAATAATGGAAAATGCCCAAAAACGGTACTATGGATGGCCCCCAAGAAAAACAACAATCCAACTTTTCCTGACAGTAATAAAAAAGGAAAAAAAAGGAAAAACTTCAACTTTTGCTATAACTAAGAAAGCTCAATTTTCGCCTGGCAATGGAAAAAAATTGTCATAGTCCAAAAATAAAGGACAAAATAAATTTGACTTGATAGAAATGAAAAACAAGATACCATGGAATGTTAAGTAGTACTCCCTCCGTCCGAAAATACTTGTCATTAAAATGGATAAAAAGAGATGTATCTATAACTAAAATACATCTAGATACATTCCCTTTTATCCATTTTGATGACAAGTATTTCCGGACGGAGGGAGTAATTGCCATGTCTGATAAAGTAAATTTACCATGATCCCATGAAACTGATTATTTTTTCCACACACCCTCAATTTTGGGTAAGATGACGTATGCTTTTACCATGGTCCATTCAAACATCGCAAATTTAGGGTGTGTAGAAATTCTAAAGAAAAAAAATGGTCCATGGCCTACTCGGCGACTGTTAGCTCTCATGCCAACTGATATCTTTGTTCTCTTCTTTGCCATTTCTAGCAGCCCTATTGCTCAAAGTTAACCTGATTTGGGATTACATGCAAGAAATTGGCTTAAAATTTACAATTATAAGTTATTACAAGATCTAATAAATAAATTATTTTTTCTAATTGCAAACTATGACATGGGTCAAAATAACTATAAAGTAACTCCAAGGGACGGTTTCAAACAGGTCATATCCACTTCTAACTCTCATTGTTGTGGGTTCCGAGCAATTAATGTGTCCCGTCTAAAACAAAAGATGAAGAAGTTGGGGAGCTTTGGTTACTATTTACTCGGTACTCCAATCTATGTTCAGGGAGTACCAGGGTACCGTAAAAAACCTTCTTATGCTTGCCTTTGTGCGGAACAGTCATGTGATATATTCACGTACTTAATACTTTCTCATGCCCATGTGTGTCATGAGTTTTCTACGTACTCATGCTTATATGTGTGCCATCCATTCTTGGAGGGACGGAAGCTTCTATATATATCGTCGATTGATTTCATTTGCTTGATTTCATAGGCTGGCCAGCTAGAAGTTAATCATCTTACTACAAAAGTGTATTTGCAAGCTTAGGTGAGAGATTGGAGGATACCAATATGAGATTCAGGCTAATTTGGGCAATCTCGCTTGTGCTTGCATAGTCATTGCCGGAGATGGCCAAAAGCGCTACTGAGTGACTCGATTGATTCTCTGAGATGGTCCTGTCCTGGAAATATATCTTCTGGAAAGAGTTTACCTGCTTGGTGAGGGTGTGAACCTCTTGTGATGTACCACCCAACAAGCCTGCACCACGATAAGGGAAGGTAATGCCGGATGGATCGCTGGTTTTCTCTGCTGTGAGGGCATGCCTGGGAGGGGCTTCCTCCAACCCCAACATTGTCCCGGGGAGTTATCTTCAATCTATTATATCACTAAAACAAAAGACAAATTAGCCATCGTGTTCATCCACATAATCGACCGTAAATTTTAGATATTAACGGCTGAGATAAAAGACGCAACCTATAACATAAAGTAGAGTCTGATCAGAATTTGTTTGTGCTGAAGTCATTTATGATTCATGTAACTTAATCAATCATGAGGATTCCTTTTGTGCATTAAAAAGAAACAGTTTGAACTCCTGTTTTTCAGTGCTTCACGTGGACTAACCTTCTCTACATATTCCTAGAAAAACTATTTCTACCCAGTTTGAAAGTAGACTAGTAGGATACCCGCGCCTTGCTGTGCCATTTTTCTTTAATTGTTGTTGTTCTTTGTTTGATATATAAGTTTATAACATAAACTCCCTCTGTTCGGAATTACTTATCTCGGATATGGATGTATCTAGAACTAAAACACGTCTAGCTACATCCATTTTTGCGACAAGTAATTCCGAACGGAAGGAGTATATTTTTAGGCCACACACTATGGTTGCATTATTTTGTTTACTAAAGTATAATTCTTTTATCTCAAACTAATTGTCATTCAAAAGGTTGTATCTAACACTGAAATCCAATAGCAACACCTCTAAATAAACAGCAGTAGCAAGGCCTGTAATCACGGCAAACAAATCAAACAACAGCTTCTCTAAAGAAATAGCAGTAGCAACAACTTCCCTAATTAAACACAACCGGAACGCCGGTACTGTGAACTCCCTTCCCACTCTTTGGAAAAAATTACATCAGGCCAGGTCTCACGGTTAGCAGGTGAGACCCGCCCTGATGAATGACACGTGGCATGCACAAATCACAAAGCATCTAATCTCTCCTCCTGATTTAAGGTGAGGGATGGGGTAGATGCTTTGTAATTTATAAATGTCACGTGTCATCCATCAGGATGGGTGTCACCTGCTAACCCGTGAGACCTGGTCTCGTAGAATTATATCCCACACTCTTTCGCCCATACTACAGCGAACGTAGGCACGAAGCCGGCCGCTGCTCCCATCCCCTTCTATCCTCGTGCTTCCTCCTGCGTCCGAAGGCAGGCCACAGTAGCCGAGGCAGTCGTACGTCTCCCCTGTTGCCACGGCACGCCGCCTCAACCGACCTCTCCCGCAACCGCATCAAAGAAGTCTCAGGGGCCCACGAAGGCATGCGGCGCCCAACTAATCCACATGGATTCCACGCAAGACGCGTACTACACATGAAAAACCGATACGCATCAAACCGTCTCACCCACTGTCACCCGGGACCCATGCACGTTTCACACAGCTTAGTATCTGTACTGATGTGTACGTGCACATATACAAAGGAAAAGGCAAAGAAATTACTAGCAAAGTACTTGCGTTTAATAATAAAGTATGCCTACAATAGGATGTTTCTCTACGGAAGCAAACAATAGGATGCTAACTATATTAAATTGAGGGGACAACTTATATGTTGAAATATTAGAGTGGATTCAAGATCCATCTAACAATTTCAGGAAATCTCTAAGGGCCCATGTGGGTTATATGGGACTAGGTGCAGTGAGAAGTTTAGTCCCACATTGCTAATTAGAAAAGAGTTAGAGCTCCTTATAAGAGATTCTCTTTCACATGCTAATGGAGTTTGAAAAGAGAAGTGGTTCCCCGGCGCTCCTCCTCCCCCGTCCGTCTCGCCAGCGTATGCAAGTTGCCACACATTCAGCAATTTAGCAGCATTTTTTGATCGAGAAAATTTTAGAAAATGAAAATTTGTTGAAAATCAAAACAACTTGAAAAGGTGCCTTTAATTGGCAATACAAGCCAACGAAAAACGGAGCCATCTCAAGGATGTCGATAAATAACATGCTCTCAGACGTACCCTTCTGGCCTACGTCGACACTCTACGTTAAACATGTTGTTTTATTGGACATTCTTGAAATGACCTCAACTTTTTTTCAGCAGGTTGGCATGACCATGGTAGGCATCAGGTTTGAATGACTTTCGATACTGTATGCATGTTCTGACACGTTTGGTCATTTATCGACCTTTTTTGACAGAAAAAATTTCAGAAAATGCAAAACTTGTCGAAAATCCAAGCAACCTGGCATAGTTCCTACAATTGGTCATATAAGGCTATAAAAATATGGAACTATTTCATGGATGTCAGAAAAAAAAAGTGCTCTCGAACGGAGCCTTCTGACCTACGCAGACGGCCTACGTGGAACATGGTGCTTTTTGGACATCCTACAAATGTTCCCATTTTTTCACCAGGTGGGAATGTCCATGGTAGGCATCCATGCTAGGTTTGAATGACTCCCGACACAGTATGCATGTTGCGACACATCCGACCATTTATCAGCCTTTTTTCACCGAGAAATCTACAGAAAATATAAATTTGTCGAAACCCAAACAACCTGGCATGGTGCTTTGAATTGGTCCTATAAGGCTATGAAAAAATACTGGGTCATTTCAAGGATGTCAAGAAACAATGTGTTATCAGACGTAGCCTTCTAGCCTACTCGAACAACATCCATTCAACATGGTCTCAAATGACCCAAAGTTTGGCAAGCAGGTGGGCATGCTCATGGTAGGCATCCATGCCATGTTTGAATGATTTCCGGCACCATATGCAAGTTGTGACACATCCGGCCATTTATCGGCCATTTTCTGACCTACAAAATTCCAGAAAATGCAAAATTTGTCGAACACCAAAATGACTTTGCATGGTGCCTTGTATTAATCATACAAGCCAACGAAAAAAATTAGGGTCCTTTAACCGATGTCGGTAAACAACATGTTCTCAAATGGACCCTTCCGACCTACCCGAGCACCATACGTTCAACATGGTGTTTTTCCCGATAGTCTTGCAATGCCACCAACTTTTGCTAGTAGGTGGGCATGCAGATGATAGACATGCATGCCAGGTTTGAATGAAAAAATATTTAAAATTATAATTTAACAGGTACTCAAAACTGATATTTTAAGGTTTTAACATATATAATAAATACAACATGATTAAATTAAAACAAATTATTATTTTCTTAAAAATCATTTAATAAATATTTGGAGGAAAAAATAATTTCAAATCATAATTTAAAACAGTTACTTAAAACTATTATTTTGGTATTCCAAGTAGTATTATAATTTTTTTCAATGTTAAAATTAATACTCCCTCCGTCCCAAAATAAGTGTCTTGAGCTTAGTATAAATTTGTACTAGAGCTAGTACAAAGTTGAGACACTTATTTTGGGACGGAGGGACTAATAATGTTCAAACAAGTGGAAAATGAATTAATAAAAAAATATAAAAGTAGCAAAGAAAACAGAAGAAAAAATATAAAGTATAAAATACCACTATTTCGCAAGGCGAGCCGCGTGGCGACACGTTTGGGTTGGCCCATTTATGAAGATAGTGGAGGAACTACCCCATCCAGTTTTTTTATTTTTCCTTTACAGGTTTTTCAGTTTAATTATATATTATTCCTGTCCCTCTTCATTTTACTTCGTTCGTTTTCTTTTCATTTTTCTTTCTTTTACTTTTTTGTTTCATTTTTTCCCAAATTTATTTTTTATTATAAAATGTTCATGATTTTGAAAATATTTGGAAATATCGATTTTTGTTCACATTTTGGAATATTTCTTCATAATTTAAATATTTATTTCTTTTCATATTTTCTTTATACATTCAACAAATGTACCGGATTTTCACAAAATTTTCTTGTTCCCGATTTTTTTTAGAATGTTAAAAACGGTCCCGTTCCCAATTTTTTCTCAAAACTAAAAAATATACGTGTTGTCAGATTCTTTTTCCAAAAATGTACGAGAATTTTAGAAATATTCTTATTTTTTGAAAACTGTTCAGAATGTTAAAAATGTTCCCATTTTCAAAGTTTTCTCAGAACTGCAAAATGTTTGGGGATTTCAGAAAATATTAGTGCTTTTGAAAATTGTTTAGAATTTTGAAAATGTTCCCGCTAACAAGTTTTGTTCTTTACATTCATTTTTTTGGGATTTTCAAAATAATACATGTTTTTTGATTTTTTTTGAATTTTGAAAGGTTATCTCAGTTTTTTTTACTGGGAACTGTAGGGGAAATCCCCACAGCAAATCAAAGTTTTATTAAAAGGGCTAAACATGCAAGTACAAAAAAGGATTACAAGGGGTAATCAATCTAACCTTAAAAGGATTACAAAAAAGTTTATCTCAGTTGTTCAAACAATTGTTGGATTTTAAAATATTACTCGGTGTTATTTTTTTTTTGTCACAGTTTGCAAGTGAAGATCGAAAAATAATCCAAAAACTACCCGGATTATGCTTTGTACTTTGTTCTTAATGTGGCGTGTGCAATGTTAGTCCCTCAATGCTTCTCAGGTTGACTGGTTAGCAGCTCTTCTTCCCGTTCTTTGTTATTTTAGACATTGGTACGGTTCGCTAGAACAGCCACCTCCATGGGCCAGCCCAATCGGCGATACGTACGGCGTATACATACAAATGTTGGTATAACTTGTCAAAAGTCCATATTGCCCTTTATACATTTAGTGACGGGGGTTGTACCGAAGTGGGACTCCTACATCTATATTGCTGGAGATCAAGGAGCGAAGCCGATCCTCTCAGTAGGTGAACTTCGTTATGAGGGGAGAGTGTCGAATATTGACGTCACAGTCTTGTAAAGAGCGCTCTTTCCCTCGAGCATGGTTGTTATACTTGGCTTTTACAGCCATTTAAAGACATTATAACCGAGCACTTTTCCAGCCCTCTCACACATCCTCACCCGTGAGCCGTCAGATTTTGTGTTTGGGACGTCCATGGCCGTCCAATCTTAGTTCAGATCGCGAACTGGGCTCAATGTCCTAATGGGCTGTTACTCCGGTAGCTTTTTTGGAAGCCTGTGATTAATCCGGGTCCGTGGGGCTGTACCGTCGACCCGTTAAACTTATTTTGGGCGAGGCCCCAGAAAGAACAAAAAATCGTTCGCTTGCTACCCTACTTTTCTCATCTCTCACGACCTAGGCGAAGCGCCGCCGCCGCCCCCACTCTGCTCTCCTCATCCCCGTCGCCGCATCCCCTCTCATCTCCTTGGAGGTAGTGATTTGGCCGCGACGGCGACGACGCGGAGGACGGGTCGTAGTGCGGTGGCCAGACAGACTTATCCCCTCTTTCCCCCATCGCGCAGGACGAGCTGGAGGGGCGAGATCCCCGGTCGGGAAGGAGAAATGGCGTGAGCAGCTATGTATAAAGAGCAGGTATAATCCAACTCATATTGCATTGACCGAGCGGCGCTGGAGGAGCAGGCGGAACCCTAGCCGGTGAAAAATGCCATGGCTTCGTGTGGGAAAGAGTCGGGCAGGCACATGGGTGTTCATGTTGGTGGCTAGCGCTACAGCCTCGCCGTGTGGTTTCGTAAGCAGCAGAGATGTGGCGACCTTCCGCTTCACCTGTAAGTACTTCTATTCTTGGTATAAAATTGTAGTAGCACTCACGAATTATAGAATTTGGCTACGCTCATGCCGACCATTCTTGATAATTTCAGTTGATGTTTTGGCGCTATAAGGAATGATGGTTTAATTGGGAACAAAGGTGTAGCTGTACACGTCTGCATGAGCAGCAATGCGAGGAGCGGTATCGGGTGCAGATCGATGAACTGCTGAAATGATGAGGAAAGGTACATATTACTAAGTGCTGCAATATTCTGAGCATTTATGCATGAATTCAAACCGACTCTTGAACCAAGTAGTTTGTAAAACTAATCCTTATCATGGTAATTAATGTGTAATTGCAATTTCACGGACTTTTCTTTCTGGTGCACGTAGTGCTATAAGGAACAATTTTCTTGGTTTTACTAACAAGCACATAAGGCAGTAAGCCTCGGGTGTATCAAATATGATTTTGGTTTATTTCTTTATGAACACCCCTTAATTCACCTAGGATTTGTATTCACACTTCTGAAAGCAAGGTTGCGTAGTTGATCTTAATATATGGTCATATCTTATGGCCTTAATCACAAACACAGTCCTAATTATATTATGTAATTCAACATTTCTATTGACAATTAGTTTTGGTTATTTTGCACAACTTCATTCTACAGATTGTACGTCCGTCATTGTTGGTCCTTTCACTCCTGGCCTCCTCCATTACCAGCGACGGACACCATGATAGATATGCAAATAACTTAACTTGACAAGCTCCAACTTGAATCCAGATTATACAGTCATCATGGCGAGAACTGAGTACTGCACCCCTCCCAATTTAGAAAGGCTACCGGTCAATCTGCGTTTTACAAGACCTGAGTTGTTTTACAAGATACATGGGCGCTGCAGCGAATCTCTAATGTTAATATTTATTCTTTGGTGCCATTAATTTCTTTGTACCAATGGAGATGGTAATCTGCAGGGAGTGAGCATCTAGGAAGAATGGAGTGAACATAATTGATGCACTGATACAAAAATAAAATCCGAACAATGGCAGCTCCCAGTTTTTGCGGAAACAGAGTAAAGAGCAGTGTCACGAAAGAGAATAGTTCAATTCTGAATTGTATATTTGATGGAACAATTATTTGGAATTCAAATTTACTTAATTTTAAGTACTCCCTCCATTTTTATATACAAGGCCACTATGCAATATACATTTTGCATCTATACAAGGCCACCAACAGTATTCGAGGCAATATTAATGACATTTTTTCGTACTAACAACCTGTTTAATACTTGCATGCATGCACTCATAATGACAGTCATCTCCTTCCTCCACTTAGTTTCTTTGCATGCATGCGGAGTATTAATGATCCCAGTAAACAAGAACAAAAGTTGTTTTTTAAAGCATGCATTAAATTTTACATTGGTACCTGTAATCTGAGTTTGTGGCCTTGTATACAAAAATGGAGGGAGTAATATAAGAATTCTGAACTGCATATGTTGTACAACGTTGTTCAAGACATGATTATTTAGATCTGGGCAGATCATTTTGATGTGAGATGGGTTGTAAATAATATGATACAAATTGTTCTTTATACATTCTTGAAGCTAGACATGGTGTTTTCTTTTACAGTCCCATACTTAGGCCCTGTTCGGCAACCCTCCGCTCCTTCAGCGCGGAGCGGAGCGCGCGGAGTGGCCCTTGGGTGACTCTGAAAAATTGAACTGGATGCTGCTCCGCTCCAGAGCGGAGCTGGAGCGAGGAGAGGGTCCGAACAGGCTCTTATTCCTATAGCCGTTGTTTCCTCGTCTCTGCCCACTGATTCATTTTCTTCTGCTCCTCTATATTTGCATGTATTCTTAATGTTGCTTCTTTTTCCTTGATATGCTAAATCCTATTTTTTCACTAAAATAAAGTATTTTTCCAATTACTTTTGCATCAATGCATTAGAAGATGGATCAACAAATGAATATCGTTAGGCTCACAGTGTGTGCTTTTTATCAGATAAAATGCATGTATCACAAGAGACACAAACTGCAGCTGACTCAGAATGAGGATAGCAACATTTGCTTCTCCTAGGTACTTTCATTTGCTGAAATTCAGCTGTTCTGGCTGTTTCCATTTAGCCAAGGCCCATCAATTAGCTATATGTATTTTTAATCTAAACTCAGCCTTATAGGTGTCCTGAATTTGAGACATGGATCCTCGAATCAATTTGGTACTTCATAGAATGCAAGGAGAAATACTTACAACTTCATTGGCGTAATATGATTTCCGGACATCCCTATCTCATTATTTGCCATGTCTTCGTTTCCTTCTTCCCTTGTATTGCACTTCCGATTGGAACTATAGATTTACTCCCCCTCTTAGGCAGTTTTTTTGTAGTTTTTGTGCATCGATTATTTCAGTTCATTCTAACTAGATAGTTCTAAACCCCAATTTCTATATGAATTTGGACTCCATGTGTTTTACTATCATTCTTCCTAAATTTGGACTCCATGTTTTTACACAAATTCGTAACACTATAATACAACATTTAAAGTAGATGGGTGCGGCAACGCGCGCCGTCAATGATCTAGTGGACTCTAATATTATACCTTATAAGATAGATCAATAAAGTGACCATGTTTCCCCTAAAAAAACATGAGCACGGGCGCGGAGAAGCTCTAAGAAACTGCTCTCTTGTTTCAGATAGCCTCTAATTTAGACGGAGCAAAGTTTGTAGCGATACTATTGGACTTGTTTGTTGATATATTTAATTGATAATAACATTAATTCCTATTGTTAGCCGTTTTCAGACAACAGTTTAGCCGTCCTTGTTTGCATTGGTTCTCTCCTTCCATTGCAATGAAAAGCTGAGCCATCAGTATTTCGCAAAAAAGGAACATTAATTTGTCTGGACTGCTTTTTGTTTGTTTGTTTGTGCGTGCGTGCGTGCGTGCGTGCGCGCGCGCGTGTGTGTGTGTGTGGGTGTGTGTGTGTGTGTGTTTGTGTTTGTGTTTGTGTGTGTGTGCGTGTGTGTGTGTTGTTGTTGTTGTTGTTGTTGTTGTTGTTGTTGTTGTTGTTGTTGTTGTTGTTGTTGTTGTTGTTGTTGTCAGGGAATTTCAAAACCGACTATATAATTTGGCATGTCGATTTAGAAGTTTTCAAAAGCTTACATTTCAAGAAGCATGGACTTATCATTCTCGATATGCAATTACTTGCTGCTAGCTACAACTACTAAACAAAATCCAACAAAGTTCCACACTACAGCTAAGCAACATTAATCAACAAAAATTTGCTACAAGCGATGTCCAGCATATCGCCATGTTTTCTACTATGGACGTCTCCTTTTCTACTGTGGCTGTAGTCAGGGCCGACCTGATGATGGTCCCTTGATCCGAACGGCTCATCTCAATCTGTGCCCAGTTTCTTAAATGGTGCTTTTTATGAGAGGTTTTGCTATGTGTTTTGAGTATTGCACGTGGCGAGCCTAATGCAAAAGATGGACAAATTGGAGAGTTCATGTTCTGATTTCCTCACATCTCTCAGATTGAAATCAATATTTTTCTTGAGAAAATCTTTGGACTCCATGGGCCTAACTATTTGACATGCAAGAGAGTGAACTAGTCGTTCCTCGTACACGTGTGTACGTTATATGGAACTACATGAACTTCCAACCATAACAATTTTCTCCTTTCTATTTGTACCGGATTATCACATCTTTGTTTTTAATTTGTACCATTTATTATAAAATATTCATGTCAGATATTTTAATTGTTTGCGCCAATGTACAGTGAGATCAATTGTTTTATTCTCTCAGGCATTGTGCATATGTCTAGGCATGCTTATTTCGCGCATTTTCTCTTGCGTTGGAAGTTGGAACATGGACTGGATGATAGCAAAGAAGAAGTAAGAAAGGGTTGAGGCTGATACACATGATACAAAGCTACAACGACTAACTCCATGGAACTGATCATTCTGGTTTTTGCAGAGAGCACTTTTGTGATGTACACAAGCAGTTTAGACTTTATCATGCTCTATGCACCTTGAGTTCCTAGCTGCTCATGCTTATATGTGTATATGAGTTACCCTTCATTGTTGCATGACGGAGGGTTACTATATAAATTCCGGACGGATTTCATTTGCCACCTGATTGTATGTCAATTAGCTAGCTAGCTAGCAAATCAATCTTTGTGCTTAATTTATCAGAATGGTGCTATTCATTAGTGCTAGTATATGTCCAAAGTTTAGGTGAGAGATTGGAGGAAACCAAAATGTTAGTGGGCAGGCTTCTCCTACTGCAATACAACCTGCGCACAGTTTGTTGCTCTGTGTCCTTCTACGACGCAATAGTCACGAGGTGACATGAAGCTATAGGCGCAAGGTGTTATCAAGTCTCTCGATACAACATCCTATTCAAATGTCTCTCTATGAAGTCGACACCCTGTAATCAAAACAACAATTGGAATGGGAGTCCCCGTTCAGTACTAGATGGACTTCGTCAGCAGGGAGCGACACTCGATTGGCAGGAGTACTCCAACTTGATCCTTGGCGGACAGAAGAAGAGGTGGCTGCGATTGACAAGCACCTGCTGCGACACAATGTAGCCTTGTGAGGCTTTAGCTAGGACATAAAAGAGTGAAGTGCATCCTAGATCCTTGAACTATCTTTATGGTGTCATGTAGGTCCTCAAACTATGAAAAGTGTCATCTAGGTCATCAAAAATCCTTAATAAGTGCGTTTATATGTGACAGCTCTGAAATAGTTGAAGGACCTACGTGACACCTTTGAAATAGTTTGAGGACCAGGATAACACACATATTGCACTTTGTGGACCTGGATGATGATTTTCATAGTTCGAGGACCTATGTGACACCACTAAAATAATTCGAGGACCTATGTGACACCACTGAAATAGTTCGAGGACCTATGATGCACTGCCAAAGTCAGGAGATATGTAACTCTTTTTTTGCGAAATCATATGGGAGTTTTATTCTAAACTTACAGGGTTACAATCGAGAGACAATAAGTCCTCACAACATGGAGGACATCTGCACATCCACACTGCAGTACATGACTCGGTACGGCTATAGTTTGCCATACAATCTGCTACCCTGTTTTGAGCTCTACTAATTTTCTGTGGAACAAACTCCCTTTCATTCATTATTGACTTGATTTCTGCTACTAGGTGTCCATAAGCCGAACGAGAAAAGCTGTCACTTGAGAGGATTGATAGCGCTTCAGAAGAATCAGATTGTACCATTACTTGTCGCTCTGTATGTTGTAACTCTAGGGCCATCTCCTGCATAAGCGCATGAATCTCTGCCTCCAACGCCTCGTTACAATTAAAAATAACTCGGTAGGCAGCGAAAATTACCGATCCATCGTCACGTGGCAAAATCATACCAATACCCGCACTGCCATCCTGAGACGAGTAAGAGCCATCAATAGACAAGGCAGTCCAGTTTGCCGGAGGATGTGGCCAAGGAGTTGTAGGCCCCGTTTGATGTACCTTTGGACGTACTACCTCCTCCCCTATTAACATTTTACCTTTAATAATCTCGTGCATACTATGATTGTTGGCAAGATCAAGTGATTTGTAGTAACTATCTAGAAAATCCATAGTAACCTCAACGGGTGGTACTTCTTTCCCATGCACAACGTCATTACGTAACTGCCATATCCTCCATACAAGGAGAATTACCATATCACGAGTATTGCTATCACATGTCGCCAATAGATGCAATATCCACTCTTTGTCGTTATCAACTAGCACACCATCCCCAGGCAGCGGCCATGTTACACGCATGCTTTGCCAAACCAGACGCGCCTGAGTGCACGCAACCAGCGCATGAAAGGACCCTTTGCTCTCACGACCACACAACCGGCAACGATCTGTAGTGCCCAGATGGCGAAACAACTTGTTATGTTCCGTCCCAAGAGCTCCCGACGCGGCCTTCCATGCAGTTATCCTCATCTTCAGAGGGACTTTTGCTCTCCATATAAAATTCCATGTAGATCGTTCCCCCTCCGGGTATAAACTAGATGCCCCGCCTGCAAACGAATCATCATGGTCTTTTGTTGCGAGACGATAGGCACTTTTAACAGTAAAACATCCGGATTTCTCTGGGAACCAAGCAAGGAAATCAACACGATTCCTCGGCGACATACGTATCCCCAAATTTTTTTGCACATCCACGTCCCAGAAATGCTGCTGAAGATGCTCCAGATTCCATCCACCATTATCAAAAAGGAAATCTGAAACTCAATTAAACCGACAATTTCTTTTCGGAGTGATTGGTCATAAGTCATTACCCCTAGGTATCCAAGGATCCCGCCACGTACGTACCATAGAGCCATCACCAATTCTTCAGATAATTCCTTT
The DNA here is from genome assembly GCA_902687465.1 of Secale cereale. Classification (NCBI taxonomy): domain Eukaryota; kingdom Viridiplantae; phylum Streptophyta; class Magnoliopsida; order Poales; family Poaceae; genus Secale; species Secale cereale. The sequence goes on from LR738714.1 coordinate 815,389,757, forward strand.
TTTCACTAGCTGAAGGCAATACTCAATGCCTTTCCAGACAACCGAAGAACAACCAGAAAACACTGTATCCAGAATATTTCCGTTTGGATAATATTTTGCTCGAAGGAGGCGAGCACACAAACTATCCGGGATTTCAATCAACAGCCACGCTTGTTTAGCTAGCAGGGCTTGGTTGAAGGCGCGCATATCTCTGAACCCCATGCCACCCTTCGATTTTGGAAGGCGCATTTTATCCCAACTGAGCCAAGGCATTTTCCTCTTTCCATTGTCAACTCCCCACCAATACTGTCTCATCATGCGTGTTAAATCATCGCATACAGAAGCAGGCCATTTGAAGACACTCATAACATATGTGGGGATAGCTTGCGCAACAGACTTGATTAGAATCTCCTTATTACCCGAGAACATGAATTGCTCGCTCCAATCTACTAGCTTCCTACTAATTCTTGCTTGAGTTGTTTCAAACCTACCTTTGTGCATCCTACCTTATGGCACCGGAAGGCCCAAATACTTAGGCTCAAAGACCTCTTTTGTAATACTAGGATTCCTTTAATCCCATTTGCAACAGTCTCCGAACAGTTACCAGAAAAAAGGATGGAACACTTTGAAGGGTTAATAAGTTGATCCATGGCCACTGCGTAAGTGTTCAACAAACCTTTGACAATGGTAGCTTGTTGTTCGGAAGCCCGAAAAAATAATAGAGAATCATCCGCAAATAATAAATGAGAGATCACCGGTGCACGTCTACATATCCTTACTGCCGTTCATAATTGCTTTGTTGACAAGAGCAGAGAAAGCATCAGCCACAAAAAGAAACAAAAACGGAGACAATGGATCACCTTGTCGATGTCCTCGTGAAGGTGTGAAGGAATTTAAAAGTTTCCCATTAAACCTCACCGAGTATCTCACTAAACGAACACATGTCATTATCCATGAAATCCACTGATGTGAGAACCCCCACTTAAGGAGGGCCTTCTCCAGAAACTCCCAATCCACCCTATCATAAGCCTTGGAAAGATCAAGCTTGTAAGCACAACATGCCGGTGAATTAGCCTTCAGAGTTTGGATATAGTCCATGCACTCAAAAGCAATGATAGAATTATCTGAGATCAACCATCCTGGAATAAATGCACTTTGGTTCTCCGATATTAACTCTGACAAAATGGGACGCAAACGGTTAACCAAACACTTAGAGACAATTTTATATATGACACTACATAGGCTAATTGGCCTAAAATCTTTCAGCTCCTTCGGATGTGTGACTTTTGAAATTAGAACAATCGCTGTATCAATCACCCCGTCGGGGATGGTCCCAGTATGAAAGAAGTCTAATACCGCATCAATAATTTGACCCTTCAAGACAACCCAGTTACGTTGATAGAAACGTGCCGGGAAACCATCAATACCTTGTGCCTTTAGGGGACCAATCTGGAATAACACGTCTGAAATTTCCTTTTCTAAAAATGGTGCACATAAGTTTTCATTCATCACCCCCGTCACCTTTGGCTGTACGCATTCTAACAGCTCTCCAGAGGAGAGCGTTGGGTCTTTTGTAAAAACCTCCTGAAAATAAGCCGAGGCCATCCTTTCCATCTCTGACGGAACATCGCACCATGTGCCATCAGTCTTGTGTAGTCGTTGAATATGGTTACGACGTGATCTCCATACCGCTCTCCGATGCAAATATTCCGTATTGCGTTCACCTTCTTTAAGCCACATAATTCGTGACCGGTGAAGCCACATCATCTATTCCTTATACAAGAGTTCATCCAGGGCATTCATATTTTGTTTTATAACATGTCTATCTGCATTACCCTCCTGCAAATTGGTGAGTTCAGAGCGCAATTTTTCTATCTCACGGTTCACATGACCAAAGTTACGCTTGCTCCAAGAACGCAAGCTCATCATCATCTGTTTCAAGGAAGCAGCAACGGAACCCAAGTTACCTTGGGGATTTGATTTTGCCCACGACTGAGCAACTATATGGGGGGGGGGGGGGGCGAT
>LR738714.1:815391819-815433418 GCA_902687465.1 Secale cereale
GGGGGGGGCGAATCCCTCTCCCACATGATCTCGTACCTAGGAACCGAGGGACGTTGCTGGTCAAAAGTCGATACCATTTGGATCACCAACGAACAATGGTCCGAACATGAAGATGCCACGTGCACCACCTTAGTGGCTGGAACTAAGTCCCTTCATCGCTCGTCAGCGCAAGCTCTGTCGAGTCGCACCTTAATATTATTATTTCCATATTGCCCATTATCAAATTTAAACAACATACCTGAGAAGCCAAGATCCTCAAGTTCACAAAGCTGCAAACAATCTCTGAATAGTGCCATTTGTCCTTCTGACCTTGATGCTCTTGAAAAGTGCTCATGCTGCCAAAGGACTTCACTGAAGTCACCACAGACTAGCCATGGTTCTTGTGAAGCAGCCTTTAATCTCGTTAGATGATTGATACGTCTCAAACGTATCTACTTTTCCAAACACTTTTGATATTGTTTTGGCCTCATTCTTGCATGATTTGGACTAAACTAACCCGGACTGACGCTGTTTTCAGCAGAGCTGCCTGTATGGTTTATTTGTGTGCAGGAAAACGGATTTTTAAGTATCTCAGAAAAATCCACGAAAAATCACAGAAAATCCACGCACCCGAAGGAACCAGGAGCCAGAAGTGGGACCAGAGGGGGGCCAGGGGGTGCCCAGGCGCCCTGTGGGCGCCCCCCCTAGGCCGCGCCGGGGGGTCGCCTGGGTGGGGCCCACACCCCCTGGTGCCCTACTTTACCTCGTATTTTTACTCCCGACGCAGAAACCCTAGATCAGAAGTTCTTTCACAGTTTTCCATCGCGGAGCCGCCGCCACCCCTGTTCTTCCTCGGGAGGGCTAATCTGGAGGCTGAATTGGCCTCCGGAGAGGGGAGATCATCGCCATCGTCATCATCATCACCACTCCATCATCCCTCCATGACTTCCCCTTTCATGTGTGAGTAATTCCCCTGCTGTAGGCGAAGGGGATGGTAGGGATTGGATGAGTTAGATCATGTAATAGTTTATCAGATCGTTGGGGGCATGTTGCCTATCATCTACTATGGTGTTTATCATCTTTGCTACAACTTGTTATTCTTAATGCTTGACACTTAGGGCCCGAGTGCCATGATTTCAGATCTGAACCATATGTGTTTGTATGAATATATTTGTGTTCGTGATCCTATCTATGAGTTGTTTGCACCTGTTACAGTCCGGAACCGGCGATCCCAAAAGTGACAGCTTGGGACACCAAAGGGGATGGTCCGTAGTTTGAGGATTACATGTATCCATTGAGTTCATTGCTTTGTTCCGGTGCTCTTTGACAGGAGCACCTTAATATCCATAAGATCCTTTTGGCCCCGTTCGTAGCGGGATGGTAGGACAAAAGATGTTGTGCAAGTTCTTATTGCAAGCACGCACAACTACCTACGGGATACATGCCTAATGTTTGATATTTGCCTAGATGATCATTACTTTTCCGTGTGCCGTGCCCCAAGTTAGAATCTATCTCATCCATGCAGCGCCCAACCATCCATCTCCCTAGCCTACAGTATTTTAAACCCTACTTGTCACTAGTTGCTACTTTTGCATTTACTACTGCTATTTAGTTTTGCTGTTTACTTTTACTATTACTATCATCACTATCATATCACTGTTACCACTTATCTTTTGTTGCAAGTAAGTATATTTCAGGTGCGGTTGAATTGACAACTCAACTGTCAAAGCTTATAAATACTCTTTGGCTCCCCGTGTGTCGAATCAATAAATTGGGTTATTCTTACCCGCGAAGACTATCTCGATCCCTTACGATTGAGGGATATCAAGTACCATTTTCTGGCGCCGTTGCCAGGGAGCATAGCAATATTTACATGTCTACTTGAGGTATCCTACCTGCTGCACTTCATCCACTATGGGTAAGAAAGGAGACCCCAAGGTTCCGATCTTACTATCCACTACAAGAAGAGGTACTGCTCTGAGCACTAGTGCTACGCTTGATTCACCTTCTGTTATGAGTAAGTTTGCCTCACCACCACCACATGATGCTCCTACTGAATCTGTTACTATGTCCGATACTCTTGATGATGCTTCTACTACTTTTGATGATATTAGTTCGCTTGGTTATGCTCTTGAGAAACAAATTGCTGCTGCTGCTAAAAAGTCTGGAATTGAACTTCCTGTTACTCGCTACCCTATTGGTGAAACTTATGATTATCCTGATTTGAGTAAACTCAAAGAGAGGCTCCTTGATGATGATTACTATATACTTGATGAAGATTTATGCAGGGAACTGACAGAGTTTTCCGGCTCTGACCCTGAAGTTATTAAGAAACTATTTGAAAAACACTCTTTATAGAACAAAACCGTTCCTAATCCTGAATTTGCTACATCCCCTATATGCATTGATGATCCTGATTATGATTTCTCTGTTGATCTTTTACTTATACCTATGGTTGAAGCTGACCCCTTTTATGGCAGAGAAAATGATGATGCTATTGCACACCTAACTAAACTTGGTGAGCTAGGTGGCCTATTTACCACAGATGAAAAGATACGATACTTTTATGTGACCAAGCTTCTTCCTTTCTCGTTGAAGGAGGGTGCTAAAGCATGGTATGATTCACTCCCATGCGGTTCCATTAAGAGTCCTCAGGACTTAGCTCACTCTTTTGTTGATAAGTACTTTCCTGCTCACATGCAACATGCTGCTTTACAAAGAATTTATAACTTTAAACAGTTGCAGGATGAGTCTCTCCCTAAAGCTTGGGGGAGGTACTGCGGTCTGATTCGGGCTAGACCTGGACATGAAATCCCTAAGAATGAATTAATCGATATATTCTATGCTGGTCTAACCGATGAATCCAGGTCCTATTTGGACAGTTGTGCTGGTTGTGTTTTCAGGAAAAGAACACCGGACGATGCGGAAGATTTAATGGGCAGGATTGCCAAAAACCATGAAGATTGGTCCGTCCCTGAACCACCTCCACCAACAAAGAAGAGGGGCATGTTTGTTCTAAGCCCCGAGGATATGCGAGAAGCAAAGAAGTCTATTAAAGAGAAAGGTATTAAAGCTGAAGACGTGAAGAATCTACCCCCTATTGAGAAGCTGTGTGAGCCTACCGCTCACCCTCCTATGGTAGAGGTACACTCTCTTTTAGATTTCAACGCAAGTGACATCCCTCATGGTAAGCCTCCTGATCAATGTTTAGATGAGTTTGATAATTTTATTATGAAACAGAATCATTTTAATGAGAGGATAGAAAGTCAGTTGCATGATAATTCCCTTGCTATCAAAAGACTGCTTGATGTTTTAGATAGAATAGTTAATGATGTTCAATGTCTTGTGAAGCATTTTCATATGGTTCAGACTCAGCTTGATCAAATTTCTAATGTGCAAAGAGATTTGCTTGCTAACAATGCCAAACAAGATAATTTGCAGGCTTTCGGGATTAAGACCCGAGGAGGAACTAGCACTCAAGATCCTCTTTATCCAGAGGGGCATCCGAAGAGAATCGAGCAGGATTCTCAAATGCAGGAAGAAGAAATTGTTGTCTCTCCAAAGAAGAAGAAGAAACATAAAGAGACTGACAATTCTAATGATCCTATTGCAGATGAAGAGCCAGCTATTGATCCCAACAGTGTATCTATCTCCGATGCTGAGACTGAAGACGGTGCTGAACCTGAAGGTAATGATAATGAGAAGAATGATCCGCCTGAAGTACGAGAAGAAGAAGCACCTGACAAACGTAAGAGGTACACTAAAGAAGACTTCATCGCAAGAAAACATGGGAAGGAACGAGAACCATGGGTACAGAAACCCATGCCCTTTCCATGTAAGTCCATCAAATCTAAAGAAGAAGAGCATTATAATAAGTTTTGTGAGTGGATTAAACCTCTTTTTCTTCAAATCTCTTTGACTGATGCTATTAAGTTACTTCCTTATTCAAAATATATGAAAGATATTTTCACTAATAAAAGAAAAGTTCCTAATGATGCAATATCTACTATGCTTGCTAACTACTCTTTCAGTGGCAAGATTCCTGAGAAGCTCGGTGATCCAGGTATACCCACCATTCCTTGCTCCATAAAGAATAATTATGTCAAAACTGCTTTATGTGATCTTGGAGCAGGAGTGAGTGTTATGCCTCTCTCTCTTTACCAGAGGCTTTGTTTAGAGAAACTAATTCCTACAGATATCTCCCTTCAGATGGCTGACAAGTCAACCGCTGTTCCGATAGGTATTTGTGAGGATGTTCCCGTAGAAGTTGCTAATTGTTTGATTCTTACTGATTTTGTTGTGCTTGACATGCCCGAGGATGGGAGCATGTCCATTATTCTTGGTAGACCTTTTCTTAACACCGCAAGTGCTATTATTGATTGCAATAAAAGGAAGGTTACTTTCCATGTGAATGATAAAGAACACACGGTATATTTTCCAAAGAAGACCGACAGGAGGCATGCCCTCAACTCTATAGAGAATATCGAGACCGTGAAAATTGGAGAATGGGACTGTCCACTACATGTACCTCACAAATACAAAACTATCATGGTGGGGACAATGTCCATCAAAGTAAAGGTTCAGTGATTACTTCGTAAGAGGTGAGACTTTTTGCTCTATATATCGCTTGTTTGTTGGTAAGACTTGATCAACCTTACTAGTGAACATGTTTTATATGGATAAAAAGTTGAGCTTGTTATGTTTTCATTTGTTTTTAGTTTTGTCCTACTTGCTGTACCAAGTATTTATGTTTTTGAAGCTTCACAATACTACTAACTGCTTCAAGTTTTCAGAGAGTTTCGCAGCTTTTTGAACTTCGAAAAATTTTCAACAGTGAAGTTTTCAGAAAAATTCCAGAAAAATTATAATAAAAATTTCCACGTCGGGAGAGACCCAGAAAGTCCTGGGGCCAGCCAGGAGGGGCCACCAGTGGCCCAGGCGGCCAGCTGGCGCGGCCCAGCCCCTGGCCGCGCCCATAGGGCGCCTGGGGCCCACATGGCCCCCCTCCAGGTATGTCTTCTTCCTCCCTTTCTCTCTTTCTCCAAAAACTCGAGTTCTGGTCTTGTTCTTGTGTTCTTGCTGTTCTTGGAGGCGATTCTTCGATCTCTCTCTACATCCCCTAATTTGATCTGAAATTTTGAGCAAATACTCCCTGGTATGTGACTCCTCCACCCCTCCAATTAGATTTTTGATTGGTGGCCTCATTTGTGAGTATTTAGTAGTTCTTGGTGCTGTAGAGATGAGCTTGCATGCATGTGTAGAAAGTTATTTTCCAAGTTTTGATGCAAGTTTATGCCTTGGGCAAGTGAGTTGAGTAGTTTGCCTTAGCTCACTTTGCTTTAATCCTCGTTTTTGTAAATTGTAAAAAATTTCAGAAATGAGTTTGTTAGGAAGGGCAAAAGGGTGGCTTGAGAAGAGGAGGCCCGCACACTCCGATCGAGTTACTAGAGCCGCAGCTTCACCATCGACTGCTAGGGTGAGCTATAATGAAGATCATGTGCCCCTGGAGTTGTTGGAAGACACAAGTCCAGCACGTGCGATGACATTCCCATGTGATGAATTCATGGAAGCTGCGGGAATCAAGGATGAGTTTTATAATCTTTGTGCTAATGCAGGTTTGACACGACTCGTCACGAGCCGTGTTACCCAGTATCAAAAACTCACCTCTAGTTTCATTAACAGTTTTAATATAATCCTGATTCAGGTGCTATTGAGTTTAAAATATATAATGATCTTATCACCATGACTTTGGGAAATTTTTGTGAAATAATAGGTGTGCCGAACGTTGGGAGGACGGCTAGGATGGACACTCAGCCCTCCGAACTGAAAACCGTCATCAACTCTCTCTGCAGCATGGGTACGAGGGATATTCATCGGTCGAAGATCTCCAGCATCTTATTTCCTCACCTCAGGTATTTTGCATATTATATTGCTAGAGGGTGTTAGCTCGTGACAACACGAGCAACATTTCTGCTCTGGATATTGCTATCCTGGCAGCAGCCCTCTCAGGGAGGTCTGATTATAATCTGGGTACCTTAATTGCTCGACGCCTTGCTATGAACGGTAACAAGGGGGACTTATATGGTGGCGTTTATGCCACACTTATCTTAGAGCATCTTGGAGGCACCCCACACCCTGATGATACTCCTTTTACTTATTTAAGCTTTGATCTTGCTGCTATGAAAAGGCATAAGTTTGTTACCATGGGTTCTGAGCTTGATAATCTTATTTATATCTTGCGTTTCGGAACTGCCGCGGAATGCGAGATCCGTCTACCTGCACCTCTTTTGTTTGATTTTTCTCGCAGGAACGGATGGTCCTTTGATGTTGTTCAGTTCGATGAGTTCATGGTCCAGCATCAGTTTCATAACCCCATGGAGGGGGTTGTGCCCGACGAGGAGGGGCACGGTGAGATACCACATTTTCAGGAAGAGACCGCCACTGAGTTTGGTGAAGGGTCTTCCTCTGTTTGGCGTTCGGAACCTTCCTCGTGGGAGACTCCGAGGAGTTCGGTGTACGAGCCAGCATCCTTCTACGACCCGTGGACTCACCACCATACCCCCGGAGCAGGAGGCTCCTGGGGGCAGTAGCTGCTACCAACTTAGGCCAAAAGCCTAAGCTTGGGGGAGTACGTGCCCTTCTCACTTTTTCATTGTATTATCCGTTTTATTCGCTTTGATCTTTTCGAAGTTTTTGCCCGTTCTTCTTTGTTTCTCTCTTTGCAAAAACAACAAAAAGATTTTCTCTTTCTTTTGCTTTTATTCAATCTTTGAAAAAAAACCAAAAAGATTTCCTTTCTCTCTTTAGTTTGCTTTGTTTTCAGAGACCAGCTCGAGTCCGTGATGGCATTTAATTACATTTCCCACGTTCGATCGTGCAAGTGACAAGCAGTAATGACGAAGATCGACTGAAGGGAGCAACAAGGAAGACCTGTATGAACTCTTATTGTTTCTACTTTTGTACATATGCCTGTACTTATGATCTAGAGACCAGCTTGTAGCGACATAGTGCTATGTTTATAGTGCTCTTCCAGTGGTTCATGCTTTCCTTGTGTCTAGTCCCGAATAACTAGAGTATATAATGTGTTATTGAAATGATCTACATGCATTGCACTGTTCATAGTCTGGTATATTAAGGTGGTATTTCCCTTTAGAGAATTTTTGGATTGACTTGGCACATGCTTACACATGTTTAAGACTAAAAAGTCTACTTTGCCTTGATGATCTTTGAGTTTTAGAATAGTTATCACTTTCATGCCCGATTCAATGTTGCTTTGTCGCTCTGCATGATCATGACCGTTATTGCTCTCTAGTTGGTCGCTTCCCAGTCTTTTGCTAAACCTCCACCTGTACTAAGCGGACTGACTACTTGTGCATCCAAAATCCTTAAAACCAGTTATGCCATATGAGTCCACTATACCTTCCTATACATGGTATTTATCTGCCATTCCTAACGAAGACTTTCGTGTACCATCTCGAAATTAATCAAAAGCATTTCCCTTTTTTGTGCCTATGTTTTAGCTCATGAGAAAGTAGTAGTTAATTCATAATCTTTTTAAGTTGGACAAGTTTCACCCCTGGATTGCATGTATAATGTGCAAACCCCTAATACGAAAAGGAACTGGCATTGAGTGCGCCCGGCTCAAAAAGATAATATAACAAACAAACCCTCCTTCACGCTTTGTTCATGAGAAATCAGAAAACTTTGGCAGTGATTAACAAAGGAGATTAAGAGGATGTAATCGTCCTCATGCGGGAGCCGTTCCTCGAGACCTGTCTAGCTTAAAAAAATGACTGAGTTATCTGCTAGCATTCGTTGACGAAATATGCACCTCTCAAAAACATATTTACTTTTGTTTTTAAAACCAAGAGCTCTGGTACATGTTTAGTTTTTGTTTCCGACCACGGGTTTTCAACCTTGCCAATAAAAGCCACGGTTCGAGAGTCTCACCTTCTTTCTTCAAAGCACCGACTAGGAGAGCATAATTGTCATTCTGAGTGTAATGTGCATTGTCCCAAAGTATTACATTGTCTTCTGCATACTTGTGATATGATTTCTTCTGACATTCTTAGTTCTAGTCTCCTTTAAAACTCTGGAGGAGTCTCTGCATTTATGTTTTGCTTCACTCATGGAGGCTAGCGAGATACCACCCTAATATGCTCAAGCTATGTGCAATGTAATCTTGTCTTGATTTTCAGTAATATATTATTTACTTTTAAGTATTTATGACTGGTCACTTGAAAGAAGGATTGCTCCTTGCATTGTCCTCATAAGTACTGTTTCAATACTTGCTAAACTCTTTTCGTAGTACATGCTTATATACATCTAGTGAAGCAAAAGAGTTTGTCAAAGTTTTCTTTGTCGCGTCCAGTTCGTTGAACTGAATTGCTTGAGGACAAGCAATATGCTAAGCTTGGGGGAGTTGATACGTCTCAAACGTATCTACTTTTCCAAACACTTTTGATATTGTTTTGGCCTCATTCTTGCATGATTTGGACTAAACTAACCCGGACTGACGCTGTTTTCAGCAGAGCTGCCTGTATGGTTTATTTGTGTGCAGGAAAACGGATTTTTAAGTATCTTAGAAAAATCCACGAAAAATCACAGAAAATCCACGCACCCGAAGGAACCAGGAGCCAGAAGTGGGACCAGAGGGGGGCCAGGGGGTGCCCAGGCGCCCTGTGGGTGCGCCCCCCCTGGGCCGCGCCGGGGGGTCGCCTGGGTGGGGCCCACACCCCCTGGTGCCCTACTTTACCTCGTATTTTTACTCCCGACGCAGAAACCACAGATCAGAAGTTCTTTCGCAGTTTTCCGTCGTGGAGCCGCCGCCACCCTCTGTTCTTCCTCGGGAGGGCTAATCTGGAGGCTGAATTGGCCTCCGGAGAGGGAAGATCGTCGCCATCGTCATCATCATCACCACTCCATCATCCCTCCATGACTTCCCCTTTCATGTGTGAGTAATTCCCCTGCTGTAGGCGAAGGGGATGGTAGGGATTGGATGAGTTAGATCATGTAATAGTTTATCAGATCGTTGGGGGCATGTTGCCTATCATCTACTATGGTGTTTATCATCTTTGCTACAACTTGTTATTCTTAATGCTTGACACTTAGGGCCCGAGTGCCATGATTTCAGATCTGAACCATATGTGTTTGTATGAATATATTTGTGTTCGTGATCCTATCTATGAGTTGTTTGCACCTGTTACGGTCCGGAACCGGCGATCCCAAAAGTGATAGCTTGGGACACCAAACGGGATGGTCCGTAGTTTGAGGATTACATGTATCCATTGAGTTCATTGCTTTGTTCTGGTGCTCTTTGACAGGAGCACCTTAATATCCATAAGTTCCTTTTGGCCCCGTTCGTAGCGGGATGGTAGGACAAAAGATGTTGTGCAAGTTCTTATTGCAAGCACGCACAACTACCTACGGGATACATGCCTAATGTTTGATATTTGCCTAGATGATCATTACTTTTCCGTGTGCCGTGCCCCAAGTTAGAATCTATCTCATCCATGCAGCGCCCAACCATCCATCTCCCTAGCCTACAGTGTTTTAAACCCTGCTTGTCACTAGTTGCTACTTTTGCATTTACTACTGCTATTTACTTTTGCTGTTTACTTTTACTATTACTATCATCACTATCATATCACTGTTACCACTTATCTTTTGTTGCAAGTACGTATATTTCAGGTGCGGTTGAATTGACAACTCAACTGTCAAAGCTTATAAATACTCTTTGGCTCCCCGTGTGTCGAATCAATAAATTGGGTTATTCTTACCTGCGAAGACTATCTCGATCCCTTACGGTTGAGGGATATCAATGATCCCACATGTGATGACGATTTTCCAGTCGTGGTTCACCATACACAAAAGTTGCTCGCCACAGTTTATCCATGCTACTATCCACAACCAGAACATCAATATATCTTGGGCAAGAATCTAGCACCGTAACTTGAAGATTTTCATCCCAGTATAGTGCCAGCCCCCCACTCATACCATCACTGTTAACACCAAAGGAACCTCTTAGACCGATTCTCCACTTTAACTTTTCCGTCTTAACTGCAGCCTGCCTAGTCTCACTGAGGAAGACAAGTTGGGGGTAGTTTTTTTTTGAGAGAGCCAACACCTCTCGAACTGTCCGGCAGTTCCCCACACCCCGGCAGTTCCGAACCAAGAGATTCATTATGTCTGGGGGTCCTCCTCGAAGGAGGCCGCCGATATCCCTTGTGTTGCATCATCCTTGTTAGTCTTAGCACATTTACTACTCATACTACTCGTAGGGGAGTGATTATCTGACATGTCACCGCCGGTGCCATTAGTAATAGCCAGCAGACCAGGCGTTGGGGGCACACCAGTTGTGTCAATAGCAATACCCACACCCGCTAAGTTCAGACGTTTCCGGACTCCCTTATCAAGATCCATGCTCTCTCCCAAAGTTTTAATCTGGCTACTGTCTGTATCCGCCAACTCTGGATCCATCTTTTCACTGGCCGAGCTTTTCACCATAGGAGCTAGCTTTGCGCCATGGGTGTTTACACTGGAAGGAGGTGCGTACACCTGAGACAGGTGTTCATCAAAGCGAGGTCTGTTAGGTGTATCCGCATAAAGCCAGTCCCCATGTTTCATGTTTTTAGCCTCATGAACCCCACTGCTACATTCTTTGAACTCATGTCCCACCAAGCCACAGACTTTGCAAAAACGTGCAAGTTTCTCATACCTGACCAGATACACCTGCCTCCCCTTACCACGAACTATACTTACAAATTTTCTTAAGGACCGACGAATATCATCTCTAACCCTAACTCTAACATAGTCTCCTCTCGTATTGCCCTCCAGACGCATGTCAAGAATTTTACCTGACTCTTTGAGCAGCTTCACAAAAATCTCCTTCTTGCAATAGCCGTTGGGAAGCTTATGAATCTGGAGCCAAATTGGCATGTAAATGTTGATGACATCCTTTGTCTTACTAAAGCTATCATATATGGGCACAAGAGTACAACTCAATTCCGGAACAACCATGGTCCTTGATTAAACATATGTTCCCAATCTCCTAAGCATGAGGCCTGGACGACGAGCAGGTTAGGACCAACTGGGCGGAATCTGATCTCCTGTGCTGGATTCCATGCCGCTCTCATGTCTTTGTAGAAGGCAGATTGACTAAAAGACTTATCAGTATGAACCTTCGCAAGGGCTAACCAACGAACACTGTCATTGGTCTCGGGATCATCCTCATCGATCTCCACATCATGAAAATCTTCGTCATTGAGGTCACGTTGCTGGAAGAAATCGTCAAGATCTGACTTTCCGGCGGCTACACCACCGCCGTTGGTGTTTGACTGCGCTTCAGATGGAGAAACCATGGCGCTAGGCATTGGGGATCAGCCACGCACGGGAATCCACAAGTGCCTGTTGAGAAACTGGCGGGGGCGGACGTGACTGGGGGTCCTCGAGCACCTGTAGAAGCCCTCGAGCGGTAGAAAACCCAAGCGGGAACATATACGATCGGGAGCCCACGAGCGCCTATGTAAACCCTGGCGGGGACGGATCCGATCGGGAGTAAAACTCGCCGGCATTAGAATCGCCAGAGAGGACACGTAACCCTAGCCACATCGTAGGGGAATCAAGGAGATATGTAACCATGGCTGGAGTGTGTTTGGCCGAGGCTGTTGTACGCAAATGCAGGACAAGACAGCCAGAACAAGCAGTTGGCATCGCTGACCATTCCCCAAATGTTACACTAGTGGCAAATACCACTTGCACAAAAAAAGGAATCCAATAACTCCCGAACGTTCGGATTTTGAGCATTTCGTCCCGAATGTTTTTACATGGCAACTTTAATTCATAGGGGATGGCAACTTTAGTTGATAGGGGATGGCAACTTTGTCTTTTTTCGTTCTTTTTTCTTCACAAAATTGCCATGTTTCCCTAATCTCACGCAAACTAAACTTGCCATCCAAAACATTCGGGTTGCCATGCTTAAATCCCGAATATTCGGGAGTTATCATTACCGGAAAAAAAGATTGTGTAAGAATACAATAATGTGGTGGTATGTGTGTTGCCATTTAAAGTATCAACATGTACAAAAATCAAGACGCTTGCTAAATAACGAAAATGATAAACACCGCATACAATAAATAACATTCATGACATGGTCAACCAATATATCCATATGTTTTGGTCTTGGTACAAACACCTATTTCCTCTTTGGAAAACCCTATCATTCTATCGGCTGATTTCTCGTCCACCCACTGCTTGACTCGTTTTCCCCCTCCCAAACATAATTTTTTTGGACAAACGGCGAATCTCATTAACTTAAAATGAAGCATAAAATTATACAAACACCATAAGTACACACCCGTCTCAACATAGTTAGGGTGCACATCGCCAATACTAACGTAGCACTCAAGAAGCACACCGGCAAATAGGAAAATCATATAAGACCAAAACTTGCGTCAGCGAGGAGAATAAAATAACAAAGCGGTCGGATCCGCGAACGGAAGAGTACAACGATGACCATATCCTCACCAACTACTCCGTGATTCCACGCGGACGAAGGTTCTTCAACAATAATGCCTTCAAGAATGGAACGACACATAAGTGCCGCCATCACTGGATCAACCACTCAAGGTCAGAATCTAGGTTTCACCCTGAAGAATTAGTTCGAATATATCTGAGCAATGCCTTAAAAAAGGTATCGACGTAAAAATATTGCCATTGCCGAGTATATGACAACTCAGTTCAGACCTAGGCTTTCACCCGGGTGCTTGAGATTGGGTGCTTCAGTAGCACCACCATCGACTTCACTTATGTGTTGTGGCCACTCGCCTCCACTTTTCTGCTATTCCAACAACTACATGTGATGTGTAACCACCACCGTGCAAAACCATCCCTTTGCGTCAAGCCATCATCCATAGTTTGCATCTCCCCGCCGAAGTCAACCACTGGAGCTGGACATAGGTACCCCCACGAAGACCTTTCGGTGGCCACCGCAATCCGCAGCAAGTCTGTCACCGCAGGCCGGAGTGGTCAGCACAAATACAAAACCAATGGCGGAGCACACCACCAGGCCAAACTGCTAGATCACCATGGCGCCCCCAGATTGGAGCACTGTGCCCGTCCCCGAGCATGCCCGCCATCATGCCGCCGCATCACATCTGCAGCACCATCGAAGGCTCGTAGTCACGCAACAGCGCGTCAGGATCTGGGCGTAGGAGTCACACTGGTGATGACCGATGGAACCCATCAAGAGAGGGATCAGTAGACAGAGGAGAGCGTAGTACGACGGGATCAAGAGGCGCATGAGTACCGCCGGGAGCGATATCCACGCGTGAGAGCTGCACTGAGGGACGAAGTGGCCCGCGGCTGCCACTGCCATCTGCCACACAAAGCTTTGGCCCGACGACGTTGATCGACGGCGGCAAGAGGAGGAGGGTCGGGGAGAAGACCTTGGCGCTGGTGCATCTAGAGTTTTGACTTTAGACTTTATCAAGCCCATGTGCATCTCGAGTTCTCTATTTTTCGAAAGGAAGATTACTCCCGGCCTCTGCTTCTCAAGTTTTCTATTTCATGCTTATATAGGTGTACCATCCACTGTTAGAGCGACAAAAGCTTCTATATATGTACTCTCTGATGCATGCCTTTGTGTGGAACAGTCATGTGATATATTCATGTACATAAGACTTTATCATGCCCATGTGTGTCTCGAGTTTTCTAAGGACTCATCATGTTTATATGTGTACCATCCATTGTTGGAGGGGCGAAAGCTTCTATATATATATCATCGATTGATTTCGTCTGCCTGATTGCATATCAACAAAGCTAGCCAGCTAGCAGTCAATCATCTTGCTACAAAACCGTATTTGCAAGCTTCGGTGAGATATTGGAGGATACCAATATGCATGCTAGAGATTCACACTACTTAGGCCAATCCCGCTTGTGCTTGCATAGTCGTTACCAGAGATGGCCACAAGCACCAACGAGTGACTCAATTGCTTCTCTTCTGAGATGGTCCCGTCCTTCAAATAAATCATCATTCTGAAAGTGCTGACTTGTTTGGTGAGGGTGTGAACCTCTTATGATGTACTATCCAGTACACATGCACCCCCATAAGTAAAGGTCATGCCGAACGGGTCGTAGGTTTCATCTGCCATGACGGCATGCGCGAGAAGGGCTTCCTCAAACTCCAACATTGTTGCTATAATTTATTTTCTATTATTATATTATTAAAATAAAAGAGAAAGTAGCATCCACGTTGTTCCACATATACTAAAATTATATAGACCATTGATTTTAGTGGTACTATATGAGATTTAAAACATAAAATGTATACGCAAAACTATTGCCACGTCCCATAATATCTATGCACACATTCAACTGTAAAGAAGCTTAAGAGCAACTCCAATGGGGCGACCCAAATGGACACGGATTTTGTCCACATTTTGTCCATTTAGGTCGCCCGTCCGCGTGTCTGCATCCGCTTTTTTGTTTGGGTCGGCCGGTGCGCCATGCATTTTTGACATGTCCGCGTCGTCATTTTGTCAAACACTTGGAGGGCGAGCTCCCGCACCACCTCGCCCCCCGCAGCTCGCCGCGCCAGCTCGCCGCTGCCGCTGCAGCTCGCCCGACCCTGCTGCTACGGCCTCGCAGCTCTTGCCCGGCGATCCAAGGACGGGCGCGGTGAGGCGAGGACGGGCGTAGTTAGGAGCGGCGAGACGAGGCTGGGGCAAGGCGAGGCCGCGGCGAGTCTACGGCGGGCGGGGCAGAGCGAAGCCGCAGCGAGGCGCGGCCGGCGGCGGCTGGCTAGCACACGCGCGACCAACTAATAAGAGTTCAGAGTGTATGCATTATAAATTAGATCAGAAGAAAAGTTCAGTGAAGAACGCTGCAGGCACTCCCTGTTGCAGGTCCTACTGCACCTAGGCAAAGGCGACGGACGGCTGCACGCGGCGCGGTCGACTTCTAGCAAGAGCGCTACATGCGTCGGGGCTCTGGCGTGCCACTTCCGCTCACCGGATGCAGAGATGGTGCTCGTGGGGACGCCTGTGCCACGGCGTTCCAGCGCGTGGCGAGCTGCAGCTGCCTGGCCCGGGCTCACCGCCTGGTGAACGGCGCGCCCTGCGCCAGAGCAGGCGCGCTAACGTGTGATCTGCCCATCGAAATCACGGTGCACCTCGGGGCGCTGCGCTCCTCTAGCCCGGCCATCCACGTATTGCACGGCCTCGACACTCGCATTGGTGCCAATCTGCGCCCGCCAGTGTCACGGGCGTCAGCCCTCGCGGGTAAGAGCCACCGCACGGCCACATCACCCGCACCACCCGAACTACGCTGATGCCTTGTTCTACCAGCGTCAGGAGCAGCGCCCTCGTAACCAGGCACGGGAGCAGCTGGGCGAGCGCGGGTAGGAGCGCCCACTAGGCGCGGCGCGGGGTGCGGTGGCACTCCGGCTTGAGCATCTGCGACGGTCGGGAGCGGGGGGAGGGGAGGCGAGGCGAGGCCGGCTGCCGGGGTGGGTTTACGGGGGCTCGTGGGCTGGGCAGAGAAAAAGGAGGAGAGAGAGGTGGGAGGTGAGTCTGTGCCAGGTGGGCCAGCCTCGCATACAGCGGACAAGGATGACGCAAAGAGCGCCCGCTTTGTGTCCGCCTCGGACCCAAATGCAACCCAAATTTGCGCCTGAAATGGGTCCGCGCGGACACAAAGCGGACAGAAAATAGAAATGGGTCAGCGCGTTGGGCAATGCTTTTTGTACGCGCGGACCCAAATGGACATGCGCAGACGAAATGGGTCCGCCCGTTGGAGGTGCTCTAAAAGAAGTCTATATATGTCCTGCGGCAAGCCCTATTGGCAATCTACAATTATTACTAAATAGTATAACTCAGCTAGCTAGGGCCCCCTCACAGCGATTTGATGTCCTATACCGTTGGATCCGGCAAACAGATGTACTAGATCGTTTGTGTTGGGGAACGTTGCATGGGAAACAAAAATTTTCCTACCGTTCACCAAGATCAATCTAGTAGATGCAACTACGAGGGGGGAGTGTGATCTACGTACCCTTGTAGATCGCTAAGCGGAAGCGTTATGAACGCGGATGATGGAGTCGTACTCGTCGCGATTCAGATCGCCGAAGACCTAGCACCGAAGCAACGGTGCCTCCGCGTTCTTCACACGTACGGCTCGGGGACGTCTCCTCCTTCTTGATCCAGCAAGGGGTGGAGGAGAGGTTGATGGAGAACCGGCAGCACGACGGCGTGGTGGTGATGGTGGAGAAGAACTCCAGCAGGGCTTCGCCTAAGCACCGCGGGAGAAGAAGATGTAACGGGAGAGGGAGGGCAGCACCGAGGCACAAACTGTGTTGGCTGCCCTCCCTTTGCCCCACTATATATAGGGGGGGTGGAGAGGTGAGGGCGCCCTAGGGTTTCCCCCCTAGGGGCCGGCGGCCAGGGCAAGGGGAGGGGGCGGCGGCCAGGGCAGGGGGGGCGGCCAGGCCCTAGGGTTTCCCCCCCTAGGTGCCTTGCCCCCCAAGGCCAAGGGGTGCGGCCAGCCCTAGGGGGTCCCACCCCCTTAGCCGCATGAGGAGAGGGCCCAGGGGGGGCGCACAGCCCCCTGAGGGCTGTGGTGTTCCCCCTTGTGGCCCACTAGGCCCAGAACCACTTCCGGACCCCCCGAAAACCCTTCCGGTACTCCGCCGATTTCCCGATGCTCCTCGGAACACTTCCGGTACTCCGAAACCTTTCATCCTATATATCAATCTTCGTCTCCGGACCATTCCGGAGACCCTCGTCTTGTCCGGGATCTCATCCGGGACTCCGAACAACCTTCGGTAACCATACACTTTTCTCACTAACAACCCTAGCGTCACCGAACGTTAAGTGTGTAGACCCTGCGGGTTCGGAAACCATGTAGACATGACCGAAACACTCCCAGGTCAATAACCAATAGCGGGATCTGGATACCCATATTGGTTCCTACATGTTTCTCGATGATCTCATCGGATGAACCACGATGTCAAGGATTCAGGCAATCCCGTATACAGTTCCCTTTGTCTCGTCGATATGTTACTTGCCCGAGATTTGATCGTCGGTATCTCTATAGCTAGTTCAATCTCGTTACCGGCAAGTCTCTTTACTCGTTACCGTAATACATAATCCCGTGACCAACTACTTAGTCACTTTTGAGCTCATTGAGATGACGTATTACCGAGTGGGCCCGGAGATACCTCTCCGTCACACGGAGTGACAAATCCCAGTCTTGATCCATGTCAACTCAACAGACACCCTCGGAGATACCTGTAGAGCACCTTTATAGTCACCCAGTTACGTTGTGACGTTTGGTACACACAAAGCACTCCTACGGTGTCAGTGAGTTACATGATCTCATGGTCATAGGAACTTATACTTGACATGCAGAAAAACTATAGCGATAACTGTCACGATCAAAAGCTATGTTAACGTTTGGGTCTCGTCCATCACATCATTCTCCTAATGATGTGATCCCGTTATCAAATGACAACTCATGTCTATGACCTGGAAACCGCGGTCATCTTTGATCAACGAGCTAGTCCTGTAGAGGCTCACTAGGGACACAAAATCTGTCTATTCATCCACACGTGTATCTGAGTTTCCAATCAATATAGTTATAGCATGGATAATAAACGATTATCATGAATAAGGAAATATAATAATAACTCTTTTATTATTGTCTCTAGGGCATATTTCCAACAGTCTCCCACTTGCACTAGAGTCAATAATCTAGCATTACAAGGTAATGAATCTAACACCCATAGAGTCTTGGTGTTGATCGTGCTTAGCCCGTGGAAGAGGCTTAGTCAACGGATCTGCAACATTCAAATCCGTGTGTACTTTGCAAATGTTTATGTCCTCCTCCTTGACCGAATCGCGGATGGAATTGAAGCGTCGCTTTATGTGTCTGGTCCTCTTGTGAAACCTTGGTTCCTTGGCTAGAGCAATGGCACCAGTGTTGTCACAGAACAGAGTCATTGGGTTCAGTGCACTAGGCACAACTCCAAGATCTGTCATGAACTCCTTCATCCAGACACCTTCCTTCGCCGCCTCCGAGGCAGCTATATACTCCGCTTCACATGTAGAATCAGCTACCACGCTCTGCTTGGAACTGCACCAGCTTACCGCTCCCCCGTTGAGAATATATACGTATCCGGTTTGTGACTTAGAGTCATCCGGATCTGTGTCAAAGCTTGCATCGACGTAACCCTTTACGACGAGCTCTTGATCACCTCCATAAACGAGAAACATATCCTTAGTCCTTTTTAGGTACTTTAGGATATTCTTGACCGCTGTCCAGTGATCCATGCCAGGATTACTTTGAAACCTTCCGGCCATACTTATGGCAAGGCTGACATCTGGTCTTGTGCACAGCATTGCATACATGATAGAGCCTATGGCTGAAGCATAGGGGACGACACTCATCTTTTCTCTGTCATCCGCAGTCACTGGGCATTGAGTCTTACTCAACTTCGTACCTTGCAATACCGGCAAGAACCCCTTCTTGGATTGATCCATTTTGAACTTCTTCAAAACTTTATCAAGGTATGTGCTTTGTGAAAGTCCTATCAAGCGTCTTGATCTATCTCTATAGATCTTGATGCCCAATATGAAAGCAGCTTCACCGAGATCTTTCATCGAAAAACTCTTGTTCAAATACCCCTTCACGCTATCCAAAAATTCTATATTGTTTCCAATCAGCAATATGTCATCCACATATAATATTAGAAACGCTATAGAGCTCCCACTCACTTTCTTGTAAATACAAGCATCATTGTAAACTTGTATAAACCCAAACGCTTTGATCACCTCATCAAAGCGAAGATTCCAACTCCGAGATGCTTGCACCAGCCCATAAATGGAACGCTGGAGCTTGCATACTATGTCAGCATTCTCTGGATCGACAAAACCCTCTGGTTGCATCATATACAACTCTTCCTTAAGAAAACCGTTAAGGAACGCTGTTTTGACATCCATCTGCCAAATTTCATAATCGAAATATGCAGCTATTGCTAACATGATTCGGACGGATTTAAGCATCGCTACGGGTGAGAAAGTCTCATCGTAGTCAATCCCTTGAACCTGTGAAAAACCCTTTGCCACAAGTCGAGCTTTATACACGGTGACATTACCGTCAGCGTCCGTCTTCCTCTTAAAAATCCATTTATTCTGAATGGCCTTCCGCCCTTCAGGTAATACTTCCAAAGTCCATACTTTGTTTTCATACATGGATCCCATCTCGGATTTCATGGCCTCTAACCATTTGTCGGAATCTGGGCCCACCATCGCTTCTCCATAGCTCGTAGGTTCACCGTTGTCTAGCAACATGACCTCCAAGACAGGGTTACCATACCACTCAGGTGCAGTGCGTACCCTTGTCGACCTACGAGGTTCGGTAGTAACTTGATCAGTAGCTTCTTGATCATCATCATTGGCTTCCTCTTCAACCTCTGCAGGCTCCACAAAAACATCTTTCTGTGCTGCGCTACTTTCTGGTTGAAGCAGAGGTTCAATAACCTCATCAAGTTCTACCTTCCTCCCACTCAATTCTTTCGAGAGAAAACCTTTCTCGAGAAAGGACCCGTTCTTAGCGACAAACACTTTGCCCTCGGATCTGAGATAG
The DNA here is from genome assembly GCA_902687465.1 of Secale cereale. Lineage (NCBI taxonomy): Eukaryota > Viridiplantae > Streptophyta > Magnoliopsida > Poales > Poaceae > Secale > Secale cereale. Next base: position 815,411,437 of record LR738714.1, read on the forward strand.
AAGGTGTACCCAACTGTTTCTTTTGGGTATCCTATGAAGACACATTTGTCCGCTTTGGGTTCGAGCTTTTCTGGCTGAAGCCTTTTGACATAAGCATCGCAACCCCAAACCTTGAGAAAAGACAACTTAGGTTTCTTACCAAACCACAGTTCATACGGTGTTGTCTCAACGGACTTAGATGGAGCCCTATTTAAAGTGAATGCAGCTGTCTCTAACGCATATCCCCAAAACGATAGTGGCAAATCGGCAAGAGACATCATAGAACGCACCATATCTAATAGGGTTCGATTACGACGTTCGGACACACCATTACGCTGTGGTGTTCCAGGTGGTGTCAACTGTGAAACAATTCCACATTTTCTTAAGTGATCACCAAACTCATAACTCAGATATTCTCCCCCTCGATCAGATCGTAGGAACTTGATCTTCTTGTTACGATGATTTTCAACTTCACTCTGAAATTGCTTGAACTTTTCAAAAGTTTCAGACTTATGCTTCATCAAGTAAATATACCCATATCTACTTAAGTCGTCAGTGAAGGTGAGAAAATAATGATATCCACCGCGCGCCGTTACACTCATCGGACCGCACACATCAGTATGTATGATTTCCAATAAGTCACTTGCCCGTTCCATTGTCCCTGAAAACGGGGTCCTTGTCATCTTGCCCATGAGGCACGGCTCGCACGTGTCAAGTGATTCAAAATCAAGAGACTCCAAAAGTCCATCATGGAGCTTCCTCATGCGTTTTACGCCGATATGACCGAGACGGCAGTGCCACAAGAAAGTGGTATTATCATTATCTACTCTACATCTTTTGGCATCAATGTTATGAACATGTGTATCATCATTATCGAGATTCAATAAGAATAAACCCCTAACTTCGGGTGCATGACCATAAAAGATATTACTCATATAAATAGAACAACCATTATTCTCTGACTTAAATGAGTAACCGTCTCGCAATAAACAAGATCCAGATATAATGTTCATGCTTAACGCAGGCACTAAATAACAATTATTCAGGTTCATAACTAATCCCGATGGTAATCGAAGAGCGAGCGTGCCGACGGCGATCACATCAACCTTGGAACCGTTTCCCACGCGCATCGTCACTTCGTCCTTCGCCAGCCTCCGTTTATTCCGCAGTTCCTGTTTAGAGTTGCAAATGTGAGCAACCGAACCGGTATCAAATACCCAGGCACTACAACGAGAGTTGGTAAGGTACACATCAATAACATGTATATCACATATACCTTTGTTGTTGTTGGCCCCCTTCTTGTCCGCCAGATACTTGGGGCAGTTCCGCTTCCAGTGGCCATTCCCCTTGAAATAGAAACACTCAGTCTCTGGCTTGGGCCCAGCCTTGGGTTTCTTCACTGGATTGGCAACTGCTTTGCCACCCTTCTTAGAGTTACCCTTCTTGCCCTTGCCATTCTTCTTGAAACTGGTGGTCTTATTGACCATGAACACTTGATACTCCTTCTGGATGTCTGCCTCAGCGACTTTCAGCATCGAGAACAGCTCGGCGATGGTTTTATTCATCCCTTGCATGTTGTACTGCTGGACGAAGCTCTTGTAGCTTGGAGGGAGTGACTGGAGAATTCTGTCAATGATAGCCTCATCCGGGAACACAAGTCCCAGATCAGCTATGCGGGTATAGTACCCAGACATCTTCAGTAAGTGCTCACTGACAGACGAATTCTCCTCCATCTTGCAAGCGAAGAATTTATCGGTGGTCTCATACCTCTCGATCTTAGCATTCTTCTCAAAGATGAACTTCAACTCCGTGTACATCTCATATGCACCATGACGTTCAAAACGCCTTTGAAGTCCTCCTTCCAAGCCGTACAACATGGCACATTGCACTATCGAATAGTCATCCGAACGCGTCTGCCAAACGTTCATAACGTCCGCAGAGGCTCCAGGAGCGGGGGGGTCACCTAGCGGTGCATTTAGGACATAAACCTTTTGGGCAGCTGTGAGGATGATCCTCAGATCGCGGAGCCAGTCCACAAAGTTGCTCCCATCATCTTTCAGTTTAGCTTTCTCTAGGAACGCATTAAAATTCAGGGGAACTCCTGCGCGAGCCATCTACAACATAAGATTTGCAAAGACAATTTTTAGACTATTGTTCATGATAAGTGAGTTATTACCTAATCAAATTAATTATAACTCCCACTCAAATTGACATCCCTCTGGTCATTCGAGCGTGACATGATCCAAATTCACCAACCCAAGTCCGATCATCACGTGAGATGAGGTGGTGTCAATGGTGAACATCAACATGTTGATCATATCTACTATATGACTCATGCTCGACCTTTCGGTCCTCCGTGTTCCGAGGCCATGTCTGTACATGCTAGGCTCGTCAAGTCTAACCCGAGTGTTCTGCATGTGCAAAACTGGCTTGCACCCGTTGTATGCGAACGTAGAGTCTATCACACCCGATCATCACGTGGTGCTTCGAAACGACGAACCTTCGCAACGGCGCACACTCGGGGGGAACACAATTTTATCTTGAAATTTTAGTGAAGGATCATCTTATAATGCTACCGTCGTCCTAAGCAATATAAGATGCATAAAAGGATTAACATCACATGCAAATCATAAGTGACATGATATGGCCATCAACTTGTGCTTTTGATCTCCATCTCCAAAGCACCGGCATGATCTCCATCGTCACCGGCGCCACACCATGATCTCCATCATCATGATCTCCATCATCGTGTTGCCATCGGGGTTGTCGTGCGCCCACCATGCTCTTACTACTATTGCTACCGTTTAGCGATAAAGTAAAGCATTACAAAGCGCTTAATGATTGACACGCAGGTCATACAAAAATTAAAGACAACCCTATGGCTCCTGCCGGTTGCCGTATGCATCGACATGCAAGTCGATGTTAACTATTACAACATGATCATCTCATACATCAAAATATATTTCATCATGTCATTGGCCATATCATATCACATACATACCCTGCAAAAACAAGTTAGACGTCCTCTAATTTGTTGTTGCATGTTTTACGTGGCTGCTATGGGTATCTAGCAAGAACGCTTCTTACCTACGCAAAACCACAACGGTGATATTCAAGTTGCTATTTAACCTTCTACAAGGACCGCCTTGTTCTATTCCGATTCAACTAAGATAGGAGAGACAGACACCCGCCAGCCATCTTATGCAACAAAAGTCACATGTCTGTCGATGGAACCGGTCTCATGTACGTGGACATGTAAAGTTGGTCTGGGCCGCTTCATCCTATAATACCGCTGAATCAAGAAAGACTAAGGAGGGCAGCAATTTAAACATCAACGCCACAAACTTCTTTGTGTTCTACTCGAGAAAGCATCTACGCAAGATCCTAGCTCTGATACCACTGTTGGGGAACGTTGCATGGGAAACAAAAATTTTTCCTACCGTTCACCAAGATCAATCTAGTAGATGCAACTACGAGGAAGGAGTGTGATCTACGTACCCTTGTAGATCGCTAAGCGGAAGCGTTATGAACGCGGATGATGGAGTCGTACTCGTCGCGATTCAGATCGCCGAAGACCTAGCACCGAAGCAACGGTGCCTCCGCGTTCTTCACACGTACGGCTCGGGGACGTCTCCTCCTTCTTGATCCAGCAAGGGGGGGAGGAGAGGTTGATGGAGAACCGGCAGCACGACGGCGTGGTGGTGATGGTGGAGAAGAACTCCAGCAGGGCTTCGCCTAAGCACCGCGGGAGAAGAAGATGTAACGGGAGAGGGAGGGCAGCACCGAGGCACAAACTGTGTTGGCTGCCCTCCCTTTGCCCCACTATATATAGGGGGGGTGGAGAGGTGAGGGCGCCCTAGGGTTTCCCCCCTAGGGGCCGGCGGCCAGGGCAAGGGGAGGGGGCGGCGGCCAGGGCAGGGGGGGCGGCCAGGCCCTAGGGTTTCCCCCCCTAGGTGCCTTGCCCCCCAAGGCCAAGGGGTGCGGCCAGCCCTAGGGGGTCCCACCCCCTTAGCCGCATGAGGAGAGGGCCCAGGGGGGGCGCACAGCCCCCTGAGGGCTGTGGTGTTCCCCCTTGTGGCCCACTAGGCCCAGAACCACTTCCGGACCCCCCGAAAACCCTTCCGGTACTCCGCCGATTTCCCGATGCTCCCCGGAACACTTCCGATACTCCGAAACCTTTCATCCTATATATCAATCTTCGTCTCCGGACCATTCCGGAGACCCTCGTCTTGTCCGGGATCTCATCCGGGACTCCGAACAACCTTCGGTAACCATACACTTTTCTCACTAACAACCCTAGCGTCACCGAACGTTAAGTGTGTAGACCCTGCGGGTTCGGAAACCATGTAGACATGACCGAAACACTCCCAGGTCAATAACCAATAGCGGGATCTGGATACCCATATTGGTTCCTACATGTTTCTCGATGATCTCATCGGATGAACCACGATGTCAAGGATTCAGGCAATCCCGTATACAGTTCCCTTTGTCTCGTCGGTATGTTACTTGCCCGAGATTTGATCGTCGGTATCTCTATACCTAGTTCAATCTCGTTACCGGCAAGTCTCTTTACTCGTTACCGTAATACATAATCCCGTGACCAACTACTTAGTCACTTTTGAGCTCATTGAGATGACGTATTACCGAGTGGGCCCGGAGATACCTCTCCGTCACACGGAGTGACAAATCCCAGTCTTGATCCATGTCAACTCAACAGACACCCTCGGAGATACCTGTAGAGCACCTTTATAGTCACCCAGTTACGTTGTGACGTTTGGTACACACAAAGCACTCCTACGGTGTCAGTGAGTTACATGATCTCATGGTCATAGGAACTTATACTTGACATGCAGAAAAACTATAGCGATAACTGTCACGATCAAAAGCTATGTTAACGTTTGGGTCTCGTCCATCACATCATTCTCCTAATGATGTGATCCCGTTATCAAATGACAACTCATGTCTATGACCTGGAAACCGCGGTCATCTTTGATCAACGAGCTAGTCCTGTAGAGGCTCACTAGGGACACAAAATCTGTCTATTCATCCACACGTGTATCTGAGTTTCCAATCAATACAGTTATAGCATGGATAATAAACGATTATCATGAATAAGGAAATATAATAATAACTCTTTTATTATTGTCTCTAGGGCATATTTCCAACAGTTTGAACCTCCGACTGTGCGTCCCTGGGACTCTTCACCCGTACGCCACGCGTTATGGTTAAGCCCAAACATCACAGGGCTGCTGCTCTGGAGATGGACCTGGAAGCCCTCTCGTTTATCGGGCCAAGAAATTCCCGCAGGGCCTGCTAGGCCACGCGAGTCTGCGCAAGCCAGGCTCATCCCCCGTCGATATCCTTTCCTTCTCTCGCAAAACCTACACTACTAGGAAAAGGCCTATTAATGGCGCACCTAATTTGGCCATTAATGGCGCATTAGTGGTGCGCCATTAGTATCTGGTATACTAATGGCGCACCGCAGATGCGCCATTAGTGTGCACAGTAGTGCGCCATTAGTATGCCTCCCAGGGGCCATGTGTACCCAGGTGCTTTGGCATACTAATGGCGCACTCAGGTAGGATGCGCCATTAGTAATGTCCGCATAGTAATGGCGCACTGGCTGATAATGCGCCATTAGTATGCTTTGGCATACTAATGGCGCACTGTGCTCTGATGCGCCATTAGTATGAATATTATGTTTTTTAATATTATTTTTCTGTTTTTTTGCCAGATTACAAAATGTATAATTGCACAGAATATAGACAGCACACATCAACAACACATTCATCAAATACAATAAAAGATTAGTCTCTGAATACAATTCATCATATTAGTCTCCGAATACAATTAATCATATTAGTCTCCGAATTGAAAAGACCGAACAAAGATAGAACAATATATTACAAGTCTCGAGACCGCGAGTAGCGAGTTTGTCTTCACATTACAAGTCGATATCGATCATCTAAACTACCATCACATAGAAGAGAGCTGCGGTCGTCACGATGAGCATCATCACGATGAAACTCGTCTTCATCCGGTTCCTCCAACGCTCCCTCCCCTCTCCCGCTAGATAGCAGGCGTATCTAGATTCGGCCTCGGCCCTAGTGGTGTACCCTTTGTAACTGTTACCGCTGAATCGGTGAACCTGTCTCCGACACTCCTCCCAGTCGTCGTAGACTCCGGGGACCTTACCCTTGTACACGACATAGGACGACATCGCTATATATGCACTAGCCAAACGAAACGTTAGTACCAATTCACAGACAATTCATAAGCAATATATAAGTATGCAACAGAACGATCGAAAGAGAAAAGCAAGACATTAATAGCATCGATTACATCTAAGTTGAACGACTCTCGAAACCAAAGAGACATACTACAAGTTCATTAAAGTTTAATTACAACATGAGCCAATCGATCGATGTTTCAGAACTAGACACAACATCACTGCTTTCGACTCGACTCAATGCACCGGAGCGTGGATGAAGCCGCCGTCTATCGTGGGAGTCATGAAATCACGGGCGTTGTCAGCCTGCATTTGTAGCATTGTGTCGATGTCACTGTTCGACGGTTGATTTCTGAGGTAGAACTGCCCCGAGGTACGAAGGACATCTTGATGGATGATTTCCGCAAACTCCGACTGGATGCGAAAGAAATCTTGTCTGATGTCCGCGTCCTGGATTGCCGACACGCGCGCGGCCCAATCTTTGAGCTTACTCGGTAGCAGAAGTTGATGATGGTCCCGTACGATCGCCCGCATGTGATGGATGGCGTAGTAGGCACCCTTCTGACCGCCAGGCGGCTGCTTGACGCAGCAGAACGTCGTGTTGTGGGAGAACACGTGCTTGCCGTACTTACGAGTTGTCCTGGTGAAGGTGCCTCCAGATTTGGCGTAGCCGGGGAGAACATCATCAAGAACCTTCTTGACATTTGTGTAGTCTATAGCCGACTGACGGTCCGGGTCGAAATACGTGGCCATGGAATATTTGGGGCTTAGTCGGATGAGCGTGCACTGTGTGTCACTGCAGAAAACACGGAATGTTAAAAGAAGAACGATCGAAATCTAAGAATTCATATGTTACGGGGCGGTTGAGGCGGAGGACTTACTTGGGAAAGTAAGGCACGAGGAAGTTATCCTTATCTCGATTTGCCAGAATGACGCCTTCGAGGTAAGAACTCGCGACTTGCCGGTCCCCAGCGCTGCCCAAGATCTTGGCACGCATGTAGAAGGGGTCGATGATACGTCCAAAACGTATCTATAATTTCTGCTTGCTCCATGCCACTTTTGGGTGATATTGCTATGATATTCATACACTTCCATACACTTTTGATCATATTTGGACTAACTTACTAATCCAGTGCACCCCAGTGCCAGTTTCTATTTTCGGCTGTTTTTGTATTTCAGGTTTTCACGTTTCGAGAACTACCCAGAAAAATCCAGAAAAAATATATAAAAAATCAGCGTATCGGGAACGACACTGCTTCCGAAGGGGAGCCTGGGGGGGGGGCACAGGGGCTCCAGGCGCCCTGTGGGCGCGCCCCCCCTGGGCCGCGCCGGGGGGGCGCCTCGGCACCCCGAGAGCCCCCCGGTGCCCTACTTTGGCAGATATTTAAAGGGTCCCCCGTAACCCTTGAAATAGGACTTCTTTTCGCGATCCCATCTCTGTTCCGCCGCCGCCGCCGCTTCCAAGATCGGGAGCACCAGGAGAACTCTTCCCGGCACCCTGCCGGAGGGGAGGATCACCACCGGGAGCTTCTCCACCACCATAGACGCCTCCCGGATGACTCGTGAGTAGTCTCCCTTGGACCATGAGTCCATGACCAGTAGCTATGTGATGTTCTCCTCCCGTTCTTGTGCTTCACTAATTAGTCCTCGTGAGCTGCCCTACATGATCGAGGCACCTATGTAATCCTTGTGTTGTTGCTATGTTGAGTTTGCTGGGATCCGATGGACTATGAGATTATGTTCAGATTGATCTTGAGTAATATATTTGATTCACCTCTTTTATATTTTAGTTCATAAGTAATTCTTGCATGTTCTCCGTTGTTATTTATTGCTTTGGCCAAGTAGTAAGTAGTGACTCCAAGAGGGAACGTTATGCTCGATTGTGGGTTCATGCCCCTCGATGACTAGCTTGAGTGACAGAAACATGAGTCTAGGGGATGTGCTGTTGCCACAAGGGGGAAAACAACGATGCTTGTGCCCGCGGGTGCAAGGATTGTTTACTTTACGCAAAGTTCTTTTAATGCAGTTGTCTGTTGCATTGAGTTTACACTATGGGTGGGACTCGCAACTTAATACCAGCGAGATGTTCTGGATAGATATCTCAAGGTGGATGATTAGTAGTAGATATTGATGGATTTCAGTCTACTTACTTTGGCGTACCGCCCATGCTTTGAACCTCAACCTTTCTTGCAATGTAGTCATCATTGGTTTGCGTTCGTGGTCCTGTCAATTGCCCAGCTGTAATTTGTTACCTCGCATAGCTGTTTTATCGTCTTTTGGGAGAGAGACATCACTAGTGAACATCATGTGACTCCGGTCCATATTACTATCATTGATCACATACACTATTTTACTTTCTGCTATTTTACTTACTATTGCAAATTACTATCTATCACTACTATCATATTGCTTTTAACCCTTTGTGAACTACAAGGCCGGAGAGATTGACAACCTCTCTGTACTCGTTGGGAGCAAAGTTATTTGTATCTGTGTGCAGGTCCACGTTGATTGCTAATTGCGCCGTTAGCAGTTGACACCTACCTGTTGAACCTAGGAGTCTCTGGGGATTCGATCCTTGGCATCTTTGCTAGGGGAAAACACTTCTACTTATTGCATCTTACACCTTCCACTTGGGGTAATCCAACGAGGGTTTCGAGGCCCATCAAGGATTATTTTCTGGCGCCGTTGCCGGGGACTCCACTCTTCAGGATAGGGGAGTTGCATGCTATCTTTTACCTTTGCTTTTTAGTCTTGTTAGTTTACTTTTCATTTTTACTTTAGCATCTTTTTATCGAAAATCACAAAAATAGTTATCTTGCTTGCTTGCTACTATGGGTTCCACCGAGAACACCAAGTTGTGTGACTTCACTAGTCACAACAACGATGACTTTATCAGCACACCTATCACTACACCTGCCACTTCAGCACCTTCATATGAAATTAAACCTGCTTTACTGAACTTAGTCATCAGAGAACAATTCTCCGGTGCTGGAGATGATGCTGCTTTACACTTGAACAACTTTGTAGAACTTTGTGATATGCAAAAGTACCAAGAAATAGATGGTAATATTGTTAAGCTTAAGCTTTTTCCTTTCTCTTTGAGAGGAGGAGCTAAAATTTGGTTTCAGTCTTTGCCTAGAAATAGCATAGATTCATGGGACAAGTGCAAAGATGCTTTTATTGGAAAATACTATCCACCTGCTAAAATTATCCAACTTAGAAGTAACATCATGAATTTTAAACAATTGGATAATGAACATGTTGCCCAAGCTTGGGAACGTATGAAGTCTCTTATCAAGAACTGCCCTACTCACGGTTAGACTACTTGGATGGTTATCCAAACTTTTTATGCAGGCTTGAACTTTACCTCGCGGAACTTGTTAGACTCGGCCGCGGGAGGAACTTATATGTCAACTACACTTGGTGCTGCCACAAAGCTTCTCGATGAGATGATGACCAACTATTCCCAATGCCACACCGAACGCGCTCCAACAGGTAGGAAGGTAAACTCTGTCGAGGAGATTTCCTCCCTCAATGAAAAAGTTAACTTGATTATGTCTCTACTTTCGAAGCAATCTACTGTTGATCCTCGTGATGTTCCTTTAAATTCTTTGATTGCTCAAGAACAAGTAGATGTTAACTTTATCTCTAGAAATAATTTCAATAACAATGCTTATAGGAGTAACTTTGGTAACAATTCTAGACTGTTCCCCTCTAACTCTTATGGGAACAACAATGCTTATCCTAATACCAAGAACTCCAACACTGAACTAGAGACCATGCTTAGAGATTTCATCACTACCCAAAAAGCCTTTAATAAGAATGTAGAAGAGAAACTACATAAACTAGATGATCTTTCGTTCAAGGTAGACCACTTAGCCAATGAGTTAAAATTGCTAAAAATTGAAACTTCTTCTCTTAAGGAGAAGGAAGTCATCCCCATTAATGCTACCCAAGTGCAAATCAATGAAAACATTAGGATGATGGCTAAGCTTAAAGAGAGATGGGCTAGAGAAAGGGAGGAAGAGGAAAGAATTAAGAGCCTTCCTACCCACCACACTGTTGCTACTATCCAAGTTATTGAGAATGTTCACACTCTTAGCACCCAATGTACTCCTGGTCCCAATGGACCTATTAATGGTGATGCTATGTCAACTACCAAACAGGTGAGCCTTAAGGACACCACTACTACCTTACTTGATGCTCGTGACCTTGATTTTGATAATTGCACTCTTACAGAAGTTATTGATTTCCTTCACAAGATGTCTAGAGATCCCCGCACTAGCACGCTTAACCTTGCCTTCACAGAGCATATCACTAATGCTCTCATCAAAGCTAGGGAGGAGAAACTTAGAGTAGAAGCCTCCATACTTAGAAATATAGAGGATGGTTGGGATCCTATGATAAAAATTTATTTGAATGACTTCTCTTGTTATGCATTATGTGATGTTGGTGCTAGTACTTCTGTTATGCCCAAAAGGATATATGATATGCTTAAATTGAAACCTTATGATTCTTGTTCTTTTGGTGTTCGTCTCATTGATTCTTCCATAAAGAAACCTTTGGGGAGGATCGACGATGTTCTTATTGTTGTCAATGATAATTATGTGCCCGTTGATTTCACTATTATGGATATTGAATGTGATCCTTCATGTCCAATTATTTTGGGACGTCCCTTTTTGCGCACCATTGGTGCTGTCATTGACATGAAAGAGGGTAATATAAAATTTCAGTTTCCTCTCAAGAAAGGGATGGAACACTTCCCTCGTAAGAAGGTCAAGTTACCTTTTGAGTCCGTTGTACGGGCTAGTTATTCTTTTACTTTTGATAAAACTTGATCTATGCATTATGCCTAGCTTAAAGGCATAAAAGAAAGCGCTTTTGGGAGGCAGCCCACATGAATAAAATTTTTGCTTTTGTTGTGTCTTGATGTTGTTTACTGCTGTAGCATCATCATTGTATCTTTGCTTTTCATATTTGTGCCAAGTATAGCCTCTGATTGCTAGAAAGTTCAAAAGCTGTGAGGTGCTGTCCAGGAAACAGATTCTGTCCTTGGATAGAAAAAATCGTATAAAATCACCAGATAATCTTTTTGGTCTGAATTGTTTCGACAGCGTTCTCTATATAATTGTCTTTCGTGTGTCAGTTCTGAGTTTTTTGATTTGAGTTGCAGAAGTATCCCGAACAGGTCAATTACTGCCTGCTGTTCTGTTTTTCACAGATTCTGTCCTGTTTTGCCTTACCTTCACTTTGCAAATTGAGAACTTGCTTTTTCTTTGCAAAAACCTTTTGGCAATCTTGAGAAACAGTAGAACTTCAAGAATATCCTTATTTCCAGCAAGGTATAATTATTTTATTAAGGGTACTAACCTCGCTAATCAGATTATGATGAGTTGTGTATGAAGGGAGTTTTCAAGTGTGCGAGGGAAGATGATAAAAAGATTCAGGAGTGTCAAGCGCTCAAGCTTGGGGATGCCCCCGTGCACCCCCAAGAAATATTCAAGGAGACTCAAGCGTCTAAGCTTGGGGATTCCCCCGTGCATCCCCTTCTCCATCAACATTATCAGTTCGTCTTTCGTTCCGCTATATTTTTATCACTTCATGTGTTATGTGCTATGCTTGGAGCGTCTTGCTTTTAGTTTTCTTTTTAGTTTTTCATAACGAGTCGGAACCCAGCATTCCTTTATGTGGGAGAGAAACACGCTCCACCTCTACCTAGAACATTACATAGAATTTTCATGTCTATCTATGCTGTGTGTGTTCTTTGTCTTTTAAATAGCTACTATCGTGCTCTGCTCTTAGTATTCATGCTTATCTTTTCAAAGAGCTTTTATTTAGTTGGTTGCTTGAACTCTTTTTAATTACCATGATCACCTTATTAAGAGAGTTTGCTTCCGTTGCATGGGTTAATGTGTCTATGATAAAGATGCTACTTTCATGATGGTGCTTAGTAGTTCAGGTTTTCTTATGGTTAATTTCGAATAGCTGGGGGGTTCCCAATGTGTCATTGGAATACCAACTTGGTTTGTTTGCCTATGATGTGGTATGGTTTAGTAATATCTTCCTTTTAGAATTTATTTTGATTGACTTGGCGTATGCTCACGCATATTCAAGACTGTAAAGAAAGTCTGTCAAGCCTTGATGATCTTTTGTTTCTGAGTAGCGATATAACTACCATGCCTGATTCAATATTGCTTTGTCGCTCTACATGATTATGACCGTCATTGCTCTCTTAGTTAGTTGCTCCCAGTCTTTTGCTAACCTCCACCTGCACTAAGCAAATTAACCATGCAATACATAGCTCATGGGAAAGTAGCCTAAAAACTATTGTGGTAAAGAATATGTTGCTTATGTATCTTATTTCTTATGAGTTGCTTGCTAAGCGGTAACCATGTTTCTGGGGACGCCATCAACTGTCACACTTTTGTTGAATATCATGTGAGTTGCTATGCATGTTCGTCTTGTCTGAAGTAAGGGTGATTTACCGTGGGTTGAATTAATATGCATATTGTTAGAGAAGAACATTGGGCCGCCAACCAAAGCCATGCATCATGGTGGAAGTTTTAGCTTGGACCTTAATCCTCAATCTCTTATGAGAATATGCTTATGCATTAAAGAGGAGTCCATCGTCTATTTTCTATGTTGTCCCGGAATGGATGTCCTCAAGTTGAGATTTATCAAAAACGAGAAATCAAATGCGATCTATCTCCTTGGACCTTTGTACAGGTGGCATAGAGGTACCCCTTTGTGACACTTGGTAAAAACATATGCAATGCAATGATAACCCATGGGGATCCGAGCTAATTAGGACAAGGAGCGAGCACTATTAGTATTCGATGCATGAGGATTGCAACTTATAAGATGTTTTATACATGACACATATGAAGTATTACTACCGTTGACACAATTGCTTCCATGTTTCAAAATAAAAAGCTCTAGCACTTCAAGCATCAACTACTGAGAGCATGATTGTCATTCTGAGTGTAATGTGCATTGTCCCAAAGTAGCATTGTCTTTTGCATGATTGTGATATCGTTTATTTTGAAATGATTGTATCTAGTCATCACTTAAACCTTGAAGGTGCCCCTGCACTTATGTTTTGTATCACTAAAGGGGGCAAGCTAGATATCACTTGATCATATTTGCACATCATGTTCATTGCAAATCTTTTTGATGTTTCAGTTTCATGTTGTAAAACTTTCAGTCATTTGTGATTTTCTCTTGAGACAACTTAATTACTTTAGAATCATTGTCTCAGTAAGCATTTGTCATATGACTGTGAGACAGTCTTATATGGTTAATAGCATGTCACCACAGAAATTATTCTTGTTATCATTTACCTACTCGAGGACGAGCAGGAATTAAGCTTGGGGATGTTGATACGTCCAAAACGTATCTATAATTTCTGCTTGCTCCATGCCACTTTTGGGTGATATTGCTATGATATTCATACACTTCCATACACTTTTGATCATATTTGGACTAACTTACTAATCCAGTGCACCCCAGTGCCAGTTTCTGTTTTCGGCTGTTTTTGTATTTCAGGTTTTCACGTTTCGAGAACTGCCCAGAAAAATCCAGAAAATATATATAAAAAATCAGCATATCGGGAACGACACTGCTTCCGAAGGGGAGCCTTGGGGGGGGGCACAGGGGCCCCAGGCGCCCTGTGGGTGCGCCCCCCTGGGCCGCGCCGGGGGGGTGCCTCGGCACCCCGAGAGCCCCCCGGTGCCCTACTTTGGCAGATATTTAAAGGGTCCCCCGTAACCCTTGAAACATGACTTCTTTTCGCGATCCCATCTCTGTTCCGCCGCCGCCGCCGCTTCCAAGATCGGGAGCACCAGGAGAACTCTTGCCGGCACCCTGCCGGTGAAGGAAATATGCCCTAGAGGCAATAATAAAGTTGTTATTTATATTTCCTTATATCATGATAAATGTTTATTATTCATGCTAGAATTGTATTAACCGGAAATTTAGTACATGTGTGGATACATAGACAAAACAGTACGTCCCTAGTATGCCTCTACTAGACTAGCTCATTGATCAAAGATGGTTATGTTTCCTAGCCATATACATGAGTTGTCATTTGATCAATGGGATCACATCATTAGGAGAATGATGTGATGGACAAGACCCATCCGTTAGCATAGCATTATGATCGTTTAGTTTTACTGCTATTGCTTTCTTCATGACTTATACATGTTCCTATGACTATGAGATTATGCAACTCCCGAATACCGTAGGAACACCTTGTGTGCTATCAAACGTCACAACGTAACTGGGTGATCATAAAGATGCTCTACAGGTGTCTCCGAAAGTATTCGTGGTGTTGGCATAGATCAAGATTAGGATTTGTCACTCCGAGTGTCGGAGAGGTATCTCTGGGCCCTCTCGGTAACACACATCACAATAAGCCTTGCAAGGAAAAGACTAATGAGTTAGTCACGAGATGATGTGTTACGGAACGAGTAAAGAGACTTGCCGGTAACGAGATTGAACTAGGTATAGAGATACCGACGATCGAATCTCGGGCAAGTAACATACCGATGACAAAATGAACAACGTATGTTGTTATGCGGTTTGACCGATAAAAGATCTTCGTAGAATATGTAGGAGCCAATATGAACATCCAGGTTCCGCTATTGGTTATTGACCGGAGATGAGTCTCGGTCATGTCTACATAGTTCTCGAACCCGTAGGGTCCGCACGTTTAACGTGTGATGACGATCGGTATTATGATTTTATGAGTTTTGGTGTACCGAAGGTAGTTCGGAGTCCCGGATGAGATCACGGACATGACGAGGAGTCTCGGAATGTCCGAGACATAAAGATTGATATATTGGACGACTATATTCGGACACCGGAAGTGTTCCGGAAAAGTTTCGGATTTAACTGGATTGCCGGAGGGGGTTACCGGAACCCCCTACGAGGGGGGATGGTCCATAGTGGGCCTTGAGGAAAGGAGAGAGGCAGCCCATAGAGGCTGGCCGGCGCCCCACCTAGGGATCCTAGTTGGACTAGGATTGGGGGGCGCCACCTCTCCCTCTTTTCCTTTCCCTCTCTTCCTTCTTGATGGACTCCTACTAGGAATAGGATTGCAATCCTATTCCTAGTAGGATTGCCCTAGCCGCACCATAGAAGGCCGGCCGACCCTCCCCTCTTGCTCCTTTATATACGGGGGCAGGGGGGCACCCAAAGACACACAAGTTGAATTGTTCCAGCCGTGTGCGGTGCCCCCCTCCACAGAAACACACCTCGGTCATACCATCGCAGTACTTAGGAAAAGTCCTGCGCCGGTAGATACATCATATCCGTCACCACGCCGTCGTGCTGACGAAACTCTCCCGTGAAGCTCAACTGGATCAAGAGCTCGCGGGACGTCATCAAGCTGAATGTGTGCTGAACACGGAGGTGCCGTACGTTTGGTACTTGATCGGTTGAATCGCGAAGAAGTTCGACTACATCAACCGCGTCACTTGACGCTTCCACTTCCGGTCTACGAGGGTACGTAGACACACTCTTCCCTCTCGTTGCTATGCATCTGGTAGATAGATCTTGCGTGATCGTAGGAAAATTTTAAAATACTACGTTCCCCAACAGCCGGAGGGGAGGATCACCACCGGGAGCTTCTCCACCACCATGGACGCCTCCCGGATGACTCGTGAGTAGTCTCCCTTGGACCATGAGTCCATGACCAGTAGCTATGTGATGTTCTCCTCCCGTTCTTGTGCTTCACTAATTAGTCCTCGTGAGCTGCCCTACATGATCGAGGCACCTATGTAATCCTTGTGTTGTTGCTATGTTGAGTTTGCTGGGATCCGATGGATTATGAGATTATGTTCAGATTGATCTTGAGTAATATATTTGATTCACCTCTTTTATATTTTAGTTCATAAGTAATTCTTGCATGTTCTCCGTTGTTATTTATTGCTTTGGCCAAGTAGTAAGTAGTGACTCCAAGAGGGAACGTTATGCTCGATTGTGGGTTCATGCCCCTCGATGACTAGCTTGAGTGACAGAAACATGAGTCTAGGGGATGTGCTGTTGCCACAAGGGGGAAAACAACGGTGCTTGTGCCCGCGGGTGCAAGGATTGTTTACTTTACCCAAAGTTCTTTTAATGCAGTTGTCTGTTGCATTGAGTTTACACTATGGGTGGGACTCGCAACTTAATACCAGCGAGATGTTCTGGATAGATATCTCAAGGTGGATGATTAGTAGTAGATGCAGATGGATTTCGGTCTACTTACTTTGGCGTACCGCCCATGCTTTGAACCTCAACCTTTCTTGCAATGTAGTCAGCATTGGTTTGCGTTCGTGGTCCTGTCAATTGCCCAGCTGTAATTTGTTACCTCGCATAGCTGTTTTATCGTCTTTTGGGAGAGAGACATCACTAGTGAACATCATGTGACTCCGGTCCATATTACTATCATTGATCACATACACTATTTTACTTTCCGCTATTTTACTTACTATTGCAAATTACTATCTATCACTACTATCATATTGCTTTTAACCCTTTGTGAACTACAAGGCCGGAGAGATTGACAACCTCTCTGTACTCGTTGGGAGCAAAGTTATTTGTATCTGTGTGCAGGTCCACGTTGATTGCTAATTGCGCCGTTAGCAGTTGACACCTACCTGTTGAACCTAGGAGTCTCTGGGGATTCGATCCTTGGCATCTTTGCTAGGGGAAAACACTTCTACTTACTGCATCTTACACCTTCCACTTGGGGTAATCCAACGAGGGGTTCGAGGCCCATCAGTCGACTATCACAATGTCCGGGGTCTTGTCGCGAATGATTCGCATCTCCATACTCAGTGAAAATAGCCGAACGAAGGTGTAGTGCAGCGGATGAAGGTTCAACATAGCGTGGATGTGAACAAACCGCAGGACGATCGTACCCCCGATGGAGTTATCCACAAAGCCCTTGCCCTCCGGCACCTTGGCCGCGAAAACCGGGTATGCCACATCCTTCTCTCTGAGACGCCGCTTCTCCAAAGAAAGAACACTGTCATGCAGACTCCGCATAGCACCGGTTGCAGCATCGAGCATATTTGTCGGTAGCATCGGCCTACCCGCCACATGCACCCTCCTCATTACATCCTCAGGTGAAGGTGGCCCGTCCTGAGCATGGATCGTACTCGGTTCCGGCTGGCTCGCACCCTTGTTAGTTTTTCTTTTGCGTGCCTTCTTCTTGATCTCCTGAATTGGGACCGAGTTCTGCTCAGAGACCGCCTTCTTTAGTGTGTTGGGGCTGATCATATTTCGCACCTCGCCGATCTGAGGCTCGGTGAAGTCGGCAGCTGGAGGCGTCTCCTGAGAGCTGAACGGCAGACGACGCCTGTTGCAACTTGGCTTCTCCGCGGTACCGGCTTGAGAGCTGAACGGCAGACGACGCCTGTTGCAACTTGGGTTGGGTTCTTGAGAAGGAGGCCCCATGAAGTTGTCACCGTACCCATGATCGGCAAAGTACTGATCGACGTTGGCAAATGTATCGTCGTCGTCGTCGTTCTGATCCTGTGCCATATGCATGTTTGGATCCAGTGGCATAGGGATGTCCGGCACCGTTGCGGCGGACTTGCCATGGGGACGACTTGGCGCCGGCACGACTGGCGGTGTTGTCTTTGGTGTGGTTTCCCCCGCCCCCAAACGAATCTGGCTCTTCGGCCAAAGCAGGGGCCAGCTCAGGCAGGCGCCGAGGGTCATGACGTCATCACCGTCGGCCCCGACGGGTCGAATCGGAGGTAACACCTCGTCGCAGCCTGGCAGCACCCGAACCAGTTGAACCCTAAACAAGTTGGGTGGCATCTGGGTACCGTGAAACAAGGGCTGGCCCGGTTGAACGATTTTGCCCTTGGCGACATCGACCAACTCGTTGTTCACGAAGTGCAGGAGAGTGCACGGAACGTCGGCGGCGCCCTGCGAAAACATGTAGGGCGTCAGGGATGCCCAGTCAAAGGCAAGGAGATGAAGTCCTCGGCCGAGAGAGGCTTAATTAGTTACTGTGATGATGGCGTCGAGCTCGGCTAATGTCGAGGCACCGCCAACGGCGGGCGTGCAGTTGACGGAGGGGCCGCTTGCTGCAGAGGTGCCGGTCGGCGTACACACGGGTGCATTAAGCTCCCGTGCCGGCGTCGGAGACACCAATGCCGCCTCCGCCGGAGACACCAATGGCCCCGCCATCGCGTTCTGCGAGTTGCTGGCCGTGAAGCTAGGAATCGGGGGCGGCCCCTGTTGGCCGCCAGCAATCCACGCCTGCAACCCCTCGATCAAGCTAGGCACAATGGCGGTGATCGTCGCTCCGAGCTGTTGTTGCACTTGCTCTTGGACAATCTCCGGAATCTGCGCCACCTGTGCCTTGAGTTCTTGAACCTCGCGCGCCTGACTTTCCGAGCTGGTCTTTTTCTCCTTTCGCCCACCAGCGTTATAGTATGACGACCATTTTGTCGACAAGCCTTTGCCGGCCACACGACCAGCTAACATCGGCTTCTCGAGCTTATCCTTGTTCTTCATTACATTCAATGCCCTATTTAGAGTCGTGTCCCAAGGGCCGCTCTTAGTCGACCCCGCGCTACTGCTTTCAGTCGCCTGCGGAAGGAATGTGAATCATTTAGAAATTTGGCTTCATTAATTAGAATGCAACCATATGGAGCTAATTACGCGGGGGTGTATTCCTTACCAGAACAGCCTCAAGCGCCCTGGTCTTCGGATCCGTGGTCAGCTCCTTTGTTTTCGGGTCCTTCTTGTACCGGGCCCTGATAAAGTTGCTGGTCTGCTTGTCACCGTATTTATCGAAGAGGGGCGGTAGGCCTTGCTCGGCACGGTCTGCCTCCTCCTTGTCCCATATAGGCTCCGCCACTCTGTAACCGCCGGGACCGAGTGTGTGTTCCCCTAAGTTGAGCTGCCGCATATCTTTCCCCCACTGACTTGATTCGGAGTGTGCGGCGCTCGAGCAATTGATCTTGAAGTCGTTGTAGTCATCTTCGGTGATCGAAGGATGTTTCTCCTTGATCGTCTCATAACTCTCACCTTTCTCGATCATTCTCTTCACATTGGTTTTCCAAGTAGACAGGGCCTTGCTCATCTTCGTGAGGGCAGCATTGTTCACTTTATTCCCTTTGAGGTTTGTGTTATCAAATTGAGCGGGGAACTTGTATCGTTCGTGCAGCTTCGTGAAGAGGAGGTTGCGGTAATTCCCGTTGTCAGGATGCCTCAGGTTCTCGCTGTTGATCGAGACGGTGCTCCGGAGAATGCACCCGAGCTGAATCGAGTACCCCTTGACTATTCGTTCGGGCGCCGTTGGATTCCCGTCGGAGTCCACTTCAGTAACTTCCTCCTTGAGGGTGCGGAGCACGGTCGGGCGCCGGTCCTTCCATTGCCTCTTCGGTTGGCTGCCATCTGTGCGTGCGCTGCCATCATCAGTGGTGGCATTCTTGGCGGCACCATCAGTGGTGGCATCAGTGGGGTCATCCTCCGCGGTACCATCAGTGGTCTCAGGATCGGTGGGGAAGGCGGCGTCCTCATACAAGTGAGGTTGTTCCTCCATCTCCTGGGACAGCTCCCAGAATGCCTTCCCGCCCGAACCGCCGGCCTCATCGTTGTTGGCCATGTTTCTCTCTAAATAGGAACAAAGTTTGGTCAAAAAGTTGGTTATTATCAAGGAACAAGATCATGGTCTCATCATTTAGGGTTTGTCGACACCGAGGCATCCTAAAAGCTAAGCTTTTATAATTGAGGGTTTTTCGACGCTGAGGCACCCTAAAAGTCTAAACTTTCATCATTTCGGTTTTTATCGACACCGAGGCACCCTAAAAGCCAAGGTTTCATAATTTATGGTTTGTGGACACTGAGGCATCCTAAAAGCTAAGCTAGGAAGGAGAATTGTAAGTTGGGTCTAATCACTTGGCTCTATTGCTGCCTATGTTTTAATGCAGCTAGAATAAAGGGGCACTTGATCCTACCTAATTAACCACTAAGATACCCTGGCCCATGCATTAGTCACAAGTACCCTATATGTCCTATTTTTAGCAAAGTCATGCTAAAATTCACGGAAAATTTCAGCATGACCTTTGCTGAAAATAGGACATATGGAGTACCCGAATTTGCCGGAACGGAAGTTAATCAACATTCCAGCAAACTCAAGGGCCTCTCGGGGTACCTGCAAAACTATCACAATGTGATCACAAGTCTTTCTCAATGTGATCATCATCTTTACAAGTCTTTCCCAATGTGATCACAAGTAATTCAGAGGCATCACAAGTAATTTAGAGCATCACAAGGCATTAGTAGTTCAGTACATGAACAACTTTTACCAAGCACATCAATATGTACTGTATTTCATTGTGGAGTGATATACAGTATGTTACAGCAAAGAAACTGCTTAATCCACATGCCTCAGCTTATCAACAGTCATTACTTGTCAAATACAGAAGAAGGAACAATTTATTTGTGACATAGTTACAAATGATGACAGAATAAAGCAACACCCTGTACTAACCTAAAAACATATAATTAGAGCAACTTCATATTGTCTAAAATCCCCCTTTTCTTTTCTTTTTCTTTTTCACCTGAGGGCATGTAAATCATGTACACCTTTTTATCTATTAAAAAAAAACTGTAGACGCTTCCTTCAGTAAAAAAAAGGAACTATGGTAGTAGTGCCAGACCCATATTTTTAGGACTGATATTTAATCCATTGCTACAACTTGAGGTATATGTGTCAAGAACCCTCATGGCATGCTAACTGTCAAAAGGTCAGCCAACAAGGCAATGGCCTGAATGTCCTTATCATGGTATTAACCTAAACCAAAAAAAAATACCTCACTTATACGAGGGTTATATTTAACTTAACCTAGACAAGCTAGCTGTGGCACCATCCTAGGCTCACTAGGCCATGGTCCAACCCAGATATAAGATTCACCAATAGCATTGCACTAAACTACTGAAACTACTCCAAGTCCTACACTAAACTACTAAACTACTGAAACTACTCCAAGTCCTACACTAAACTACTAAACTACTGAAACTACTCCAAGTCCTACACTAAACTAGTTCGGGGAACAGTTTTTCCTAAAAACATATAATCTATAACAAATGGTTAATCTACTAAACTACTGAAACTACTCCAAGTCCTACACTAAACTACTGAAACTACTCCAAGTCCTCCACTAAACTAGTGAAACTACTGCAAGCAAACACGTAAAGAAGAGAGAAGAGAGAAGAAGAAAGAAGGTTTCAGTTAATTAATTTAAGGAGTGTACACTAAACTAAGCAAGTACTACTGCTTGCAAGTCCTACACTAAACTGAAAATGTTTCAGTTAATTATGCTACTCCAGTACTAACACAAATTATGCTACTCCAGTACTAACACAAGGAGTACAAGCATTTCACTCAAGGAAAATTGCACTCACAGAGCACTACTGACATTCCTCACTTGCCAGTTGCTACTACTGCAAGCACTAGTCACATTTTTTAGTTAAGCAGAGCACTAACAGAGTACAACAAGCATCACAGCAACAAGCACTGCAGATAGGGGAATCCATGGGTAGGAGGAGGATGCCATGGGTAGGAGGAGGATACCCTGGCGTGGTGTTGGCGACGGTGAGGGGCCCGTGGTCGGCGAGGATCTGGAGGAGGCGGCCCGCCGGAGATGGCCATGCACCTGGGGGAGGCCGGGGCGTCGGGGCGCGGGTGTCGAGGTCGGGGCGTCGGGGGCGCGGGCGGCGGCGGCGTAGCTCCGGGCGTCGAGGCCGGGGCTTCGGGGGCGAGGG
>LR738714.1:815435323-815459786 GCA_902687465.1 Secale cereale
TACTCCTACGAGGCAGGTGAAAAACTGCTCGATCTCCTCCTGACTTAGAGTGAAGCACGCGGGAGGGTAGTCATTTCCGGTCTTCTTGGTCTTTTTGCCTTTGCGACGACTTTCCGTGTCCTGCTTCGCCTCATCATCATCATCATCATCATGATCATCATATATAGCGTGAAGCTCCTGCCTGATGCCCATTGATTTCAAGTCTGCCCTTGCTTTCGGCCCATCTTTGGTCCTCTCTGGCATGTTGAGCAGGGTACCAAGCAGACTCTCGCACACGTTCTTCGTGATATGCATTACATCAAGGCTGTGAGGCACACGGTGGATCTTCCAGTACGGCAAGTCCCAGAAAACAGACCTCGTTTTCCATACCTTCAGCAGCGGCTCTGGCGCCTTTCGCTTCTTTCCCGGCTCTGGCGCCTTTTGCTTCTTTCCCGACAGTGGGCAATCTTTCCAATTTTTCAACAGCTCGTCTATTTCCACGCCGCTCCTCGTACGCGGGCGTCCTCGGGGTTCGGTTTCACCATCGAACAGATCCTTGCATTTTCTCCACATGTCATCGTCGCGAAGCCACCTTCGATGTCCCATGAACACGGTTTTCGAAGACCCTGGATCTCTATCTAGCTGGCGATACGTTGTGTCATCCATGCACCTGACGCATCCAGAAAATCCGTGGACCACCTGCCCCGCGACATATCCGTAACCGAGATAGTCGTGCACCGTCGTGAGCAGCGCGGCTCTCATAGGTAAATATTCTTTCTTTGCGGCGTCCCACGTATTGGCTGGCGTTTTCCACAGCGTGTCTAGCTCCTCTTTTAGCAGCCCCAGATACAGATTGATGTCGTTCCCTGGTTGTTTCGGTCCTTCAATTAGCATACTCATGTGAATGTACTTCCTCTTCATGCACAACCAGGGGGGAAGGTTGTACATCCACACAAACACAGGCCAGGTGCTATGTGTGCTTCTCTGGCTGCCAAACGGGTTGACTCCATCGGTGCTCGCGCCCAGCACGATGTTCCTTGGATCGTTCCCAAATTCTAGGTCTTCGAAGTTCAACACTTGCCACTGGCTCGCATCCTTAGGGTGACTCAGCATCTTGTCTTTTTTATCTATCTCCGGATCATTTGCGTCATCTTCTCGCTTCTTCTCCCCCCTATCCGCGTGCCAACGCAGGAGCTTTGCTACCTTAGGGTCCGCGAAATACCGCTGCAGACGAGGAGTGATCGGAAAGTACCACACCACTTTTCGAGCTTTCTTCCTCTTCTTGTATCGAGTGACGCCGCACACCGGACATATGGTAGACTCCGCGTGCTCGTCCCGATAAATGATGCAATTGTTCATGCACACATGGTATTTCACGTGCGGTAAATCCAGAGGACACACGATTTTCTTCGCCTCCTCCAAACTGGTGGGGCACTTGTTCCCCTTGGGAAGACGTTCGTGCCAGAATGACATGTTCTCGTCGAAGCATGCGTCGGTCATTTTGTGTTTTACCTTCATCTCCAGAGCCATGAGCGTTACTTTCAGGTGGGTATCCTCGGGCCTGCATCCTTCATACAATGGAGTAACCGCGTCTAACTCAAGTTGAGCATCTCCTGGGGATTCTTCGTCTTCTCGCCCGCCTGAGCCGCGGTGGTTGTCTTGCTGCCCTTCCTCATTTCTTGCCCGGCCCCCATGGACGACTTCGTAGTCATCTTCATCACCTTGCCACCGATATCCATCCATGAAACCACGCAAGAGCAGGTGGTCCCGCACTTGCCCGGAATCCGGGTCCGCAATAAGGCTCTTCAGCTTGCATCTTCGACACAGACATCTTATCTCCGTCTCGTTCTTTTGAAGCATCTCGGCCTTCGCGGACCTCAAAAACCTATTCACGATGCCTTCGGTCATCGTGCGCACCATGGTCGCCTGCGGGGTAGAGCAAAACGATATTTTAGAACCAAGAAAATTTTTGCCATGACTTTCCCTAAAAATAGGACAAAAATGAATGCTTAATACCAAAATTCTCACCGGAACGGAAATGAATCAACATTCCGGGAAAATATTGGCAACTATCGCATTTCGAATACGGGTACACCTCCAAACACAAACACATATGCAACACAACAAACCTATGCAACACCACAAACATACATAGATCTAGCTAGGCCATAAAAGTGCATGTGCACATTGTTGTATGGAGAACAACATAATATAGCTTCCCCCCATACTTACCTACCAAAACAAGGTAATTTAACCACTTAATTTGAATGAATATATGGTGGAAATGAGGTGAAAAAGAGGAGGGACCCGAGAGGAGAGGAGGTGGAGAGAATGAAGAAGTGGGGGGGGGGGAAGTGAGTGTGGTAGAGAGGCTGTCCAAAATATCTTGTTGCTGCCCGCATACTAATGGCGCACCAACAACAAATGCGCCATTAGTAATCAAGGTTACTAATGGCGCATTTACACTTGATGCGCCATTACAAGTTTTGCAAAAAAAAAACATACTAATGGCGCACTGTCGCATAGTGCGCCATTACTAGTTCAAACTAGTAATGGCGCACTCTGGGACAGTGCGCCATTAGTAGTTTTGTAAAAAAAGAATAAAAAATATCATAAAAAAGAGCATTAATGGCGCACTTTACTGCAGGTGCGCCATTACTATTTACAACTAGTAATGGCGCACTATGCATGGATGCGCCATTAGTATGTTTGGACAGGCGCGCTAGTTAAAAAAAACTTCTTGATACTAATGGCGCACTCTGGGCAAGGTGCGCCATTAGTAGTTCGAACAATAATGGCGTATCTGTTGCTGGTGCGCCATTAGTATCAATTCCATCTATAGCCCTTTTCCTAGTAGTGCTAATTGCGCGATGGCAGCGGCAGCGGACGGCGCTCAGATGCCGGTGACATCCTCTCTCTTCCATCCCGTGGTTCTTCCCTCCCCTCCCATGGTAGTACATCGCGCCGCCGTGCTCTACCCTCGATGGTCGCTCATGTGTCTGGTCAAGAAACTCGATGATACCTAGTTGCACGAAATCCACTCGAAGAAACTCGATGGGGTTGTCTTCAAAGTGGATTTTGAAAAAGCGTATGATAAGGTTAAATGGTCCTTCCTACAACAAGCCTTACGTATGAAGGGATTCAATGATACCTGGATATCTCAAGTGAATTCATTCATACAGAAAGGCAGTGTTGGGATAAAAGTCAATGATGACACTGGTCATTATTTCCAGACTCGTAAGGGACTAAGACAGGGAGACTCCATGTCTCGTGTGCTGTTTAATATCGTTGCGGATATGTTGGCAGTACTTATTAGTCGAGCTAAAGAGAGTGGCCAAGTAGGAGGTATCGTTCCCCACCTTGTAGAGGGGGGCGTCTCCGTCTTACAATACACAGATGATACTATTATTTTCATGGAACGCGATCTTGCAAAAGCTAGGAATATGAAGCTTATTTTATGCCTATTTGAGCAATTATCCGGACTCAAAATCAATTTCAATAAAAGCGAACTGTTCTGCTTTGGGAGAGCCTAAGAAGAACAAGATAATTACAGAAACTTATTTTGCTGTGAAATGGGATGCCTACCTTTTAGTTATCTAGGGATCCCAATTCACTATAGGCGGTTAACCATCAAAGAATGGAAATGTATAGAAGATAGATTTGAAAAGAAATTGAGCTGCTGGAAGGGCAAGCTCATGTCTTACGGAGGAAGGCTGGTGTTGATTAACTCGGTTTTTACAAGTTTACCAATGTTCCTCCTTTCTTTCTTTGAGGTACCGGTAGGGGTACGGAAAAGATTGGACTTTTACAGATCCCGTTTCTTCTGGCAAAGTGACGAGTCCAAGAAGAAATATAGACTGGCTAGATGGGATATTATGTGTAGACCCAAAGACCAGGGCGGGTTAGGGATTGAGAATTTAGAAGTAAAGAATAGATGTCTGCTTAGCAAATGGTTATACAGATTATCGATGGAGACCGACGGCATGTGGGTACAAATATTGCGGAATAAATACCTGCATTCTAAGACTTTGGCTCAGGTGAATGCAAGACCATCAGACTCACCATTTTGGAAAGGGTTAATGAAGACAAAAGTAACTTTCTTCCAACGGGTGAAGTTCCTAGTTGGTAATGGTACTTCTACTAGGTTCTGGGAGGACATTTGGCTAGGAGAGATGCCCCTAGCCTTACAATATCCTTCTCTTTATAATATTGTGCAACGTAAGGAAGATTATGTCGCCACAGTATTAAACTCAGTACCTCTTATTATCCAATTTAGGAGATCTCTTATAGGGGAACGTTGGAATGCTTGGTTACACCTGGTACGTAGGTTGATGGATGTTCAACTTTCAGATCAGGCGGATACAATTAGTTGGAAGTAAACCACGAATGGAGTATTCTCTGTCAAATCCATGTATTTGGACTTAATTGATTCCGGGCCATTGTCGAGGTCTTTGCACATATGGAAGATTAAAGTTCCACTCCGCATCAAGATCTTTATGTTGTTTGTCCATAAAGAAGTCATCTTGACCAAACATAATCTGTTGAAAAGGAATTGGGTAGGTCAATCTAGATGTTGTTTTTGTGATCAAAACGAGACAATCAAACACCTCTTTCTCGAATGTCCACTTGCAAAATTGTTATGGCGATCCATTCATATAGCTTTTAACGTTAATCCTCCAAGGAGTATAAGCATGTTATTTGGGACGTGGCTTAATGGAGTAAACATGCACATAGCTAAACATATCCGGATTGGGATATGTGCATTATTATGGGCTATATGGAACACTCGTGTCGTGGAATTAACACGGCAGATGTCCGGTTTAACGGACTTGATGATGGAACCATCGCACGGGTTAGCTTGAAAGGGTTCATGGCGCACAAAGGACACAAAGGGTTTTATACTAGTTCGGCCCCTTCGAGAAGGTAAAAGCCTACGTCTAGTTGGTTTGGTATTACTCGGGCGTCGGATTACAGGGAGCGGAATCGCTTGCCTGCGTCTCGACGGATTGATTGTTGCTTGTCCTTGAACCGGTGCCGGGTCGTCCCTTTATATAGAGGTGACGCCTGGTCCGGTTTACAGAGTCCCGAGGCCGTGTCAGGACCGGTTTTCCAATAAAACATTTATTGAAAAATCGCCCCTTTCATCAAACTAGTATAGAGAAATCCTCCATACTGGCAGACCAATCCTTGATACAGAAATCCAGAAGTGCTAAATATTATACAGGGTTGAGCTGAGGCTGCTCAACAATTTATTACAAGCACGCCAATATTATACATAGAGGCGGATATGACACAACTGGATATGGTGGCATAACTACTAACTCGTGGATATGGTGGTAGTGGATATGTCACAGCGGTGTGGGTGGCGTGACTCCAATATCTTACACTCATCAAGCGCCGGAGTGAGGCTTGATGATTTTATTATGGTGGCGGAAGCGTATATAATACAAGTGACCAACTCCAGGATCGCAAGGGACTGACTGGGACACCTCTAGGCGTCGGACTCGCTATCGAACTCTTCATCCATAAGATCGCCTTCGTCAACATCTGGCCAAATCAACAAGCCAGGTGAGTACTTTGAATGTACTCGCAAGACAGTTCGGACATAAGATATAACAAATGCAAACATGATGCATACGAGCAATAATGCACACGTGAGTAATTCAATTAGCACTACAATATATAAGAACAGCTAAAGACCGATCGGGTGTCTGAAGCGACGCCTCGAAAGGTAAAATAGAACAACATGCCGCAGTCGGACGTCGGGGCGACACCGCAGAAAGGGCTTATATCAAAAGTAAATAACAAGAATGCCACAGTCGGACGTCTGAGCGACATCACATAAAGGGCTTATATCAAAAGTAAACAACAAGAATGCCACAGTCGGACGTCTGAGCGACGTCACATAAAGGGCTTATATCAAAAGTAAATAACAAGAATGCCACAGTCGGATGTCTGAGCGACATCACATAAAGGGCTTATATCAAAAGGAAAAATTCGAGTAGTTCCTGGAGGTAGTACCATCCTAAGGAAATACTCAGCACATAAAAGTAAACAGGTTAGTCCATTCACAGAAGTATCATTCAACCGGGTTTTACCCTTATCAGAAATATTAATTCTACAGAGACTGACACTGAGACTGACACGGATCTGCTAACCAACGTCCTTGTCCAAGGACTTGATCATGCGAATGGTTTTGACTCTGCAGAGTTTGTACCTTACCACAGCCAACGGATTTCAGTAGTCACCAAGGACTAGTTCCATTCACGGTATTTTAGAAGAAAACACATCTAACCAGTACACACCCATTCCACATTCCGTTGCTGGGAATCACCCTAGGCAACGTTCAAGAAAAACTCCTGAGGCGGGGAGGACACTCCTCGAATAGCATGGGATCAAATTTATATTCGCGCGCTCTAAGGGGTGCCCCCCTCTCGGTCCCAACCGGAAACACCCATGCCCCCTGACCGGATGACGGCTTTAATCCAGGGCCATGGAACCTTCATCACGGCCTCTCTATTTGGTGTGTACCGAGAAAGAGGTTTGCAACTTACTAAACCGTATTCTTTTAAAGAAAACATGTGGCAGCACAAAAAAAAAAAGAAAGGACGGGATCGAGACTTGATCCACGTCGACATCGGAGTTAAACAATTGTTATAGAACTGGCATGCTCCAACAATACCAGCCTGCAACCTATCATGCTCCAACATGACCAGGTTGTTTCTCCATATTAGGGTCTCATCAAGTTTGTAGCTCACTTGCAACTCATCTTGCATGAAATATAACATTCAACAATGCTTATATGAATATGCCATAGGAAAGACCACACCAGCAAACATGAAGTACACCCATCATATCAAAAGTTCAAACATGCTTGCCTGGTTCGGAGTAGTCGGAGTCTAGTTCGGCGAAGTTTGCGGCTCCGTCACCCCCGTCGGTATCTACGGTATAAAAAGAAATCGAATACTACGTAAATACGTGCATGCGCAAAAGTGTTCCAAATATTTTTCAAATAAATATGATAAAAAAACTAGACAGAATTATGAAGATGACAGAAAAAGAATCAACTAAAAATCCTTTTTAGTTTAAAAGTTATAAAGAAAACAGACCCAGGGGCTAGTCTGTAATAAAACAGAAACTACCCAGGGGTTAGTTTGAATAAACAGAAAACGCTTCGGATGAAAATACGCCGAACCAAATGGAAAGCGCACTTTGCCCGAAGGCGTTTTCAGAAAACGGTTCGAATAAAAAGAGGAAGCTGACAGGGGGGGCCCGCATGTCAGGTTTAAAAGAGGGGAACAGAGTCGCCGGCGCCAGAGGCCTGCGGTGATCGCCGGCGACGAACTACTGCGAGGCAGAGGGAGGGGGAGGTACCGGCGTGCTCAGGAGGCTCTTCCGCGTCGGTGGGTGGTGGAAGTGACCGAAGGGAGGCACCACAACGACGGCGACTTCCTCGACGGCGGACGGCGGCGTCGGGCGATGGTGGATCTCACCGGACGGGGCTTCTGGCTACGAATTAAAGCTTGGGTTAGACCAGGTGGTGGACTAGGAGGCTGCTGACCGAGTTTGAGGAGCTGGGATGCTCTCACCAGAGCGGAGCTTGCCGGAGCCCGAAGCGGATCGGGGCGGCCGGAGTCGGGGAAGAAGACCCTCCCGAGGCCCCCTGAGTGGTTTTGGCGAGGCTGAGGTGAGGTGTGGGTGGCGCGGTGGCTTCACAACGTCTCTGGAGCCCTATTTATAGGCGGGCGAGGGAGGTGCCGCGGACGGAGTATCTCTGGCGAGGGATTACGGCGAGGCAGGGGTCGGACAGGAAGTTTAGGTGGCTGGGCATCTTCAGTGCGGTCCACTGGCTCCATTCCATGCCTAAGTTTGATCGTAACCGGCCTGCTCCGCTGTTTCAACGGAACGGCGCATCACGGGCTCGTCGGCGGCAGAGAGCGCGCTCTGCGCTACTCAGGCCACGGCGACGGTTCTGCAGCGCGCTCTGAGAGAGAAGAGGGACACGCGGAGGCCACCGGTGGCTTGGACGGTGCGGAGCGGCGCCGTGTTGCAGGGCTCATCCCTGTTGGCCGCCACGGGCGGTACTGTCGCCGCTGCACTCGCCGGAGACGACGGGACAGCTCAGCACCGACGCCCACGTCCAGCCAACCAACCTAGCGGCGCACGGATAAGAAGAAGGAACAGGGCGCAAGAGGCCAAGCGAGCAACTGGCGAGTTTGGCGACGATGACTGAAGAAATCGACACTGAAGACTGAAGTTCAATACTGAATTACTGAAACTCAGCAGTAACAGTGCAAGAAAGGTGTTTGATGAAATGTTGGATGCATGTGGAGAATTTTCCTTGAGCTGGGACTTGGTGAGGGGGTCTCTTGATGCATCTGGGGGCTGTATGAATTTCCTCAGAATTTTTGGAAGGAAGAAAGAATGAATTTCACCAAAAATGACAAATCTGCTCCAAACTTGCAGCAAGTATATTTTGAAAATTTTGAACTGATGACCAGTAGGTCTTGATGGATATGAGTTGAGGGTACTAAGGACTAGCCCTAGGAATTTATTTGGAGCCAGGATTCAAAAGAGATCTAGTAGTTCCTTTGTAAACCACTAGGGTCCAAATAAATGACAGAAAAATATTTTGTGGTTTAAATAAATAGAAATAAAATCTAGAGGAAGTTGAAACTTGCTGGAATTGATGCTTAACCTGACCCCAAGGTAGGGAAGAGGGTTTTGGAAGGAAGTTATCCACATAGGTCATGGTAAGAGAGCATCTTTGAATAGGGAGGGATAAATCCAAGGATTTAAAAGAATTCTTTTTAACAAAAGAAATAGTAAAAATGATCCAAGAGTAATTGTGTTGAACCAACACAAGTTGAAAGACCCTCAAGACCAGAATCAAAAATTGAGAAGGGCTCAAAAAGATTTGTCAGAAGCAAAAATTTGGGAAGGAGGGTCTCTCAAAATGAAAATTTCAAATAACCTCCTTTAAATCAATTAAAGAATTTGGTAAAAACCAAACCAAAAATTTTGGGGTGTTACAACACCCACCCCCTTAGGAAAAATCTCGTCCCCGAGATTCCAGCTGATCCTCAAATAGGTGTGGGTACTCTGTTCGAAGAAAATCCTCTCTCTCCCAAGTTGCTTCATCTTCGGTGTGGTTGCTCCACTGAACCTTGAAGAATTTAATTGTCTTCTGACGGGTCCTCCTTTCAGACTCCTCCAATATTTTTACTGGACGTTCCCTGTATGTGAGGTCCGGTTGCACGTCAATGTTCTCATGAGATACACGCTTTTCTGGGTTGCTTACACACTTCCTCAATTGTGATATGTGGAACACGTCATGGACGTCAGATAGTTCTTTGGGTAGGTCTAGCTGGTAGGCTACTGTGCCTCTTCGTGCAGTCACACGGAAAGGTCCAATAAAACGTGGTGCTAGCTTTCCCTTGATTTTGAATCGCTGCAGGCCCCGCATAGGGGATACTCTTAGATACACATAGTCACCGGGTTCAAAACTGACTTCACGATGTTTCTGGTCATAATAACTCTTTTGTCTGCTCTGGGCTGTCTTGAGTTGGTCCCTGATTAATTTAACCTTCTCCTCAGCTTCTTTGAGCATGTCTGGGCCGAAGATACGGCTGTCTCCTGTCTCTGACCAATTTAATGGGGTACGGCATCTTCGCCCATACAAAGCTTCAAAAGGTGCCATCTGTAGACTGGATTGGTAACTGTTGTTGTATGCGAACTCGGCATATGGTAAGCTTTCTTCCCAGCTGGTTCCATAAGTGAGAACACATGCTCTCAGCATGTCCTCTAAAATTTGGTTCACACGTTCGGTCTGTCCTCCAGTCTGGGGATGGTATGCCGTGCTGAATACTAGTTGAGTTCCCAGAGCTTGTTGCAAATGATCCCAAAATCTAGAGACGAATTGAGTGCCTCTGTCGGATATTATGGTCCTTGGAACTCCATGTAGACAAACAATACGGGAGAGATAAAGCTTGGCAAGCTTCTGTGTGGTGTGGGTTGTCTTTACCGGAATAAAATGTGCCACCTTGGTCAACCTATCTGTGATGACCCATATGGCATCATTTCCGTGTCGTGACTGAGGTAGTCCAACAATAAAATCCATTCCAACCTCATCCCATTTCCATTCAGGTATCTTGTTTGGATGTAATAGTCCTGCTGGTTTTTGGTGCTCGGCTTTAATGCGCTGACATGAATCACAACAGGCAATGAATGTGGCTATATCCCTCTTCATACCGTGCCACCAAAATCTTTCCTGAATGTCCTTGTACATTTTTGTTCCTCCAGGGTGGATGGAATATGGAGCGGTATGGCCTTCGGTCAAAATTTGTTGTTTGAGGTCTTCTATATTTGGTACGCAAAGCCTGTCCCTGTACCATAGTATTCCCTCACTGTCTACGACAAATTCCGAGGCTTTGCCCAGATTCACTTTTCTTTTTATGCCTTCGATGCTGGGGTGTCCATGCTGGGCTTTCTTAATTTGTTCCATTAGGGTGGGATGTATTTCTAAATTTGATATAAAGCCTTCAGTGACCAACACCATGTTGAGTTTGGCAAATTCCCTCTGAAACTCAGGTCTCAAATTTTGTGCACTGTCGTTGCTTGAGCTTGGATTGCGGCTGAGGGCATCTGCCACTACATTTGCCTTTCCTGGGTGGTAGTGAATGCCAACATCATAGTCTTTTACTAATTCCAACCAGCGTCGTTGACGCAAATTGAGTTCTGGTTGAGTGAAAATATATCTGAGGCTTTTATGGTCTGTATATATTTCACAACGATTTCCCAGCAAAAAGTGCCTCCATTCTTTGAGTGCATGAATAACTGCCGCTAATTCCAAATCATGAGTGGGGTAGTTTTCTTCATGCTTCCGCAGTTGCCTGGAAGCATATGCGACTACTTTGCCTTCTTGCATTAATACGCATCCGAGGCCTTTCCGGGACGCGTCACAATATACTTCAAAATCTTTGTGTATGTCCGGTGTGACCAATACTGGGGCTGTTGTTAATCTCTTTTTGAGTTCTTGAAAGCTTTTCTCACAATCTTCAGTCCATACAAATTTCTTATCTTTCTTGAGTAGCTGTGTCATAGGTTTCGCTATGGTGGAGAATCCCTCAATAAATCTTCTGTAATATCCAGCCATTCCCAGAAAGCTTCGCACTTCGGTTACGTTGGTTGGTGGTCTCCAGTCGAGTACGGCCTTGACCTTTTCTGGGTCCACGGCAACGCCTTCTTGGGTTAATACGTGGCCCAAAAAAACCAACCTGTTTTAGCCAAAATTCACATTTACTGAATTTGGCGTATAATTGATGCTTCCTTAATTCTCCTAGCACAATTCTGAGATGTTCAGCATGTTCTTCTGGTGTTTTGGAATATACCAAAATGTCATCAATGAACACCACAACGAATTTGTCCATAAATTTCATGAATACTTTGTTCATGAGGTGAACAAAATATGCGGGGGCGTTCGTCAGTCCAAACGGCATCACTGTAAATTCATATAACCCGTATCTGGAAGTGAATGCTGTTTTAGGGATATCTTCTGTCCGTACTTTTAATTGATGATATCCCGACCTTAAATCAATTTTTGAGAAAACCTTGGCTTGTGCAAGCTGGTCAAATAAATCATTTATCCGTGGCATCGGATATTTGTTTTTTGATGGTAACCATGTTGAGGGCTCGATAGTCTATGCATAATCTCAGTGTCCCGTCCTTTTTCTTGGCAAATAATACTGGCGAACCCCAAGGTGAGGAGCTGGCCCGGATAAATCCTTTGTCCAGTAATTCTTTTATTTGCTTCTTCAATTCTACCAACTCGGACGGTGCCATTCTATAAGGTTTCTTGTAAATAGGAGTGGTTCCAGGTGCTAGTTCAATACTGAATTCTATTTCTCGGTCTGGCGGCATGCCTGGTAGCTCTTCAGGGAATACATCAGGAAACTCACATACCACTGGAACTTTATTTAAATCTGATATATCAACCTTGTTCAACCTAGGTCGCAATGATACTGGTCTTTCTTGGGCTGCGATTTTTACTGTCTTCCCGTGGTGATGAGTGAGGATCACAGTCCGATTGAAACAATCGATAAATCCCTTGTTGGTGGTTAACCAGTCCATTCCTAGGATAACATCCAGTCCCTTATTTTCCAATACAATGAGGTTTGCTTGAAACTTTAATCCTTCAAGCTCAATGACCACACCTCGGCAATAACTTTGGGTGATTTGCTTAATCCCGGGGGACTTGATGGTCAGAGAATTTTCCAAGGGAAGAATCGGAAAACCATGTTGCAAAGCAAATTTCTTCGAAATGAACGAATGAGAAGCTCCAGAATCAAACAAAACCGTGGCAGGTATTGTGTTGACAGGAAACGTACCGAGTACGATATCCGGAGCATTTTGCGCTTCTTCCTTGGTCACATGGTTCACGTGACCCTTCTTGTGATTGTTGCTGGGATTGAAGTTGTTACGCTTTGGAGCTGAATTATTCCCGCCATTGTTTGTCTTGGGGCCGAGTTTCTTGGCTTTGGGCATTGCTTGGCATAGTGTCCTTCCTCTCCACAAGCGAAGCAAGTAACGCCTGGGTGATACGTAAAATCTTTATCCCTTGCATGAAAATTCTTGTTTGAGCATGGAACACTGGTTGCGGATTTGTTTGCCTCATTTTTCCGAAAATCGGTCTTGTTCCGGTTGTTGCGGGATTGAGAAGTCTTGTCCCGCTTGCGCTTGCGAAAGTCCTCCAAGCTGCGACGTTCATTCTCCAAGGTGATTGCTTTGTCCACAAGAGTTTTGAAATCTGGAAACGTGTGTACGACCAGTTGGCATTTAAGTGCTGGTGCCAGACCGTCCAGAAATTTTTCCATCTTTTTATTTTCAGTCATACGTTCCTCGTTGGCATAACGAGATAGTTGAGTAAACTGGCTATTGTACTCAGTTACTGACATGCTCCTCTGCTTGAGGTCATCAAACTCTCTCTTCTTAATCTTCATAATACTTCTGGGAATGTGTGCTCCACGAAAATTTTCCTTAAACTCCTCCCAGGTGATGTTGTTTTCATTGGGGTGCATATGTAGAAAATTTTCCCACCACGATGCAGCTGCTCCAGTAAGGTAGTGAGGTGCATAAAGTACTTTCTCACGGTCTGAACATTGTGCGATAATTAATTTCCTCTCAATGTCTCGAAGCCAGTCATCAGCCTCAAGGGGTTTATCCGTGTGGGAGAACGTCGGGGGACGCGTCTTTTGTAGTTCAGCCAACTTGGAATGCTGCTGGTATGGTTCACGGTGATTTCTCATGTTGATAATATGGTTCATCATTTCTTGATGTTGCTGCTGGCTTTGCTCATAAAGGCGGCATACTTGAGAAAGTGCTGCTTCACTGTTTTGCTGACTTGACTGCCCCTGTGTGAAATCGTTACTTGCCTGGGTGCCATTATTTTCTTCCGGCGGGCTTCGCATGGAACGAGTCCAGGGACGATGCATTTTCCACTCTGGTGTATTTTGCAGAACTCATGAGAAAAACCGAGTAGTAAAAACAAATAAAAAAGACAGAAGTTTTAAAACTCCAAGATTTTTCAAGAAAACACTTGATTGCGCAAGGAGAAGGACCGCTCAGTATCTTACAATCAAGCCATAATTATACAATACTTCACTCAGGATGTGTGTACACATTCCTGACCTGTTATTTAGGCTAGTGCACTTCTCCCAGTCCCTACATGATGCGCACACAAACTACTTCTCACCAAGCCTATGTACATATAAAACATATCATACAAGCAGGTACATCGCACGGCTGCTCGGCGCACTCAGTCGGAGATGGTAAATACTTCCTTCGGCCTGCCGAGGGTAAGCCCCAGTGCTGCTGGGGACTCAACTTCTTCCTCACTAATAGGCTCCAGGCGCGGGGTACTAGGTCGTGCGGTTGAAATGGGAGTGGTAGGCAGTGCAGCACGAACTGGGGTAGGAGCAATGACTTGGTCAAACTCCTCAGTGGTAGGTAGGCGGCGAGCGGTGGCTCGGATGGCAGGTGCATAGGATGATGAGGACGAGATGTATGACAGTGGTGGTGCTGTATGGAGCAGCTCCCTCCTGTTGGCAACACAGCCCTGAACTGAATCCATACGGGCAGCCACCAAGTCGTCCACGAGGTTATCAAATGCTGCCTCAAGAGCCTTGAGATACTCAACAAGCATCTCAATAGCATCATCTCGTTCTCCCCTAGTGCAAGCGAATGCATAGTGACAAGTGTACGGCACGTGGCAGGGGAGGTAGCGGTAGCGACGAGCCTTCATCGAAGGAAGAGCATCCCGGAGACGTGCTATTGCCTCACGGGCCGCCATCTGCATGGCATGCTTCTCTGTAGGCATGGCCCTCCCAACAAATCGGAAGCGGCGTAATTCAGAACGCCCTCCCTTGAATTGCACCGCAGCCTGGTGCATAGACACGCTGTCGCTGATCTTGTGCTCGTAGAGTGTGAACTCTGGACGAGTCCATGGCCCGATCGCGATCTTGACGATGGAGGCGAGGAGTTTGATAAACCCCTCAGGCACGTTGGCGAACACCTGCGATTCGCAGTCGCGGCTGGCCATCTACAAAAGTAGACAAAAATTCCAGATAGTCAAATCATAAATTTATGATGACTAACAGAAAAATTGCTACAATTGCAATATGCTAAAACAGCACCTATTACGCTAATAACCGATTAGCGAGCGCACCTAGTGGCTTCCTACAGTCAGCCTGGCTCTGATACCAAGGTTGTCAGGACCGGTTTTCCAATAAAACATTTATTGAAAAATCGCCCCTTTCATCAAACTAGTATAGAGAAATCCTCCATACTGGCAGACCAATCCTTGATACAGAAATCCAGAAGTGCTAAATATTATACAGGGTTGAGCTGAGGCTGCTCAACAATTTATTACAAGCACGCCAATATTATACATAGAGGCGGATATGACACAACTGGATATGGTGGCATAACTACTAACTCGTGGATATGGTGGTAGTGGATATGTCACAGCGGTGTGGGTGGCGTGACTCCAATATCTTACACTCATCAAGCGCCGGAGTGAGGCTTGATGATTTTATTATGGTGGCGGAAGCGTATATAATACAAGTGACCAACTCCAGGATCGCAAGGGACTGACTGGGACACCTCTAGGCGTCGGACTCGCTATCGAACTCTTCATCCATAAGATCGCCTTCGTCAACATCTGGCCAAATCAACAAGCCAGGTGAGTACTTTGAATGTACTCGCAAGACAGTTCGGACATAAGATATAACAAATGCAAACATGATGCATACGAGCAATAATGCACACGTGAGTAATTCAATTAGCACTACAATATATAAGAACAGCTAAAGACCGATCGGGTGTCTGAAGCGACGCCTCGAAAGGTAAAATAGAACAACATGCCGCAGTCGGGCGTCGGGGCGACACCGCAGAAAGGGCTTATATCAAAAGTAAATAACAAGAATGCCACAGTCGGACGTCTGAGCGACATCACATAAAGGGCTTATATCAAAAGTAAATAACAAGAATGCCACAGTCGGACGTCTGAGCGACATCACATAAAGGGCTTATATCAAAAGGAAAAATTCGAGTAGTTCCTGGAGGTAGTACCATCCTAAGGAAATACTCAGCACATAAAAGTAAACAGGTTAGTCCATTCACAGAAGTATCATTCAACCGGGTTTACCCTTATCAGAAATATTAATTCTACAGAGACTGACACTGAGACTGACACGGATCTGCTAACCAACGTCCTTGTCCAAGGACTTGATCATGCGAATGGTTTTGACTCTGCAGAGTTTGTACCTTACCACAGCCAACGGATTTCAGTAGTCACCAAGGACTAGTTCCATTCACGGTATTTTAGAAGAAAACACATCTAACTAGTACACACCCATTTCACATTCCGTTGCTAGGA
The DNA here is from genome assembly GCA_902687465.1 of Secale cereale. Classification (NCBI taxonomy): domain Eukaryota; kingdom Viridiplantae; phylum Streptophyta; class Magnoliopsida; order Poales; family Poaceae; genus Secale; species Secale cereale. The sequence goes on from LR738714.1 coordinate 815,451,237, forward strand.
ATCACCCTAGGCAACGTTCAAGAAAAACTCCTGAGGCGGGGAGGACACTCCTCGAATAGCATGGGATCAAATTTATATTCGCGCGCTCTAAGGGGTGCCCCCCTCTCGGTCCCAACCGGAAACACCCATGCCCCCTGACCGGATGACGGCTTTAATCCAGGGCCATGGAACCTTCATCACGGCCTCTCTATTTGGTGTGTACCGAGAAAGAGGTTTGCAACTTACTAAACCGTATTCTTTTAAAGAAAACATGTGGCAGCACAAAAAAAAGAAAGGACGGGATCGAGACTTGATCCACGTCGACATCGGAGTTAAACAATTGTTATAGAACTGGCATGCTCCAACAATACCAGCCTGCAACCTATCATGCTCCAACATGACCAGGTTGTTTCTCCATATTAGGGTCTCATCAAGTTTGTAGCTCACTTGCAACTCATCTTGCATGAAATATAACATTCAACAATGCTTATATGAATATGCCATAGGAAAGACCACACCAGCAAACATGAAGTACACCCATCATATCAAAAGTTCAAACATGCTTGCCTGGTTCGGAGTAGTCGGAGTCTAGTTCGGCGAAGTTTGCGGCTCCGTCACCCCCGTCGGTATCTACGGTATAAAAAGAAACCGAATACTACGTAAATACGTGCATGCGCAAAAGTGTTCCAAATATTTTTCAAATAAATATGATAAAAAAAACTAGACAGAATTATGAAGATGACAGAAAAAGAATCAACTAAAAATCCTTTTTAGTTTAAAAGTTATAAAGAAAACAGACCCAGGGGCTAGTCTGTAATAAAACAGAAACTACCCAGGGGTTAGTTTGAATAAACAGAAAACGCTTCGGATGAAAATACGCCGAACCAAATGGAAAGCGCACTTTGCCCGAAGGCGTTTTCAGAAAACGGTTCGAATAAAAAGAGGAAGCTGACAGGGGGGGCCCGCATGTCAGGTTTAAAAGAGGGGAACAGAGTCGCCGGCGCCAGAGGCCTGCGGTGATCGCCGGCGACGAACTACTGCGAGGCAGAGGGAGGGGGAGGTACCGGCGTGCTCAGGAGGCTCTTCCGCGTCGGTGGGTGGTGGAAGTGACCGAAGGGAGGCACCACAACGACGGCGACTTCCTCGACGGCGGACGGCGGCGTCGTGCGATGGTGGATCTCACCGGACGGGGCTTCTGGCTACGAATTAAAGCTTGGGTTAGACCAGGTGGTGGACTAGGAGGCTGCTGACCGAGTTTGAGGAGCTGGGATGCTCTCACCAGAGCGGAGCTTGCCGGAGCCCGAAGCGGATCGGGGCGGCCCGAGTCGGGGAAGAAGACCCTCCCGAGGCCCCCTGAGTGGTTTTGGCGAGGCTGAGGTGAGGTGTGGGTGGCGCGGTGGCTTCACAACGTCTCTGGAGCCCTATTTATAGGCGGGCGAGGGAGGTGCCGCGGACGGAGTATCTCTGGCGAGGGATTACGGCGAGGCAGGGGTCGGATAGGTAGTTTAGGTGGCTGGCCATCTTCCGTGCGGTCCTCTGGCTCCATCCCATGCCTAAGTTTGATCGTAACCGGCTTGCTCCGCTGTTTCAACGGAACGGCGCATCACGGGCTCGTCGGCGGCAGAGAGCGCGCTCTGCGCTACTCAGGCCACGGCGACGGTTCTGCAGCGCGCTCTGAGAGAGAAGAGGGACACGCGGAGGCCACCGGTGGCTTGGACGGTGCGGAGCGGCGCCGTGTTGCAGGGCTCATCCCTGTTGGCCGCCACGGGCGGTACTGTCGCCGCTGCACTCGCCGGAGACGACGGGACAGCTCAGCACCGACGCCCACGTCCAGCCAACCAACCTAGCGGCGCACGGATAAGAAGAAGGAACAGGGCGCAAGAGGCCAAGCGAGCAACTGGCGAGTTTGGCGACGATGACTGAAGAAATCGACACTGAAGACTGAAGTTCAATACTGAATTACTGAAACTCAGCAGTAACAGTGCAAGAAAGGTGTTTGATGAAATGTTTGATGCATGTGGAGAATTTTCCTTGAGCTGGGACTTGGTGAGGGGGTCTCTTGATGCATCTGGGGGCTGTATGAATTTCCTCAGAATTTTTGGAAGGAAGAAAGAATGAATTTCACCAAAAATGACAAATCTGCTCCAAACTTGCAGCAAGTATATTTTGAAAATTTTGAACTGATGACCAGTAGGTCTTGATGGATATGAGTTGAGGGTACTAAGGACTAGCCCTAGGAATTTATTTGGAGCCAGGATTCAAAAGAGATCTAGTAGTTCCTTTGTAAACCACTAGGGTCCAAATAAATGACAGAAAAATATTTTGTGGTTTAAATAAATGGAAATAAAATCTAGAGGAAGTTGAAACTTGCTGGAATTGATGCTTAACCTGACCCCAAGGTAGGGAAGAGGGTTTTGGAAGGAAGTTATCCACATAGGTCATGGTAAGAGAGCATCTTTGAATAGGGAGGGATAAATCCAAGGATTTAAAAGAATTCTTTTTAACAAAAGAAATAGTAAAAATGATCCAAGAGTAATTGTGTTGAACCAACACAAGTTGAAAGACCCTCAAGACCAGAATCAAAAATTGAGAAGGGCTCAAAAAGATTTGTCAGAAGCAAAAATTTGGGAAGGAGGGTCTCTCAAAAGGAAAATTTCAAATAACCTCCTTTAAATCAATTAAAGAATTTGGTAAAAACCAAACCAAAAATTTTGGGGTGTTACAGGCCGGCTCATAATCGTGTCCGCCTCGGTCTCTGCTCTTCCTTTCTTATTTCTTAAGTTACATCTCTCTGGCGGTTGACAAACCGTATTTCTATACATGGGCCCTGAAATCTTATGGGCCATGATCTCTACTAATAATAAATTAAGTACGATATAGTTAAGCCGGTTTACAATATCCGGTTTATACCTATTAACCATATCCCTGACATTAGGCCCCAGAATGATTTGAACTTGTTCATATCAGTCTCCATCGTCTTCTGCAACTTCTCTTCTGTCTTCATTTTTTGTAAACCGGCTCTGACGTCATCTTCCAAAATCATTAAAGTCTGACAATGACATCAGCTCCGCATTTAACGCCGCGAGCTGTACTGTAGCTTGTTTTTAATGGTTATCCCGAGAATCGAGGCGTTCAACGGATCTTTATCCGATTTTTCTCCCTTGATTACCGCACCTGTCGTTTCATATCTGCCTCTCTGTCTATAAATAGTGCCGCCCCTCCTCATTCTTCCTTCTCGCTTCTTCTTCCTCCTTCCGCTTTCTGACCCGCAAATCTCCATTGCTGCTCGAGCTCAAGAACGCTCCGACGACCGCAGGATCTTCAGCCTTTGACCGGCCGCTGCATCAACCTGAACCTTGACCAGATTTTCTCCGCCGCCGATTCTCACTGTCCCTGGTACGTTCATCCACCTCTCAGTAGATCTGTGTTCGCCGTTGCTTCGCCCGTGTTCTTCCGCCATTAGGGCTGTCGATGAAGCTCTTGTCCCTTCGTAGATCTTAGTACATAAAAACCTTGTAATCTTTAGGCCTTAATCTGTAGGTCTCTCTCTCAGCACCAGATTAGATCTCACTATAATAACCATGTAGTTTTATCCATCCCACCATTAGAGCTTCTGCTTTTTAGAACTCCGCCATTAGAGCTCCACCATTAGAACCTTCTGTACTAGTTCCGCATATTTAGCTGTTGCACTTTGCCCCTTAAATCTTGTTGTTTTTACTTCCGCCGTTTGCCTGCTTTAGATCTCCTTTTTATGCATCTCCTATGAACTCATCTGCCCTAAATTGGACCTCTGTAGATTTTCCATGCAATTTTTCGTTTCTTTATCTCCGTATGCTCAGATCTATTTTTCCTTAGCAACGCGTTGAAAACTTGTTTTTCTCTTCAATAGACCTACTAAATATGCTCCGGTTTAGATCATCATGTCATAAACCGGAAATGATGTAACCTGATATAATAACTTTAAACGATTCCCCTTCAACTGCCATTTAAACCGGAAATGATAAAACTCTGTTTCATAATTACCGGTTTAACCTTGCCAAACAATTCTCCATTTTAACCATTGCATATCATGATCATATTCCGGATCATTACTCTTTCATAATCCGTCTTTGCACTTTTCTCTTCTTCAGTACTTTGCTCAAATGGCCAAGCAATATGTTTCGTGCGACTGGGTTCGTTCTGTTGTAACTGAAGAGGATTTAGTCAAACTATCAAGCATTGGTACGTTAGGTCCTCAGGCTGAATTGAAATGGCGCGCTCCGGGTAATGAGTGTCCTCCCGCTCCTAGGTCCGGGGAAGTGATTGTATTTCTGGATCACATCTCTAGGGGTTTCTCTCCCCCCGGTTCAAAATTTTTCCGGGATGTCCTTGCCACCTTCCAGCTGCATCCACAGGATATTGGACCGAACTCCGTTTCCAATATTTGTGATTTCCAAGTTTTCTCTGAAGCTTATCTGCAAGAAGAGCCTTCGGTTGATCTTTTTCGGGATTTCTTCCACGCAAACCGGCGTACTGAATTCACCAGCGGGCCTCACCAAGAGCTTGGTGGTATCAGTATTCAGAAAAGGAGGGATGTAGTTTTCCCTCACGCCTCCTTGCACACTCATCCAAAGGACTGGAACAAGTCCTGGTTTTACTGCATAGACACATCTCCTGAAGGTGAAAACCCTTTGCCGGGTTATCGTGAAACTCGTATCCCGGCAAATCACCCCTTGCCGCAACGATTAAGCGCTGCTGAACGGATCCCATTTTCTCCTCAACTCTCTAAGCTGAGGGCCTTCATAGCGAACGGCCTGATTGGCACAGATTTTCTTCGCTGCTGGTTATCATGGAGTATCCTTCCCTTAAGCCGGCGCCCTGATTTGATGTGCAATTACTCCGGTAAATCGGATGACCCTCAGAGATTTTCTAAGGATAAGTTGTCTGAATCGGAAGTAATTGAACCGGCCAAGAAGATTGTTAATCCTGCTCTAACAGACTGCACCAAGGTTGGCTTGGCCCCATACTTCAAGAAAAACAAGCAGCCTGAGGTAAATGTCTTTAACTTGTACTTTATAAACCGTCCTCTTTGAACCGTCTTTTACTTGCCTTCCCTTTTTTCATTTAGGCTGATGATCCTTTCTGGAGGAGGAAACCTCAAGAAAAACCTGCAAGGCAAACTCGCTGAAAGACTCCTGCAAATAAGAAAAGGAAAGCCGCCGTTGATGCCGGTTCTCCTTCTGAAGATGATGATCCGGACTCCGAGGTACGCTTTACTCCGGTTTACATTTGCCTTTATATACTTGTTCATATCTCTAATGATGCCCTTTTCACAGGATCCACTCGAAGGTGATAACCCGGCGGAGATTGAGGTAACCCTTATTTCTTCCAATTCAGAACCCCCTCCTCAAAAGAACCGTCGGACTGTTAGAAAGTATCAATTTTCTCATCCTTATGCTAAGTTGGATCCCAATTTTAATTTGAAGAAACAACAGCACGAAGCCTTGCGCCAGACCACTCGCCATAGCGGCTTGGCAGTGGAATCCTCTGGAATTTCACTAACTCCGGCTCGAAAACGCCGCGCTGAGGTGATGCTCTCTCCAACTCTTCTTCACCCCAAGGCCGGTCTTATCAGAAAACCACTTAAACCGACTGATCCTGATTATCAGGAAACTCCACTGTCTTCATCTGGCGAATCAACTGCGACACAGCTTCCACCTTTGAAGACTGTCCCAGGGTAATTCTCTTTACTTCTTCCGGTTTACAATCTTCTTTTTCTTTATAATGCTGACTTATCTTTGCTTGTTTTTCCAGCAAACCGAAACCCAGCAAAAGAGCTAAGGGTAAGAAGCCTGTTGCTGACCCTTCTACTGATGAACCAGTTATTGAGCCGTCAACAACTATCCCTCCTGAAAATACTCCTGTCACTCTGGTTCAAGAACCTGTTCTTGATATTCCTGCCACTGATGCTGCCCAAGATCCACCAAGTCCGGCCCGGGTTAGCTCTCCTCAAGTTAATCCAGGATCTCCTGATCCGGCCCAAGCTGAAGTCACACCTCCCAATGCACCTACTTCTCCTGACGTTGTGGTTACTGGTGCTGCTTATGTTGCACCAGCCAAACCCACCGTTTTAGCAAAGCATACTGCTAAAGCGGAGAAAGTAACTCAGGAAAAGGGGAAATGGAGTACAGACTTATCCAGTCTTTCGAGCATGAGTGCTCAAGACATTTATTCCGGATATTTGAGCCGGCTCCACAGTAGCCGGGATTTTGAAGCCAGCTTAGTAAATATGATGAGAGAAAAATACGAAGTAAGTGTTCCTGTTCTGACTTCGTTTTATTTTGACGCATCTTTATCTTCTAACAGCCCCCAAGTTCCGGTTTATCTTCTTCATTGAAGGTAATCCGGAACTTTGTAGTTTTTAACTGCTGATCCGTACATTAGCCCCCAAGTATCAAGTAGATAACTTGGTTATGTAGTTGATACTTGTAGAAATTGTCTCTGATGTTTTACTTCAACTGCCATTAGCCCCCAAGTGTCAAGTATACAACTTGCTTGTATGCTTGAGACTTGTAATTTCTAATCTTACCTTTGAACTTTTGTCTACAGGCTGAGCTGAACCGGAATGCTGTGGAAAACAGTGAGCTTCGAAGCCGGCTTATAGAGACTGAGGCAGCCGCTTCAAAGGCGAAGAAAGAACTTCAAGTCAGTTTAAAAACTGCCGAGGACTTGAAGAAATTCTTTGATGAAGAACGGACTGCTTTTGAAGTCCAGAGAAAGGATCTTGAAAAACGTGTTCAAGATGCCGAAGGAGCTCTTAACCCGGTTACTGAAGAATTGGCCGGGTTAAAACACCAAGTTGATTTGATGATTTCTGCTATCTTTGGTAAGCATAATCTGAATTCTTTTCTGTTATCTCTGCAAACTTTGTTTGTACCGGTTTAACTTTTCTCGTTGTATGTAGGACGCCGCGTCTCCCATCTTGGGGATGACGTACGGAAGAAACTGAAGGCCTGCTACACTTTGGTGGAGCAACTATACTCTGGGGCGCAAAGGATTATCAGCGCTACCTCCTTTGGTAAACCGGCTCCTTCAACCATCAAGGCTACTTTGAATAGTTTGTCAATTCTGCCAACTCGTCTTGAAGAGGTGAAGAAATCGGCTGCCCGAGGAGGTGCTCTTCTGGCCCTGACAAGGGCTAAAGCTTGGGTTCCAGACATTGATCCGGCAGAAGTGCTAACCGGGTTTCCTGACACCAAGGAAGACGGTTCAGCATTTGGTGAGAGAGATCTGTATGCTCTGACAAAGGAAATGCGTCCACTTTCTAGCAAGATTGCGGTGGAAACTGATTTATCCCGATACCACCCAGCATACAACCTTCAAAACGAGCGTGTGGAACGACCGGTCTATGATGTTGCAAACTTAACTCCGCCGGTTCGTCCTCACACTTATGCTCCTGATATTGATCCTGCTGAGTTGATCAACGATGAAGTGTATTTCCGTGCCTTGGCCAAGATTGATTGGCGTGCACCATATTTCCCGCCGCTTCACGAGGAAGAAGATGTTCCGGAACCAGATGGTGGCCAGTCATCCCGGCAAGGAGGAACGGAATCTTGAATATTTATTGCTGTAATCACAATTGCTATTCCATAAACAATGCTTCCGGCTATTTGGCTTTCATGCCTTGTAATAGGCTTTAGCTGAAATTTTAATGCACTGTGATCCGGCTTTTGGTCGTTTTATAAAGTGTTCTTTCGCTGACTTGTTGATTGATGCGGATCTCTTGCCCTGTTCATAAAAAAGATGAAAAAATATGTCCTAGTGGTGTGACCACTGGACGGATTAGCTTGCTCTCTTGATATGATAAACAAGCATACCTTTGATAAATAACTTTGATACCTTAATTGTATGTAACCGAAATACCTTAAACCGGCAAGATGTTTAAAACTACCTTAACAAGCCCGTGGAACTCTTCAGTCTTAACTTGGTCATGAATTTTTCTTTTCTTGGTTCAGCAATTTGTAACTTGTATCTTACCTCGTCCTTCCAATTGTCAGCTCATCATGAAGCCGAACCGGGTTACGATGAACGCCGGTTTAACTTCCTCTGGTGTTCATGATCCGGACTTATAATAATAGATATACAGTCAACTTCTAGAGCTGTTCCCCTTAGTTAGAAAGGTTATGAAACACAGAAATCATCAAGAAACACATATTCATTGTAAATCAAACTATGCAACCGAGGCTTTTTCAAAGAGCTGCCAGGCTCAAAAACTGTTCAGAGAGCCGGGCCATCATTTGAACGTGGATTGATACCAACTTGTTCAGGGAACCCAAAAATTCATAACATAGCCATTCAAGAGGTGTGTGGGCAATACCACTGTCCTCAGGGGCCGGGCCATCATTTGAACGTGGATTGATACCAACTTGTTCAGGGAACCCAAAATTTCATAACATAGCCATTCAAGAGGTGTGTGGGCGATACCACTGTCCTCAGGGGGCGGGCCATCATTTGAACGTGGATTGGTACCAACTTGTTCAGGGAACCCAAAATTTCATAACATAGCCATTCAAGAGGTGTGTGGGCGATACC
>LR738714.1:815459796-815474377 GCA_902687465.1 Secale cereale
TCATCATTTGAACGTGGGCGATACCACTGTTCAGGGAACCCAAAATTTTATAACATAGCCATTCAAGAGGTGTGTGGTCGATACCACTGTCCTCAGGGGCCGGGCCATCATTTGAACGTGGATTGATACCAACTTGTTCAGGGAACCCAAAATTTCATAACATAGCCATTCAAGAGGTGTGTGGGCGATACCACTGTCCTCAGGGGCCGGGCCATCATTTGAACGTGGATTGATACCAACTTGTTCAGGGAACCCAAAATTTCATAACATAGCCATTCAAGAGGTGTGTGGGCGATACCACTGTCCTCAGGGGCCGGGCCATCATTTGAACGTGGATTGATACCAACTTGTTCAGGGAACCCAAAATTTCATAACATAGCCATTCAAGAGGTGTGTGGGCAATACCACTGTCCTCAGGGGCCTCTGACATTCCTCCTAACCCGGCCGGGGTTTTTCCTTTTTACGAGGTTTTCCTCTTCTTGAACCGGATAAGATCTCATGTTCTTTGAGAGTTTTATTGCTCCTTCACACACCCTGTAAAGATTAGTTTCTAAAAACCAGCTAACATTGCAATATGATTCTTTTATAACAAACTGACATGGATAGTTGCCGCAATTTGATGTATGTAGAAAAAGGGCTGAGCCCCCGGTTTACCGAGGGTGCCGGTTTATTCATTATTTATAATATATACATAGGATACATGGGAGCCTATGGCTCAAGTGTAATATGGCCGTAGATGAGCAATGTTCCATGGCCTTTTCGTCTCCTCTTCTGATGTCCGTGAATCTTTGTGCTCTCGAATGTCCACCGAATAGTATGACCCGTTGCGTAAATTCTTGCTGATTACAAAGGGCCCTTCCCATGGCGGGGATAGCTTGTGCATGTCCGTTTGATCTTGGATAAGCCGGAGCACCAAGTCACCCTCCTGGAATGTCCTGGTTCTGATCCGGCGGCTGTGATATCTGCGCAGGTCTTGCTGATAAATCGCCGACCGTGCTGCAGCTATGTCACGCTCTTCATCCAACCGATCCAAACTATCCTGTCTTGACTCTTCGTTGATGGCTTCTACATACGCCGCCACCCTTGGGGAATCATGGCATATGTCACTTGGAAGAACTGCTTCTGCACCGTAAACCATGAAGAAAGGTGTATACCCTGTAGACCGGTTTGGTGTAGTGTTAATACTCCAAAGGACAGACGGTAACTCTTCAACCCAACACCCTGGGGTTCTCTGCAAAGGTGTCATAAGCCGGGGTTTGATTCCTCGCAAAATCTCCTGATTTGCCCTTTCTGCCTGACCATTGGATTGGGGGTGAGCCACAGAAGATACGTCCAAACGAATATGCTCTCGTTGACAGAACTCTTCCATCTCACCCTGAGATAGGTTGGTGCCATTATCTGTGATGATACTGTGCGGAAAACCAAACCGGAATATTACTTTTTTGATGAACTTAACCGCTGTGGCCGCATCACACTTGCTTATAGGCTCTGCTTCAACCCATTTTGTAAACTTGTCCACTGCCACTAGTAGATGAGTTTTCTGATCTTGGGATCTCTTGAAAGGACCAACCATATCAAGCCCCCAAGTTGCAAAAGGCCAAGTTATTGGTATCATCCGGAGTTCTTGTGCCGGAACAAGGGCACGTCTTGAGAATTTCTGACAAGCATCACACTTGCGGACCAGGTCTGCCGCATCTGCATGTGCGGTTAACCAATAAAAACCATGTCGGAAAGCCTTAGCCACTAAAGATTTTGATCCGGCGTGATGACCGCAATCTCCTTCATGAATCTCCCTTAGGATCGCACAACCTTCCTCAGCTGAAACACACCGTTGAAATACTCCAGATGTGCTACGATGATGCAGCTCCCCATTGGCAATTGTCATAGACTTGGAACGCCGGATTATCTGTCGTGCTTCACCTTCGTCCTCTGGTAATTCTCCCCGGCTTAAATATACCAAATAAGGTACCGTCCAATCCGGGATAACATGGGTTGCCGCAACCAACTGTGCCTCTGGGTCCGGAACAGCTAGATCGTCCTCTGAAGGTACTTGAACCGAAGGATTATGCAATTCATCCAAAAAGGTGTTCGGTGGTACCGGTTTACGTTGCGACCCTAGCCGGCTTAAAGCGTCAGCTGCTTCGTTCTTCCGCCGGTCTATATGTTCCACCTGATACCCTTTGAAGTAACCTGCCACCGCTTCAACCTCTCGCCGATAAGCCGCCATGAGGGGATCCCTTGAATCCCACTTGCCCGAAACTTGCTGTGCCACTAGGTCTGAATCGCCCAAGCACTTAACCCGGCTTAAATTCATCTCCTTTGCCAATCGCAAACCATGAAGTAGTGCTTCATATTCCGCTGCATTATTAGTACAAGGAAATAACAACCGGAGGACATAACAAAATTTATCACCTCTGGGGGAAGTTAAAACCACTCCGGCCCCTGAGCCCTCCAACTGTTTCGAACCGTCGAAGTGAATCGTCCAATAAGTGAGATCCGGCTTTTCTTCTGGGGTCTGCAACTCTGTCCAGTCGTTGATGAAGTCCACCAGTGCCTGAGATTTGATAGCAGTACGTGGTACGTATTTTAATTCATGTGGACTGAGCTCAATGGCCCACTTGGCTATCCTGCCTGTTGCTTCTCTATTCTGGATTATATCTCCCAACGGAGCCGAGCTGACCACAGTTATCGGATGCCCTTGGAAATAATGCTTCAGCTTCCGGTTCGCCATGAACACCCCATACACCAATTTCTGCCAGTGAGGGTATCTTTGCTTGGACTCAATGAGTACCTCACTCACGTAGTAAACCGGACGCTGAACCGGATGTTCTTTCCCTGCTTCCTTGCGCTCAACCACAATTGCAACGCTAACTGCCCGTGTGTTTGCAGCAACATACAGTAGCAAAGGCTCCTTGTCAATAGGGGCGGCTAAAACCGGCGGCTTCGCTAGTTGCTGTTTCAGACTCTCAAACGCTGTATTCGCTTCATCACTCCAGATGAACCGGTCCGTTTTCCTCAACATTTGATACAGCGTGATCGCCTTTTCTCCTAAGCGACTGATGAACCGGCTCAGAGCCGTGATCCGTCCAGCTATGCGCTGAACGTCGTTAATGCAAGCCGGTTTTGTCAAAGATGTGATGGCCCTGATCTTCTCCGGATTGGCTTCTATTCCCCGGTTTGAGACCAGGAATCCCAAAAGCTTACCAGCCGGGACACCAAAGGCACATTTCTCCGGATTGAGCATCATCTTGTAAGCCCGAAGATTGTCAAAGGTTTCTCTGAGATCTTCTATCATTGTCCTCTCCTCCTTTGACTTAACCACAATGTCATCCACATAAGCATGTACGTTCCTTCCTATCTGTCCTTTCAAACAGTTCTGAACACAACGTTGATACGTCGCCTGCGCACACTTGAGCCCAAAAGGCATAGACACATAGCAAAAAGCACCAAAAGGGGTTATGAATGCCGTCTTCTCTTGGTCTTCAACTGCCATTTTGATCTGGTGATAGCCTGAGTACGCATCTAGAAAACTCAGCCGCTCACACCCTGCTGTAGCATCAATAATCTGATCAATGCGAGGTAGAGCAAAAGGATCAGTTGGGCAAGCTTTATTGAGGTCTGTGTAGTCCACGCACATCCTCCACTTCCCATTCTTCTTTAGAACTAGCACCGGGTTGGCCAACCACTCCGGATGAAACACTTCCACTATGAACCCTGCCGCCAAAAGCTTAGCCACTTCTTCACCTATAGCCTTGCGCCTCTCTTCGTTGAAGCGGCGCAGATACTGCTTTACCGGTTTAAACTTCGGATCAATATTTAACTTGTGCTCAGCGAGTTCCCTCGGTATACCCGACATGTCAGAGGGCTTCCATGCGAAGATATCCCGATTCTCACGGATGAACTCGATGAGCGCGCTTTCCTATTTAGGATCCAAGTTAGCACTGATGGTGAACTGCTTGGATGAATCTCCGGGCACAAAATCGACCTGTTTAGTCTTTTCCGCTGATTTGAACTTCAAAGCCGGATCATGCTCAGTGGTTGGCTTCTTCAGCGGAGTCATGTCCGCCGGATCAACATTATCTTTATAGAACTTTAACTCTTCCGCCGAACACACCGCTTCTGCATAAGCTGCGTCACCTTCTTCACATTCTACTGCTATCTTACGACTGCCGTGCACCGTAATCGTGCCTTTATGACCCGGCATCTTGAGCTGCAGATAAACATAACATGGCCTAGCCATAAATTTAGCATAAACCGTCCTCCCAAACAAAGCATGATATGGACTTTTGATTTTGACAACTTCAAAGGTGATCATCTCCGACCTAGAGTCCCGCTCATCTCCAAAGGTAACTTCTAAGTCAATCTTACCAACCGGATAAGCTGACTTACCTGGAACCACCCCGTGAAACACTGTGTTTGACGTCCTTAACTGTTTATCTGTCAGACCCATACGACGGAAAGTCTCGTAATATAATATATTGATACTGCTACCTCCATCCATGAGAACTTTAGTGAACAGGTATCCTCCCACCTGTGGTGCCACTACCAAGGCTAAGTGTCCCGGGTTATCTACCCGTAACGGGTGGTCCTCCCTGCTCCAAACAATGGGCTGCTCCGACCACCGTAGAAACTGCGGTGTCGCCGGTTCTACCGCATTAACAGTCCGCTTTAAAACCTTCTGGTCTCTTTTGCATAGACTTGTGGTGAAAACATGATATTGTCCACTGCTCAACTCCTTTGGATTGCTCTGGTACCCGGACTGCTGTTGTTGCTGCGGACGCTGCTGCTGCTGATTCCCTTGGTTATTGTGATTCCCTTGGCCCTGTTGCTGATTATTCTGATTATTATAACCACCTTGATGATACGGCTGATTTCCCTGATTCTGATAACCACCTTGATAATGTGATTGGCTTCCTTGACCAGTATAGTTTCCTTGACCGCCTGGGCCGCCTGGCCGGGTTTGATAACCGCCGTTATTCCCTTGATAACCGCCGTTGCCCCTATATCCTGAACCGAAATTGTTCCCTTGGTAACCTGGGCCATAAAATCCGGGCCCTAAACCGGCATTCGGGGGTCGGCTATGAGGATTAAAACGGCCGTTCCCTGCTATCGTGGGGTTCAGACATTCTCTCGCAGTGTGCTTTGCAGGCCCCCTAATCCCGCTATGCTTTATGCAGGGTTGATCCAAATCCTGTTCCCAACCCGGATTTCCTCCACCGGCTTGGCGAGCGGGACCCCGCTGATTTCCCTGGAAACCGCCTTGAACCTGTGTATTGGCCACAAAATCAGAGCTGCCTTCCGGTTTCCGTTTGCCCAACACACCTGACGTGATCGGATTGGCTGAAGCCGGTTTACCAGTCTTGCTGGCTTTTCCCGCTTTATCTCCTTCTGGCTCCGGATATTTGGTATTATCTGAGTCTCCGTACTTCACCAAGGCACTCATTAAAGTCCCCATGTCATTGCACTCTCGTTTGAGCCGTCCGAGTTTTAATTTCAAAGATTCAAACCGGCAATTGTTCTCCAAAGTTACAATCGCGGTGCTCGGATTAATACCGTTTGAGGAGTGCAAGATCTCTGCCACTCTGCGCACCCAAGCTGCTGTAGACTCCTGATCCCCCTGTACACATGCTGCTAAATCTATCACCGACATAGGTTGCTTGCATGTATCTTTGAAATTCTTGATGAACTGACTACGCAGCTCCCCCCATGACCCGATGGAATTCGGAGGAAGTCCCTTCAGCCAAGTCCGGGCTGTTCCTTCAAGCATCATAGTGAAATATTTGGCACAAACCGATTCATCCACGTCCAGCATCTCCATAGCCATCTCGTAGCTTTCCACCCAAGCCTCGGGTGGTAAATCGGCTGTGTAATTGGGCACCTTGCGAGGTCCTTTGAAATCTTTGGGTAATTTAACACTCCGCAGGGCCGGGACAAGACACTGTATCCCAAAACCGCTCGCTGTCGCTCCTGCCCCCGTAGCGCCGGTGTAAACCGGCGTCGACTGGCGGATCTCCTCCCTGGCCTCCGATCTAGGCCGGTTTTGATCCGGGGCTGGTATTTCTGCCCTTGCCGGATTATTCTGCCTATGCTGATGCCTCCTCCGCTCACTGCTAGATACTTCGGGCTCCTCCCAATGTCTAGAGTAACTTCGGTTGGGACGTGGTGTTGAATGCAACCTTTCCCTGCTGTGAGAGTACGCTTGCTGTTGTATTAAGGCCGTGTTGAGTAACCTCTGGGCCCTGCGCGCCTCTATCGCTACAGGGGATGTTTCTTCCACAGGTAAAGCGGCCAATCGTGCTGCCGCTGCAGCGATATTATCCACAGGGTTTGAATAATGCCCCGGGGGGACCGGAACATAAGGTGCCGATGTAATCCGTCGCTCCCGCTCCGCGGCGGGTTGCTGAACCGGTTCCTCTCGAGCCGGTGAGCTTCTCCGGTTTAAGATCGGATTGTTACTGGCCCCAGCCCCCGGTGTTCTGAACAAATCCGTAGGTTCATAACCCGGCGGCAGGCGGGATCGATATTTTCGTCCTCTTACCCCTTCCATGGAAGCCTGCTCCATCCTTAAGTGAAAAGCTTGTTCATCCAACTCTGCTTGCCTTGCCGCTAGCATCTCTCCCTCTGCCTTTAGATCCTCCTTTAACTGATCGATCCGGGCCTTCAACTGGAGCAGCACTGTATCATGTTGCGCCTTGTCTGCTGGAGCTACGGCCTCTATTGCCTTAGCCGCGAACTCCTCCATCAAGGTGGATAGAACCGTAGTAACAGAGGGATTTGAACCGCTTCCTCCTGCGCCAGCCTCTGCTTTTGTTCCGTTCGTCGGGGGTTGTGAACCGGCCATAAAAACCGTCACCCGGTTTGGCGGGTCGGAGGGGCCCGGAATACTGTTTCCGTCGGACTCGCCCTCAGACCGGCCGTCCCGCAACTGATACAGAGACTCAGTTTCCCCGGACGAAGATTCGTCATCTGAATAGACGACGGTTGCACCATCAGATTCCAACCCGTCCTCCGCTTGTCCTCCGTGAATCACTCCAACGAACACACGCTTCACAGCAGGTAGAATCCGGGCCGATCTCGCACGCTGAGCCGGCTCGACGATGTTGGGGAAAGCATCCGACTCAGGTCCCGGTTCACCGATTTTGCCGATGAAGACTTGGATGCTGCCGAAGGGAACCCGGTACCCGTATTCGATCGAATCGGCCTCCGGTCCCCATCCCGCGTCGTCGATGTAGATCCGGCCACGACGACTCTTGGTCATCCGGCCGACCGCGTAGCCCTTCAACCCCTTGAGGCCGCCTTCCAAGAACTCGAAACCGTCGTGCGCAGGCCCCACGGTGGGCGCCAACTGTCGTGGAATTAACACGGCAGATGTCCGGTTTAACGGACTTGATGATGGAACCATCGCACGGGTTAGCTTGAAAGGGTTCATGGCGCACAAAGGACACAAAGGGTTTTATACTAGTTCGGCCCCTTCGAGAAGGTAAAAGCCTACGTCTAGTTGGTTTGGTATTACTCGGGCGTCGGATTACAGGGAGCGGAATCGCTTGCCTGCGTCTCGACGGATTGATTGTTGCTTGTCCTTGAACCGGTGCCGGGTCGTCCCTTTATATAGAGGTGACGCCTGGTCCGGTTTACAGAGTCCCGAGGCCGGCTCATAATCGTGTCCGCCTCGGTCTCTGCTCTTCCTTTCTTATTTCTTAAGTTACATCTCTCTGGCGGTTGACAAACCGTATTTCTATACATGGGCCCTGAAATCTTATGGGCCATGATCTCTACTAATAATAAATTAAGTACGATATAGTTAAGCCGGTTTACAATATCCGGTTTATACCTATTAACCATATCCCTGACAACTCGAAATGATATGATTTTTAATGAGACAAAATTCATTAATTTTTTGCAGGTTATCTACAGAGCTACAGCCTGGATCCGTATGTGGTCGTTACTCACTCATGCGGACTACATGGAGCCTATGGTTACTGGGTGCAGCCGATGGGAGACGTTTGCACGGGCTATCTTCAGCCGATTTGGATGGCAAGCTAATAATAGGCTAGGTGTGTAGGCATCGTAGCCTGTTTTTTACTGCCGGATGTGGCGCTTTCTTGCCGAGTGTGGCGTTTTACATATTTGTTTATCTTTCTTGCTCAGTTTTTGAGCTTCCGTGGAACTTAAGACCTTGTTTTGATTTTAATAATATGGCTGCATGCATCGATTGATGCAGAGGCCGGAGGTGAGCCTCCTTTTCCAAAAAAAAATTGTGTCTGGTCAAGAAATTTAGTGGCAAACATGTTCCCCGCGAATGAGGGGCTGGGAGCAACAACTCTAATGTTCGTTCTAGTGGAGACTTGCCTTGTACTACCTGCAAAAATCGTTTCTATTATGCCCATCTGTGTTACTACAGACTGCAGAGTGGCTCATGGCAGGGAAGCTGTGTTGTCTTTGTCAGGCGCTAGACTACAGGAAAACCAATATTATAACTAGCATAAACAAAGGCGTTGAGAAGGTAATATGCGATGTTGCTCTTGTTCCTCTCGTTTCTATCTCATTGATTTTTTATTAGTTCTAATTGAACTAGGAAGGTCAACCGCCCAAATGATTCAGGGTTGTCACGTCCTCTATCTGAATGTTGCTTCCAGGATGAGCAAGGAGAAGAGTGACAAGGATATCGTGTAATAAGAATATAAGCAAATTCATGTTGCCATTGACAGTGCCTGATCCACCATCTTCCAGGATCATGTAAGAATAATAGTTTTTGACTTGTACTATTGTTACATATTACAAAGTGTGAGAATGTATTTTTTTACTCATTTCCTTCCAGAAGATTGTATATGTTTTGATTTATGGAGTTATCATGTAATGCTTCTAGATTCCCAGTTTAAATTCTGATTTACCACTAAAACATTGCATAAATTCTTGCACATATTGTACTTGATTTCTGGAATTTCTAGCGGTTTAACTACATGTAAGATTTGTCCCGTATTTCATAAGTTGTTTGTCTTCATTACTGATTAGATGAAGAATTAGACAATATTTTCTTGTGTTACAAATGATTTTAACTTATATGATGTACACATCTTTCAAGAACTATTGCAAAACATAGCAGAAGTACATAAGTCCATTTAAGATGACATGCCAAACCAAAGAGAAGGGAGAGATCCAAACATGCAAAATTAGAAAGGATAAGAAAGAGGAGGCAAAGACACGGTATTTATAAAATTAAAAACATTTGAGCTTACTATTTTTTTTCATGTTTTTTGTTTATTCTATTGTTCTATCATTAGAAGGGACAGGCGCGGCAACGCCGCTATCATGGCCTAGTCTTGCTATATGTAGACACTAGTACATGGCCTTCTTACTAACCATGTGCGCTATAGGATATTAGTGGCGTTCAGGTGGCACACCGCTAGTATGACGCTGGTTACTTGCAGCAGCGCTCGTGCAACCCCCTATTAGCAGCATCGTGCATGTGAACCCCCTATTACCAGCAGCGTGCGTGCGACCCCTTGTCCGCCTATACGACCCACTGTTACCAGCCGTGTACGACCCACATGCCACTAATATCAACTGCAACAATGGCATTCACCGCAAATGCCACTAATAACAACTCTGGCAGCGACATACCATACACACGCTACTAATAGGAAGCCTACGAGTGACGCACACGATACACACGTGCTACCAATTTCAAAACGAGCTAGTGGCACTCAGCCAAGTGCACACGCTACGGGTAATAAATGCCCACATATAGAATAAATAATTTTTATTTGATCTGGCAGGGTTTTGTACCCAATTTACTGTCATGGCTGCATTTAGTATTAAATGATGCCATATTACGTTTGCTAGCCCACCATGGTGCCATGGCAGAATTTTGGAGCCACAGGGCACATTATGAAGGTAGCAAGGCCGGGCCGACAAAATCTCAGGCCCCGTGCGAAACTATAAAATGGGCCCTACCTCTAGGGCTAGGATCATTTTCAAAATCATTATCACCTCCATGCTTTTGATCAAGTGATTGATTATCGGAGGACACTTGTGTTTTTTTGTAATATACCTATCCATATCTTCAAACTGAGACTGAGTTAATTCCTCGATTTTTTGTTTCTTCAAACGCTTTTGGTAACCAGATTCCTATTTTCTAAGTGAAGACATGACTCAGATCTTGTAATGCTAGATGCCTAATTGATGAAAACAATAAGATTAGCTACGAAGTATATACATAATCGATATTAGAATTCACAATGAAGGTGAAGGGCTCAGGGAATCACTGGTCGTCGACGCAACAACACTTGAGAAATCAAAGATGGCGCGAACTTGCCTGCCTTCTTGCCGGGTGCCGGGTGCCAGGTGCTGTTCATGCCGACCGCTCACTGCCTTCTTCAACAACCTCATGCCTGATCACGCTAGGTAGCTAGCCCTAGCCGCCGCCGCACGCGCACGAAGAAAGGAAGGAAAAAGTCTAACCGCCACAGGAAGAAACGAAGGGAGAGAAGAGACGCTTAGATCGCTATTTTTTCCCATGTGAATCTTAGAGGGTGTTTGTTTCCAGGGACTTATTGGTCTAGGGACATAAATAAGTCCCTATAAGTCCCATCTAAACCAAACAGGAGGGACTTATAGGGACTTAAAGTGGGCATTTGGGACTTATCAAATAAGACTCTCAAGGAGGGACTTATAGGGACTTATAGTTGTAATATGGTCTACTAGTCCATGTTAAGTCCCAGGAACCAAACAGGTAGGGACTTTTTAGGGACTTATGACTTATAAGTTGGGACTAAAAAAAGTCCTAGGACTTATGAAACAAACAGGGCCTTAAATCGTCGATCCATCGAGGACGCAGGTGAGGCATGGGTCGCGAGCGAGAATTGCGCGCAAGGAGGCCCATGACAGCAGGCAGCAGCAAAGAGAGAAGAGCAGACCCATCATCTATCGCTAATGAAGCCTGATACTAACACTAATGCATAAAAAAATTGAGGCCCCAAAAAACTGGGGGCCCTGTGCGGAGGCACATGTTGCACCCCCTAGGATCGGGCCTGGAAGGTAGACATTTGAAGTATAGAGTTGAATGGCCGACTTACATATCATGTTTATGGACCAGTACGAATAAACTGTTTGAAAAAAGGGGTGGCTGCGATTGACGAGCACCTGTCTTCCTGACCAAGTGGTGCTATAAGCTTTATTGGGGGTGAAACGAAGTCTGCTGCAACACAACATAGCCAATGGTCGATGACTGCGAGTAGCTAGGACATAAAAACGCATGGCGCCGCCTAAGGCCAGCGATATTAGTACAACCATCTTGTCTGGAATGTAGTTGGATGAGGCTGCTGGAAAAAATCGAGTTAGCGTGCCAGCTCATTTATCTTTTTGCAAGGCCAAACCTGTATAGTTCCAAAGGTGATATTACTTTGTTAGATTGCTGAAACCCATGGTGTAATTATATTAGGAAATGATAAATCCCGAATGTTCGGATTTTAAGCATTGCAACCCTGACATTTTTCATGGCAACTTAGTTGACATGAGGTGGCAAGTTTAGTTGGCAAACATGGCAATTTTTAAGGTCCTTATTAGGGTTGCCATGCTTAAAATTCGAGCGTTCGACATTTATTGGGGTCCTTAATTATGTGGACTTGCATGCGTTTTGAACGTACAACAAGACATGAGGAGGTGATCATTGACGTGGCTAGCATTCTTAGACAGACGGACCTCTCTAGCCTGGTGTGGGAGGACAAACGAGCTGGTCGCTGGAACGCTACGTACACGTCTGTGTTGCCTCTTGACTGGTGGGAGTAGCACGGCTCAAAGCCATCTCCGTCGACCTGACCTATCACTTGCATGACGTGGCGCTGGTCGACGCCATGGCTGCCTTCCCACAATACTTTTTAGATTGCCTTCCCTCTAGACTGTAGTTGATGGGCAGCCGTTCCAGGGCACTCAAGAAATGCGCATGAACCTTGCCAACATTAATTGGGACGTTGGTTAGGAGTGGTTCGAATGACATTGCGGGTAGGGAAGGATAATCACACGACAAGCTCGCACTGGCCAGCTTCTCCAAGGCTGTTATTTTTGCGGACCAGAGTGGAGCTTCATGAAAAACCATTTTGTGACCAATCAGGATATTACATGCCCGTACGGATGGACACTTCTGCATGGCCAATACTCCATCGAAAACCTAAATTGACTCTAAGGGGAACTCTAACCGATTCCCTATATATAAAAGAGGATTCAGGGTAATAAACCCTTGGTGAAGTATTTTTACTCCACTAAGTTTTAGCCGTACCTAACCGATCCCCTGTATGTAACAGAGTATTTGTTTTCTTCATTTTTGGCCACCGAAACAAATTTCATTGATTCATTATTTCATTGAACGATAGTTTGATACATTGAGTTACATAATTCACCAATTCTGCGCTACGAGAACGAAACAAAAGAAAAAAAGAACCACAATTAGACATTTTAAAGATATCCAACTTTCATAACTGCTCCCACTAGTTGGATTAATATTTTCTCCATGTCTTCAATGTTGATTCTCTCTCTATTGGCTTCTTAAGGTTGCACACTTTTTTCCTCTTCCATTCCGACAAATTCGATGTTGCTTCGCAACTAGTCTCGTCTCTAGTCTCTATTATAGGAATGAGTGCACGAACATCTATCAAATTTCGTGCTATCAATAGATCGATGTAATCTTCTTCCCAATACCAAAACCTGCATCCATCCTACACATAAATTTGAGCAAACAATGAGCTACAAATTGCGTCCAATCTAGTGAACAACCAAAGGAAACAAACACATACCCCATCTTTTTTGCACTTGAAGAACACCCATCCGGGGTGTTCCGACATGGTGGAAACTCGGCTCCACTACCTGCCGCGGGCAGTCATCGCACTTTATGACCGGAAACGCAGAGCCCACGAGTTGTTGGGCCAGTGCTGATCCTGGGCGACTGCTGGCCGTGTCTTTGTCGGCGAACCGCCGACGAGTGAGATCTGAGCGGCTAGAGGCAGAGTCAATACCTGCATGCGATGCGGAGGCGTTGCCGGGGGGAACCGCTGACGAGTGAGATCTGAGAGGCTAGAGGCGGAGTCAATACCAGCATGCGGCGCAGTGGCATTGCCGGGGCTGTGCAGTCCGATACCTGTCCATCCATGACAAAGACAAAGTTGCCGGCGACCGGATGTGCCAAATCCAGCGACGGCGGCCGCAGATCTGCTAATTTTGCATTGGGGATGGGGCGAGACAGGCACAAATCCAGGTGGTCAAGGATCACGGCAGAGCCCACAGACCATCTGTGGTGGTGGGTGTTGGCCCACAGGGGGTGGGAAGAACGGCGCTGGCGTAGATGCAGCACGGGAGTCGGGTGGGTGAGGCACGGGAGGAGCCAAGATTTTTCTCTTCAAGCGGTAGCGGCCGAACAAATATAGGGGCGCCATGCGTGGCTGGGAATAATTTTTTCTCCACTAACGACTATAGGGGATCTGTTAGGTGTCGATTAGAGGAGTAAAACGAAAATTTTACTCCTCTGACCGGTTACATGAGATCTGTTAGAATTGCCCTAAATAACTGGACTACCCGAAATACCATTGACTGGTATAGAATAACTGCATCTGGTCCATTCAATCACATGATCACAGGAATAAACGGCCCAAAATGGTTCGATATACCGTAAAAGGAATAAAATTCATACTTCATGGGTTTAACTGCTTGACACCGAAGAGAGTGAACTAGTCATTCATCTTGTAGTCTTGCACTATAACTTATATGGAACTACACGTATTTCCAACCACAACAGATTTCTCAATTTAGTTGGTATCGGATCACACCTTTTTTTGAGATAGCACTGTCTATCATCACATCTCCAAGGTCGATCCTCAAGCTGTCCGTATACGTCCGGACTACACACTCCAGACGTTGTTTGCCATCCAACGCGGGCCTATATCAGTCCGTCGAGCGATACCGATATATTTGTTCGGCAAACCCGACACAAACAAAGGAGGGGGGCAGTAGGCTGGCAGGCACAAAGTGGGCCAGATGAGCGATGCAAGAGGAAAATTGTTTGACCAGTCATAGCCCCTCTCACACAGACAAGAGCACGAGACGACACATGACAAATCAAAGCAAAAGACGCCAGATGACACTAGTAGATAAAGGGTCATCAGACCCGGTTCGTTTGGGCCTTTAGCCCCGGTTCCTGAACCGGGACAAGAAGGTCGGTACTAATGCTCTGACCCTTTAGTCCCGGTTCAATCCAGAACCGGGGCAGATGGGTGTCCACGTGGCCTGTGCGCCGAGCCCAGGCAGGAGGGGCTTTAGTCCCGGTTGATGGTACCAACTGGGACCAAAAGGCATCCACGCGTCAGCATTTCTGTGGCTGTGGTTTTTGTTTTTTTTTGAAAGGTGAGGGGGGGTTGGAGGTTTTGGGGGGTTAATTTAGGTGTTTCATATTGTGTTAGCTAGCTAATTAATAGAGAGAAGTGTCCTCTCTTATGTCCGTGCTTGGTCGACGCTACGTACTACACATACGTATAGAGATGACTAGACACGGTAGCTAGCTAGCTAGCTAGTAAAGCAAACGAAGGAAACAGAAGAT
>LR738714.1:815479764-815509550 GCA_902687465.1 Secale cereale
CGACGGGGCGACGGGGGCGACGGCGACGGCGATGGGGCGACGGGGGCGGGGAAGGAGAGAGAGGCGTCGGGGGCGCGGGGAAGAAGGAAACTGACGAAATTTTCGCAAGTCCTGGTTATATAGGGGGGGCATTAGTCCCGGTTGGTGGCTGAAACCGGGACTAATACCCCCCTTTAATCCCGGTTGCTGCCACCAACCGGGACTAAATGTCCCTTTTCAGCAGCCCAAAGGGCGGGAAGGAGGGGCCTTTAGTCCCGGTTGGTGGCATCAACCGGGACTAAAAGGGGGGGGGGTATTAGTCCCGGTTTCAGCCACCAACCAGGACTAATACACCCTTTAGTCCCGGTTTCAGCCACCAACCGGGACCAAAGGCTCTGTGCTGGCGCGGGTGCGGTGGGATGTTTAGTCCCACCTCGCTAGCTGAGGGAGCTCGAGAGTGGTTTATAAGGACTGCTGCTCCCACCCTCTCGAGCTCCTCTCAAATGCAGGCTTCTGGGTCTAACTCTGCGCGCTGCCCTGTGAGCTTGCTGGGCCTTATAGTACAGGTGGATCCTGTGCTATAGGCCTTGCAGGCTCACTGGGCAGCGCCCAATTTTTTTTCCTTTTTGCTTTATTTATTTCTAAGTTGTTTTTTGCTGTATTTAGAGTTTCATTGTGAATATTATTGCTTTAGGTAAAACCAATTACAAACTTTCTGTTAGTGCAAGTAGTATTCAAATTTGAATAGTTTAAATTTGAAATTATTTATTTTCTTTGTTGCTTTATTTATTTTATTTTGTTTCTACTTACAACAAAATACTTATTGTTGCTACTTTTTTTTCAAGTTTTTTTGTTTTGTTTTCTGCATTATTTATTTTCTTTTGTTATTTGCTTTATTTTTTTAATTCTTTCTGGTAAAACCAATTACAAACTTTCTCTGTTAGTGCAAGTAGTATTGAAATTTGAATAGTACAAACGGACAATGGTATCATACTCGTTTGTTACAAAGTTGGCATGGTATCATCATAATAGTTGCGGAAAAAAGTCTTCACTTTTTCTTCACTTGTGTCATTTGCTTATTGCGCTGTAACCATGGATAATCTTCATCGTTTATCAGGATGCTTGGGTCAGCCTTGACTTTGAAAGGAGGAATTTCATGAAACTTTTCATAATCTTCAGACATGTCTGTCTTGCCCTCCACTCCCAGGATGTCCCTTTTTCCTGAAAGAACTATGTGGCGCTTTGGCTCATCGTATGATGTATTCGCTTCCTTATCTTTTCTTTTTCTCGGTCTGGTAGACATGTCCTTCACATAGATAACCTGTGCCACATCATTGGCTAGGACGAACGGTTCCTCAGTGTATCCAAGATTTTTCAGATCCACTGTTGTCATTCCGTAATGTGGGTCTACCTGTACCCCGCCTCCTGACAGATTGACCCATTTGCACTTAAACAAAAGGACCTTAAAATCATGTTCGTAGTGAAGTTCCCATATGTCCACTATGTAACCATAATATGTGTCCTTTCCCCTCTCGGTTGTTGCATCAAAGCGGACACCGCTGTTTGGGTTGGTGCTCTTTTGATCTTGGACAATCGTGTAAAATGTATTCCCATTTATCTCGTATCCTTTGTAAATCAATACAATCGAAGATGGTCCCCTGGACAACAAGTACAACTCATCACAAACAGTGTTGTCACCTCTGAGATGTGTTTCCAACCAACTGCTGAAAGTCCTGATGTGTTCACGTGTAATCCAGTCGTCGCACTGCTCCGGGTGTTTGGAGCGCAGACTGTTCTTGTGTTCATCGACATACGGGGTCACCAATGTAGAGTTCTGTAGAACTGTGTAGTGTGCTTGAGACCAAGAATATCCGTCCCTGCATATTATTGAGTCCCTTCCAAGCGTGCCTTTTCCAGTCAGTCTCCCCTCGTACCGCGATTTAGGGAGACCTATCTTATTAAGGCCATGAATGAAGTCAACACAAAACCCGATGACATCCTCTGTTTGATGGCCCATGGAGATGCTTCCTTCTGGCCTGGCGTGGTTACGGACATATTTCTTTAGGACTCCCATGAACCTCTCAAAGGGGAACATATTGTGTAGAAATATGGGCCCCAGAATGACAATCTCGTCGACTAGATGAACTAGGACGTGTCTCATGATATTGAAGAAGGATGGTGGGAACACAAGCTCGAAACTGACAAGACATTGCGCCACATCACTCCTTAGCCTTGGTAAGATTTCTGGATCGATCACCTTCTGAGAGATTGCATTGAGGAATGCACATAGCTTCACAATGGCTAATCGGACGTTTTCCGGTAGAAGCCCCCTCAATGCAACCGGAAGCAGTTGCGTCATAATCACATGGCAGTCATGAGACTTTAGGTTCTGGAACTTTTTCTCTGCCATATTTATTATTCCCTTTATATTCGACGAGAAGCCAGTCGGGACCTTCATACTGAGCAGGCATTCAAAGAAGATTTCTTTCTCTTCTTTCGTAAGAGCATAGCTGGCAGGACCTTCATACTGCTTCGGAGGGATGCCGTATTTTTCGTGCAAACGTTGCATGTCCTCCCGTGCCTCAGCTGTATCTTTTGTCTTTCCATACACGCCCAAGAAGCCTAGCAGGTTCACGCAAAGGTTCTTCGTCACGTGCATCACGTCGATTGAAGAGCGGACCTCTAGGTCTTTCCAGTAGGGTAGGTCCCAAAATATAGATTTCTTCTTCCACATGGGTGCGTGTCCCTCAGCGTCATTCGGAACAGCTAGTGCGCCGGGGCCCTTTCCAAAGATTACGTGTAAATCATTGACCATAGCAAGTACGTGATCACCGGTACGCATGGCGGGCTTCTTCCGGTGATCTGCCTCGCCTTTGAAATGCTTGCCTTTCTTTCGACATTGATGGTTGGTCGGAAGAAATCGACGATGGCCCAGGTACACATTCTTCATGCACTTGTCCAGGTATATACTTTCAGTGTCATCTAAACAGTGCGTGCATGCGTGGTATCCTTTGTTTGTCTGTCCTGAAAGGTTACTTAGAGCGGGCCAATCGTTGATGGTCACGAACAGCAACGCCTTTAGGTCAAATTCCTCCTGTTTGTGCTCATCCCACGCACGTACACCGTTTCCATTCCACAGCTGTAAAAGTTCTTCAACTAATGGCATTAGGTACACATCAATGTCGTTGCCGGGTTGCTTAGGGCCTTGGATGAGAACTGGCATCATAATGAACTTCTGCTTCATGCACATCCAAGGAGGAAGGTTATACATACATAGAGTCACGGGCCAGGTGCTGTGATTGCTGCTCTGCTCCCCGAAAGGATTAATGCCATCCGCGCTTAAAGCAAACCATACGTTCCTTGGGTCCTTTGCAAACTCCTCCCAGTACTTTCTCTCGATTTTTCTCCACTGCGACCCGTCAGCGGGTGCTCTCAACTTCCCGTCTTTCTTACGGTCCTCACTGTGCCATCGCATCAACTTGGCATGCTCTCTGTTTCTAAACAAACGTTTCAACCGTGGTATTATAGGAGCATACCACATCACCTTCGCAGGAACCCTCTTCCTGGCGGGCTCGCCATCAACATCACTAGGGTCATCTCGTCTGATCTTATACCGCAATGCACCGCATACCGGGCATGCGTTCAGATCCTTGTATGCACCGCGGTAGAGGATGCAGTCATTAGGGCATGCATGTATCTTCTGCACCTCCAATCCTAGAGGGCATACGACCTTCTTTGCTGCGTATGTACTGTCCGGCAATTCGTTATCCTTCGGAAGCTTCTTCTTCAATATTTTCAGTAGCTTCTCAAATCCTTTGTCAGCCACATCATTCTCTGCCTTCCACTGCAGCAATTCCAGTACGGTACCGAGCTTTGTGTTGCCATCTTCGCAATTGGGGTACAACCCTTTTTTGTGATCCTCTAACATGCGATCGAACTTCAGCTTCTCCTTTTGACTTTCGCATTGTGTCCTTGCATCGACAATGACCCGGCGAAGATCATCATTTGGTTCCTCTTGATCTTCAGCAGCTTCACCTGTTGCAGCATCATTGGGCACATCGTCTGGTTCCTCTTGATCTTCACCAGCTCCCCCCATTGCAGCATCACCGTATTCAGGGGGCACATAGTTGTCATCGTACTCTTCTTCTTCGCCGTCTTCCATCATAACCCCTATTTCTCCGTGCCTCGTCCAAACATTATAGTGTGGCATGAAACCCTTGTAAAGCAGGTGGGAGTGAAGGATTTTCCAGTTAGAGTAAGACATCGTATTCACACATTTAGTGCATGGACAACACATAAAACCATTCTGCTTGTTTGCCTCAGCCGCATTTATAAACTCACGCACGCCCTTAATGTACTCGGAGGTGTGTCTGTCACCGTACATCCATTGCCGGTTCATCTGCGTGCATTTAAATATAATTAAGTGTGTCAAAAACCATTACAGAACATCATAAATAGATAATTAAGTGACAAATGGATAAAAGTTCATCATCACATTAAAACCAAAGTACATACATATATAGTTCTCATCTAACAACATATAGCTCTCCATACACATCGAAACTATGTAAAACATTTCAACGCGAAAACAAATGCTATCATAATCGCAACCAAGGTAACAATTGATCCAACGGCATAATGATACCAAGCCTCAGTATGAATGGCATATTTTCTAATCTTTTTAATCTTCAACCGCATTGCATCCATCTTGATCTTGTCATCATCGACGACATCCGCAACATGCAACTCCAATATCATCTTCTCGTCCACAATTTTTTTTATTTTTTCCTTGAAGAATTTGTTTTCTTCTTCAACCAAATTTAACCTCTCGATAATAGGGTCCATCTTGATCTTGTGATCATCGATAACTTCCGCAACATGCAACTCCAATTCCATCTTCTCCTCCTCCATTTTTTCCAATTTTTTCTTTAACGAAATGTTTTCCTCTTCAACTAAATTTAACCTCTCCACAAGAGGGTCGGTTGGAATTTCCGGTTCAACTACCTCCTAGACATAATAAAACATCTATGCATGTCAGGTTGGTCGGCATAACTATCATAAACACTAAAACAAATAGTTATAAATTAAAGATAATATACCACATCCGAATCGTAGACCGGACGAGGGCCCACGTGGGCGGATATCAAAACCATCGCACTATATAATAACAAGCAATAATAAATGTAAGAAAATTAGACAAATATCTATCTAAAGCAATAATAAAAGTAAGAAAAGCATGGACATAACAAGAGGCTCACCACGATGGTGCCGGTGACGAGATCGGCGGGGGCGATCGACGGCGGAGAAGACGGGGACGGGATGTGATGGACCGCTAAACCTAGACAAATCTCGGAGAAAATAGAGCTTCGAGAGGAGAAAAGCTTAACTAGTTTGGCTCGGGCATTCCACCGAACACGTTGTGTTCATAGGAGGTGAGCTAGAGCACCACTAACCCCTCTCCCCCTCGGCCAGAAAAAAAAACAGAGCAGTGAGCTCTGCTCTTGAGTGAGGGGGTATATATAGGCAACTCACTAGTCCCGGTTGGTGCTACAAACCGGGACTAAAGGGGTGCCTTTGGTCCCGGTTCATATCACCAACCGGGACCAATAGTGGTGGGCCAGGAGCAAGAGCCATTGGTCCCGGTTTTTAGCTCCAACCGGGACCAAAAGGTCCAGACGAACCGGGACCAATAGCCCACGTGGCCCGGCCGCCCCCCTGGGCTCACGAACCGGGTCCAGTATCCCCATTGGACCCGGTTCTAGATTGAACCGGGGCTAATGGGCTGGACCAATGCCCTGTTTTCTACTAGTGGGAGGTGGGCCTGCATGCGCCCATGGCTCATGCGTCATGGAACCCGGAGCCGCCATCACAGCGAGGCACGAGATTACGTGATATGACGGCGTGAATGGCGCCACATGTGCAACGGCGAGCGACCCATGTGGATCAGATGGATGCCTGCAGCAGACGGTTACTCCAATATCATTTAAAGTAGTGATCCCTTGGTACGATTTTGTCGTGCCTTTGCTCTTTGAAGGAAACATTAACTTGATGAAAATAAAGGATAAGTAGGAGAGGGTGATATTCATGCAAAAGAATTTTTAGCATGCCTTTGTGGGGGACCGTCATAAGATATAGAGTGAATTCCAAATTTTACCCCTTAGATATGCATTTGTGACACCCTGTCGAGTAGAAATTCATGTAGAGTACCTCCTTTTAGAAGCGTTGAACCCTCGTTTTCTGATGTGTGTCCATTATGCAATGTGTGAAGTGACACCTCGGGTCCAAAAATATCTGGACGGCGACGAGGAATCGAACAGATTTACAAGAGAAGTCTATACATTATCGTAAATGATGCCCTCCCATCTTTATGCATTTTTTACGAATCATTGACGCAACATGCCGATCCTATACAACATAAATAAGAAAAATCCAAAACTGGGGTAAAATCGTGTTAAAAGTCTCCAAAATCTGATATTTCAATTGAAGTTCCACTAAATGGGGTAATACGTGTCACAAATGTACAACTACAGGATAGAAAGTGGAACTGACTCTAAGATTTAATGACGTACTTTAGACTTTATCAAGCCCACATGGATTTGGAGTTTTCTATGTACTCATGTTTATATGTGTGTACGATCTATTGTTGGAGGGACGGAAGCTTCTGTATGTATCTTCTAAGATGCATGACTTTGTGGGTAACAGTCATGTGATATATTCAGGTACTTAAGGCTTTATCATGCCCATGTGCGTCTCAACTTTTCTATGTACTCATGCTTATATGTGTGTACCACCCATTGTTGGAGGGACGAAAGCCTCTATATATATCCTCAGTGGATTTCATTTGCCTCATTGCATTTCAACAAGGCCAGTCCAGCTAGCAGTCAAGCATCTTGCTACAAACGTGTATTTGCAAGCTTAGGTGAGAGATTGGAGGATACCAATATGCATGCTAGAGATTGAGGCTACTTAGGCCAATCTCGCTTATGCTTGCATAGTCGTTGCCAGAGATGGCCAAAAGCACTGCAGAGTGACTCAAATGCTTCTCTAAGATGGTCCCGTCCTAGAAATAAAGCATACTGAAAATGTTGACCTGCTTGGCTAGGGTATGAACCTCTTGTGTTGTATTATCTAACACACCTGTATCACCATAAGCGAAGGTCATGCCTAATGAGTCACACGATTTATCTGTCGTGAGGGCATGGGCAGGAGGCGCCTGCTCAAACCAGAACATTGTAAAGTTATCTTCTATTATAATATTAAAACGAAAGATAAAGTTGCCTCCATGTTCTTCGACATATACCAAATTTATATGGATCATTAATTTTAATGGCAGTGGCTGTGATTTAAAACATATAATTGTTACGCAAAACTATTGCCACGTCCCATAATATCTATGCAGACGCTTCAACAGTACAGAAGATTAAAACAAGTCTATCTATATCCCACATCAAGTGGTACGAGAAATCTAGAATCTTGGTAGATATAAACACTAGTACATGACCACCCTACTAAGCAAGTGCACTATAGACCACTAGCAGCATTTAGGTGGCACGCCTCTTGTACGAAGCTGTTGGTAATAGGTTCCGAGCAGCGTGCGACCTGCACCAATGGCGTGCATCATAAATGCCATTGGCAGCGGCATGCCATGCACACGCTACAAATAGAAATCATACGAGTAGCCCACATGGTACGGATTTTATAATGAGCCAGTGGCCAATTTTATAACGAGCTAGTGGCACTCAACCAAGTGCACATGCTACTGGTAATAAATGTCTTCATGAAAAATCTTCATTTGATCTGATAGGGTTTTGTACCCAATTTTACTGTCATGGCTACATTTAGTATTAAATGATACCATATTACATTTGGTAGGCCAACATGGTGCCATTGCAGCTTTTTGGAGCCATAAGTCAAAATTATGCTACCATGGCACATCTTTGGACTGCCAAAGAGTAAAAAACAAATAATTAGAAGTATTAACAATACTAACAAACATGTACTTGAAGACGATAATGCCATATCTAACAATGTACTTAACAACACTTTCAAACAGAAATTTGAAAACAATGTAATTAGAACAAGGTAGTACTTAACACATTGTATCTAAATGAAGCATACTCGTCAGCCACCCACTTATAGTTGGTACGCATGTAGAGGACCGACCCTTCATGTCCTAGGTGGAGCATAGTGATAAACTTGTCACTTTCCTCGCGAAAGTATATGTCACGAATCTACTTCAACCCATTTACAATGATACGTCCATCTTCGGGAAATGTAGGGTAGGTGCATGCCTTGTCAGTTTGCCAAAGACAACAATTAGCATGTCACCATTACACTGAGCATGTGTTTGCTTAGGCATCACATGTCGTGGGAGTTCCTATTTCAAAACAGAAGTGGCAGCATACATGTTCATCATGTAAGCACATTATTTGATTTAATTAAAACATGAATAACTTGACATTGAATACAATGCAATTCTTGCTAGGAGTGGCTTCTAGAAATTGCTCTTGTTGAACTTGTGAATGAATGGCACAAAGTACCCATAGTACGTACGAGACAACATTGTAATCTCAAACACGTTCCTCGATGCTATTCACAAATTCTACAGCCTGACATGAATATTAGATTGGCCAATTATGTACTTGTCAATCCTCATGCCGACGAACTCGTATGTCTTGCCAATCCTAGCAACCAAGGGCAACCAAAGAGGGTCTGATATCTTTCATTATTTATTTAAACTAAGAAGTTAAATCCCTGTTTTGTTTCCAGGTGGAACTCAACTTTGGTTGGCTGCTGGACTAGAACATGTAGCGTCTCCAGGGCGTCAAGCCTAGCAGAACTAGTGATGATCTTGAAAAAATAAAAGGGAGAAAATAAGATATTTGTTAGTCACATATATGCATGTAAAAAAGCATCAATAAGTTATGAAATCATCCATTCCTACAAACATACCCTCTTCCACTTGAAGCCTGCTCAAGCAGGAGGGAGAAGCGATTGTTCCTTGTCCACCTTTGTCATTGTTAAACCACCCGCTCTCACCTGTTAAGATGGTTGTCATCACACCTGGGACACACCGGGTTCATTGCTGCATTCACAACCATTATAAGGTTCCAGCATAAGATAAATGACAGTCATGCATTCGCCTTGAAAAACAAACAATGTAAGAATCACAGTCATGCAATTCATAGGCAGTTGTTCCTCTATCTCAAACACCACATCATCAAAGTCTATCTCTGGCAAGCCCACAATCATCTACTCTATTTCCTTTTTCTCCCGATGTCCACCACTCAGTGCCTCACTCTTCGATCCCGAAACCATGGGGAATAAACCTTAAGAAACGGCCTGAAACTTTACTCAGATTGGTCTAGACCTCGATGATTACCATACCAAACCACCAGGGATACGCCGCCAAGTCCTGTAAGCGACATGAGGTTGCCCATTGATCAGGCCGAGAAGGCACAACCAGAAGGAACCGAAGGAAAGAAGGGGCAGGAGAGGTATCAACGCCGGTGGGACGGTGTAAGTAAGGAAATCCTAGCGAGAGACTAAAAGGGCATTGCAAGACATCTTACACGTACTCACCAACACATCGAGCGCTCATTTTTTCCTTTATAGGAATTCGTCCCATAAATTGCAAGCTTCAACAATTAGCCAAATCAATTACGTTTCACTCTTGAACTAAGCAACATTAGAAGATTTCATTATAGACAATTACAAGCACAAACATCCTCTGTACCCGCTCGATCGGGCCTCCTCAGTTGTTTTGACAAAAGACATTTTCTACTATGGTCTCCTTCCCTTCTGTGGATGCACTTGATGGTTGTTTCTTGGTCTCAAGGTCTGATCTCCACAATTTGTGACCATTTTCACAGAATGGAGCATTTTATTAGAGATTTTCTATGGATTCCGAGCATTTTAGTCATCCCTCCAAAAAGACGAAGATGAATAAGTTGATGGAGCTCACATTTGTCTGTGATATATTTTCCTCCCATCTCTCAAATTTGAATCAGTATTGTTCTTGAGGAAATCTTCGTACAACCACAATTCCATATATACACCATGGGCAAAGCCGCTTCATGTAAGAATAAAACCGGGCGGCTTGATTGTCTGCCTCAGCACACCCCTATTCATATATATAGCATAGAAGTTTACAATTACAAAGAGTCCCAATGATGGAAACTATCGATGTGGACACAAACGGACTTGGACTCCAAGTTGGCTAGTAGACGTCCCAACCTTTGTCTCAAACACGCCCCCACAATCTAAACCGGGAACCGGAGTGACCCGAAGACTGGACCAAAAATCGCGGAAGAAAAATGTCGGTAAACCCTTGGTGAAGATATCTGCAAATTGTAGGGCTGACAAAACATGAAGGACACGAACTGCTCCGAGGGTGACCTTCTCCCGCACGAATTGAAAGTTTAACTCGATATGTTTCGTGCGACAATGTTGAACCGGGTTAGCTGACAAGTATACCGCGCTTACGTTGTCGCAATAAACGATAGTAGCAGTCGGGATATGCCTGTGAAGGTCCGGTAACAACTGATGAACTCATCAGGACTCTGCAATGGCTGCAGCAACAAGTCTCTACTTGGCCTCCGCGCTAGATCAAGAGACGGTCGTCTGTCGTCGGGCGGACCAAGAGACAAAATTATCTCCAAGGTACATGCAAAATCTCGAAGTGGAGCGATGTGTATCCGGGCAGCCATCCCAATCAACATCTGAGTGGGCGATAAGATAATGTGTATAAGTGCTGTGTAAAGAGATACCAGGATCAAGATTGCCATTAAGATAGCGAAGGATGCATTTAATAAGAGAAAATTGAGGCTCATGCATATGAAGACAGACCTGCTGGACAATGTAAGCAATGTCTGGGTGAGTGAGATTAGCATATTGGAGTGCACCGACAAGGCTACCATAAATAGAGAGATCGTGGACTAGAGGACTGGTAGAGGAAGGGAGTTTGGCATTAGTAGCATTAACGTACGCGGAAGGGGCTTCCTCTGGTGATGTCCACGTAGGATTTCTACAGTGCTTAGTGATTGGGGAGAGAGGTAAAGGATAGCGTGTATAGATGGCATAGGAACGTGAGGATGGGTTGCGTGCGTGTAGTAAAACCTAGCCGTCGTTCATTCCTTCCCTCTCGCGCCGCTCATCTCCGCCTCCTATCAGGTGCCCTCTCGCTCGCCGCGTCTCGCCGCTTCCTTGCCGTCGACCTGCCCCACCACCATCCCAGTCGTCTCTCGTGCGCTCGCCAGCGAGGGAGAGGCTGCCACCTCTCGTCACCTCCTCCCCGGGCGGCTATGGTTTCTGTAGCCGCCGCCGCCGCCGCCATCACGGCCGCCCCATCCCGGTTCTTCCAACCCTGGCCACTGAAGAAGGCAAGGTCTCCTCTTCACGGCAAGGCGTGCGCTCCACCTAGCTGCGATGGTGGTGGCAGAGGAGGGGGAGGAAGGGCTAGGGAGCGTGACCTCGCCGCCGAGGAGGTGGAGCGGCTGCGTGGGGTCATGCGGTGGCAGGGCAAGGAGCTGTGTGCCCGCATCGCGGAGGTCACGCGCGAGGAGACCGAACGAAAGTGTGTGCAGGGCGAGCGCTCCAATACCAGGTACCCAAATACCTATGGAATTAGGGGCACGAACTATGTACTATATGATTTGATGATTCTATTGGAGATATGTGGATTCAATTGATGTTGTACATTTTGGTTTTCACTTTTGCTGCTTGTTGTATTTACTAATAGGAATGCCTGTAAATAGACCACTTAGTACCAACGGACTGTCAATACTTCACTAACGCTAGTGGAAATACATGAAAAATACTCCCCATAAAATTGCATGAAAGTGTCACTCCTTATTGGATTTTGGGAACAAGGTTGGATATATTAGATGATTTTCAGGTTGATGCCGCCCAAAAGATAGTCACGTATTAGACAGGGGGATGATATTCATGCTACATTGTGATTTTCGCTTTTGCAGCTTGCTAAATTTACTGGTAAAATTGCCTGAAATTGTAGGACTTAATATTTACTACTGTCACTACTTTACTTCGAAGTGTCACTCTTCAATCTTGAGTTGAGTTTAATGGGGTCAAGGCTTGATGTATTTGAAAGATGCAAGGCAGAAGACTAACATATAGTAGAACTACTAAAAGCATCGGTAGAGTTTATGGGCACTCTAAATGTTGTTCCATTGACGGGAAGGTGGGCGGGGGGCGGTCAACCTAGGCTCAATTTCAAGGTCTCTCATAGCCACGCCCAGGCCACTTGTGCTCTTCCCCTTCTTGAAGCGCAGCTGCTATTTTTGGGGCTCCGCTCGAAGAGGACTACTACCAGCTGCCAGCCAACAGAACACCCTCATGGGCCTATTCCCCTGGAGAAGAAGAAGACCTCTTCCGCTTCAGATTCCCACCAGGTGACTTGTTTTCTCTTTGCCTGGCCAATTTCTTGCTCGTTGCTCTTCAACTGGTCGATTGCTCTGTGTTCGCAGGTGGTTCTGAGGTGACCACAAAATTTCTAGACGTTCATCTTGTTGGAGATATGCCCTAGAGGCAATAATAAAAGCATTATTATTATATCTCCTTGTTCATGATAATTGTCTGTTATTCATGCTTGAATTGTATTGTACGGATACAGCGATACATGTGTGAATACATAGACCACAATGAGTCCCTCGTAGGCCTCTAGTTACCAGCTCGTTGATCAACAGATGGTCACGGTTTCCTGACCATGGACATGGGATGTCGGTGATAACGGGATCACATCATTAGGAGAATGATGTGATGGACAAGACCCAAACTTGAGCATAACATGAGATCGTATAGTTCGTAATGCATAAGCTTTTCAGTGTCAAGTATTTATTCCTTAGACCATGAGGTTGTACAACTCCCGGATACCGTAGGAGTACTTTGGGTGTGCCAACCGTCACAACGTAACTGGGTGGCTATAAAGGTACGCATCGGGTATCTCCGAAAGTGTTTGTTGAGTTGGTACGAACCGAGACTGGGATGGGTTGCCGTACCACTCTGGTGCGGAACGTGCCCTTGTGGACCTTCGAAGTTCAGTAGTAACTTGATCTGTTTCTTCATGATCATTATCATTATCTTCCTCCCTTGTCCGTGCAGGCACCTCAGGAACAGTTTCCTGCACTGCGCTACCTTCCGGTACAGGAGGGGTGACTGTCACCTCATCAAGTTCTACTTTCCTCCCACTCACTTCTTTCGAGAGAAACTCTTTCTCCAGAAGGCATCCATTCTTGGCAACAAAGACTTTGCCTTCGGATCTGTGGTAGAAGGTGTACCCAATCGTTTCCTTTGGGTATCCTATGAAGACGCATTTTTCCGATTTGGGTTCGAGCTTTTCAGGTTGAAGTTTCTTGACATAAGCATCGCAACCCCAAACTTTCAGAAACGACAGCTTCGGTTTCTTGCCAAACCAAAGTTCATACGGAGTCGTCTCAACGGATTTCGACGGAGCCCTATTTAAAGTGAATGCGGCAGTCTCTAAAGCATAACCCCAAAAAGATAGCGGTAAATCGGTGATGGACATCATAGATCGCACCATGTCCAACAGAGTACGATTTCGACGTTCGGACACACCGCGACGTTGAGGTGTTCCGGGCGGTGTCAATTGTGAAACAATTCCACAGCTCCTAAGGTGTGTGCCAAATTCATGACTTCAATATCCACCCCCACGATCCGATCGCAAGAACTTTATTTTTCTGTCACGTTGATTCTCAACCTCATTCTGAAATTCCTTGAACTTTTCAAAGGTCTCAGACTTGTGTTTCATCAAATAGATATACCCATATCTACTCAAGTCATCTGGGAGGGTGAGAACATAACGATAGCCTCCGCGAGCCTCAACACTCATTGGACCGCACACATCGGTATGTATGATTTCCAACAAGTTGGTTGCTCGCTCCATTGTTCCGGAGAACGGAGTCTTGATCATCTTGCCCAAGAGGCATGGTTCGCACGTGTCAAATGATTCATAATCAAGAGACTCTAGAAGTCCATCTGAATGGAGCTTCTTCATACGTTTGACACCAATATGACCAAGTCGGCAATGCCACAAGTATGTGGGACTATCATTATCAACTTTACATCTTTTGGCATCTACACTATGAATATGTGTATCACTACGTTCGAGATCCATCAGAAATAAACCATTGACCAGCGGGGCATGACCATAAAACATATCTCTCAAATAAATAGAACAACCATTATTCTCCGATTTGAAAGAGTAGCCATCTCGCATAAGACGAGATCCAGAAACAATGTTCATGCTCAAAGCTGGTACTAAATAACAATTATTAAGGTTTAAAACTAATCCCGAGGGTAGATGTAGAGGTAGCGTGCCGACGGCGATCACATCGACCTTGGAACCATTCCCGACACGCATCGTCACCTCATCCTTCGCCAGTCTCCGTTTATTCCGCAGCTCCTGTTTTGAGTTACAAATGTGAGCAACTGCACCAGTATCGAATACCCAGGAGCTACTACAAGTGCTGGTAAGGTACACATCAATAACATGTATATCATATATACCTTTGACGTTGCCAGCCTTCTTGTCTGCTAAGTATTTGGGGCAGTTCCGCTTCCAGTGACCCATTCCCTTGCAATAAAAGCACTCTGTTTCAGGCTTGGGTCCATACTTTGGCTTATTTCCGGCAACAGGCTTGCCAGGCGCGGCAACTCCCTTGCCGTCCTTCTTGAAGTTCTTCTTACCCTTGCCTTTCTTGAACTTAGTGGTTTTATTGACCATCAACACTTGATGTTCTTTCTTGATGTCTACCTCCGCTGATTTCAGCATCGAATACACCTCGGGAATGGACTTCTCCATCCCCTGCATATTGAAGTTCAACACGAAGCTCTTGAAGCTTGGTGGGAGCGATTGGAGGATTCTGTCAACTACCGCTTCATATGGGAGATTCATTCCCAGCTGAGACAAGCGGTTGTGCAATCCTGAAATCTTGAGGATGTGCTCACTGACAGAACTGTTCTCCTCCATCTTACAGCTGTAGAATGCGTCGGAGACATCATATCTCTCGAATCGGGCATGAGCTTGGAAAACCATTTTCAGCTCTTCGAACATCTCATATGCTCCGTGGTGCTCAAAACGTTTTTGGAGCCCCGATTCTAAACAGTAAAGCATGCCGCACTGAACCAGGGAGTAATCATCACTACGCGACTGCCAGACGTTCAAAACGTCCTGGGCCGCATCGGGAGCAGGTGCATCACCTAGTGGTGCTTCTAGGACATATGATCTCTTGGCAGCTATGAGGATAATCCTCAGGTTACGGACCCAATCTGTATAGTTGCTACCATCGTCTTTCAGCTTGGTTTTCTCTAGGAACGCGTTGAAGTTGAGGGAAACTGGAGCGTGGGCCATTTGATCTACAAGAGATATTGTAAAGAATTTAGACTAAGTTCATGATAATTAAGTTCATCTTAATCAAATTTTAATGAACTCCCACTCAGAATGACATCTCTCTAGTCATCTAAGTGATACACGATCCGAATCGAGTAGTCCGTGTCCGATCATCACGTGAGACGGACTAGTCATCAACGGTGAACATCTTCATGTTGATCGTATCTTCTATACGACTCGTGTTCGACCTTTCGGTCTTCCGTGTTCCGAGGCCATGTCTGTACATGCTAGGCTCGTCAAGTGAACCCTAAGTGTATCGCGTGTGTAAATCTGTCTTACACCCGTTGTATGCGAACGTTAGAACCTATCACACCCGATCATCACGTGGTGCTTCGGAACAACGAACTTTAGCAACGGTGCACAGTTAGGGGAAACACAATACTTGAAATTTTAGTGAGAGATCATCTTATTTACTACCGTCGTTCTAAGTAAAAAAGATGCATAAACATGATGAACATCACATGCAATCAATTAAAGTGACATGATATGGCCAATATCATCTTGCTCCTTGGATCTCCATCTTCGGGGCACCATGATCATCTTGTCACCGGCTCGACACCATGATCTTCATCATCATGATCTCCATCATCGTGTCTTGAGGAAGTCGTCACGCCAACTATTACTTCTACTACTATAGCTAACGTTTAGCAACGAAGTAAAGTAATTACATGGCGTTATTCAGTGACACGCGGGTCATACAATAATTAAGACAACTCCTATGGCTCCTGTCGGTTGTCAAGTTCATCGACATGCAAGTCGTGATTCCTTATTACAAAAACATGATCAATATCATACATCACATATATCATTCATCACATCTTCGTTTTGGCCATACCACGTCACATAGCACATGCTGCAAAAACAAGTTAGACGTCCTCTAATTGTTGTTGCAAGTTTTACGTGGCTTCTATAGGATTTCTAGCAAGAACGTTTCTTACCTACGCCAAAACCACAACGTGATTTGTCAACTTCTATTTACCCTTCATAAGGACCCTTTTCATCGAATCCGATCCGACTAAAGTAGGAGAGACAGACACCCGCCAGCCACCTTA
The DNA here is from genome assembly GCA_902687465.1 of Secale cereale. Taxonomy (NCBI): domain Eukaryota; kingdom Viridiplantae; phylum Streptophyta; class Magnoliopsida; order Poales; family Poaceae; genus Secale; species Secale cereale. The sequence continues at coordinate 815,496,223 of LR738714.1, forward strand.
TGCATCTAGTGCATGTCTGTCGGTGGAACCAGTCTCACGTAAGCGTACGTGTAAAGTCGGTCCGGGCCGCTTCATCCCACAATACCGCAGAATCAAGATTGACTAGTAACGGTAAGAAAGTAGAACAAAACCAAACTCCCACAACTGTTTGTGTTCTACTCGTGCAAGATGCTACGCATAAAACCTAGGCTCAGATGCCACTGTTGGGGAACGTAGCATAATTCAAAAAATTTCTACGCCTTCACCAAGATGCAACTATGGAGACATCTAGCAACGAGCAAGTAAGAGTGAATCTACATACCGTTATGGAGATTGCGAGCGAAAGCTTTCAACGAAGCGTGGATGAAGTAGTCGTACTCTTCACGTTCTTTGTCACCGATGATCTAGCGCCGAACAGACGGCACCTCCGCGTTCAACACACGTACGGTGCAGCAACGTCACCTCCTTCTTGATCCAGCAAGGGGGGAGGAGAAGTCGTCAGAGATCCGACAGCACGACGACGTGATGACGGATGTAGTGGAGATCGCAGCAGGGCTTCGCCGGGCGCCCTGCGTGGGAGTATAGAGGTGTGACGGGAGGGGGAGAGGCGCCAGGGCTTGGGTGCGGCTGCCCTCTCCCCCCCCCCACATATATATTGGGGGCCAGGGGGGGCGCCAGCCCCCTGCAGATCCAATCTGCAAGGGGGGGCGGCGGCCAGGGGGGAGTGCTTGCCCCCCAAGGCAAGTGGTGGCCCCCCTCCCCTTAGGGTTTTAACCCTAGGCGCATGGGGAGGTGGGCCCCCTAGTGGTGCACCAGCCCAGAGGGCTGGACACCTCCCCTCGCGGCCTAGGGGCCCCATCGGGATGGGTGGCCCCACCCGGTGGACCCCCGGGGCCCCTCCGGTGGTCCCGGGACGCTCCCGGTGACCCCCGGAGATCACCCGTTGGCCGAAACTGGACTTCCTATATATAAATCTTTACCTCCGGACCATTCCGGAACTCCTCGTGACATCGGGGATCTCATCCGGGACTCTGAACAACTTTCGGGTTTCCACGTGCATTTATCTCTACGACCCTAGCGTTACCGAACCTTAAGTGTGTAGACCCTACGGGTTCGGGAGACACGTAGACTTGACCGAGACGACTCTTCGGTCAATAACCAACAGCGGGATCTGGATACCCATGTTGGTTCCCACGTGTTCCTCGATGATCTTCATCGGATGAACCACCGTGTCAAGGATTCACTCAATCCCGTATGTTATTCCCTTTGTCTATCGGTACGGTACTTGCCCGAGATTCGATCGTCGGTATTCCCGATACATTGTTCAATCTCGTCATGGCAAGTCTCTTTACTCGATCCGTAATCCATCATCCCGTGACTAACTACTTAGTCACCTTGAGCTCATTATGATGATGTCTTACCGAGTGGGCCCAGAGGTACCTCTCCGTCATATGGAGTGACAACAGTCCTGGAAATCATGTTGTTAGACAACGGTGAACCTTCGAACTATGAAGAAGCGATGGCGGGCCCAGATTCCAATAAATGGCTTGGAGCCATGAAATTCGAGATAGAATCCATGTATGAAAACAAAGTATGGACTTTGGTGGACTTGCCTGATGACAGGCACGCCATAGAAAACAAATGGATATTTAAGAAGAAGACAGACGCGGATGGTAATGTGACCATCTATAAGGCTCGGCTTGTCGCTAAGGGTTATAGACAAGTTCAAGGGATTGACTACGACGAGACTTTCTCTCCCGTAGCGATGCTGAAGTCAGTCAGAATCATGTTAGCTATTGCCGTATTCTATGATTATGAGATATGGCAAATGGACGTCAAAATAGCATTCCTTAACGGCTTCCTCAAGGAAGAGTTGTATATGATGCAACCGGAAGGTTTTGTCGATCCAGAGAACGCTAACAAGGTGTGCAAGCTCCAGCGCTCGATTTACGGGCTGGTGCAAGCATCTCGGAGTTGGAATATTTGCTTTGATGAAGTGATCAAAGCGTTTGGCTTTATACAGACTTATGGAGAAGCCTGTATTTACAAGAAAGTGAGTGGGAGCTCTGTGGCATTTCTCATATTATATGTGGATGACATATTGCTGATGGGAAATGATATAGAATTCTTGGAAAATGTAAAGGCCTACTTGAATAAAAGTTTTTCAATGAAGGACCTTGGAGAAGTTGCTTACATATTAGGCATCAAAATCTATAGAGATAGATCGAGACGCCTCATTGGTCTTTCACAAAGTACATACCTTGACAAAATATTGAAGAAGTTCAATATGGATCAGTCAAAGAAAGGATTCTTGCCTGTTTTGCAAGGTATGAGATTGAGCAAGGCTCAGTCGCCGACCACGGCAGAAGATAGAGAAAAGATGAGTGTCATTCCCTATGCCTCGGCCATAGGTTCTATCATGTATGCCATGCTGTGTACTAGACCTGATGTGAACCTTGCCATAAGTTTGGTAGGGAGGTACCAAAGTGATCCCGGTACGGAACACTGGACAGCGGTCAAGAACATCCTAAAGTACCTGAAAAGGACTAAGGATATGTTTCTCGTTTATGGAGGTGACGAAGAGCTCGTCGTAAAGGGTTACGTCGATGCTAGCTTCGATACAGATCTGGATGACTCTAAGTCTCAAACCGGATACGTGTACATTTTGAATGGAGGGGCAGTCAGCTGGTGCAGTTGCAAACAGAGCATGGTGGCAGCGTCTACATGTGAAGCGGAGTACATAGCTGCTTCTGAAGCAGCGCAGGAAGGAGTCTGGATGAAGGAGTTCATCACCGACCTAGAGTCATTCCAAGCGCGTCAAGCCCGATGACTCTCTTCTGTGACAACACTGGTGCCATTGCTATTACCAAGGAGCCCAGGTTTCACAAGAAGACCAAGCACATCAAGCGCCGTTTCAACTCCATCCGGAATTATGTTCAGGATGGAGACATAGATATTTGTAAAGTGCATACGGATCTGAATGTCGCAGACCCGTTGACTAAACCTCTTTCACGAGCAAAACATGATCAACACCAGAACTCTATGGGTGTTCGATTCATCACAATGTAACTAGATTATTGACTCTAGTGCAAGTGGGAGACTGTTGGAGATATGCCCTAGAGGCAATAATAAAAGCATTATTATTATATCTCCTTGTTCATGATAATTGTCTGTTATTCATGCTTGAATTGTATTGTACGGATACAACGATACATGTGTGAATACATAGACCACAATGAGTCCCTGGTAGGCCTCTAGTTACCAGCTCGTTGATCAACAGATGGTCACGGTTTCCTGACCATGGACATGGGATGTCGGTGATAACGGGATCACATCATTAGGAGAATGATGTGATGGACAAGACCCAAACTTGAGCATAACACGAGATCGTATAGTTCGTAATGCATAAGCTTTTCGGTGTCAAGTATTTATTCCTTAGACCATGAGGTTGTACAACTCCCGGATACCGTAGGAGTACTTTGGGCGTGCCAACCATCACAACGTAACTGGGTGGCTATAAAGGTACGCATCGGGTATCTCCGAAAGTGTTTGTTGAGTTGGTACGAACCGAGACTGGGATGTTGTCACTCCGTATGACGGAGAGGTATCTCTGGGCCCACTCGGTAAGACATCATCATAATGAGCTCAAGGTGACTAAGTAGTTAGTCACGGGGTGATGGATTACGGATCGAGTAAAGAGACTTGCCATGACGAGATTGAACAAGGTATCGGGAATACCGACGATCGAATCTCGGGCAAGTACCGTACCGATAGACAAAGGGAATAACATACGGGATTGAGTGAATCCTTGACACGGTGGTTCATCCGATGAAGATCATCGAGGAACACGTGGGAACCAACATGGGTATCCAGATCCCGCCGTTGGTTATTGACCGGAGAGTCGTCTCGGTCATGTCTACGTGTCTCCCGAACCCGTAGGGTCTACACACTTAAGGTTCGGTAACGCTAGGGTCGTAGAGATAAATGCACGTGGAAACCCGAAAGTTGTTCGGAGTCCCGGATGAGATCCCGGACGTCACGAGGAGTTCCGGAATGGTCCGGAGGTAAAGATTGATATATAGGAAGTCCAGTTTCGGCCAACGGGTGATCTCCGGGGGTCACCGGGAGCGTCCCGGGACCACCGGAGGGGCCCCGGGGGTCCACCTGGTGGGGCCACCCATCCCGATGGTGCCACTAGGCCGCGAGGGGAAGTGTCCAGCCCTCTGGGCTGGCGCACCACTAGGGGGCCCACCTCCCCATGCGCCTAGGGTTAAAACCCTAAGGGGAGGGGGGCCACCACTTGCCTTGGGGGGCAAGGACTCCCCCCTGGCCGCCGCCCCCCCTTGCAGATTGGATCTGCAGGGGGCTAGCGCCCCCCCTGGCCCCCTATATATATGTGGGGGGAGAGGGCAGCCGCACCCAAGCCCTGGCGCCTCTCCCCCTCCCGTCACACCTCTATACTCCCACGCAGGGCGCCCGGCGAAGCCCTGCTGCGATCTCCACTGCATCCGTCATCACGCCGTCGTGCTGCCGGATCTCTGACGACTTCTCCTTCCCCCTTGCTGGATCAAGAAGGAGGTGACGTTGCTGCACCGTACGTGTGTTGAACGCGGAGGTGCCGTCCGTTCGGCGCTAGATCATCGGTGACAAAGAACGTGAATAGTACGACTACTTCATCCACGCTTCGTTGAAAGCTTCCGCTCGCAATCTCCATAACGGTATGTAGATGCACTCTTACTTGCTCGTTGCTAGATGTCTCCATAGTTGGATCTTGGTGAAGGCGTAGAATTTTTTTGAACTATGCTACGTTCCCCAACACATCTGTCGGGCATTTTGTTTGTGTTTCTGTCCTCCAGCTCATCAGGCTGCTCAACCTGAAAGTTACTCCCTCAAATGCACTTTCTGATCCATGCTTTTTATTTTTGATGTTTTTCAGCACTCTTGTTAGTTGGTTGTCTGAATTTTATCTGGTAGTTGATAAAATCGTGTCGATTTTTGCAGGACCAAGGCCACACTGTTATTGTCTGATATGGATAGCACATTTCATGCAATTAAGGTTAGAGCAGTACAATATATGTATCTTTGTTTCCGTAGGCACTTAGCCAAAGTGATGCAAGATGTCCATGTCGCTATGACACCAACAGCTCTGTATCTAGCAAATTTGCTGTTGGTAATATTTTGTTTTGTTTATTGGGACCTTAATATAAATAAATTTAGTATTGCATCACCCTTACATTTGGTATGCAGTGGCTGCCAGTTTTAATATATGTCCAGTTGTCCATCCCGGGACACTCTTGTATGCTGTGAACTTTTATTCAATGCCCATGTCTTTTTGAAGCTTGTTTCACTTCCACTTAACCTGGATGGTTTAGCTACAAATCAAATGTATCAGGCACTGATGTTTAGCAACACCATGCATACAATTTTGAAGACAACATGAACTGAATATATAATGCATTGACATTCTTCAAAGTATGGTATATTTAGTTGGAAAGAATGACATTTTGTCAAGAACAAAACAGCCTTAACTCCCTTACGATAAGCATGTGGTTGATCTGGGTGCAACTCATATGCACCAGCATACTTGGCTGTAGCATGTTTTGTTAGATCCATTCTTAAGAAAATGCATTATTCTTGAAAGGCGGCACGCTCACTGTAGCTTGACCACGTCATCCCCGCCAATGCCAATTAGCTCAGCCTTGGTGGCGGCGGGCTCCTGGACCACCTCAAGCAGGCGCGTGCTGCGGCGGCTGACATGTGAGGTATGCTCTTTGGTACCAGCTCTTCATTCTCGACATCCGGCTGTGTCTGTTCCTCATATTGTCTCCAAATACCAGTGCGAAAAGGATTTCTTCTAGATCTTCTCATTATGGTTCTCCAAATACAATACATTCAATGATATTGTATTTTTTGTGGGCTTGTTCTTTATAAGAAAATAATTGTACATATAGCACTATAGTTAGAAGCAGGTCTACAAAGGCATGGCTTCAAAATTCCCTATACATGTTTTGTTCCTTTTCCTTTTCCATATCTATGGTTTTCATACTAATTTATGTTTTCTGGTTTTCATACTAATTTATGTTTTCCCCTCAAGGGAGGACATGTGTATTTGAGAGAGAGTTATGGAAAAGAGGGAGCTGGACTAAGAGGAGGGAGTGGAATCACATGATGTGCATTGCATTTCTGTCTGTGTGCAATCCAGTTATATACTGATAAGGGTTTATACAATAATAAGCTCCCTATCTGTTGAACGTTACAATTAGTACAGAGGCACAAGTCATTTCTGACAATTGAAGATCAAACAAACAATACTGCAGAATTATGCCAATATAAGTTTTTGATGTACATTGAACTTGTCAGTTTTACTGTCACCTTTCATTTTGGAGACATGGCTAACTATTTTCTCCACTATTTGGCATCTTCCAATGTTCCTCTTGATAGTCTGGTTTTTGATGATCTTGTTTTCTATTTGCAGGGGCAAATTATATTTCAATGATACAAATGGCTGATGTTGGTTTTGGTATATGCGGTCAAGAAGGTTGTCAAGTAGTGAAGGCCTCAGATTGTTATGGGGCAGTTTTTTTAATAGACTGCTTCTTGCGCACAAGCACTGGAACCATCGGTCTGTGACATACATGATTCTCTATAACTTCTACCATAATGCTTTCTTTGTGTTAATGCACTTCTGGTACGTATTCCCTCCTCTGTGTTTCTCATATGATGTAGGCTAAGTATATCTACGTTACCTTTGTTACTTGTCACCTACAATTTGAATCCAAATCTATGAATATATGGAAGCATCATCCCGCACTCCCTTTTGGCCTTTTTGGACCTCTTGTAATGTACGCTGGTCTAATTAAGTTCTTAATGAATTGATTTAGGCACACTACATATTCTGTAACTCTTGTGATGATAGATTAGAGTACTGCTTTCTGTTCCATTATCTACACATCAGTTCGCACGGTAGTGGTTGATATTCTAGAGGACTTACTCATAATAGTCATAATGCCCTTCTTTATTGTCTGAGACTATTGAGGCAAAGATTCAAAATGAGGGCTACAACATGACACTCTTCTGAAACATAATAGTAGATACCTTGTAACAAAGCCTTGTCCTTTCCTGTGTACATTTCTTCACATATAATATCAGTACGATGGACATTTGGAGTATGGAATTCTTGATGCGTCACCATTTGACAAAAAGAATTAGAATATATGATATCGACAATGTAAGCCTTTTAATACTTAGCACTTACATATTCGTGCGTGTTTTCTCTCACTAATATTTGAATGCATGTACCTTTGCGTTTTGCAGGTTCACCTGATCATTTGAGTTAACCTGGTTATTGTCGCAAGCTATGTCAGATGTTCTAGGAGATGGCCCGGTGGTTCTGTTTAGTTCTGTTTCATGTAGCAATCTTCTTTGTTAGTAATGTTCCATGTTTCTGTTTACATGTACATTCATTATTTTTCCCGTTTGAATCCCCTTAATTAGTAAGGTGAGCTCACAAGCTTGGGTCCTAAACCACAAGAACTCAAGAAAGTCATCATGCATTCCTTCTGCAGGACACTAGCATCCTTGGATACAAGTACCCATGGTGGTTTCTCTGTTCTTAGGAGACATGCTGAAGACTGTCTTCCCCCGACAGTTAGCATTGAAAGCATTTTTTGACTCCACTTGATGTCTACAAAATTTCAGGCTTATTGAATGGTATGGTTACTTGCAAGACATGTCGCAGAATCCACATAGAACCGGGTGGCATTTTCTTCACGTTTCATGGTGATTTTAATTTGAGCATTCAGCTTGAATACCTTTTAAACTTTCCGTCAGTGTGCTCTTATTGTTTTGGTGTAGCACTTCATGTCACAATTGAATGTTGAATTCTTGCCACTTCAGAAACATGAAACATATACAGATTCATTAGATAATGAGTATGGTGAGCTCTCATTGTCTTTTTGGTTGAACATTGATTCATTAGATAATGAGTATGTGTGAGCTCTCTCTGACTTTCTGGTTCTACCTTATGCCTTGCGTGTTTTGTGTTTAAGATGCCCTAATCTCCTTGTATTTAAGTGTCATTTATTTAGCTTCTTCCAAATTTGTTGTGAAAGCAAGTGGAATGGGGGCTTTCAACTCAGCACTGCCCAGATTCCTCTCAAGAGGCGCCACCAGGTGGCGCCCCAACCCCTAGTTAGTATCAATAGGGGTAGTAATTGGGTCACAGTCGCGCATGCTAGCATGAGATAAGATGTCAAGGATATAATTTCGTTGAGAGAGATGGAGACCAAAAGCCGAACGAGTAATAGAGACACCGAGGAAGTGATGAATGGGACCAAGGTCCTTCATGGCGAACTCATGATCCATGGAATTAGTGATGGTAGTAAGGAAAGATAAGGAGGATGTAGTGAGAATAATATCATCGACATAGAGAAGAAGATAGGCCGTGGAAGAACCATGATGGTAGATGAAAAGAGAAGCATCGGATTTTGATTCAGTGAACCCGATGGAACGAGCAAAGGATGTGAAGCATTGGAACTAGGCACGAGGCGCGTGTTTAAGCCCATATAAGGATAGGACGAGATGATAAACATGAGTGGGATGCCGAGGATCAATGAAATTAGATGGTTGCTGGCTATAAACTACCTCATCAAGATGACCGTGAAGGAAGGCATTTTTGACATCAAGTTGATGGATAGACCAATACTGTCAGATGGCTAGAGAAAGAACGATACAAATAGTGGCCGGTTTGTCGACAGGGCTAACTGTTTCATCGAAATCAACCCCCGGTTGTTGAGAGAAGCCACGAACAACCCAACGAGCTTTGTGACGTGAGAGAGAGCCATCGACATTATATTTATGACGGAAGATACACTTTCCACTCACAATATTTACGCCATATGGTGTAGGAACCAAGACCCACATTTTATTGAATGTAAGAGCATCGAACTGCTTCTGCATGGCATGGCATGAATTGGGGTCGCGAAGGGCTATGAGATAGTTATGAGGAAGATGAGAAGAGGCTAGAGCCAAAATGTTTAGGCGATCTATGGTTGGTGGAAGGCGACCGATAGTGGTAGAAGCCGGGGATGAAGATGTGGTAGAAGCGGTGGCCGGAGTGGCAGGGGAGTGTATCTGGCGTGGCAGGAGGGGTAGCTGGCGTAGGCAGTGTAGGTGGCGTGGAGGGGGAGGAGGGTTCAGTGTTGGAGAGTGGGGGCTAGGGGGTGCATGCATAGCGGATGTAAGCGTGAATGCATCGCGAGTATGGTTGTAGTAGGTGCATGCATAGCGGATGCGGGTGGAGAAGAGGTATGTATAATGGGTGGATCAAAAAAATTAGTGCAACGGGGTGGAGTAGGGGATGGGGATTGTTCATATGGAAAAGTGGACCCGTCAAAAATTACGTGTCAAGAGATAATAATACGACGGGTGATGAGATCAAGGCACCAATAACCTTTGTGTCGAGAGGGATATCCAAGGAAGACACATTTTGTGGAATGTGGAGAGAGTTTTCTAGTGACCCAAACTAAAACACAATAACTTAATGTATAAGAAGGGTTTTTAAATATAAATTATAAACTACACATTATAATCTTAGAAGCGATCGACAATAGAATAAACGCTGCCAGTACTAGTACTAGCTGCTGACGTACCCTCTGGCTGGACGCTACGAGTTCTTTAAGGCTAGTATGCTAGCATCATGCTCCACACTAACAGCGTCTGCTGGGAGAAAACACTTCTAGTATTTAATTTTTCGCGACGTTCCCCTAGCGATCAAACGCTCCAGATAATCTGGAAAAATAGTTGCCGTGTTCGGTTTTGGCCGAAGACTGCTAGTAGCGAAATTCTATAAGGAGTTTTTCTACTAGCACCTCAACCTGTGTAATCTGTTGTTGCTGCTTGATGCGACAACGAGGTGGTAGCATATGGTGATGTTTTCTCATGCATATCGGTCATCACTATTTGTGAGGACGGCGCGGGTACCCGAGAGTGTCTCAAATTCGGGATTTGGGTGGTGCATGTGACCTTCCTCCCATATCAAGATGGTGGGGTTGTGGAAAGTGGAGGAGATAACAAAGGATGACATCAATTCGTGGTTCTTCTTGAGTACCTGGTCTCAAGCTTCGAGGTGAAGATCCAATATTTGACCTTAGTTGGTTATACATGGCAATGGAGGCATTACCCTCTCGAAGGCATTGCTTGGAGTTTTCTCGGACTTGATCTTCAGGGTGAAAACCCAGGAACTGGTCTTCAGTGGTGGATCTGGCGACGGCGGCCTTTATGCGTCGTTTCCTTCTTGAAGATGTTGCTTTTGGAGAACACTTCCCTACTCCTTCTGTTACCAAAAGATGGTTAGTGTCGATGGTCGCCGTTGTATATATTCGACCACTGTTTTGATTGCTTTGGATTCTTTTCCTTCGCCCAGGCATAGCTTTGCTCTTGCATGACTTCGCTTTTTGCTTGCGTGATCTTTGTGTGCGTGTGTAGTGTTGTCTATGTGCATCTAGTTATGCAGATATGTGCTACATGCACATCCCATTTGTCCTGAGGGTTGTGTAATTGTGACATGCACATCGATACCTAAGGGTGCCACCCACTGCTTGAGCCACGAAGCTACAAGCGCGTCTCCAAATTTTATTGTACAAATTAACATTGTGTTTATATATTTGTATAGATTAGTATCGTGTGTGAAGTGTGCTGGGCTTGAGGGTTATGAAAGGGACATATTTTGTTTTTGGAAAGGAGGTTAAACCCTCAGTCTATGCATCAATAGATGCATGCAACCATCTTTATTAATTATTCCGCAAATGTCTAACAAGAATATACATCAAGCCACCTGAAACCATCACCCACACCTACAAACTTGATAATGTGGAGTGCTCTCACTCCTCATATCTGTAACCGATATCGTTGCCGATCCATCCACATAACGTGTCGAGACCAACAACCGGTGCAGCAGACCTAAAGCGCACACCACATTCACACATTTTAGAAGTTGTCATCATCATCGAACCAATGTCCCATCTTCAAGAGATAGATCCAAATTATCCTTGCCAGTCCGGCCATCCGCCGACGCCACCACGGCACCCGATGACTCCACCGTCCTGCGCTCGTCAATCCCGACGCGAAGACTCTGGAAGATCTGTCGTGCGTAGCACCTGCCGATCAGGCATTACACAATACAGCACCCGTCGGCCAATCATGACTTGACATCTCCACGGAAGCCCCGTTCAAGATGAAGCCGCTCCACCTCTTGCCTCTGTCTTCCAGCGCTACTCCACAAACGATGCTCCCAAGAGAGAAAATACACCGCAGTGATGCTATCATCCGATTTGGAACACCAAATCCTAGTGTTTCCCCTGGAGTAGCACGAGTGGGTCGACAATAGTTACACGATGATGCCTTCATTAAGGTAATGGCATAGAACGCCGCCATCGCCTATCGTGGGCTCAGTTTTTACTGGCTACTATGTCTCCCCAACTCGCAGCCGGGACTAGATGACGGATCTGGAGAAGATGACCACCACCGCCGGCTGCATCGGCCAGAATAGATCTGACCGGAGGTGCGGCCGAGCAGTCCACCAGGCCCTTGACGCCGTCACTGATACAAAGCCAGATGACACGCCACCACAGCATAGACCGCATCGCACCGCCGCCCAAAATAGGGAAGCCGCCCATGACCGGACAGCCCAACGCGCCTGCTACTGCTGTCGCCTGAGGCAGGACCGGTGATTGCCGCTGCTTCGCTAGATCGGCTGCGCCTCCACGCGCGTAGGGGCCCCGCACCACCCCTGAGACGCAGGAAGAGGAGGACCCCTGCCATCGCCGCCGGCCTCTGGGCGCAGGCCGGGGGCAGCAGGAGAGAGGGAGGGAGGTGGTTTCGGTCCCAGCAGCGGCTATGGTTGGGGTACCACCTGAGTCGCCTGAGCGGGGGGCGACGCGGGGGTCTGAGCACAGTCCCTAATGATGAAAGGGACAAATGTAATAGTACAATGTTGCTGCTTATATTTTCAATGGCTTGAACATATATTTCGAGCTTTTGAAGACGATAAAATCCTTATGTTCATGTTATCAACCAATAGCCGGTTGGTAAGGTCCATGAGGATTAAACTGGAGCTCATCTTCCACTACTATTCCAATCCACGTCTAAACTAGCAATCCATTGAGTTGTCAGCATGAACAACGGCAATAAGATAGAATTAATTTTAAACTAGATTAGCTCCTCTTTTCACTGAGGACCAACCAAATGAGATTGAAAAGAAGACTTAAGTCTTAAGGACAAAGGCTCAGATGTAATGCTACAATGCCGCTTATTTTCCGAGATTTGCCTGACAACACAACTAATGCTTCTTTCTCAAAAACGCCTACGTGGTGGTGTCCTTTGGTCTTCTTTTACTTTTTGTCCTGCTTGCAAGGGTCTGTCTCCATGGATGGACCCTTTTTTGCAGGTGTGGTTCGTGATCTAGCTAGGTGTGGCCACAGTTGATCTGCCCTCCATTACTTTTTCTCATGTAAGTTTTCACAGTACGCATACTATGGGAGTCTCTTATTGAACCCCTAAAATGCATTGACTCCTCAGTTTTTCGAAATTCAGACCACTCGAACCGAACTCTCAAATGATTTAACACCTTAAAAGTTTGAGGAGATGCGTCCGCCGCAACTCTAATTTGAGTAGTTGAACACAACTCTCAGGTACATGATTCCCTTCGCCCACCTCTCCCTCCCACGCTCCGCTATGTCAACACCAGTGCTGAGTCCGCCACATTCTCTGTCTCCGGTGACCACCCCGTACGCCCGCCAACAGCCTGCAGTCCCGGAGAGCTTTGTCCAAATTTTCGCGAGAATCCAGTGAGATTCCGATGATTTTTTTCTATGATTTCTGGTTGTCCTTCGCCACTTCAATGTTACTCCCCTACCCCTATCCGTGTTTCCCTCCTGCCCTCCATCCCCAGCCATGGATGGAGCAGCAAAACACGTGCAACATCACTTCAAGACCAACCTATAGAGAAGCATTTACCGTGGAGCACGTACATGGTTATTGGCCGCTATAGCCGGCTGTGACACATGATTGTGTCCCGCGCCATGCCATTGAGCCACAAGGAGAACGATAAAGACAAGAACCCATTATCATGAAGAATTACCCAAACTGGCCCGTAGTGGGTGAATTTTGCAGATCTTCTCTACTCCTTCCTTAGACACATATGTCACGGTGAGCCTCTTTCATATTTCATTGCATATCATCTACCCTATGCTCTAGCTAGCTCCTGGACATCATCTACTGCCTAGAAATCATTATTGGCTGCATGGAAGTATGAAGAAGGGGGAGAGAGAGAGAGAGAGAGAGGGAGAGAG
>LR738714.1:815509560-815519700 GCA_902687465.1 Secale cereale
GAGAGAGAGAGAGAGAGAGAGAGAGAGAGAGAGGCGCTTCCACGTGAGGTATAGTTCATGTGTGTATTTAAGTTTGAGGATCAGATAGCTACACACATTTTTTACAGCTCAAATTTAATGAGTTGTGGTTTGATGGGGAGTTTGGGGAGTTCATATTTAGGGGTTGAGTTATAAATGACCGAAGAGCAACTCCTACAAGGAACCAAATCCAAAGGGGGCTCAACACGGGGGACAGAAAGCAAAGCTAGTCGCCTAGTTTGACTGCTAGTCGACAGGACGAGGACGAGTGTGACAGTCCATTGGGTTGACTGCTAGTCGCCTAGTTTGGCTTCTATCAATCCGGAGGAGTGAAGGGGAGTAATAAAGAGGAAGGGAAGTTTGGAATAAATTTTGCGCGTCGATGGATACGAGGGATGGCACACCTCAGATGGGACACACCCTATGCGTGTTCATGGTTGCCATGGCAAGACCATGCATGCTATATACTCGCTATATTTGTGGGAGCTTTGGAAGCATAAAAAACAATTGTGTTTGACGGTGAGGCACCGTGCCAGCAGCAAGTACTTCGGTGTATTGCTAGCAAGTGTAAGGTATGGAGTGTAGCAGGTTTAGTAAGTAAAGAGCTTGATGCTTTCGTCGCTGTGGCATTCTTGTGGGAGAGCAGGGAGTAGTTCACTTAGGGTGGCCCTGGGGTGGATTTGACATGTCCTTCGTTGTACGCATTAAGCAACAGTATAACTAAGTGAGCTACGGCTGCTCACAGCGTTTTGACGTCCGTGACCGTTTGATTAGATCAATCGGTTATCCTCGAGCCTCGCCTGGTGTTTCTAGGGCCGCTGCTCCAGATACTTACCTAGGCCTGTTATGGTCGATCGGGCTGGAAGTAAAAGATGGGCCGGACCTGGCCTGGTGGTACTCAATGAGGATAACACATCTTCCTTGCGGGCCTCTTTCTAGCCCTGCACACGTACGAGAGATTTCTCGGTCGGCTGGTCACCAGTCTACATATTATTGAACGATAAATTTATTTAAATTTACATCTAGCCTGACGCAAGTACTCATGTAGTCATGTTCCCCTCACATTTCACACGTCACGAGAGAGATCTATCAGGTATATTACACAACCAACTCTTGATGTTTTTTCTGGCCACCACCGGTAGAACCAAATACATATCTGTATTTGGCATTTTTTATATGGTTTGCTAAAATTCAACAGAATTTGATCAAAATTTTGAATTCTTTGAACGATTGTCTTTAAAATAATCGAGAGTTTTCCAAGATTACTGTCGTTTTACGGAAATCCGCAATTCGGGAGTTTTAGGAAAATAATATGAATATGTGTTCTTTATGTATGTATATAGTCCAAATCTCCCAGATATTATTACGTTTCTCTATATAGAAGGGTGTGGCAACTCACGTGAAGATGTTCTTTTTCTATGATGCATGTGAAGGATGAGTTCATTTTGACCAGTTTTTGCACATATTACAACTTACTTTTTTACTGTCTCCCCATAATCTAATAGTACCATGTAAAATTTCTCATTTTGACCCAGGGCGAACCCTAGCCGCCGCCCACCTCGTCCCTCCTCAGCCTCCACCTCTCCTCGCCGCCGTCCGCACCGCCGCCGGGCAAAGCTTGGCCGACTGGGCGGCGGCGGGGCATCTCTCCCCCTTGGAGCATCTTGGGCGGCGCGGGACGACCAGATCGCGAAGAGGCGCCGGGCTAGCGCGGGGTCTGCCGGTGCGGCGGGCGAGCATCTTGGCGGCGGCGCTGGTGACGCGGCACGGCAGCTGCGGCTTGGATGCGACTCCACGGCGAGGTGGTGGCTGCGTGTTCATCAGATCGGGTGGTCGCGGGCGCCGCCATGTTCAGGCCGAATCCATCTGGATCTGGCGCTTGGATGTTGTCGGCCGGCGCAGGGTGGTGGTCTACGTCGCTGGCCTCGTCGGATCATCGGATCCGGCGCCTAGAGATCTACGGCGGCTGTCCTTCTTGATCCTCCTTCCTGGTGGGTTGAGCCCCATGGCACTTGCATCTCTGCTGGTCTCGGTTCGTCTCGCTGTCGGATCCGGAGCAGTCGGAGGTTTGGTGGTATAGGTTGGGGACCGGAGGAAACTTTGGCCGTCTGGTCCGGCCCGGCATCGGCGGCGTCCCATGACGCCGTTTCCCTCCTTGGAGGCGAAGCGGAGGTCCCTCCTATCCACATGTGAACCCCTCCCGGACGAAAGTCTAAAATTCAGTCTGGATTGGGCGGCGGCGGCGCCCTGCGCGTCGTAACCTCCATGGAGGCGCCGCCTTGGGAGGCTCAGGTCGGGCAAGAGATGATATGGGTGGTGGGCGTTGCGTAGCTCCAGCAGCGGCGACGGCGTGAGCTCCAGGGGAAACCCTTGATCTGGGTCTATCGGATCTGACGATGATGGCACCTTCGATGTCGTGTCCCTCCTGGGGGCATCGTTTTGGAGCACGCACTGGCTGGAGGGGACAAGAGGAGGAGCGGTGTTACATCTACCGCGAGGCCGACGGCGGATCCTGGCGGCATGGGTGTCGCGGAGGTTCGGCGATGGGCGCGTCTGGAGATGAACTCGCGCAGGAGGAGGAAGTTGTCTAGCGTCATGGTGGCGTTGATGGCAGAGAGGCCTGCCAAGGTTGGTGCAACAATTTTGCTCTGAGGATGGACCGAGGGATGATGGAGGTGTCGGCCCTTGCAGCGTGCGGTGATCACCGGGAGTGTGCATGAACCGGTGTGGGACCCAATCCAGGTAGTGGCTTGGAGGGGACACCCGGCTTTAGATGTTAGGCTTTAGTGCGATGTCTGTTTGGTATTAGGCCCGGACATTTGGCACGCCTTCATCAAAGGGATAGGAGTAGCAACGGTGTTGCCAAGATGGTGGCTTCAGGCTTGTTGATGTATCACCTTGTATGGTCTTTGTGAATAATTAATAATATGGCTGCATGCATCGTTTAGATGCAGAGGCCGGGGGTACATCCTCCTTTTCTAAAAAAAAAAGTTCTATCATTCTTTCATTAAGATGTCTTATTATTCTGTAAAAATGGCTGTAAGGGCGGCGGGCGCAGCAACGCACGCCTTTATGGTCTAGTACCATGTAAAACACGTATGGTTGTGGGTAATTATCACCTTTCTTCTCTATTATACGATATACACACTCGTGCATATTCAAGAAAAAAAAAGCAAAGCCGAGAAAAATAAAGAATTTATTAAATGTTATGAAAACATAATAAATGCCAACTTTAATTTTCTCCATAAATTTTAAAGTGCTCACAGATATTATTTTGAAATCATGAATTTGAAAATGTTCTAGAACTGAGATTTGTGAATTAAAAGCATTCATGAATTGGAAAAATGTTCACGAACTTGAAACAAATTTAAAATTATTCATGAATTTAAGAAAGATTTGTGTATATGTGTTTATAAAATAAAAAACTTGAAAATACAAAGAAAATGAAAAAAATAAAAATAAAATGAGCAAAGACAATTAGAAAATAGAAAGGAAAAAGGTAAGCCGGTAAAACCAGCAGAGATAAACATTGAAAAGGGCGAAAACGGCCGAAAGGTTCCTCAATTCGGGCCTCACCTGCCCAAAAATCATGGAAGAATTGGCGGGTTATGGCCTGGCCCAATAGCACATCTGGGTGCACTTTGGCTCGATGTGTGGGCGTGTCATCTAGCAATGCGCAGACTGAAATTACTAGTTGAGCAATACTCGTTGCAAAGATCGCTCTAACATCCCCAGGTTGTGACAAGTAGCGCGCTGCATGTCCGTCACTTGTCGCAACCTAGGAGTTTTCTCTTTTTTTCGTAGATCCATTTATTCAAAACGTTTTATCTCTTAAATCGTGCGTCCAAATCTCAAACCGGTTTCATCGTTGGATTCCTGGCATCGAGATTTTCAAAACTAAATCCCATGTTGATAGGTTTTGACGAGTTTTAAAAAAAATGGACGAAAAAACCGAACCGAGAGCATGGGTTTTTTCACTTTCCGAAAGCGGCACGCCCATGCCTCTCACGAAATCACAACCTGCCACTCGCGGAAGCAAAACCGTATCTCTCGCAGAAAGAAAAAAAGAAAACGCGATTTTTTTCGTTTTCGAGGAGGCACAACCGTGACTCTCGCGAAACCACAACCATACCTCTCGCGGAAGCACAACCGTGCCTCTCGCGGAAGCAAAACCGTGACTCTCGCGAAAGAAAAAGAAAAACGTGTTTTTCCGTTTCCGAGAGACACGGCCATGACTCTCGCGAAAGCACAACTGTGCCTATCGCGCAAGCAAAACGGTGACTCTCGCGAAAGGAAAAAAACATAATACGCATTTTTTCCGTTTTCGAGAGGCACGGCCGTGACTCTCCCTAAGGTACAACCGTGCCTCTCGCGGAGGCGAAACCGTGAGTCTCGCGAAAGGAAAAAAAAATAAAAAATTGCGTTTTTTTCGTTTCCGAGAGGGACGGTCGTGACTCTCGCGAAAGCAAAACCATGCCTCTCGCAGAAGCAAAACCTTGACTCTCGCAGAAAAAGAAAAGGAAAAATATTTTTTCGCGCAAAAAATATAAATTTTTTCAAAACTTTTTTTTATCGAAAAGTTAAGGAAGACCGAGGGTAAACCAAAATTTTAAAAAAAAACCCAAAAAACCCCATTTCAAAAGCAGAAAACGCGTGCGGGAAAAAAATTCCGGATGGAGCGTCTAGAGCGCGACACGTGGCGAATGACTGAGAGTGCGCCAAGTGATGCTGATCGTTGCGAGGCTCCCAAAGGAGCGCTCGTTAACTAGTTGCTCTCTGCCGAGATAGAAGCCAATTTGCTCCCTCCACAACCACAAACTCGAAAAGTCGGAACCTTATTTCATATAATACCGTGTCCGCTAGGCTTTTGGAAGCTTCAAGCCCAAGGCAGAGTGTCTTCCTGTTTTTGCGTCGGAAGCGCCTATAGGGTACCAAAATATGTTCTAATTGCAACTACTTGTGAGTCGGAGGATGCATCTTTTTTTATCCACTGGATATCCCAGGGAAGATACGGCTGTAATTGCAATGCATAAACTATGCATACATCTCATGCCGTGCTTCGACTGGCGGATGCACCTCTTGGTGTGTCAGGTCACGTTTTATTTTTTTACGTTTTTGCAGGCCGTGCATCAGAGCTGGGTCCAAGATTGATGATCATTTTTGATTGTTTCGCTTGTGTGATGGGATTAACACATTCATGCATGTTTACTTTGTTTACGAGAGAAGCATGCATGAGTGCAATGGAAAAAAGAGGAGACCGATGCAAATGCATGACGGGCAAAACAAGCAGGAGGCATGCATGACTGTGCCCAAATGTACCACATTCGGTTAATTCAGATAAAATGCATGCAAACCATATACCTTACCTTACTTATGCAAACATGTGGCTAGGAAGGCTATGAAGGTAACCATCCCTTCCACCTGCCATATATATTTCTATGGTTTCTTGTGTATATAGGGTATTAACCATCCATAGGACAGAACCAACCTAGTTAGCTGGCCCGAGAAGATGAAGTTTGTCACGAACTAGCTAGCTCGTGTTATATGGCCCATGGCCAACAAGTTTCCAACTGAACTTAAGCGTGGGAGATTGGAGCAAACCAAACTACAGTGACATCTCATATTGTTGGCCGACCACAACATTACAACCTCCAAGAGCGAACCTCTTGCCGATCGCTCGCGCATGCCACATCCCCAGTTTTTACTGTATATCAAAGTAGAAAAAATGTAGCGATGGTTCCCTTCCTTCCATAGGAAGGCAACCTGTGCTTTTCCTTCGCTCCACATCGCCCCCATCCACTCTCGCACACAATCTTCGCCGCCTCGGCATCCAGATCCGCATCGCTCTCCCGCGACCCTACGCCGCCGCCTCAACCACTCCTCTCGTGCCTTCTCCTCCCCGTTCTTCTCTCCTAGCCTATCTCTATCCCTCCACCTCTCCCTTTCTTCCCCGAGTACGGCAGCGGAAGGGGGCCGCTATGGGAGAGAGCTTCTCCACCCCTAACAGACGACGTCGCTGCTCCCGACCTCGGCCTCGTCTGCAGCAGCTGCAGGGACCTCTACCCGTGGGTCTCTGTCTCGCTGTTCATCCTCCGGGACGGGACTCACTCTGGACGCCTTAGCATCGGTGGCCACGCGAAGGAGGGACGTACTCCTGGTCGGGATCTCCGTGCTCCCGCTCCTGTGCCTCGGTGATGCGGCCATCTGTGTTTGATGTCGTCACTGGTGAGTAGTGCATTGCTCAGCGTGGGGATGACCTATGCGATTCTTAGTTTGTAATCTGATGCGAATCTCCTAAAAAATGATGCAACTGTTTCTTGAGACAACTTTCGAATCACTACAGAACCTTGGAGATTTTCTGAAACTGTAGTCCCAAGCTCTGCAAATGGCTAGCCGGCTAGGCTAATCATCGCCCTGAGGTAATCAAAATCTTCTATGGGAATGGCCACTCTGGATGTTCTGAACCATCCCTGTTACGAAATAGTTTGGCCAAATCATTAGGCGGTGAAAGTACTGACTTACTCTCATAATAGTGTATTTCTTATGTCCAGTTTTGTTAAATGTTAGTTGTGCAACATTGGATGCAGTATGCTGCTTGTCAAATAGTAGTTGTGGAAAATGCCAATTGAATTGGCATGCACTAAGCATTTCTGCACCAGAAAGAGCATTTTCCTTGTTCTAATATGGGAATGTATTATGAGACATTTAATTAAGCAGATTGATCAATGCTTTCATGCCTTCACTTATGGGACGGTGTGTGTCAGGGTGGACACGGTCCGGGCCGGTCCGATCCCTGACCGAGCCGCCGTTTTGACCGGCCGCCGGCGGACCGGACCGACCAGCTTGGCGGTCCTGATTCCAGGACCGGACCGGGGGCGCTCCAGCCTGTGCTGGACTGAGAGGACCGGCAGTGATTACCGCGGAAGAGGGAAGAGCACGCAAAGGGGGTGCTGGACGGAGGTGGAGGAGGCGCAGAGAACTCCGTTGTCGAGATTGGTGACGATGAACACCAGCAGCGATAGGACGCGGCGGCATCGGCTGGGGCGCGACTGTTAGCCATGAATCTGTGCATGGCTGTTCTTATCAGTCTTTTCTCTTGCATGCAAGTAATGTACCGCGTGCATGACCCCTCGATTTTCTGTGTGCGGGCATTGCTGTGATTAGTGGATCAAGTCTGACGTGGAGTCGGTCGTAAGATGGCGCCATAATTATCGGAACGAAGCATGTTTCTCTCGTTCTTTCTGTTTTAAGCAGTGGTATTCTATTCCAACGAACGATGTTATACTAACCTTTACGTACGTATTATTAGTTGAATTGGATTGCAGTTACACCTAAAATCGTGGGGCAGTTCAATCCACATAAAATGACACGCATAGATTTGATAAGAATAATATATGGGAGTTTCCTTCTGGGTTTTTTTCGACCGAATAAAAGGAAACGGCAGCTTGGGATGACGCGTGAATATCGGATCAAATAAGCTTTTAGTCGCAAACGAAGGAAACGGCAGCGCAGAGTTAGTCGTGGGATGCATGGCGCCGTGACTGTCGGATCTAATCCCGTTTCTTTCGTTCTTGCTATTTTCAGGAAAAATGGTAGCGCGTGACATGAGTCTTCTTCTACCTCCTGTCCCTGTCCCTATGTCAATTTACTGAATTATACTTGACGCCGGTGATCAGCGGCGAGGCGGGGCACGGCCGGGACGTCGTCGGTGGTTTGGACGACGAGGAACAAGGTGCACCTTTGGTCCGCTCGGTCGGACCGATCAAAGACCGGACCGGACCGAGAAAATTTCGGGCTGATATTTGGTAACCGGGCCGACCAATTCTTTCAACGAGCCAGGACCGATCGGTCCGGTCCAGAACGGGCCATGAGCGGGTCGAAAAGCCCGCTCGCTCCGTGCAGCCTGAGGTGTGTGAGTAAAGCTAGCGAGCAAAATAGCCTTATCAAGTCCTAGCTTGATGTGATGAGTGCACGAAACAAGGGGTTGCTCAAGCCTCTGGGAATGCTATGACGGTCTTGTGTTTTGGTGTGTAGTACACTGACTATAAAAACAAAGGCACACCTATTTGTGTTTTATGAATGATGACGCCACTTTTTAATTAGGACATGATGGGTTTGCATGATTTAGTGTGGTCACATCTCTTTGTTAGAGCATTTTATTTTCTCAACGTTAAAAGTAGCATGGCCTTGGCCATTTGAGAAGCAGAGCAATAAAAGCCATGTTTCTCCATATGTACCAGCTCTTTTTCACGCCAATATGATTTTCCCATTATTAGCCGGTTGATAAGCCTGATAAAGTTATGACATTGTTCTTACAGATAAAATGGACATTCAAAAGTCTGAGGAAATGCAGCCTGAAGCAACTATGTCTTACACTCTCCAAGGGTGAAAGTCTGGGTGATAGCTGGCTTTCAAAATGAGAACACCATTTTGTAGGTATGATATTAACTCAGCTGTGCAGATTTTAATTATGGATCTAAGGATTCAGATTTGCTCCAAGCTTTTTTGCTTGAAATAAAACTCTTGCCGGGACAACTGGCCATAGGAATCAAAGTGAGACTACCAGTTTTCTGTTGAACAATTACTACTATGATTTTATTGTGTCATATACCTAAATTTATTCTTAAAGAAAACTTGACATGCAAACTGCATGTCCTTATGTATGGTTTCAGTGACATGATTATTACATAGGTATCCAGTTAATTATGCAAGAGCCAATAGGAGGCATGCCATTGTAGATTTGTACTACCTATTTCAGATAGATAATTCTTTATAGCTAAAGAAATGTTACCTGAATCTATAATTGTTGTTGGAGAATGTAGCTTGCAGTGAGTTTCTATAAACCATCTCAAGAATCTTTTGTTAATTGTACAGATCATATCTCAGGAGATCCTGGTTGGGGCGAGAACGACGTTGACCAGTTGACATTGGAAGATGCTTATGTTGTAGCATTATTAACCACTAGCAAAAGAGCCCATGCGTTGCAATGGGAGAACAAAAGACACACCGATCAGGCAGAGACATAGATATTCTACTGGTTCAATACTAATCATGTCAAACACGGCCGGTCCATCCACATTAGGTAGGATTGCAGTTTTTTCACTCGTTTTCTTCTTCCTCGACTTGTTATCTTAATTTGCCTCCCCATTTAAGCTCGCCGATACCCATGCTTCACCAGGGGTGGCCAGGTTGAGGATTGTATCAGTGATTGAAAATAACAACAGACCAATTGAGAGTAGGGCTACTCGGGGCCCTAGTTCAGAACATGGAACATGATTCGCAGTCAATCAATCCTGTGTGAACAATGGAAATTCTGGATTAATAGTGCATACTGCATATTAATATTCAAAAGTAGAATCGGAATAATGCTCAATGTTACTAAAAATGCCCTAGCCTGAATAATCTTGTGTCGTGCAACTTGACATCATCAATCAACATGGTATGTGTGCTAGAGAAATCATCGAGGACCGTTTAGGCGTCTGTATAGTGGATATTGCTCGCATATGTTAAACTCTCCGCTTTTCGTATTACTGGAGATTCTAAGGATTGCACAAGCTTGCTGTCTACCTACACTTCAAAAAAATGATTGAACTTGTCACTACTTTACATACTACTACTACTATGCACAACAGTAACACATACTACTACTACTACTGGCCATTTGAGAAGCAGAGCAATAAAAGCCATGTTTCTCCATATGTACCAGCTCTTTTTCTCGCCAATATGATTTTCCCATTATTAGCCGGTTGATAAGCCTGATAAAGTTAGAGTGCAGTTTTTTATAGCTCGAGCTTCACGGAGCCTACTATCTTATCCGTTAATTCTGCAAACACTCTACATAGAGATATGTGCTATGTGTCACTAGTAGATAAAGGGTAATCAGACCCGGTTCGTTTGGGCCTTTAGCCCCGGTTCCTGAACCGGGACAAAAGTGTCGGTACTAATGCTCTGACCCTTTAGTCCCAGTTCAATCTAGAACCGGGGCAGATGGGTGTCCACGTGGCCTGTGCGCCGAGCCCAGGCAGGAGGGGCTTTGGTCCCGGTTGGTGGTACCAACCGGGATCAAAAGGCATCCACGCATCAGCATTTCTGTGGCTGTGGTTTTTGTTTTTTTTTTTTTTT
>LR738714.1:815525757-815554722 GCA_902687465.1 Secale cereale
TCCCTTTTTAGCAGCCCAAAGGGCGGGAAGGAGGGGCCTTTGGTCCCGGTTGGTGGCACCAACCAGGACTAAAGGGGGGTATTAGCCCCGGTTAGTGCCACGAACCGGGACCAAAGGTGGGTATTGGTCCCGGTTCGAGCCACCAACCGGGACCAATAGCCTGTGCACAGCGGCGTGGTGGTGGGAGTTTAGTCCCACCTCGCTAGCTGAGAGCGCCCATCACCTGTTTATAAGCCCCGCTACCTCCTCCATCTCGAACTCCTCTTAACTGCAGGCCTAAGGGCCTAAACTGACACTGCTTTGCCTGTGGGCTTCCTGGGCTTTCTATGGGCCTGAATCCTGGCCCATGGTTGGGTTTCTAGTCGTATTCAGGCCGTGTTGGCCCAGTAGGTGGCATTTTTTTATTTTTTTTCTTTGTTGCTTTATTTTTTAGTTTTGTTTCTACTTTCAACAAAATACTTAATGTTGCTATTTTTATTTATTTGATTTCTTTGTTGCTTTATTTATTTTATTTTGTTTCTACTTACAACAAAATACTTATTGTTGCTTTTTTTTGCAAGTTTTTTTGTTTTGTTTTCTGCATTATTTATTTTCTTTTGTTTTGTGCTTTATTTTTTAATTCTTTCTGGTAAAACCAATTACAAACTTTCTGTTAGTGCAAGTAGTATTCAAATTTGAATAGTTTAAATTTGAAATTATTTGTTTTCTTTGTTGCTTTATTTATTTTATTTTGTTTCTACATATAATGAAATACTTATTGTTGCTATTTTTTTATTTTTTTTAAAGTTTTTTTTTGTTTTCTGCATTATTTATTTTCTTTTGTTTTTTGCTTTTTTTTTAATTCTTCCTGGTAAAACCAATTACAAACTTTCTGTTAGTGCAAGTAGTATTGAAATTTGAATAGTACAAATGGACAATGGTATCATACTCGTTTGTTACAAAGTTGGCATGGTATCATCATAATAGTTGCGGAAAAAAGTCTTCACTTTTTCTTCGCTTGTGTCATTTGCTTATTGCACCGTAACCATGAATAATCTTCATCGTTTATCAGGATGCTTGGGTCAGCCTTGACTTTGAAGGGAGGAATTTCATGAAACTTTTCATAATCTTCAGACATGTCTGTCTTGCCCTCCACTCCCAGGATGTCCCTTTTTCCTGAAAGAACTATATGGCGCTTTGGCTCATCGTATGATGTATTCGCTTCCTTATCTTTTCTTTTTCTCGGTCTGGTAGACATATCCTTCACATAGATAACCTGTGCCACATCATTGGCTAGGACGAACGGTTCGTCAGTGTATCCAAGATTTTTCAGATCCACTGTTGTCACTCCGTACTGTGGGTCTACCTGTACCCCGCCTCGTGACAGATTGACCCATTTGCACTTAAACAAAGGGACCTTAAAATCATGTCCGTAGTCAAGTTCCCATATGTCCACTATGTAACCATAATATGTGTCCTTTCCCCTCTCGGTTGTTGCATCAAAGCGGACACCGCTGTTTTGGTTGGTGCTCTTTTGATCTTGGACAATCGTGTAAAATGTATTCCCATTTATCTCGTATCCTTTATAAATCAATACAGTCGAAGATGGTCCCCTGGACAACAAGTACAACTCATCACAAACAGTGTTGTCACCTCTGAGACGTGTTTCCAACCAACTGCTGAAAGTCCTGATGTGTTCACATGTAATCCAGTCGTCGCACTGCTCCGGGTGTTTGGAGCGCAGACTGTTCTTGTGTTCATCGACATACGGGGTCACTAATGTAGAGTTCTATAGAACTGTGTAGTGTGCTTGAGACCAAGAATATCCGTCCCTGCATATTATTGAGTCCCTTCCAAGCGTGCATTTTCCAGTCAGTCGCCCCTTGTACCGCGATTTAGGGAGACCTATCTTATTAAGGCCAGGAATGAAGTCAACACAAAACACGATGATATCCTCTGTTTGATGGCCCATGGAGATGCTTCCTTCTGGCCTGGCGCGGTTACAAACATATTTCTTTAGGACTCCCATGAACTCTCATAGGGGAACATATTGTGTAGAAATACGGGCCCCAGAATGACAATCTCGTCGACTAGATGAACTAGGACGTGTGTCATGATATTGAAGAAGGATGGTGGGAACACAAGCTCGAAACTGACAAGACATTGCGTCACATCACTCCTTAGCCTTGGTACGATTTCTGGATCGATCACCTTCTGAGAGATTGCATTGAGGAGTGCACATAGCTTCACAATGGCTAATTGGACGTTTTCCGGTAGAAGCCCCCTCAATGCAACCGGAAGCAGTTGCGTCATAATCACGTGGCAGTCATGAGACTTTAGGTTTTGGAACTTTTTCTCTGCCATATTTATTATTCCCTTTATATTCGACGAGAAGCCAGTCGGGACCTTCATACTGAGCAGGCATTCAAAGAAGATTTCTTTCTCTTCTTTCGTAAGAGCATAGCTGGCAGGACCTTCATACTGCTTCGGAGGGATGCCGTCTTTTTCGTGCAAACGTTGCAGGTCCTCCCGTGCCTCAGCTGTATCTTTTGTCTTTCCATACACGCCCAAGAAGCCTAGCAGGTTCACGCAAAGGTTCTTCGTCACGTGCATCACGTCGATTGAAGAGCGGACCTCTAGGTCTTTCCAGTAGGGTAGGTCTCAAAATATAGATTTCTTCTTCCACATGGGTGCGTGTCCCTCAACGTCATTCGGAACAGCTAGTGCGTCGGGGCCCTTTCCAAAGATTACGTGTAAATCATTGACCATAGCAAGTACATGATCACCGGTACGCATGGCGGGCTTCTTCCGGTGATCTTCCTCGCCTTTGAAATGCTTGCCTTTCTTTCGACATTGATGGTTGGTCGGAAGAAATCGACGATGGCCCAGGTACACATTCTTCTTGCACTTGTCCAGGTATATACTTTTAGTGTCATCTAAACAGTGCGTGCATGCGTGGTATCCTTTGTTTGTCTGTCCTGAAAGGTTACAGAGAGCGGGCCAATCGTTGATGGTCACGAACAACAACGCCTTTAGGCCAAATTCCTCCTGTCTGTGCTCATCCCACACACGTACACCGTTTCCATTCCACAGCTGTAAAAGTTCTTCAACTAATGGCCTTAGGCACACATCAATGTCGTTGCCGGGTTGCTTAGGGCCTTGGATGAGAACTGGCATCATAATGAACTTCCGCTTCATGCACATCCAAGGAGGAAGGTTATACATACATAGAGTCACGGGCCAGGTGCTTTGATTGCTGCTCTGCTCCCCGAAAGGATTAATGCCATCCGCGCTTAAAGCAAACCATACGTTCCTTGGGTCCTTTGCAAACTCCTCCCAGTACTTTCTCTCTATTTTTCTCCACTGCGACCCGTCAGCGGGTGCTCTCAACTTCCCGTCTTTCTTACGGTCCTCACTGTGCCATCGCATCAACTTGGCATGCTCTCTGTTTCTAAACAAACGTTTCAACCGTGGTATTATAGGAGCATACCACATCACCTTCGCAGGAACCCTCTTCCTGGCCGGCTCGCCATCAACATCACCAGGGTCATCTCGTCTGATCTTATACTGCAATGCACCGCATACCGGGCATGCGTTCAGATCCTTGTATGCACCGTGGTAGAGGATGCAGTCATTAGGGCATGCATGTATCTTCTGCACCTCCAATCCTAGAGGGCATACGACCTTCTTTGCTGCGTATGTACTGTCGGGCAATTCGTTATCCTTCGGAAGCTTCTTCTTCAATATTTTCAGTAGCTTCTCAAATCCTTTGTCAGCCACAACATTCCCTGCCTTCCACTGCAGCAATTCCAGTACGGTACCGAGCTTTGTGTTGCCATCTTCGCAATTGGGGTACAACCCTTTTTTGTGATCCTCTAACATGCGATCGAACTTCAGCTTCTCCTTTTGACTTTCGCATTGTGTCCTTGCATCGACAATGACCCGGCGGAGATCATCATTTGGTTCCTCTTGATCTTCAGCAGCTTCACCCGTTGCAGCATCATTGGGCACATCGTCTGGTTCCTCTTGATCTTCACCAGCTCCGCCCATTACAGCATCACCGTATTCAGGGGGCACATAGTTGTCATCATACTCTTCTTCTTCGCCGTCTTCCATCATAACCCCTATTTCTCCGTGCCTCGTCCAAACATTATAGTGTGGCATGAAACCCTTGTAAAGCAGGTGGGAGTGAAGCATTTTCCGGTTAGAGTAAGACATCGTATTCACACATTTAGTGCGTGGACAACACATAAAACCATTCTGCTTGTTTGCCTCAGCCGCATTTAGAAACTCATGCACGCCCTTAATGTACTCGGAGGTGTGTCTGTCACCGTACATCCATTGCCGGTTCAT
The DNA here is from genome assembly GCA_902687465.1 of Secale cereale. Lineage (NCBI taxonomy): Eukaryota > Viridiplantae > Streptophyta > Magnoliopsida > Poales > Poaceae > Secale > Secale cereale. The sequence continues at coordinate 815,530,090 of LR738714.1, forward strand.
CTACGTGCATTATATATAATTAAGTGTGTCCAAAACCATTACAGAACATCATAAATAGATAATTAAGTGACCAAATGGATAAAAGTTCATCATCACATTACAACCAAAGTACATACATATATAGTTCTCATCTAACAACATATAGCTCTCCATACACATCGAAACTATGTAAAACATTTCAATGCGAAAACAAATGCGATCATAATCGCAACCAAGGTAACAATTGATCCAACGGCATAATGATACCAAGCCTTGGTATGAATGGCATATTTTCTAATCTTTCTAATCTTCAACCGCGTTGCATCCATCTTGATCTTGTGATCATCGACGACATCCGCAACATGCAACTTCAATATCATTTTCTCGTCCACAATTTTTTTATTTTTTCCTTCAAGAATTTGTTTTCTTCTTCATCTAAATTTAACCTCTCGACAATAGGGTCCATCTTGATCTTGTGATCATCGATGACTTCCGCAACATGCAACTCCAATTCCATCTTCTCCTCCTCCATTTTTTCCAATTTTTTCTTTAAGGAAATGTTTTCCTCTTCAACTAAATTTAACCTCTCCACAAGAGGGTCGGTTGGAATTTCCGGTTCAACTACCTCCTAGACATAATAAAACATCTATGCATGTCAGGTTGGTCGGCATAACTATCATAAATACTAAAACAAATAGTTATAAATTAAAGATAATATACCACATCCGAATCGTAGACAGGCCCACGTGGGCGGATATCAAAACCATCGCACTATATAATAATAAGCAATAATAAACGTAAGAAAATTAGACAAATATCTATCTAAAGCAATAATAACAAGCAATAATAAAAGTAAGAAAAGCATGGACATAACAAGAGGCTCACCACGGTGGTGCCGGTGACGAGATTGGCGGGGGCGATCGACGGCGGCGAAGACGGGGACGGGACGTGACGGACCGCTAAACCTAGACAAATCTCGGAGAAAATAGAGCTTCGAGAGGAGAAAAGCTTAACTAGTGTGGCTCGGGCATTCCATCGAACACGTTGTGTGCGTAGGAGGTGAGCTAGAGCACCACTAACCCCTCTGCCCCTCGTCCAGAAAAAAAAACAGAGCAGTGTGCTCTGCTCTTGAGTGAGGGGGTATATATAGACACCTCATTGGTCCCGGTTGGTGCTACGAACCGGGGCTAAAGGGGTGCCTTTGGTCCCGGTTCATATCACCAACCGGGACCAATGATGGTGGGCCAGGAGCAAGACCCATTGGTCCCGGTTTGTCGCTCTAACCGGGACCAAAAGGTCCAGACGAATCCGGACTAATGGCCCACGTGGCCCGGCCGCCCCCCTGAGCTCACGAACCGGGTCCAGTGCCCCCATTGGACCCGGTTCTAGATTGAACCGGGGCTAATGTGCTGGACAGGCCTGGACCAAAGCCCTGTTTTCTACTAGTGTGTGCAGTCCTGGCCAGCAATTAACATAGGAAAAGCACATCGCCTCACCTAGCTCAGAAGCACTGCTGCGTTGTATAAAATACCACTAGGTGATTCATGATAGGGATGTAAAGGCTAGTCTACTGCATGCACATATGTCTACTTTAACGCCAAGTTTGCATGCAGTGGTCCTCTCACCTCACGTCTTCTCTCTTTTGAAAATTCTTACTTGAGCTCTCACTCGGTACCATAACTTATAAAAAGAATAATGTACTTTGAGAAATTGAAGAAAGAGAGAGGGATTGTGAGAGAAAACTCTAGTTTTTTAAGAAGAGAGATCTCAACTCTTCTATTAAATCTGACAAAAAGGTGCGATTGGCAAAAGTCAAATCTCAAATATCTAAGCGTGCCGTGACTTTTCTTTTCTCTCTCTGCTCTCTCCCAGCCTCTATCTTACGAAAAAATGTTTTCACTCTCCTGCTGCCATTTGTCCTATCTCTCACATGACAATAAAAAAGAAATGCTCTCTCTCCCTTCACATGGGTACAGGACTGAAGAGGTATAGAAAAAGAGGTAAAAAACTTCGGTGTGAGGATGCGTCCAGCAGTGTTCAGAAGGGAGAGAGAGAGCTCTGCAAAAGTTGTGTTGTCTCAATCAAAGAATAGTGCATATGCGTCCAACAGAGTTGAGAAGCCACTAGTACCCATCAGAGTTTAAAGACCTTAATCATTCTAGCATACAGTGAAACTAGCCTGCAATCGTGCGGATCTCTAGGAAAAAAAAGGACCATGAAAGGCAGAGATAGTAGGTACCGAGGAGCTCGTCCTACACTACAACTTTCCGATAAAGTTATGGCATTGTTCTTACAGATAAAATGGACATTCAAAAGTCTGAGGAAATGCAGCCTGAAGCAACTATGTCTTACACTCTCCAAGGGCGAAAGTCTGGGTGATAGCTGGCTTTCAAAATGAGAACACCATTTTGTAGGTATGATATTAACTCAGCTGTGCAGATTTTAATTATGGATCTAAGGATTCAGATTTGCTCCAAGCTTTTTTGCTTGAAATAAAACTCTTGCCGGGACAACTGGCCATAGGAATCAAAGTGAGACTACCAGTTTTCTGTTGAACAATTACTACTATGATTTTATTGTGTCATATACCTAAATTTATTCTTAAAGAAAACTTGACATGCAAACTGCATGTCCTTATGTATGGTTTTAGAAACATGATTATTACATAGGTATCCAGTTAATTATGCAAGAGCCAATAGGAGGCATGCCATTGTAGATTTGTACTACCTATTTCAGATACATAATTCTTTATAGCTAAAAAAATGTTACCTGAATCTATAATTGTTGTTGGAGAATGTAGCTTGCAGTGAGTTTCTATAAACCATCTCAAGAATCTTTTGTTAACTGTACAGATCATATCTCAGGAGATCCTGGTTGGGGCGAGAACGATGTTGACCAGTTGACATTGGAAGATGCTTATGTTGTAGCATTATTAACCACTAGCAAAAGAGCTCATGCGTTGCAATGGGAGAACAAAAGACACACCGATCAGGCAGAGACATAGATATTCTACTGGTTCAATACTAATCATGTCAAACACGGTCCATCCACATTAGGTAGGATTGCAGTTTTTTCACTCGTTTTCTTCTTCCTCGACTCGTTATCTTTGCCTCCCCATTTAAGCTCGCCGATACCCATGCTTCACCAGGGGTGGCCAGGTTGAGGATTGTATCAGTGATTGAAAATAACAACAGACCAATTGAGAGTAGGGCTACTCGGGGCCCTAGTTCAGAACATGGAACATGATTCGCAGTCAATCAATCCTGTGTGAACAATGGAAATTCTGGATTAATAGTGCATACTGCATATTAATATTCAAAAGTAGAATCGGAATAATGCTCAATGTTACTAAAAATGCCCTAGCCTGAATAATCTTGTGTCGTGCAACTTGACATCATCAATCAACATGGTATGTGTGCTAGAGAAATCATCGAGGACCGTTTAGGCGTCTGTATAGTGGATATTGCTCGCATATGTTAAACTCTCCGCTTTTCGTATTACTGGAGATTCTAAGGATTGCACAAGCTTGCTGTCTACCTACACTTCAAAAAAATGATTGAACTTGTCACTACTTTACATACTACTACTACTATGCACAACAGTAACACATATTTTATCTAAAAAAATGGCAATCACACGAACCTTGCTTTATTTGAAAGAAAAAAACAAATATCGCTAGCTCTGAAAGCAGTTGTGAGCAGGCAGTCCAGAACTCCAGATCAAAAGTTGCATTTAGTAAATCAAATGCCCCACACACAACATTAATATTCTTTCATATTGGTGGATGCTCATGAACAGAAATATATTCTCCCTTATTTTCTTCTCTGAAGAAGAATAAATAATGGGTGGCGAGAGGGATGGAGATAGTGTGTGCATGTTCCTGCAACTGAGGACTGAATATGACTGAAACACAGCCACGTTTCCTCCTGATAATCATGAAACATAAACAATCTACAGGTTGCTTGGAGGCAATGCCGACTGACACTGACTGATTCCTATATATGTTTGTTAGGACCAGAAAATCCAATTCATGCAAGCCAAGTGGACATGAGTGGAACCTAGCTTAGTCGCCATTGACATCTCCTCCATCTACATCTCAAGGACAACCGACCAGCAGATCACCATCACTGTCCGCATTGGTCGACGCGGATGATGGACAGAGCAACAAGCAGGCAACAACCTTTAGTCATGTCACCCTCCGGGTCGTTCGTCTTGTACATCCATCACGCCGACGAGGCCGGCCAGTAGAACGGCAGAGGTGGCAGGACCAGCACTGTGTGGGGGGATAAGGACTGCCGATGGGTTGCGTCGGCATGACGTTCTAGGCTTATGGATTGTCAGCAGGGACGGCATTGTGCTAGCAGAACACGTACACAGCCACAGTGGCGACATCGGTGACGACTTACCTGCTCCGAACAACTCAAAGCACCACCCCTCCATGTTCCCATTACGCAGGCCAAGCGCATCAAAACCAGCACGACCTACTACAGCACTCCCACCCGTCATGCTTAACACAACAACACCTAAGTGTATATGGTCCTCGCCTCTTCCGAACCCAGGGGCACTCCAACGTCCCGTCCGTGATATGCCATTAGATCAGATCACTTAGCCACTGGAGATGAAAAGTAGAAAATTCTCATTACCTGATAGTCGTCTGCTCCAGCAGTGAAGAAGCGGAGTTCTGCTCCAAGCCTTAGCCCGATCGACCCAACAAATAAAAATGCCCTAAAGATCGCTCCGTCATCTAACCAGTATATATAATCTGGGGACGGCCGCTGCAGTAATTTAGAGAGCCTGCTCGCCACGTGCAGAATGCAGAGCGGACGACTTCATGGCATCCCTGGAGAGTGCTCTGCTTTAGCTCCTCCTCCCCCTCCGAGGCCACCTAGAGCAACGACGACAAACCCATCTCGAGCTACCACACTGGCCGCTGGCGGTGCCACATGGAAGGATAAGCTCAAATTAGGGGCATCAAGAGCTGCTGCCGAAGGGCTACAGTGTCGGCGGTCCAGAGATCAGTCAAGGTGCGCCAGCCGTTGCGGCGGCGGGTAGGTTTTGCGTGCCAAGGCAACGACTAAATCTCAGCCCTCAATCTTTATTATGAATATAAATCAAAGGACTGTGATATTTGGCACATGTGTGCCATATAAGCAAAACTGCCACACCTCTACTTCTTTCATTTCAAAGTACCACACAATCCCCTTCCTTCGACCACGCCTCCTCCCGAACGACCCCAGAGGCTGGCCCGAAGCACATCTCGTGTGCCCACCCCCGAGAAAACCGTCATTTCTTCACGTCTACCACATGATAAAAAAATATTACGCATGTGGGATTCGAATCCACAACTTCCTGGCACCAAAGCACGTCACCACAACCAACTCAACCTCAGGTATTTGTTACTCAAACTAAAGATACTAATTGTTTCGACCCTTCTTTTACAGTTGTGTTATTACAGAAAATTACCACGATTTCCCCTCAGGTCAAAGTTACCATGGTATTTGTATGCAAGTTATCAGGCATGTGTTGCGTAACTTACCGTGCTTTTTACACAGAACTTACCAGGTACTATGTTCCTTTCAAAGTCGTCACTATGTTTTATACACAAGTTATAAGGTCTTCGATGTGTAAAATACCATGGTACTTACACATAAGTTATCAGGATATGTTTATATCAACCTCCCCCCCGGTCAAAATTACCATGTGGGATTGTACATGAGTAACCGGGTTTACAGTTCGTAGATTATCATGGTACTTACACCTAAAAACCTAGGTGTGTTTCAGTGGTTTTTTTCATGGGTAAAAAATTACCACGATATTTTTGCGTAACTTATCACGCTATAGTGGGTCAAAGTGTGCCGTTTTTCTGGGCCAACCCATGAGCACGTGTGCTCCTCATGACACTAAATATTATGTGACTTTTCTGTGGCACGCCATGTGTTGCGTTCATCCAAGAGGCCCCGCGAGGCGAGTGTATGTTTTTAGCAACTTGTTTTCCTTTGGTAAAAGGTTACCATCATGTTTATATGTAAGTTATCGGTTATGCAGTGCTTATATTGTCATTTTATTTACACAAAAATTATCGGGGATGTTTTGAACAACTTTTTCCCGAGACAAAAAGTTATCATGGTGATTCTAGGTAACCTATCAAACCCGCAGTGCTTAAAATATCATGCTATTTACACAAAAATTATCAGGGGTATGTTTCAGCAAAATCCCCTCCTCTCACGGGTCAAAAACTTATCGTGGTGTTTAGTTATCGCAGTGCAAATGTTTTTCGTGCTATTTACACATAAAAATATCAGGGGAGGGAGGTATACTACCGTGCTATTTACACAGAAGATACCGGAGTATCTTTTCAAAAAAAAACTTCCCTATGGTCAAAGTTACCATGGTGTTTCTACCTCAGTTATCAGATGTGCGCTGCGTATATTATCATCTATTTACACATAAATTATCGGGTATATTTTCACATTTTTCTTCCTCAATGGTTAAAGTTACCACGATGTTTGAATCTAAATTATCAGCTCTATGGCGTGAATGTTATCGTGCTATTTACAGAAATTACCGGGGGTGGGGGTGGGGCGGGTTCAACAATTTTCTTCCCAATGATCAAAGTTACCATGATGCTTTCACCAAAGTTATCACGCCTTCAGTGCTTAATTATGACCATACTACTTACACATAATGTACCGCGTGGTATGCAAAAATTATCATGTTGGTGGTACGTCATTTATCGTGGTGGTGATGAAGAATTTACCACAATGAAAGTTTATGTGTCAGGATTGATAGGTGAAACAAAAAGTTTTCAGTGCTGACATATTAAAGACACAACATGTCAAAAGCAATATTTTCCTTTGCTTGCTCAACAATGAGTGTTATAGGTGAGGTGGTTAGCTCCCTTCGTTGATTAATTGCAGACCAGAGATCAAATCTCAATCTAGGAAACCGGGAGGATCTATTTTTGCAGCATAATATCTGCTCCTGCCATAACCGATGATTACGCAAATTAGGAAGGCATGATAGGTGTGGCAGTTTTGCAATCTGCCACACGGTTGCCACATACATATTTCGTAAATCAAATGGATATAAATCGATGACGGATGGAGAACTATGAAAGTTTTCGTCCTTTATTATTAGGTAAAGATCAGAGCAGTGGCTCCGAAGCTATCCAATCATGCATCAGTAGGAGCAAATTGTGAAGTGTCCGAAGAAAGGGCAAAGCAATCTAGTATTGCTGCATGGTGGGATCTTGGAGGCAGAAATGAAATAAATGGTGACGACGAGAGATCAGCGAGAGAAAGTGCATCAATAACAAAAGGGGTAAGCTTGTGTGCGCACAATATTAGCCAAATGTGGCGCACAACTTCATGCGCCACTCCATATATATACTGCTAGATAGATACTAATTCTCTTTGAGCTTTGTGCAGGTTTTGATTTTTGCATTTCTGACAAGAGGCACTTCTGCGGCAGAGCTTTAGTTGATTTTTTGGAAGCATATGAAGCAAACAATGTTACCAATAATAATCTTAGTTTTGCAGGAGGTCGCTAGCCAAGCGGATGCCTCTCTCCTCGTCTTTGACGGCCATATCGTCCCTCTGTCCTGAGGGCAACGATTTGTTCTTCTGCAGGCTTATCATACTAGTGCAGAACCGGACAATAGCACCGGTTCGTAAGGCCCTTTAGTGCCGGTTTCATAACCGGCACTAAAGTGTGGTCACTAAAGCCCCCCCCCCCTTTAGTACCGGTTCAGCACGAACCGGTGCTAAAGGGCAACCACGTGGCACGAGCCAGCTCCGGGGGCCGGGAGCCCTTTAGTACCGGTTGGTAAAACCAACCGGTACTACAAGGTTTTTTTTTTTTTGGTTTAATGATTTCTTTTTCATTTAATTTTGTGTTTTCCATTTAATTCACTAGCTTAAAGAAAAATCATTCACTTGTACCAGAAGCAAGGATATCATCGAGTTCAACATGGTCATGATATAACAAGCGTTCATAACACCGTAAAAGCAAATCATCCTTTGAGATTAAGTTCAGGACGAAGAATTAACACGGACATGAGAGGACAAAGTACTAAGAGCTGAAGCTAAATCACTCCTGCTACTCTCTCTCAGGTAAAATAGCATAGAACATGTATAGCTCTCCTGATTCATCATACTGGAGCATGCAGATGAACCTGTCTCCTAATCGTGGGCTGCGCTTCTCATTGCTGCCCCCTAGTACTTCTCTGGGATTGTTAACAATTTTGCTCCAATCTTTCACTATTAAGCATTCATCGCTTTTAGAAATCCTGAATGCACTCACGTGCAATGTAGGATATCTTGGCCGTAAGCTAACCATTGACATGTGACCTTTAGTCTCGATCCACTGAGGCACAACTGTCATCGGGAGTCCCTATTGAAGAACATCATATAGTAATTAATATACTTAGCAATGAAATTTAAGAAAAAAAATAATGTATGCAAAAGATGCACTGAGGACAAATAGTAAAAATCTTACCATCAATCGTAAATAGATGTGACCGTAGTTCAGTACAATCACTATTGGTCGCACGTTTTGAGTACTAACATTTCTAAGTGCAGTAAGATAATTTGTCTTGACAGTATGAAGATCCTCAAGCCATGAAACATAATGACTTATCTCCTTGCAGTTTAGTTCAGCTCAGGGTAGTAGGTCCTGTTTACCAAGCGCCGGACATGTTTGCTTGAATGGAAATAAGCTGTCAATAGAAATTAGTTGTCAACTATTTTTGAATAAACAATATCAAAGACATAAATATGGTTGAGAAACTCACATAGTGGTAGAACTGGAGGCGTCTGCACATCGACCCAGATGTCTCTGTTACCTTCAATATCATCTTCCGGATGAATATCAAAGGTGATAACCATATCAGGCTCAAATACATAAGCCTTGCATAGTGCTTGCCAAGTTTTGCATTCAAAATAGGTGTATGTGTCTGCATTGTATAATTTGACGTTGAAAGTATTACCATGCTCGGTCTTCAGGTAAACTCTCTTTACCTCCAAAGTTTCCATAACACTGAAACCTATCTTATCCAAGACAAAAATTCTTGCATGGCAGGGGATGCACTACTAGAATTGTGAAAATTTAAAATTATAAGTTGAAGCAAATGAAGCATATATAAGTCATGCTTAATTACGAAAAAAGACTTGTCGTTGTGACTTACGGTATCCACTTCGAAGGTCTCATCCAGCTTTATGCTGAAGCGCCTATCATCAACAAGGAAATTTCTGTCGCACAAGCCGCGCCGGTCTTCACAGTATTCGCACGTAATGAAATCATTTTCGTCGTCAGACGACATTTCCTATTAATTAGATCATCAAATCTCAGATATCTAAATGTTCTTACTAAAAATAAACTAGTTCTATTAATTCAACTAAGAATTTACTAAAAATAAACTAGTTCTATTAATTTTCTTACTAAAATATATAAAGTAGCTATATATAGTAATATTTTAATTAGATCATCAAATATCATATACCTAAAAATAAACTAGTTGTACTAATTCAACTAGTTCAACTCCGCATTTACTAAAAATAAACTAGTTATATTAATTCAACTAGTTAAAATAATCTCATATACCTAAATTTTCATACTAAAAATAAACTTGTTCTATTAATTTTCATACTAAAAATAAACTAGTTATATTAATTCAACTAGTTCAAATCTCATATATATACCTAATTAATATCTAGCTAATTCATCTAAAAGAAATTTTTTAACTTTTTTATAACTATTTCTATAACTAAAAAACAGAAAAATTTCTAACAATTCTAATTTTTTATAACTATTTCTATAACTAAAAAACAAAAAATTTCTATAACATTTCTAACAATGCTATATAACTAACTATTTCTATAACTAAAAAAAAGAAAAATTTCTAACATTTTTATAACTATTTCTATAACTAAAAAATAAAAAAATGTATGTGTGTGTGTGGGCTCACCGGCGAGGGGAGAGGCGGAGGGGGGCGGCGACGGGGATGGCGACGGGCGCGGCGACGGGGACGGCGACGGGCACGGCGACGACGACGGGGACGTACGGGGCGGCGACGACGGGGACGGGGCGGCGACGACGGGGCAGCGACGGGCGCGGCGAAGGGGCGGCGATGACGGGGCGTCGACGGGGCGGCGACGGGTGCAGAGGAGAAGAACAGATGAGAAACTGAAATTTTTGAAGTGTTTTCTTATATAGGATGGACCTTTATTACCGGTTGGAGCCACCAACTGGTACTAAAGGCCTGTTTTGGCCAGGCCAAGCGGCGGGAAGCGCACCCCATTTAGTATCGGTTGGTGGCTCCAACCGGTACTAAAGACTCCCCTTTAATACCGGTTGGAACCACCAACTGGTACTAAAGGGGTGCGCTGGCAGGCGAGGGGCGCATATGTTTAGTCCCACCTCGCTAGTCGAAGAGTGCCAGGACCTGTTTATAAGCCCCGGCGCGGGCACTGCATTGAGCTCCTCTCAAATGTAGGCCTTCTGGGCCTACCTGTACTACTCTGCCATGTGGGGCCTATTGGGCTTGCGGGCCTGCATCCTGGCCCAACAACAGGTTGGGTTTCTAGTCGTATGCAGGCCGCTGTGGCCCACTAGGCGGGCCTTTTTTCTTTTTTTCTTTTCTGCATTTGTGTGAATAGTTTAAATTTTGAATTATTTGAAATTTGTGTGAATCACTAGTTTGTGAATAACTTAACTTTAAAAATTCATTTTTCAGTGATTCTTTTTTATTATGTTTAATATTAGTGTGTTTTATCATTATATTCATTTTGGTAATGCTTAGGTTATTTAAAAAATGAAATGCCTTTGTAACAGATGAGTTTTCGTCCGTTACAGTGAAATGCATGAAAGAATTTGTTTGCACATAAAATTTCTTCGCGTTTCAAATGCCAAAACACATAACTACCCTAACTATTACAGAGATTCCCTTCTGGGTGTGAAACACAGAAGAAAGTGATGATAGTGACGCCGATCACATATCAGATCTTTTGGTGTGAAACTTTTTCTTCGCGTGTGTCCCTTTGAGCGGTAACCATGGAAAATCTTCATCATTTAACGGGATGCTCGGGTCAATATTCACTGTGAATGGAGCAATTTCATCAAACTTTTCATAATCTTCTGACTTGTCTGTCTTGTCATCCACTCCCACGATGTTTCTCTTCCCAGAAAGAACTATGTGCCGCTTTGGCTCATCGTACGATGCATTCGCTTCCTTATCTTTTCTTTTTCTTGGCTTGGTACATGTCCTTCACATAGAAAACCCGTGTCACATCATTGGCTAGGACGAATGGTTCGTCTGCATACGCAAGATTGTTTGGATCCACTGTTGTCATTCCGTACTGTGGGTCTTCCGTTACCCCGCCTCGTGTCATATTGACCCATTTGCACCGAAACAAAGGGACCTTCAAACCACGTCGATAGTCAAGTTCCCATATGTCCTGTATATAACCATAATATGTTTCCTTTCCCGTCTTGATTTCTGCATCAAAGCGGACACCCAGGGGCGAATCCAGAACAAAAATGTACCGGTGTCCAGGTGCACATCATATATGCAAGGACGGACAACAAGCAATAATATATATGAAAGAGCACACCCAACAACACAAATTATAATGCAACGAGATCTCTTACCAAAATAAACTGTCTCACATCCACTTGAAATACTAGTTGATTACGTAAATTTGAAGAAATAATAATAAGAACTCGAAACAATAAAAACAAAATATGGTCAGATCACGACATAGGCCAATAGATCCTGGATGCCTACAAAAGAAAATAAAATACACCTAGTACATATTAAATAAACTTCTGCAATGATTCATAAAGTCAAGATCATTACCTTTTAAAATAGCCCTCTACGTTCATTCATGACCTCAAAACGATTAATGACTGCATCATTGGTAACTTTTCTCATTTCTTCCTTCTCCACATAGCAAATAAGGTTGTGATTCAATGCATCATCACCAAGACGATTGCGCAAAAATTTCTTCACAATTTTCATGCCCGAAAAACATCTCTCAACTGTAGCAGTGGCAACAGGCAACAAGTGCTAGATTCACAAGCCGATAAACCAAAGGATACACAATATGTTTCTTGGTCTCCACCATTTTTTGAGAGAGCTCACAAGTATTATTTATGCCAGAGAAGCGTTCATCTAATCGAACATCGGCAATGTAAAGACGGAGGTGATGTGTAAGGTCCCTCAATTCTCCATCATCAAAATCTTTTGGATAAAGTCTAGCTAGATCCATCAAATGCTCTAAATTGAAATCTTTGAATGATTCTTTTGGGCTCAAGGCAGCTAAGCATATTAGTAGCTTAGAATTTTTCTCATTAAATCGGTTGTCAAGTTCTTGAAGCAGCCAATCAATAACATCATTGAAACAATCCACTTCGTAATGATGCTTATTAGTGATACCTGTTTTTTGACGTGGCTTCTTTGGATTGACATATTGCTCTTCCATCTCCAACTTGGAAATCTCATGTTTGTCACAAAAAGCATAAGCTTCACTCAAGACTGATTCCCATCCATTCCTCCTTAAATCATTCAATGTGTCTTTGGTTGACTGCACACAATGTACAGCATTTACAATGTCTTGATTCTTCTTTTGTAGAGCCATTGATAATGTGTTTGTGATAGCCAATATAGTGGACATAAGCTGCAGGTAGAACACAAAATCAAATGATTGGAAATAAACAAGGAGACCACATGCTTGCCTTCTGTTTGTGTCATCCCTGTCCTGTTCTTCCACATATTCTAGCACTTTAATAACTGTAGGGAACAAATCAATCAAACTCTTCAGAGTCCTTTGGTGTGAACTCCATCGAGTGTCTCCGGGTCTTTGAAGGGCTAGCTCTTGATTTAATCCCGTCCCACTTTGAAGTACACCACAACCTAAGGCTCCACGCACTTGTTCTTTATATTTGTCTCGAATCATGTCTTTTCTCTTTGAAGATCCAGAAACCACATTCAACAATACAGAGATCATATCAAAAAAGTTTCCAATCCATTTGTGCTTCCTTACAACGGCCACAACAACTAATTGCAATTGGTGTGCAAAACAATGAACGTAATATGCTGTGTTGTTCTCCCTCATGATTAAAGATTGCAAACCATTAAACTCACCTCGCATGTTGCTCGCGCCGTCGTATCCTTGGCCCCTAACATGCTTGAGACTTAAGCTAAGTTTTGCAAATAAATCATCAATAGCAGACTTGAGGTACTTTGAAGTTGTCTCCTTCACATGAACAAGGCCAACTAAACTCTCTTTCGCACTTCCGCATTTACCAGCATATCTCAAGACCACTGCCATCTGTTCTTTACCAGCCACATCCCTTGATTCATCAACTAGCAAAGAAAATACACCATCTCCAATTTCTTCTAGAATAGAATGCAATATTTGCTTTGCAAAACATTCAGCTATGTCCTTCTGGATCATTGAAGAAGTCAACTTATTATTACCTGGAGCATTAGGGCCTACAACCTTGCATAGTTCTGGATTTTGCTGTGCTGTATAAGCATAAAATTCCTTAAAATTTCCTTTATTTAAGGACTCCTCCGACTCATCATGGCCACGAAAAGGTAACCCTTGCTGCAATAGAACTCTAGTAACATCAATTGAGGCATTTAGTCTAGTATAATGCGCCTTCTTCGTAGCATTGCTTTGATTATTGAAAGCAACATAAATGTGCTGGTCTTGTTGCAATAAATCATCACAATCTCTTTTTGCTTGGTTGTGAACACTGTTCACATCTCCGACATGATCATTTATTCCGTGTTTTTGTTCCAGCCTGACCAACCCTTTGCAACAAATGCTGCATATCCAGCTTCTTTTTTATCACGGCGCCTGAATAAGAATCAACAGAAGCAATACGCTTTTTCTTTGTACTCACTATACTCAAGCCAGCTCCCAAACTCATCAAACCAACCAGGATTAAACTTTCTCTCTCGACCACCAATAGTTGTAGTTTTAAAATTATAACTACGAGGTTGACAAAGAGGCTTAGCCAAATATTTTCTTCTTACCACATCCCTTAGATTAGGAGGATACTCATCTATGCTTCTCCTTTTGCCAGGATCAGACTGAATTTCCTCTTCCCAATTGATTTCTTCTAGAGCTTGAGATGAATTCCACATATTACGGGCTGAACCTTCATGTGTCAAGGCATCATTTTGTTCCTGTGATGGAGCATCATCCGGTTCATGTGGCTGAGCTGGAGGATCATCCGGTTCATGTGGCTGAGCTGGAGGATCATCCGGTTCATGTGATGGGCTAGCTATATCATCTTGTGCGGATGTCTTCATTTTTTTAAGAAACCTTTCCATAAATTCTCCTGTGATTTATTATTATTGTGTTAGCAAAAATGTACAGAGTTACATTATTTGTGTTTGCATATGCAAGAATAGAAATAATAAACAAATGTATTGATTGAATGATACAAATGCGATTAGGGAGTTAAACTTACTCGACATTGTGCCTCGCTGCTGCTTTCGCAAAAATGATCCTCCCCTGGTTAGCTATGAATCGCAGCGAATTGTTCCCAAATCCCAATTGAAATAGCTTTAAATTTCAGAGATTTCAGATTTTAGAGAGATCGGCAATTACCAAATACCTACACACAGTTGAGATTTCAGATTCAAAGAGATCGGCAATTACCAAATACCAAGTGCTGAGTTGGGAGTTGAGAGTTGAGAGTTCAGACGTACCTCAAATTTCCAACTACCCCTGAGTGGGCGAGGGTAGAGGCGGACGGCTAGCGATGCTTGAAAAACGGCGACTGACTGGGCGGCAGGCCTGCTGCCTGCTGGGCGGACCGGCGTCTGGCCGCGCGATGAAGAAGGGGAAGGGGCGAGCACGGGCGACGCTTCGAGGGTTGAGGCGCAGAAGCCGAGCGGACGAGTAACCCTACAGGCGCACGTACAGGTAAGGTACAGCCGTATTGGGGATCGATTAGATCGATAGCTTTTTCTATTCAACACGCGCACGTAGAGGGACCAGGGATCGTTCGTCGGATCGATTAAAATCGATCGATCATGTGAGGGCATTTACGTAGATGGGATGCACTGCCTGGCTTGTGTATTGTTGGGCTGGCCGGTGTCCAGGTCCAAAATTAACCGGTGTCCAGCCCAAAAATATGAAGTATGTATAAGGGACGCACGTATTTTACCCGGTGCCAGTGACACCGGATGAGATAACGTGCCTCCGCCCCTGCGGACACCACTGTTTTGGTTGATGCTCTTCTTATCTTGGGCGATCGTGTAAAATGTATTACCATTTATCTCGTACCCTTTGAAAGTCATTATATTCGAAGATGGTAACTGGGACAGCAAGTACAGGTCATATTCAATAGAGGTGTCATGCATGGTACGTGTGTGCAACCAGCTGGCGAAACTCCTGGTTTGTTCACGTGTAATCCAGTCATCAGACCGCTCCGGGTGTTTGTAGCATAGCAAATTCTTGTGTTCATCCATATACGAAGCCACCAAGGCGGAATTCCTTAGAACTGTGTAGTGTGCTTCAGTGAGAGAATGTCCGTCCATACATATTATTTGTTTCCCTCATAGCGTGCCTTTTCCATCCAGTCTGCCCTTATGCCGCGATTCAGGAACACCAATCGGCTTAAGGTCAGGAATAAAGTCAATGCAAAACTCAATGAC
The DNA here is from genome assembly GCA_902687465.1 of Secale cereale. NCBI lineage: Eukaryota > Viridiplantae > Streptophyta > Magnoliopsida > Poales > Poaceae > Secale > Secale cereale. The sequence continues at coordinate 815,545,742 of LR738714.1, forward strand.
CTCCTCATTCTCATGGCCCTTGGAGGTGCTTCCTTCTGGCCTAGCACGGTTATGAACATATTTCTTTAAGACTCCCATGAACCTCTCAAAGGGGAACATATTGTGTAGAAATACAGGACCCAAAACGTAATCTCTTCGCATAGGTGAACTAGGACGTGCGTCATGATGTTGAAGAAGGATGATGGGAACACCAACTCGAAACTGACAAGACATTGCACCAAATCATTCTCTAACATTGGTATGATTTCTGGATCGATTACCTTCTGAGAGACTGCATTGAGAAATGCACATAGCTTCACAATGGCTAATCGGACGTTTCCCGATAGAAGCCCACTCAATGCAACCGGAAGCAGTTGCATCATAATCACGTGACAATCATGAGACTTAAGGTTCTGGAACTTTTTCTCTGCCATGTTTGTTATTCCCTTTATATTCGACGAGAAGCCAGATGGTACCTTAATACTGAGTAGGCATTCAAAGAAGATTTCCTTCTCTTCTTTGGTAAGAGCGTAGCTTGCATGACCCTCATGTATGCCGTCTTTTCCGTGCATACGTTGCTGGTCCTCCCGTGCCTCAGGTGTATCTTTTGTCTTCCCATACATGCCCAAGAAGCCAAGTAGGGTCACACAAAGATTCTTCGTCACGTGCATCACGTCGATTGCGGAGCGGATCTCTAGGTCTTTCCAATAGGGCAGGTCCCAAAATATAGATTTCTTCTTCCACATGGGTGCATGTTCGTCAGCGTCATTCGGAACAGGTTGTCCACCAGGACCCTTTCCAAAGACCACCTTCAAATCCTTGACCATATCATGTACATCAGCACCAGTAGGGTGGCGAGGCTTGGTCCGGTGATCCGCCTCACCTTTGAAATGCTTGCCTTTCTTTCTTACGGGATGCCTGCTAGGAAGAAATCGACGATGTCCCAGGTACACATTCTTCTTACAATTAGCCAAATATATACTGTCGGCATCGTCCAAACAGTGCGTGCATGCGCGGTATCCCTTGTTTGTCTGTCCTGAAAGGTTACTGAGAGCAGGCCAATCATTGATGGTCACGAACAGCAACGCCTTTAGGTCAAATTCTTCCCTCATGTGCTCATCCCACGCACGTACACCTGTTCCATTCCATAGTTGTAAGAGTTCTTCAACTAATGGCCTTAGGTACACATCAATGTCGTTGTCGGGTTGCTTAGGGCCTTGGATGAGAACTGGCATCATAATGAACTTCCGCTTCATGCACAACCAAGGAGGAAGGTTATACAAACATAGAGTCACAGGCCAGGTGCTATGGTTGCTGCTCTGCTCCCCAAAAGGATTAATGCCATCTGCACTTAGACCAAACCATACGCTCCTTGCGTCATCTGCAAACTCCTTCCCGTACTTTCTTTCGAATTTTCTCCACTGTGACCCGTCAGCGGGTACTCTCAACTTTCCATCTTTCTTACGGTCTTCTCTGTGCCATCGCATCGCCTTGGCATGCTCTTTGTTTTGGAACAAACGTTTCAACCATGGTATTATAGGAGCATACCACATCACATTGGCAGGAATCTTCTTCCTGGGGCGCTCGCCCTCGACATCACCAGGGTCATCGCTGCTGATCTTATAGTGCAATGCACCGCATACCGGGCAAGCGTTCAAATCCTCGTACTCACCGCGTTAGAGGATGCAATCATTAGGGCATGCATGTATCTTCTGCACCTCTAACCCTAGAGGGCAGACAACCTTCTTTGCTTCGTACGTACCCTCGGGCAATTCGTTGTCCTTTGGAAGCATATTCTTTATCATTACCAGCAACTTTCCAAATCCCTTGTCAGATACACCATTCTCTGCCTTCCATTGCAGCAATTCCAGTGTGGTGCCCAGCTTTTTCTTGTCACCTACGCAATTCGGGTACAACAATTTTTTGTGATCCTCTAACATGCGCTGCAACCTCTTCTTCTCCAAATCACTTGCGCAGTTTCTCTTTGCATCGGCAATGGCCCGACCTAGATCATCAACGGGCTCATCTGATGCCTCTTCTTCAGCTTCTTCCCGCATTGGCGTCTCAGCTTCTTCCCGCATTACCGGCTCAGCTTCTTCCCCCATTGTTGTATCATCGTATTCAGGGATCCCATGGCCAGGATAGCTGTCGTCGTCCTCTTCTTCTTCATTGTCTTCCATCATAACCCCTCTTTCTCCGTGCTTGGTCCAAACATTATAGTGGGGCACGAAACCAGACTTAAACAGGTGGACGTGAATGGTTCTTGACTTAGAGTAATTTTGACCATTCTTACAGACAGCACATGGACAAGGCATAAAACCATCCGCCCGCTTGTTTGCCTCGGCCGCAAGCAGAAAAGTTTGCACGCCATTAATGAACTCGGGAGAGCATCGGTCATCGTACATCCATTGTCGGCTCATCTTCAATACACATCACCAAAAACACCAACTAAATACAAGTTCATACATAAAGTTCATACAACACTTAAATGCAACAAACAAATAACTCTCTAGCCAAAGCATTTAAATGCAACAACAAATGCGATCAATATCGCAACTAAGGTAACAATTGATACAACAACATAATGATACCAAGCCTCACTATCGATGGCATATTTTCTAATCTTTCTAATCTTCAAGCGCATTTTCTCCATCTTGATCTTGTAATCATCGACGACATCGGCAAGATGCAACTCCAATTCCATCTTCTCGTCCTCAATTCTTTTCAATTTTTCTTTCAAGTACTTGTTTTCTCTTTCAACTAAATTTAACCTCTCCTAGATATGCAAACTAAGTGTTATTTTGGACCTCAAATTGCATATAAATCAAATACTAGCACATATATTTCCTCCCAAATTACTAAACTCACAAATTAATCACTATATAAAGCATTGCAAGAGCTAATCTAGCAATGAGAGATGAAAGGACAAAGTTGCTAACCTTTGTGATCATTTGAATGGATGGGGGCCTTCAAATATTGACAAATTTTGGGCAAATTGTGTGATGAGCTCGAGAGGAAGAGGGGAAGAACATAGAGGGAGAGGGGAAAGGGGAAGAACAAAGCGAGCTCGGGGGGACGAAGGGTTTATGTACGACTACCTTTAGCACCGGTTTGTGGCAAGAACTGGTACTAAAGGTGCTGGAGGAGCCCCAGACTGACAACATCCTGCCACCACTCTCATTAGTACCGGTTCGTGGCACGAACCGGTGCTAAAGGTTCGCCATGAACCGGTACTAATGAGAGCGGCCCGACTAGCCATTGGAACCGGCACTAGTGTACACATTAGTGCCGGCTCATATTCAAACCGTCACTAATGTGCTTCACGTTTGACCCTTTTTCTACTAGTGTCAGAGGCAGGGGCACAACCATGGAGTACATGGACATCAACGCCAGCGGCACCATCAGCAACGACATGAGGTAGGCAACCTTGTAGTGCATTGTCCATGTTGTATTGGTAGAGGTCACAAAGTATATACACTTGGTTAACTCTATTGAATTTCTGCAGTTGATTTTCTTGCATAAGTATGCCATGAACTATATGTATCACCAGTTCACCACATAAAGTTTTCTATTATGAGCAATTGTTCACTTTGTTTTATTATCTTTCATTATATTTTTAGTAATATCTGAGTGCAAGTTTTGTGGACATCTGATAATTATTTATTGTTTGTGAACCAGAGATGGTGATAATAGGATCCAAAAATTCAGCACTACACAATGATAGTTTTTTTTTTATTAGTCTATGCATCGCACTCATGAGCTTATTTTGTGTTATTTTCGTTCTGCAGTTTAGAAATGACGGGCAGGTTTTCCTTTGTGATCTTGGAAGCACACATGGTTCTTCCATCAACAAAACTCATGCGTCATTGTTCATGCTATTTTGTTTCAAAAAGCACCACAATTTGTGTTGATGGCATTCTTATTCTGTTGTATTTTTGTACTTTGAATAGCATAGAGGATCTCACAATCACATGAATGCTCAACCATATTTCCTTGGGCATAGAGACCAAGCTATCTTTCACAGGAGTCAAATTATTTGACAAAATGCACTCCATTAATCTATCTGACTAGGCATGAAAAACAAGCTCACCGTGATATTGGTAATCCACACTAGGAGACATGATTAGATGCACCCGTAACTACATTTTGTAGTATATTACAGGAAAATGGTGTCAGAATAGTTACCATCTCCTTCTGCAATGTTAGCTTATTGTCATGAAATTTAACAGTGAAGCGGTTCAGCCGGACAGTTTACGATTGCATTTACATATTGTATGTCAGTGTAACATATATGAAGGAGGACAGAAGAAGACTGTTTTCAAATACAAGATGCGACTAGACCTAATATTTGCATATATCTTAGTTACAACTACTGATGAATGTTGTTGTAGGCTGCCGACAGAGAAGAGACGGCGGCTGGGTGGATGGCAAAAGCAGATCCTCTCTGGTAAGTCCGCGGGTGTCTTATTTGACACAGGCACCCAGGGCGGGCACGCCAAGATTGAGCCAATCATCACTAGTTGTCCACATCGATGCCGGTGAGGAAAACATACACGGAGCTAGGCAACCAAATTCGACCCCCATTAACATCAGGTAGAACCTTGACCCGGTGATGCCATGATACATATCGTAGTCAAATAATTTATGACTGATTGCTACTGTTTACTTAATGTTTGGCTCAGAAAATAGGACCTAGCTTCTGTTACATTAACCATCAATTTGATTCAGGGTTAATCTCCATACTTTCCGAGAACGGTTGCGCATGCTCCAGGTTATGAGGTGGTGCTGGTCGGCCAGTTGACAAGCGGCCGTGCACGCCTGGAGGTGGCTGCCAGAAAGATCTTTTCCTCTGCATGCTCAGATTGCTGCTAATAGTGCCTAAACTTTGAGCTTCTGTACCCGTTGATATTAGGAGCCAAAATAAATTTGCTTCAGTTTGAAATCTGTTTGTTTCTTCTCTATATAGTGTGCCCCTTTTATATGATCCAAAAGGTATTCATGGTCTTGTTCAGCAAGGTGGAAGTGAACATGAGAAGTGAATACAAAACTTCAAGGTCTAGAGACATCATCGGTCCTCTCCCCGCGAGCACCACCTCTCTAACGACGTAGATGCGCCCCAAGGGTGGCGAGACCAACGCCACCATCCTCTCTGATGTCCAACCAGCACTATACAACTAATAGTTTTGCCGCCATGACGATGCCCACCTCTATGCTGATCGAGATGTTCGACCTGCCCGGTATGGACAAGGTCATCCGGCCATCTGCTTTTAATGTGCTATTTACTCTCTTTTCATAAGAAGTAAAGGGTAGCCTATATGATCAATTTCGAACGTGCACTGTATCTAAACTAACATTTCTAACTCAAATCATTTTGGAGGGAAACTGGGGATCAAACAAGGCAGCCCAATGTGTTGAGAAAAAGACAGGAGTGCACATGAATGCCTAAAGAGGCGCGCAAAGGCGCGCCCCAACCACTAGTGGCCGTCAAGCAGAATGTTTTCCTAACCCCGCCAAGATGTGCACGGATTCGAAGCAGACAGATCCGTTGCAGCATCCCGCGGGGTGGCTGCTGTCAATCTGGGCATCGATCGGTTGCAGCATCAGCATTTTACTTTTACTTTTTTGAAAGAGAGCATTATTGTACTTGTTCGCAGGAATCCACACATTGTGTTGTATGTACATGCAGTGTAGCCAGCCAGCCTTACATTGAACAGTTCCATTACGAGAGACCCGTGACACAGGAATGCGCCGAGGATGCATTCATGCATGGCCAGTCATCGAATGTACGGCATTCACTTAATTTGGTGAAGTGCATGCCTTATGCATCCTACGCACAAATCTGGCTAGGCAGGCTAGCTATCTGACCAGATCTTCCTTCTGCAGGTGCTGTCTATAAGTTTGGTTAGCTCTTCTACTGCTGCCATACTTGGTATTGACTCAACGTCCACACGACGATGAAGCTATGATGAACCAGCACATGTGGCACGGCCCATGCGTGGCCAACAAGTGTTTGCGTAAGCTATGATGGCGCCATATGCGCAGCGGCAAGCGACACATGTGCCATCGGACGGATGCCAGCAGAAGGCGATTCCTCCAACATCCTTTATGGTAGTGATCCCTTGGTACGCTTTTGTGGTACCTTCTCTCTTGGAAGGGAAAATAAGATTGATGAAACTAACGGAGAATTAAGAGACGGTGATATGCATGCAAAACAAATTTCGAAACTGATGCATGCCGCCTTTGTGGCGGACAGTTATATGATATATTCACATAATTTAGACTTTACCAAGCCCACATGGATCTGGAGTTTACTATGTACTCATGTTATATGTGTGTACCATCCATTGTTCGAGGGACGGAAGCTTCTATATGTATCTTCTGATGCATGTCTTTGTGGGGATCAGTCATGTCATAAATTCATGTATGTACTTAAGGCTTTATCATGCCGTTCGTCTTGACTTTTGTGGATACTCATGCTTATATGTGTGTACCATCCATTGTTGGAGGGACTAAAGCTTCTATATATATCCTGGATGGATTTCATTTGCCTGATTGCATATCAACAAGACTAGCCAGCTAGCAATCAGTCATCTTTCGTTAAAGTGTACTTGCATGCTTATATGAGAGATTCGAGGATACCAATATGAGATTCAGGCTACCCCTACCCCGGTTTTGCTTGCGTAGTTGTTGCCGGAGATGGTCACTAGCGCTACCGGATGACTCAATTGCTTCTGAGATGGTCCTGTCCTTGTAATAAAAGTGCCTGAAAGTGTTGACCTAGTTGGCAAGGGTGTGAACCTGTTGTGATGTACTATCCAACTAGAACATGAAGGCGCGTGTTACTGTGCCCGTCCATTTTCAATAGTTTGTTCCATAGTGTCTCTGAAATTATGACTAGACAAGAAAAATACTTTGGAAAATGAACAATATTTGTGTCTCTGAAATTTTGAATAGTTTGTTCCATAGTGTCTCAGTAGGGGGTGGCTCATGTAGGGTCAAGAAATAAATCCGGGAGAGAAAGGCCCAGTTAACAATTTCTTAACCCGATTAACGAGAAGGCACCCAGCTCGGCCTTCAGCAGCCCGACCATGGGTGAGGCTGATGAGTGGGTTAAATATACAGAGCAACTAGTTGACGAGCAGTCCTTGAGCCTCAAAACGATCACGGCTGAGAGCACTTCACTTTGCACGCTCTCAGCCACCACCACGTTTCGCGCTCTGGGCGCTCCCTTAGAATTTTTTAATTTTCGCACGCATTTTTGGATTTTTAAACAAAATTTTCAGTTTTTTTTGACTTTTTTGTTTTTCATCGTTCTTTCTTAGTTTTTCGACCAAAATAAAAATTTTCATTCTAGATAACACGTTTTTTTTCTTCCGCGGGAGGCACAGCCATACCTCTTAAAATTTAAAAAAATGCATTTTTTTCTTCCGCGAGAGCCACAGTTGTGCTTTTGCGAAAGGCACGGCCATGCCACTCGGAAATCGAAAAAAGGTGTTTTTAGTTTTTGTTCCGTCGACGAGAGGCACAATTTTGCTTCAACGAGGGGCACGGTTGTGCTTTCATGAGAGTAACAGTCGTGCCTCTCAGAAACGAAAAAAACATGTTTTTTGTTTCTTTTTCTAGCTACTACGAGAGACATGACCATGCCTCTTTCGGAAAGGAAATAAACGTGCTCCCGTTCAGTTTTTTCTCCGGGTTTTTTCGTCCGGTATTTTCGTCAATTTTTTCGTCAAAATCTATCAACATGAGATCTTGTTTTGAAGATGTCAGCATGATGAATTCAATGGTGAAAACGGTTCAAGACTTATACACACGGTTGAAGAGATAAAATATTTTGAATAAATAGATTTACGAAAAAAGAGAAAATTCCAGGTTGCAACAAGTGGCCCGCATGCAGTGCGCCACTTGTCGCAACCTCAGGAGGTCGGAGTAATATTTGAAAGGAGGTCTTTTTAATTAGTGATTTTTATAAATATAATCTTGGTGCGTGCCGCGGGAAGATCAAGAGATCTGGTGTGCCTATTTGCGTGATCCGACAATTAACGATGTCAAATGGCTGTGGAGGCTCATAGGTGGCTCAGTCGTGATAAATTCAATGGTGAAAATTGTTCAAGACTTATATGCACGGTTTAAGCGATAAAACATTTTTAATAAATGAATTTACAAAAAAAGAGAAAACTACCATGTTGCAACAAGTGGCGTGCATGCAGTGCGGCACTTGTCGCAACCTCAGAAATTGGGAGTGATATTTGAAAGGTGTACTTTTTAATTAGTGATTTTGATAAATATGGTCCTGGTGCGTGCGGCGGGAAGATCAAGAGATCTGGTATGTCTGTTTGCGTCATCTGACACTTGACGATGTCAAATCACTATGGAGGCTCATAGGTGGCTCTGTTATACTGTTTTCGAATATGCCTGCAGCACCATAAACGAAGGTCATGCTAGACGAGCCACATGTTTTATTTGTCGTGAGCCCTTGAGCAGGAGGGACTTTTTACAACCACAACATTGTTTCTCCAAGACTCCATGTTATCTTGTATTATATTATTAATACAAAAGATAAAGTTGCCTCCATGTTCTTTCAGATATACTAAAATTATATAAACCGTTAATTTGAATGGTAGTGGCTGAGTTTTAAAATATATATTGTTACAAAAAGTACAATTGCCACATCCCACAATATCTGTGCACATGATTTACCTATAAAAAATCTCTACTCTTAATGGAGCAGTTGATAGTCTTCGTTCCTGGTTTTTTTTCATCCCACCTTTCACCTTCGTCTGGTTTATTTCGTCTGGCTTATTTTTGTCTCACCTTCCATCACCATCTTCTCACCTGGGTATTTTCATCCTCCCAATATATACACGTTCCTTACTTTTTTAAACTTTCCTAACCAAACACGGGAAGTGATTCTTTTTCGATCAACCTCGATCTTCGTCCCAGCCATTCCTGATTCTCTACTCCTAATGTCCAGGGACGGATACATGGGGGACGGGGGGGAG
>LR738714.1:815562818-815616305 GCA_902687465.1 Secale cereale
ATATATACGTATAGATCAGAGGACTCGACACGGTAGCTAGTAAGCAAATGAAGGAAACCATTAAGTACAGAAGATCGACCTCTCTCCTTCTTCGAGAGAGATAGGTCGAACAAGAAGTTTCGTATATCTATCCGACGCTACTGGCTGCATACATACAATATCAGATCTCTTACTACAATTCCCTAACATATTAAATCATAATCCAGATGGAATTCTCCGGCTTTATTGATGACGTGATCAAGAAAGAATCCCTTCAATTCCTCTTGAATTGCCCGTATGCGATCTTGTGGTAGGAGTTCAACCCGCATCTGCCACATCTAATGTGAAGAAGGGGGTCAATATATATATATATATATATATATATATATATATATATATATATATATATATATATATATATATGAATTAAACTCAATAGAAATGATGGTAATAAAATAAAATTGTGAATATTTTTGCTTACTCACCTCAAATTGTCTTTTAGAGTAGCCCCTCCTATTCTTGGCTGTTGCGTTGTAGATGAACTCGCAGACGTAGTATCCACAGTAATTATTCTCGGCTTCCTGCCATAAGCACTTTACAAGAAATAGAGTTCAATCAAACTGATAATGAAGCATTATAAAGGCATTGACAAAAGTATAGCTAGAGTCAACGGGAGATGCGCGGAAATAGCTAGCCAGGAGTACTTACTTTCGGGTAAATCCATCGCAGTTGCCGCGGCATTGCCGGAACTTTTTTGGCGCATTCTTTCCAAACCCTGCGAGACAAAGAAAACAATTACTTCATATCAAGAAAATGAACAAAGTTGCCGATATGGTGCGGTAATGATCGATTGAACTTACTTGTTGAGCATTTTAGACATGTCCGCATACTCCTTGGGAGCTTTTCGTCTCGAGTCTAAGACGGTTACTAGTCCCTCCTCAAGCTTAATCTCTAGGAGAATATAGTGGAAATTGCGCACGCATGCATACAACTCATCAATTACATTAATTCATATAACCTCGAGTAATATATAATTAAGGGAAACCGAATATGCACAAGACAATAACACTCACTTGAAGTTGTAAGGAAATAGTATTTTATCTTTGTTTTGATTTACTATCAACGATTGTAGCAAGTTGGCCTCGGCTTCTTTGGCATGATCTTTTACCTGATAACCATCTATGAGATTTGTGTTAATGAAGCCAATATCGTAGATATCAGCTTTTCTACATCGATGATCTTCAACCTGCATAATATAGTGAGGGTAATTATATATACTTGCAATGAAGTATACTTGCAATATGAAGAGCTGATCTATATATAGAGACTTAATTGATGACAGAACTAGTACTTACATACAGTAGCAAGTGATCGATGGTTTATCGAGGGCCTTCTGATTGAAAATCTGGAAGAACTCCTCAAATGTAATAGACAACAGATCAATTCCAACGAGGTCGTGATCCTCTGTAACTTTCAGCATCTGAGTATCCTGGCCACCAGAGTCTCTGCAGGTTTCCATGTACCAGTCATGCAATCTTCGCATCATCGTGGTTAGAGTGCTGGGATCTTTGGCGAGAGGCTTCCCGTACTGGTATTTGTGATCATCCGCCACTAACACATCAGGAAGTTACTCATCGGGCACGTAATCTGCAAGATTGGTACCGGGCGCCATCCCCGGTTGATGAGGGACCATGTCGCTAGGCAGCTTGAGCGGGGGGCACGATCGGTTCTCTTGTTTGCTGAGCTGGGGAATTTGTTTCCCACTTTTTTTGTGCTAACCTTTGATCACTGCAAGTACTTCCCGACCGTGATGCTTCGACATATGACGTTTGAATAATGCGCTCATAGTTGCTTTTCGGCGGAGATGGTGGTGGTTTCTTCAGGGCATCAATAGTGCGCTTCGCTCTCGCCGGATCTATCTTCTGCTTTGGAGGTACAAGTTTCTTTGCAAAAAAGTCCTTCACTTCGGCTTTACAGATCTCCGCGTTCTCCTCGTCAGTCCTCTCGTATGGTAACTTATCAAAGGGCCTGAGAGATGGACCGTATCTGTATTGCCTCCTGGCTCTGGTTGTACTGCTAGACGCCTGAGGAATCTCAACGGCTGCCTTCTTTTGTTGCTTACGAGGCGGAGGAGGAGGCGGGGTGCTACCACGCGTTGGAGCAGCCGAAGCGTCGGTGGCTCTCTTCATGCCTTGCTGACAAGGCGGAGGAGGAGGTGGGCTGCTCGGACGCGCCGGCGCAGGCGGAGGAGGAGGCGGGCTACTCGGACGCGCCGGCGCAGGCGGAGTGCCGCCACGTGCCAGATCACCCGGAGACGGAGATGGAGTGCGCTGATCCCTTGCCGGAGGAGGAGGCAGAGGAGGTGGTGGAGTGCGCTGACTCGCCGGAGGCGTCCTGTTCACAATGTTGATGAGGTCCTTCCGCCATAGGCATGGAGTCTTCAGAGAAGAACCTAGCCAAGTCTCCCCTTCACTGGTAGGGTGGTTGATACGTCCCAAATCCCAAACGTATCCATAATTTTTGCTTGTGACATGCTTGTTTTGCATCATTGTCTCATGTTTATATCAAAGTTTTCTATCTTTTTAGGCATTTATTGGACTAACCAACTAATGGTTGCAAAAGTGCACAATGTTCTTGTTTTACACTTTATTGTGTAGGAATTACTTGGAAATTGACAAAAACGCAAAAGGAGTCGTATTGGAGTAGGACTCTGACTTTCCTGAAATCTGTCTGAGAACGTTTTTAGAAGATGGTCACGTTCCGGCCCGAAGACGACGTCAAACGGAAAAAGCCTAGTTGCGAAAGTTGTGTGGAATTTCAAGAGGATGCTTCTGGATATAAAATTCCTCCAAATCGGAGTCCGGACGGCCGAGAAAAGCCCGTTTTACTGAAGCCCAAAATCTGATGACGGGAATCCGAGAGTCTATATAAAGAGAGGAAACCTAGGTCACCAAGGACCACGAACTTTCCTCCTCTCAGGCCGCCGTCTTGGAGGGGAGGACCAGCACCATTGCAGCACCATCCACAAGGAAGAAGGGGGGCCAAGGAGCCGCTGCCCCCTAGGGCCACCGCCGCCCCGGAGGGCTGCCGCCGCCGCCATGGCTGCCGCCGGCCGCCTCCTCCTCTCCGGGAGGCACCTCTCCATCAACACCACCATCAATCTCTGGCTCACCATGGTCATGTGTGAGTAGTTCCTCCTCGGGGCTGAGGTATCTACCAGTAGCTGATGTCTACACACGCTTCTACTCTTGTAGACTATGTTGGGCCTCCAAGCGCAGAGGTTTGTAGGACAGTAGCAATTTCCCTCAAGTGGATGACCTAAGGTTTATCGAACTCAGGGAAGTAGAGGTTGAAGATGGTCTCTCTCAAGCAACCCTGCAACTAAGATACAAGAAGTCTCCTGTGTCCCCAACACACCTAATACACTTGTTAGATGTATAGGTGCACTAGTTCGGCAAAGAGATGTTAAATGGCAAGTAATATGGATGGCAAAACAAAGTAATATAATTCTGTAATAAAAAGTGCAGCAAGCAAACAAGTGGTAAACGTGAGCACAAATGGTATTGCAATGGTGGAAACAAGGCCTAGGCTTCATACTTTCACTAGTGGCAACTCCCAACAACATTAACATAATCGAATCACATGATATTTCCCATAAAACATGCAAAGGGGACACACTCGGAGGTCATTCCTTCGTGGTCAAGAGAGGACGAGAATTATGTAGGGCTACAATAGCACACCTCAAAGTTCGTAGTTCTCAATCTAAGGATTTCCCAATGTCACCGCGGCCATCCAAAGAGAGTCCCACAATCACCACAACATATCTAAAGGATAGTCAAAGAAAAGCACCAAGAGACTCTCAATCTTCAATCAACACACAAGAGAGGAAATCACTCATGAAAATACTTTTCTAATCCATGTCCAATAAACCGCTGTCACCTTGGTCTCGGGGATTATACTAGATAAAGACAAGTGAGTACATCAATCCAATACATAGAGGAAGGGGAAATATCATGGGATCACCCTAGATTAACATAGCCTATGATCACAACGAAGATCACATCATGGGAGAGAGAATTGACCACATAGCTACTGGTAAGAACCTCAGCCCCGAGGAGGAACTACTCCCGCCTCATGGAGAGAGGAAGCAACGTCGATGGAGATGAATCCGGGGGCACTTCCCCGTCCCGGCAGGGTGCCGGCGCAGGAATTCTGGTCCCCCGAAGCTTGATGGCGATGGCGGCGGAGATCGGAATCGCGTCTAGAGAAAAGGGGTCTGGAATCAGGGTTTCCTCGACGGACCTTAAATATATGCCAAAGGGGGTCACCAGGGGAGTCCTGGGGGGCGCCCCCCCGGCGCGGCCTAGGGGTGGGCCGCCTGGAGCCCCAGTGGGTCCCCCCCGGCTGTACTTTGGCCGCACGTTAGCTCCTGGAACGCTGATTTTTTATATATTCACTACAAGAAATATGTCAACTTATGACCTTTTGTGAGTGACCCTGGAAGAATTGGTCATAAATTTATGACTATTTTAGACCAATTGGTCAAAAGCTGCCTGGGGGGCTCTAAACCCTAAACCATAACGACCATTTTGGTCAGAAAGGTCATAATTTCATTAGAGGAAATGGTCGTAAAGCTAGTAGCATTGTCCACTGCCTCATGCCTACCTGATAACGACCAATATAAAATGGTCACTACACTTGAGTTTGGATGAATTGGGATGATTAGGCAGCCACCTCAGCAACCTCTCTTATGTGTCACTGTCTAGGTGTCATTTTTGCTTGAGTTTTAATATTCAACAGACAGACGGGGCACACACTGACAGGCGGGACCCATTTGACAGGTGGGGCCGAGCGCTTAATTCGCCCAACAAAGATGCACGGGGCGGGACTCGAACCCACGACCTCGCGCTTGCTTCGCTTGCATGCTACCGCTAGGCTAGAGAGGGACAGTTGCTCACATCTGGGAGTTTATCTATACATTATATAGAACTAAAAATGTGCGCTTTAATTCCTAAAAAATGTGCGCTAGCGGGGACTCGAACCCACGACCTGGCGCTCGCTCGCTCGTTCGGTACCGCTGGGCTAGAGGGGGATTGTTGCTAATGTGTGGGTAATTTTCTATATACTATACAAAACCAGGGCTCTCTCGTATCAGTGACAAGTGGGGCCTTCCGACCAGGTGGCGGCGGGTGGCATCGAACAGAGCAACACTTATCATTTTTCTAGGTCTTCCGACCAGGTGGCGGCGGGCGGCGGCGGAAGCAACCAGCAAGCGTCGCTCGGACGAGGGCGGGGCGGCGGCCGGCGGCCGAAGCAACCAGTAGGGGCCGCTCGCCTTGCCCACGACCTCGCTGCAGGTGACCTCGCCCACGGCCTCGCGGCGGAAGCAACCAGCAGGGGCGGGGACAGGAACGGCGACCTCGCCGCTCGCGTCACCCACGCATGGGGGACTCGCCTCCACCGAGCATGGGGGAGTCGCCACCGCCGCAAGCAGACCTCGCCCACGTATGCACCCCTCTCCTTCCCCCTCCTCTTCCCCCTCTCCTCTCTGTTGATGTAGATTTGTTAGGAGAATCTTCAGAGTGATTTGATGTAGGTTTGTTGTAAGCTTGGAAAAATCTCTTGGAAATGTCATTGATGAATTTGGTAGAAATTGTGAAGAGAATTTCTGTTGATGGTTTAACCAAAATAGTTCTTAGTGGCAGCATATATTGTTATTGTTGGTTGTTTACCATGTGAACTGGACTAAAGTAGTGAGGAATTGGAAATAGCTGAATGTTGTGCTTAGGCAGTTAGCATATAAACTTGGGTTCCTACCTTATTTTCTGGAATTTTAGCTTCCATTACTTCCATCCATTTTCATTAATTAATGTTGATGCACTTAGATTGATTTGCTAAGTTGCAACAATTTGTTGTCTTTGGCAGATGGATAGAAGCTGGATTAGACAAGGAGTTAGAAAGTTTTCGAAAGAACATATGAAAGGAGTTGATGATTTCATGGCATTTGTTCGGGCAAATTTTGCCAACGATGCTCACATTCTTTGCCCATGTTGTGAATGCCTCAACCGTCCAAGAATGGCTCAAGGAAGAGTGGAAGATCATCTGCTTCTTAATGGGATGTCCAGCACATATGATAGATGGATATATCATGGAGAACCTTTAGACAGACAACCTCAACATTTTGAAGCTGATACAGAGGCCCCTCATATGATGGGTGGTGGTGATGCTGCATTGATTTCATGGAAAAGGTTTTGCGAGATAATGCTGTTTTGGAGGAAGAGGATGGCCATGAAGATGATAGGATTCCTGACCTATTGAAGGATTTGTACGATGCTGAAGATCGTGCTGATGGACAGAAATCGTTGTTTGCTGAGGTGTTAGAGGAGGCGAAGCGCGCAGCTCATGAAGGGGGTAAATTTTCAAGATTTACCTTCACCGTGAAGTTACTCCACATCAAGTCTTTCTACCGGATTAGCAATGCCGCATTCAACGCAATACTCCGTCTTTTGAGCTTGCAATTCCCTGATAGTTGTGTTCCCAGATCTTATGATGAAGCATTGAGCATAATCCGCAGGCTGGGGTTAGGTTATGTGTCAATACATGTGTGCCCAAATAATTGTGTCTTGTTTCGGAAGGATTTAGCAAAGCATGACAAGTGTCCAAAATGCAATGCATCTAGGTGGAAAGATGCTGATGGGAAGAAGTCAATACCGGAGAAGGTACTGAGGCACTTTCCCTTGATACCAAGGCTGCAGGGGATGTTCATCTCCAAGAAATCATCGCGTGAAGTACAGTGGCACAAGCTGAAGCGGCAACCTGTGGACAATAAGCTGAGCCATCCAGCGGATGGAGAGGCATGGAAAGTGTTTGACAGTATAAATTTAGATTTTGCTGCAGAACCAAGGAACATAAAACTTGGCATTGCCACAGATGGGTTTAATCCGTTTGGGAACATGAGCACATCTTATAGCATGTGGCCAGTTTTTGTGGTGCCATACAACCTGCCACCATGGGCATTCATGGATCAGTCCAACTTCATGATGTCATTGCTTATCCCGGGTCCAGATTCTCCAGGAAAGGATTTTGATGTCTTTATGGAGCCCCTTGTAGAAGAACTGCTCCAGCTCTGGACTGGTGTACCTACATACGATGCCTTGAGTCCGGAAGAAAAGTTCAATCTACGTGCTGCGATCATATGGTCCATCCATGATTTCCCGGCTCTGCACACTCTGTCTGGGAGGATCACAGCGGGTTATCAGGCTTGTGTCCATTGTGACAAAGACCCTTGCTCAAAGAGAATAAGGAACAAGATCTGCTATATTGGGCACCGCCGCTTTCTTCCCCGAAACCATCGCTGGCGAAGAAGCAAAGATTTTAATGGTGAGAATGAAACCCGTGACAAGCCAGCTGAATTCACTAAAGAAGAGCTGGAGCAGCAACTTGAAAAGGTGAAAGATGTGAGACCAGGAAAGCTGGCGAAGAAAAGAAAGCGTGAGGAAGGTCAATGTTGGGACCGGAGGTCTTGTTTGTGGGACCTGCCATACTGGGCTGATGTGAAATTAAGGCATAATCTCGATGTAATGCACATTGAGAAAAACATATGCGAGAATCTGCTAGGGACGTTTCTGAACATTGAAGGGAAGACAAATGACACGGTTAGTTCTAGGCTTGATTTGGAGGACATGGGCATAAGAGAAGATTTGCATCTACAGCACAATGAAGATGAAGATTCATTTGAAATTCCACGAGCATGGTATACAATGAATAAAGAACAAAAGCTTGCATTCTGTGAATTCCTAAGAGCGATGAAATTTCCAGATGGTTATGCTGCTAACCTAGCAAAGTGTGTTACTTCTGATGGATTCAAGCTTTCAGTACTGAAAACCCATGATTGTCACATCCTCCTCCAAAGGATTTTACCGGTGGGCCTCCGAGGAATCATGGACAAGGATATATATGAAGCGGTTGCTGAGCTAGGAAATTTCTTTAGAGAACTGTGCTGCAAAACCCTGAAGTTAACTGTCATGGAAAGACTTGAAAAAGAAATCCCAATTATTCTTTGCAAGCTCGAGAAGATTTTCCCTCCTGCTTTCTTCACCTTGATGGTCCATTTGGCGGTGCACTTACCCAAAGAGGCAATGCTTAGAGGCCCTGTGCAATACGGTTGGATGTACCCAATCGAACGAAGGCTGCTTACTTGTAAGCGTTATGTGCGAAACACGGCAAGACCTGAAGGTTCTATTGCTGAAGCATATGTCGTTGACGAGTGCTTGACTTTTTGCTCTAGATACTTTGGTGATGTGGAAACAAGATGGAACCGGCCGGGCAGAAATAGAGAGCGGTCTGATTCGCAAAGTGGTGATGTCTCTGTTTTCAACCATGGTGTGAACTTTCTTGGAGCCTCACAATACTTGGAGGCTGGTGATGAGTATGACAAGATGGTTTTGTTTGTGCTCAGCAATTGCGCCGAGGTTCTACCATATATCGAGTACGTTATATCTTCTGCACTCATTAAATTTTTTTTTTTGCTTGGGTTGGCACCAGCCTAATGTTTTAATTCACATGTTTTGTTGGCATTGCAGGAAATGCAAGGAAGAGTTAATCCAGGAAGAAAGCAATATCAATGTTGATAAAAGGGTTGCCAAGGTGTTTGCTAAGTGGTTTAAGAATCATGTGAGATATTTAGCCACATGTTTTATGTTTTCTGTGTTATTTACCCATTGTTAAATACCATTGTTTGCTAAATGGTTTATTTGTGCAGATTGGAAAGTTGCATGAGGAGAAGAAGGTCAGTGATGATCTATTTGCTTTGGCATGCTTACCGGATAAGCGAGTGAGAGTGTATTCAGCATGCATTGCTGACGGTGTCCGGTACCACACCGTTGACGATGAGGAAAAAAGGAAGACACAGAATAGTGGAATCGTCACTGAGGGGTCACATGATGGTGAGATCATTGACTTCTATGGTCAGTTGAGAAGCATCGTAGAGTTGCAGTACAACTCTAGTGGAGTCATCCATCGCTCGGTTGTCTTATTTTGCTGTGACTGGTTTGAGCTTGGTAGCAAGAAGAGGAGAGACTCTTTTGTCAAATATGATGGCCACTTCAAAAGCATCAACACTGCAAGGTGCTGGTATAAGAGTGATCCCTTTATTCTAACAACACAAGCAACAACGGTGTTTTATCTGCCAGACACTCTTTTGCACGGAAAATGGCGAGTTGTGCAAAACTTTCAGCACAGACACTTGTGGAGTGTGACTGAAACTGAAGTGGAAAAGGGCCCTGGTGATGGTGGACTAACATACCAAGATGATGACTCTACGGAAGTTCCGTTGCAAGCTGATGATGACCCTATGGAAGTTCTGGTGCAAAGCAGAGTGCGAAGGGACCGGGAACGTGTGATCGTTGGTGCTGCAACAGTTGAAGGCATCAAGAAAAGAAGAAAGGTGGTAGAGGATGGACACGAAAGCGAGGATGAGGAAAACCGGACTGATCATACTATGCTGCAATATTGTAGTGATGATGAGGAAAACAGGAATGGGCATAGAGTTCCTTGTTTTCGTATCGACGACGATGAGTAGCGAATGGACTGGCAAAGGTAAATACTATTACTTAATGTTCTTTGTTTTGGTATCTATGGGACTGGTGACCTGATGTGATCAATCTTCTCTCCAGGTAGAAAAATCCTTGAAGATTCTAGGAGCAAAATCATGATCCTGGTGGTTGTAGCAAGATGATGATCCTGATGGTTGTAGCAATAGTGATGTAGTTATCCTGATTCACAATGCTTTAAGAATCCAATAGCAAAATTTAGATGTTATGCTTGTTGTTTTGACCTGAATTGAGATGTTATTGTAGCTATTATGCTTGCTGTCAAAATGTTGTCTTGTAATGCAGAAGATTGCAAAATGATGATACAGAAGATTTTTCGAACATCTTTAGTTCAAGTTTTGGTCAGAATGTTGTCTTGTAGTTGTTGTGATCATCTTGTAGTTGTTTTGGTCAGAATGTTGTCTTGTAGATGCTGTTTTAACTGAATTTTGGTCAGAACTGAAGATGCTATTTTAACTGAATTTTGGTCAGAACTGAAGGTGAGCAAAAAAATATGCGCCAGCGGGGACTCGAACCCACGACCGTGCGCTTGTTTCACTCTGTTTCTACCACTGGGCTAGGACGAGGCTATTAGTCTTACACTCTATGCCAACCTTTTTGAATATATCAAACTAGTCAAGTATGAAGCACACACCTCACTGACAAGTGGGCCACTCGACCCACTCGCTGACAAGTGGGCCATTTTGCTATTGTACCCAAGCTACCAAAAATATGCGCGTGGTCAAAAAATATGGGCGTGCGGGGGCTCGAACCCACGACCGTGCGCTTATTTCAACGTGTTTCGACCACTGGGCTAGGAAGAGGTTGTTGGTTTTGTACTCTATGCCCACCCTTTTCAATATATCAAACCAGTCACGTAGCAAACACCGAACTCGCTGATAAGTGGACCCGCTCCCTCTCTTTTCCCCACTTCTCCTCACCACTCGACCCGCTCCTCCTCTCCATCGACGGCGCCGCCGAATCCTTCCTCTCCCACCGCCGGCCTCCCCACCGCCGCCGGCTCCTTCCTCTCCCACCGCAGCCGGCTCCTTCCTCTCTCTCTCTCTCTCTCGAGGTATGCATCCTTCCTCTCTCTCTCCTTCCTGGTTAGATTAGGGTTCTTGCCGTCTGGTAGATTGGATTAGATTAGATAGGGATTGGATTAGATTAGGGTTTCCTCACAGATGTTCTTTAATAGATAGTTAATTAGATTAGGGTTGGATTATTAGGGATTGGATTATTAGGATTGGATTTGTACATATGAACTGCATTTGTACAGTAGTTAATTCTCTTAAGATAAGTTGTAATGCATGTTTGTCCTTGGGTGTATCTGGCATATTCTGAATATTAAGTCAAAAAGAAGCTTGTCTCTGTACACATTGTTGTTTCTTTTGCCTAGAATCATGGGCTGTGGTCTCTGATTTTTTTGTTGAATTCTGTATAGTTTATTTTGACGATCAAGAGATGAATGCCAAAGCATGCTGGATGCTGCTAGTTTTATCTTGAGAAACTAGAGGCATCATAAAAATTCTGTATGGTTCTATTGATGATGCATGAAGTATTTCCTGCTATAATTTTCTTCAGTCACACTGTTGTTTTGCTGTGCTTGATAAACCTGAGACTTCTTTCTTGTGTAATATTGAAACTGTTGTTTTGCTGTACACTATTGGTCCATTTATAATAGATATGGTTCTGGTCAATTTATAGTAGATTTTAGTGT
Source organism: Secale cereale (assembly GCA_902687465.1). Taxonomy (NCBI): domain Eukaryota; kingdom Viridiplantae; phylum Streptophyta; class Magnoliopsida; order Poales; family Poaceae; genus Secale; species Secale cereale. The sequence continues at coordinate 815,574,108 of LR738714.1, forward strand.
TGTTGCTGTTGGTGGTCACCTGATGATGTTGCTGTTGCTGTTGATGTTGATGTGCTTGTTTTAGTGTTAGTTTACTATGCTATTGATGTTGATGTGCTTGTTTAATTTACAATGCTGCTTTTCAAATAAGTGAGATGGCTGGCTTGGAAGGTTTCGAGTTCTTCGAGATCATAATTGAGAAATCTTGCAGTAGGCAGGTATATTTATCATCACTCATTTATTTATCATCACTCTGTTGTCTAGTGCTTCATTGCCACAATTAACCACTGCTTGACACTCGCTGCAGAGGCTGCCTGACAAGTTTGCGAAGATGCTCGCCGGCCGTGAGCCCCACAAAGTGAAGCTGCGGGAGGCCGGCAGCGGGCTTCACGTGCTGTGGGAAGTGTTGGTGGTGTTCGATGGTGAAGGCCACATGTACCTAGGGGCCGGCTGGGAGCATTTCGCCCGCGCCCATGAGCTACAGCTCGGGTACTTCCTTGTATTCCGCTACGACGGCGACGCCATGTTCACCGTGAAGATGTTCGACAACACCATGTGCCGCATGTACTACCAGCACGACGACGATGCCAGTAAGCTCTCTGCCTCTCTTCTTCCTGTCCTTTTGGCTTCCTCTACCTGCACGACGACAACACCATGTTCACACTTTTTGCATTTGGCCAGGCAATGGAAGCAGCAGCGGGGATGACGAGGAGCAGAGCGGGGATGACGATGAGGAGCAGAGCGGGGATGACAAGGAGAAGAGCGGGGATGACGATGAGGAGCAGAGCGGGGATGAGGAGCAGAGCGGTGATGACGAGGAGCAGAGCGGGGATGACGACGAGGAGCAGAGCGGGGATGACGAGGAGCAGCCTATTCTGGCTGACGACGAACATGCTATGGTGGTGGCTGAGGACGACCCTGCTATGGTGGTGGCGGATGACGACCTTGCTATGGTGGTGGCGGACGACGACCTTGCTATGGTGGTGGCGGACGACGACCTCGCGATGGTGGTGGCGGACGACGACCTCGCGATGGTGGCGGCGCCTGCAATCCCACAGCTTGGCTACAGGACCATGCCAATTGTGGTAGAGGAGTACATCCGCGTTGGGATTCGCCACTCTCAGCGCATCAGGTTGATGAAGGAGAAGAAGGAGGAGTGAAGGAGGAGTGAAGCTTGTTAGTGTAATATGAACATGTCAATGTTAGGTATGTCAGGTTTAATTTTGTGCATGCTCATGGATGCTGTATGACAGTGTCATCTAAACAAGTCATGTTTTTAACAATGAATATTCAGTTTGGTAATTGATGGGAATTGGAATTTTTTATGCATGTTCATGGATGAAAGATAAAATTATGGGTTTTTGTGCATGCTCCTGTATGAAACAATATAAGTTTCATTTTTTTGAATGCTAAAAACATGACTCAATAGGCGTGCGTGCCCTCTTGAAGAGAAGATAGGCGTGCGTGCCCTCTTGAAGCAAGGGGTAGGGCATATGAGGGCCTCTACCAACGGTTAGGCACGAAGGAAGGGGAAAGGGACATCTATAAGATAGCGAACATCCGAGAGAGGAAGACGAGGGATATTGGCCAAGTCAAATGCATCAAGGACGGAGCAGACCAACTCCTCGTGAAGGATGAGGAGATTAAGCATAGGTGGCGGGAGTACTTCGACAAGCTGTTCAATGGGGAGAATGAGAGTTCTACCGTTGAACTTGATGACTCCTTTGATGAGACCAGCATGCGTTTTGTGCGGCGAATCCAGGAGTCCGAGGTCAAGGAGGCTTTGAAAAGGATGAAAGGCGGCAAGGCAATGGGCCCTGATTGTATCCCCATTGAGGTGTGGAAAGGCCTCGGGGACATAGCGATAGTATGGCTAACCAAGCTTTTCAACCTCATTTTCCGGGCAAACAAGATGCCAGAGGAATGGAGACGGAGTATATTAGTACCTGGGAGGTTGACGATGGAAGCCATTTTCTTGGTTCGACAACTCATGGAGAGATACAGGGAGCAAAAGAAGGACTTGCATATGGTGTTCATTGACTTGGAGAAGGCCTATGATAAGATACCATGGAATGTCATGTGGTGGGCCTTGGAGAAACACAAAGTCCCAGCAAAGTACATTACCCTCATCAAGGACATGTACGATAATGTTGTGACAAGTGTTCGAACAAGTGATGTCGACACTGATGACTTCCCGATTAAGATAGGACTGCATCAAGGGTCAGCTTTGAGCCCTTATCTTTTTTCCTTGGTGATGGATGAGGTCACAAGGGATATACAAGAAGATATCCCATGGTGTATGCTCTTTGCGGACGATGTGGTGCTAGTTGACTATAGTCGGACGGGGGTAAATAGGAAGTTAGAGTTATGGAGACAAACCTTGGAATTGAAAGGGTTTAAGCTTAGTAGAACTAAAACTTAGTACATGATGTGCGGTTTCAGTACTACTAGGTGTGAGGAGGAGGAGGTTAGCCTTGATGGACATATGGTGCCTCAGAAGAACACCTTTCGATATTTGGGGTCAATGCTGCAGGAGGATGGGGGTATTGATGAAGATGTGAACCATCGAATCAAAGCTGGATGGATGAAGTGGCGCCAAGCTTCTGGCATTCTCTGTGACAAGAGAGAGTGCCACAAAAGCTAAAATGCAAGTTCTACAGGACGGCGGTTTGACCCGCAATGCTGTATGGCGCCGAGTGTTGGCCGACTAAAAGGCGACATGTTCAACAGTTAGATGTGGCGGAGATGTGTATGTTGAGATGGATGTGTGGCCACACGAGGAAGGATCGAGTCCTGAATGATGATAAACGAGATAGAGTTGGGGTAGCACCTATTGATGAGAAGCTTGTCCAACATCGTCTGAGATGGTTTGGGCATATTCAGCGCAGGCCTCCAGAAGCCCCAGTGCATAACGGACGGCTAAAGCGTGCGGAGAATGTCAAGAGAGGTCGGGGTAGTCCGAATTTGACATGGGAGGAGTCCGTTAAGAGAGACCTGAAGGATTGGAGTATCACCAGAGAACTAGCTATGGGCAGGGGTGCGTGGAAGCTTGCTATCCATGTGCCGGAGCCATGAGTTGATCACGAGATCTTATGGGTTTCACCTCTAGCCTACCCCAACTTGTTTGGGACTAAAGGCTTTGTTGTTGTTGTTGTTGTTTAAAAACATGACTCAAACCGTAGCCACGGACGGCCGCCGCAACGAAATCGGCCGGTTTTTGAAAACACAGTAAAAAACTCAAAAAATTCAAAAAAATGGGAGACCTCCGCGTCACATCATCAAATGTGGCCTACCAACTAGCAAAAATACCAAACTTGCAATACCGGCGTTTTCTTGAGCTACTCGGTATGATTTTAACCATGATTTCTACAAAGTTTACAAAAAAAACCTATTTTTTTTCTACACCCAAACCCAAATTTTCCTCCCACACCAAAATTTCCCCTCCACAAAAATTTCCCTCTCCCAAAATTTCCCTCCACTCCCTCCACTCCCTCTCCCACTACCAGGCGGGACCCACCCCTACCTCTCCCACTAACACGCGGGATCCCCTCCCCTCCCCTCCCAAAATTTCCCCATTCCCCTCCCCATTCCCCTCCCCTCTCCCCGAGCCGCCCCGCGGACGACCACTCCCTCCCCTGCTCCGCCACGCCACGCCGCAGCGCATCGCCACGCCGCACCGCACCGCCACGAGCCACCCCGCCGCCGACGAATACACTCCCTTCTCCTCTCCCTTCGACGACGAATCCACGCCACACCGCCACGCCGCACCGCAACGCTACATCATCCACATCATCAACGATCGACGACGGCGACAGGTACCCCTCTCCTCTCCCCTCTCCCCCTAGGGTTCGGTAGATCCCCCTCCTGGTCGACCTAGGGTTAGGATTCGGTCGATCTAGGGTTAGGATTCGGTCAATCTAGGGTTAGGATTCGGTTGATCTACGAGCTCCTGGCGGTTATTGTTCTTGTTCTTGTCGATATAGGGTTTGAGGAAGACCTCCCTCTGGTTCATGGTTTAGGGTTCATGTTGATGGAGAGGAAGTGCATGATTTTAGGGGATGGGGATGGATGAGTATAGGCACTAACTTGTTACCGGGTATGTGAAATATTTATTAGGGTTAATTTTTGTGCTGCTAATGCCTACTGTCCTGACTTCGTTAAGAGACAGCCTGACTGAGTGACTCACTACTGATTTCCATGGAGCAACGAATCCGTTTTGCTACCATACTTGATTGAGGACGCGGTCTCTCGAACCTTTGGAATTTTCATGTGCTGTTAGCTGCTGTTGCTTTAGGGCTACTGCATGACACTACGATTTGACATCATATTTTTCTGATATGATGCAGAGAAAATGGCTCTGTTAATAAATCAATACTTTGTTGTGCAGAGATGTGTTTTAAGTAATTCTAGGAGCATCCTCCTTCCTGGAAATTGCTTCCCAACCTATCTGAATAGTACTTATGCACTTCAAATTTGTGATTGTTTTCCCTGACCGCTCGATGCCGTGTGAATCTATGGTGTTCAGCTTACTAATCGCATAGTGTCGAGTATTTCGACCACTTGCTGTTACTACACTATGCTTTGTGGTGCACTCTGAATTCTAATCAGTGTGTAGTGTAAACTGAAGTAGCATATATATCTTGTACTGTGGTTCCCTGAATCTGACTTTGATCATCCTTATTTAATTCTTCATTGTTTCTTCTTTGTTTTTCTTGCCTCTTCATGTGATGTTTTCCATTGAAGAACAATTTAAACCTGCATTGAGTTCCCCTGTTTGCTCTTTAGTAGCACTTTGCTTGCTTGCTTGTTTAGTGTACATATATTTCCGCTGTACATGCATGCTTGTTTAGTGCACTTACATGTTTGCTTAATTAATAACAGTACATCACTGTATGTGCATGATGGTCCAAATGCTTTCCTTTATTGATACAAGTGCATCATTTTACTTTATCCCTGTTGTATATGATTGTTGTTTATTCTATTTTGCAAGCACCACCTCAAGATCAGCCATGGCAAGGATGACAAGGTCAAGCATGAGGCCAACCGTTGGTATGCAACTTGCTCCTTGTGGTTATACTGTCAGTTTCATCAAATCTGTGTCTTAATATGCTAAGTGAAATGTATTGCTGCAATCTGAATAAGCTGGCTTAATTGTGCCTGTGTGCTGTTAGTCTTCCTTACCTGAATAACTAGGATTAAATGATAATAAAATTTCATAAGATATGTTTGGCTGCCTGTCCATGCATTCCAAACATTCACCTAATAGTTACGTTTCCTTTATCATGCAAAGAAGAGCCTCTCACCGAGTACGAGAAGGTTAGGGCTAGAAATATCATGAGGAACAATCGGATGTTCCAGTCCCTTGGCATCGGTGCAATAGCGTCGATGATTAGGAAAACAAATGGTGTACAAGAAGGTAGAAGTGATGAGGTTCAAGAGGGTAGTGGAGTTATCAATGATGACCCCGAGTACAATCCTAAGGAGGATGAAGTTATTGATGGAGAGGAAGTGGATGATGTTGTAGTCAACAAGATTGTTAAGGTGCGAACTCTGTCTTGCTTGGAGGGTTGGGGTTCTGTTATTCTATGTTATTCCTTGTGCTCACATATTTATCTTGTGATCTAATGCTTTTTTCCGTGCTGTTCATACAAGGCACTGAAGGAATCTAGGAAAAAGAGGCCTGGTGTTAAGAAGACAGTCAGCAAGAAGAGCAAGAGCTTAGAAACATCTGCTGCAATGCCTCCAGGAAGGGTGATGGCCCCAGCTCCAGGACAAAAAAAGAGGATCCTGGAACCTGATGAACCTGCCCTTGATAGAGTCACAAGGCAGAAAGCAATGATGGCGACTGCGACGGACCATCAGGAAAGTATGCTGCGCATGGACTCTCAGACCTCGGTGCAAACGGGTGATGAGTTGCCGCCCATGGATGAAGGAACCACTCTCAGCATGGATGGAAGTGGCCCTGTCTGCCTAGATGAAGCAGGAACCATCTGCATTGATGAAGCAGGCACTGTCCACACAGACCACAGCCCTGTTGCACCTTCTATTGACAGGAACGCTGTCATCAATGAAGAAGAACATCAACTTGTGCTTCAATCAGGCAAGTTGACCTTTGCAATGCTATCTTTTACTAGTGCATTTTCCAAATGGAATGATCATGTATGCTTTTGTCGATTACTGCATTTGTCGATCTCTATTCTAATTTATGAGTTCAGATTCATTTTCAGATGCAATGAATCCCATGACTAGACTTAGAAAGGGCAGAGGGCTAGAGAGGATCACCAAGTCGCTTGGTAGCAAGGTGCCTATCCAAATTGCCGAAGGGATGATTCGTCCAGAGAAGCCTCTGCAGGCAGCAAAGCTTGCTTCTGAGTGTGGACTCATTGCAAAAAGCCATCTTCCGGTTCTTCCTCACTTCAAGCTATACAAAAGAGATGCTACTCTATTGGAGAACTACATTGGGAAAGTTGCTGTAAGCTACTTGTTTCATAGTTAATGCGCTATCTATTTTCTGTTACACCTATGCATGATCACTAATATTGTTCCTACCTTGTTTGCTACCTTGGTAGGCAAATTTTGAGATGAACACGGACTCGGAGACCATCAAGACCTCGTGCAAAGATATTCTGCAGAAATATTCAAAGAACAGACGCCATCAGATCAAGAAGAAGTATTTTGATACCGTAGCCGCAAATAAAGTCAGCATTAAGTCTCCGGTGCCTGATCTAACGGATGGTGAATGGCAAGCTCTGGTGGAGATGTGGTCTACCCCAAGACACAAGGTTTGTCTCAGCTTTGTTTGATGCTTTATGTTCTGCACATGATATGCTAGTGCTAGATCATGCTGACAGTGTGCGTTTTTGTAGGAAACCTGTGTGTCGAACAAGATGAATCGAGAAAAAGTCATGTACAATCACAGAACTGGTTCCAGGCACTACACAGCACACATTTTTGCCACTGTGAGAACTCTTCTCTAGAGACCTTACCGTTTGATCCTCATTGAATAACATTTCTGATTCTTGCTGAATAACATTTTGATTTTTGTTGAAAAACATTTTAGAAAGAAGAGCGTAAGGGTGAGGAGCTGTCTGCGATTGACTTGTTTAAGGCCACCCACAACAGCAAGAAGCACGGGTTTTCGGAGCCAGTCAAGACTGCTATAGTAAGTCACTCCATGCTTTGCCCCGTTTGATTCACAGCCAGCTTTGATGCTTTCATGATTTGATGTTGTTTGATTCGGAGCCAGTCAAGAACACACGATATGTTCCATGCTTTGATGTTGTTTGATACTTCAACAAATATATCAGAACTTGCTGTAGCTATTTGATGCATTTTTAATGATATGATGAAATTTGATCTGAATGTTAGTTTGATGATCGGCTCACTCGGGAAGCCATCTTATATAGAACCACCATTCTAGGCTTAATGAAGTGATCATATTGTTCCAATTGCATGTCTCCAGGTCACTAGTCATCATCTTCTTGTATATATTTTGTGTGCTGGTTTGGTTATTTCAAATAATCCATTTGTGTGCTGGTTTGGTTTCTCCTGCTTGGTTTGGTTTGCAAAATGTGAAATAGATCTCCCACTAATGCCTATCATTTTCCTCCATATGCTAGCTTGAGATGGAAAAAATGAAGGACGCGCCGGTACCAGAAGGTGAAGAGCCAAAGTCTGCTGTTCAAATTGTCGAACAAGTCCTCAAGACCGAAGTCAAGCAAAGCACATTCCTCAGGAATGTTGGGCTCCAGTCATCTAGGAACTACTCCGGCAAAGCAACAACTAAAGTTGTTGTTCATGTTCGTGAGCTTGATCAGAAGCTGGAGAGGTCTGAGCTTCAAGCTGAAGTGATGCAAGAAGAATTGGCGGCAATGAAGATGAAGGCGGAAGAATCTGAAGTTGCACGCGACAAGGAACTTGAGCTGCTGCGCAAGAAGTCTCAAGAGCAGGAAGAGCAGTTAGCCCACTTGATGGCTCTCTTTCGAGCTAAGGTAGTTTGAGCTGTGCTGTCAACCTCTTTGTCTTTGAGCTGGGAGCTGTTGCATTTTGTTGAGAGCTGTTGCATTTTGTTGAGAGCTGAGAGCATTTTGAACCTGTGAACCTGGGAGTCTGAGCTGAGAGCATTTTGAACCTGTGAACCTGTGAAGTTATGTGATCTTGTGAACCTGGACCACTTGTGAAGTTATGTGATCTTGTGAACCTGGACCACTTGTGGATCATTTTGTTTATTTTCTGTGAAGTTATGTGGATCACTAGTGCACCTGGGCTTGTGGATCACTTTTGCACCTGGCCCTTTCTGTCTATAGTTATGCAAAATGAGAAATGGGCTCTAAAAATGCCAAGGCCCAAACAAGAATTAGACCAAAAAGGCTTGGGCCTAAAAAAAGAAATGACTGTAAGAAAAAAATTATAAAAAGGCTACATAACAGAAAATAAAAAGGCCAAGGCCCAATTCGAACTAGAATAAAAATGCTGTGGCCCAAAACAATAGTGGAATAAAAAAACAATTTCATCAGAAAAAGGCTCCATTCCCAGAAATTAAAAGTCCAAATTATAGGGCCAGGCCCATGCAGATAAGCAAAATAAAGAGAAAAAAATTAAAATTAAATGGGCTGATTCCATTTTACGACCTTTTCATTTGGTCGTAAGTCTGCCACGTCAGCTTGCCACGGTGGATCTGACGTGGTGTGGTCGGATTGCTAGTGACCAAAACAGTTGGTCGTTAAATCTATGACCTTTTGTTTTGGTCGTAAACGTTTGCGACCATTCCAGAAGAAAGGTCGCTATAGTCAGTTTACGACGGCCAGCTTTTGACCTTCTGTTTTTGGTCACAAAAAGGTCACAATTGGAAATTTGTGACCATTCAGTGACCAATAGTGGTGGTCACAAGTTGACATATTTCTTGTAGTGATTTTTTCTGGATTTTTCCTGACAGTTCTCGTAATGTGAAAACCTGAAATATAAAAACAGCCGAAAACAGAAACTGGCACTGGGGTGCACTGAGTTAATAGGTTAGTCCAAATATGATCAAAAGTGTATGGAAGTGTATAAATATCATAGCAATATTACCCAAAAGAGGCATGGAGCAAGCAGAAAATATAGATACGTTTTGGACGTATCAACATCCCCAAGCTTAATTCCTGCTCGTCCTCGAGTAGGTAAATGATAACAAGAATAATTTCTGTGGTGACATGCTATTAACCATATAGGACTTATTCATAGTCATATGAAAAAAGCTTACTGAGATAATGAATCTGTAGTAATTAAGTTGCCTCATGAGAAAATCACAAAGAACTGAAAGTTTTACAATATGATACTGAAACATCAAATAGATTTGCAATGAACATGATGTGCAAATATGATAAAGTGATATCTAGCTTGCCCCCTTTAGTGAAGCAAAACATAAATGTAGGGGCACCTTCAAGGTTTAAGTGATGACTAGATACAATGATTTCAGAATAAACGATATCACAATCATGCAAAAGACAATGCTACTTTGGGACAATGCACATTACACTCAGAATGACAATCATGCTCTCAGTAGTTGGTGCTTTAAAAGAAGGTGGAGACTCAACATAAAAGTAAAAGAATGGCCCTTCGCAGAGGGAAGCAGGGATTACTCATGTGCTAGAGGTTTTTTTTTATTTTGAAAACATAGATGCAATTTTGTCAACGGTAGTAATACTTCATATGTGTTATGCATAAGACATCCTATAAGTTGCAAGCCTCATGCATCGAATACCAATAGTGCTCGCACCTTGTCCTAATTAGCTCGGATTTCCATGGGTTATCATTGCATTACATATGTTTCAACCAAGTGTCACAAAGGGGTACCTTTATGCCACCTGTACAAAGGTCCAAGGAGATAAATCGCATTTGATTTCTCGTTTTTGATAGATCTCAACTTGAGGACATCCATACCGGGACAACATAGAAAATAGATAATGGACTCCTCTTTAATGCTTAAGCATTCATAAGAGGTTGAGGATTAATGTCCAAGCTAAAACTTCCACCATGATACATGGCTTTGGTTGGCGGCCCAATGTTCTTCTCTAACAATATGCATACTCAAACCATTCAACTCATGGCAAATCACCCTTACTTCGGACAAGACGAACATGCATAGCAACTCACATGAAATTCAACAAAAGTGTAACAGTTGATGGCGTCCCCAGAAACATGGATACCGCTCAGCAAGCAACTTATAAGAAATAAGATACATAAGCGACATGTTCTTTACCACAATAGTTTTTTAAGCTACTTTCCCATGAGCTATGTATTGCAAAAATGAAGGTTTTAAAGGTAGCACATGTAAATTTACTTGGAGTGGCGGTGAAATACCACATATAGGTAGGTATGGTGGACTCATATGGCATAACTGGATTAAAAGAATGTGGATGCACAAGCAGTTAGTCCGCTTAGTACAGGTGGAGGTTAGCAAAAGACTGGGAGCGACCAACTAAAAGAGCAATGACGGTCATAATCATGCAGAGCGACAAAGCAACATTGAATCAGGCATGGTAGTTATATCGCTACTCAGAAACAAAAGATCATCAAGGCTTGACAGACTTTCTTTACAGTCTTAAATATGCGTGAGCATACGCCAAGTCAATCAAAATAAATTCTTGAAGGAAGATATTACTAAACCATACCACATCATAGGCAAACAAATCAAGTTGGTACTCCAATAACACATTGGGAATCCGCCAGCTATTTGAGACTAACCACAAGAAAACATGAACTACTAAGCGCCATTATGCACGTAGCATCTTTATCATAGACATATCAACCAATGCAACAGAAGCAAACTCTCTTAATAAGGTGAGCATGGTAATTAAAGAGAGTTCAAGCAACCAACTAAACAAAAGCTCTTTGAAAAGATAAGCATGAATACTAAGAGCTGAACATGAAAGTAGCTATTAAAAGACAAAGAACACACACAACAAAGATAAACATGAAAATTCTATGTTGTGTTCTAGGTTGAAGTGGAGCGTGTTTCTCTCCCACACAAAGAAAGCTGAGTTCCAACTCGTTATGAAAAACAAGCAAAGCTAAAGAAAACTAAAAATGAAACTAAAAGCAAGACGCTCCAAGCATAGCACATAACACATGAAGTGATAAAAATATAGTGGAACGAAAGACGAACTGATAATGTTGATGGAGAAGGGGATGCACGGGGGCATCCCCAAGCTTAGACGCTTGAGTCTCCTTGAATATTTCTTGGGGTTGCACGGGGGCATCCCCAATCTTGAGCACTTGACACTCCTGAATCTTTTTATCATCTTCCCTCGCACACTTGAAAACTCCCTTCATACACAACTCATTCATAATCTGATTAGCGAGGTTAGTACCCTTAATAAAATAATTATACCTTGCTGGAAATAAGGATATTCTTGAAGTCCTACTATTTCTCAAGATTGCCAAAAGGTTTTTGCAAAGAAAAAGCAAGTTCTTAATTTGCAAAGTGAAGGTAAGGCAAAACAGGACAGAATCTGTGAAAAACAGAACAGCAGGCAGTAATTGACCTGTTCGGGATACTTCTGCAACTCCAATCAAAAGCTCAGAACTGACGCACGAAAGACAATTATATATAGAACGCTGTCGGAAAAATTCAGACCAAAAAGATGATCTGGTGATTTTATACGAATTTTTCTATCCAAGGACTGAATCTGTTTTCTGGAGAGCACGTCACAACTTTTGAACTTTCTTGCAATCAGAGGCTACACTTGGCACAAAGTTGAAAAGTAAAGATACAATGATGATGCTACTGTAGTAACAACATCAAGACACAACAAAAAGCAAAATAAAATTTTATTCATTGTGGGCTGCTTCCCAAAAGCGCTTTCTTTTATGCCTTTAAGCTAGGCATAGGACTTTAATGATGCTCTCGTAAGAATAAGAGCTGAAGAACAAAAGAGGGCATCAAGAAGCAAATGCCAAATACATTTAAGCCTAACATTCTTCCTGTGCATAGGAATATTGCAATAGAATAATTCATTGAAGCACGAAGCAACTAGCATAGGAATGCAAAACAAGCATAACTTCAAAATATTCACCATAAAGAGAGGAAACTTCTTATTGTTAAGATATTTAGAACCAAGCCTCCCTCTCTCATTATAAATTTCAGTGGCATCATGGATGAACTCAACAATATAAGCATCACATAAAAGCATTGTTACCATGATCCACATGCAAAAAGGTACTCTCACTCCCCACTTAAGCATAATTTTTCTCATTGGTAATAGTGGGAGTAGGACTATCATAAACAACTTGAACACTATAGATTAGATGTATATTAGGAGGGTGGTGTTCAACAAGGGAGTAATTCCCTCCATGATTATGACAAGTTTCATAAGGATAATTTCTCCTTATGTGATAGGTACCTTTATAATCACTATATATTGGAGTTATAACATCATCATGGTAGAGAAGAGCATTATCATTGCTAGCAACTATATTTGTAAACATGTTGTCTTTATTCTTACTAGCAAGAGAATTATCAATTATCACATCACTAGTGGGGATAGGATTTGCAATCCTATCATCCCCAAGCTAAGAGCTTCCCATATCTTCACTTTCAGAGTTGGTACCAAAAAGATTTTCAAGATCATAAGCAGCATTATCATCATTTTCCCAATCACAATAAGTAACATGCATATCATAATGAAAATCATCTTCAATAGTACCTACGAACGTATCATCAAGATGATAATTAAGGCAATAAACTTCACCTTCTTCTTTAAACTTACATCCGTTAGGATATAAGTTGATGGGAGGAATATGCTCAGGCCAGGTTGATACCCATTCTTCTTCCTTCTTGCTCCTCCTCCTCCTCCTCTTCTTTTTCTTCTTCTTCACCTTAGGAGGGGGTGGTTGGAGATGAAGCTTCTCCACATATCCTGGTTTATCATTAGAAACAATAGGGGAAACTTGGGAGAAACTCTCCTTTTTATTAGCAGAAATATAAGAGACATTTTTATACTTTGGTAAAGTTCCCTCCTTTCTAATCTTACTTATGTAATCATTTTCATGGCAATTAACAACACAATAGAGATGGCAATTTTGCAAAGTGTTTTTTATTCCTATGGCATTATCATCCAGCCAAGAAGTCTTTTCAGATAACTCTTCACACATCAAAAATAACATAAGCTCATCATAAAGATCAGAGGTGATCATGTTATCACACAACCGGTTAACAGTTATGTTTTGAAAGTTAATGCATTGAAAATTAAAGTGACCCTCTATACGGCAAAGTTCACAAGTAAAAGGATAAAGGTCACACAATTCTCTAGCAATTTCATTTAAATCTCTGACCCAAGTGATTGCTCTTTCATGCTTATGTTGCTTACAATACTTCTCTTCTTCAATCATAGGCCTTTCACAAGGTCTATCCACTCCACAAAAATTAACATGCTTACATAAAACTTCATTTTTAGGAATTGGATCATGCATGTTGCAATCATCATGAACAATTTCATTTTCTTTGCAAGTCTCTTTAAAAGGTTTATGATGCTTGATCCAATCCTCCTTAGGCATATTAAGATGTGAAGCAAAAGATTTGTGGAAATCAACAAGGAGTTGAGAATCAAGCCCAAATTTAGCACTAAACTTATTAAAACTTGTAGTTTCAACAAAGGACTTAATGCAATCATACTCATAAATTATACCTGACTCTTTACCTTTGTCGATCTCCCAATCTTCAGTGTTGCGTTGATTTCTTTCAAGGAGTTCCCATTTAGCATCAATCTTTTCGTTTGTGAAAGAACCCATAGAGGAAGCATCGAGCAAATCTTTATCCTGTCGAGAGAGCCTCGCATAGAAGTTAGTAATAATAATATCTTTGGGGAGCCCATGGTTAGGACATTTTAGCATTAACGTTTTCAGTCTCCCCAAAGCTTGAGCTATGCTCTCTCCGTCATGAGGATAAAAATTATAAACATAATTCCTATTCTCATGGACTTCATGAAGAGGATAAAACTTGGAGTAAAAGAGAGACTGGATCTCTTCCCACTCCAGCAGGTGAGAGTCATTTAGTAGCCTATACCATTCCAATGCTTTTCCTTTCAGTGAAAAGGCAAATAATTTCCTCATGACAAACTCCCTCGATACACCTGCAAGCTTAAATAATGAACATAGTTGTGACAGATATAGCAAGTGTTCACCGGGATGTCTGTCTCCTGCATAACGATTAGCCAAAACATGATCGATAATACCAGCCGGTATTTTATAGGGCACAATTTCAGTAGGAGGAGGAGCAACCACCACAGGTGTGGGGCGTCCTCCCGCAAGCAACGATCCAATAGCAAGGTTTTCCATAAACATAACTAGTGAAATAAAAACAAGAAACAAAAAGATTTAATTGCAAGATCTAAAGATATACCTTCAAGCGCTCACCTCCCCGGCAACGGCGCCAGAAATAGCTTGATGTCTATACACGCTTCTACTCTTGTAGACTATGTTGGGCCTCCAAGCGCAGAGGTTTGTAGGACAGTAGCAATTTCCCTCAAGTGTATGACCTAAGGTTTATCGAACTCAGGGATGTAGAGGTTGAAGATGGTCTCTCTCAAGCAACCCTGCAACTAAGATACAAGAAGTCTGTTGTGTCCCCAACACACCTAATACACTTGTTAGATGTATAGGTGCACTAGTTCGGCGAAGAGATGTTAAATGGCAAGTAATATGGATGGCAAAACAAAGTAATATAATTCTGTAATAAAAAGTGCAGCAAGCAAACAAGTGGTAAACGTGAGCACAAATGGTATTGCAATGGTGGAAACAAGGCCTAGGCTTCGTACTTTCACTAGTGGCAACTCCCAACAACATTAACATAATCGAATCACATGATATTTCCCATAAAACATGCAAAGGGGACACACTCGGAGGTCATTCCTTCGTGGTCAAGAGAGGACGAGAATTATGTAGGGCTACAAAAGCACACCTCAAAGTTCGTAGTTCTCAATCTAAGGATTTCCCAATGTCACCGTGGCCATCCAACGAGAGTCCCACAATCACCACAACATATCTAAAGGATAGTCAAAGACAAGCACCAAGAGACTCTCAATCTTCAATCAACACACAAGAGAGGAAATCACCTTGGTCTCGGGGATTATACTAGATAAAGACAAGTGAGTACATCAATCCAATACATAGAGGAAGGGGAAATATCATGGGATCACCCTAGATTAACATAGCCTATGATCACAACGAAGATCACATCATGGGAGAGAGAATTGACCACATAGCTACTGGTAAGAACCTCAGCCCCGAGGAGGAACTACTCCTGCCTCATGGAGAGAGGAAGCAACGTCGATGGAGATGAATCCGGGGGCACTTCCCCGTCCCGGCAGGGTGCCGGCGCAGGAATTCTGGTCCCCCGAAGCTTGATGGCGATGGCGGCGGAGATCGGAATTGCATCTGGAGAAAAGGGGTCCGGAATCAGGGTTTCCTCGACGGACCTAAATATATGCCAAAAGGGGGTCACCAGGGGAGTCCTGGGGGGCCCAGGCGCCCCCCCGGCGCGGCCTAGGGGTGGGCCGCCTGGGCAGGCCGCCTGGAGCCCCTGTGGGTCCCCCCGGCTATACTTTGGCCGCACGGTAGCTCCTGGAACGCTGATTTTTTATATATTTTTTCTGGATTTTTCCTGGCAGTTCTCGTAATGTGAAAACCTGAAATACAAAAACAGCCGAAAACAGAAACTGGCACTGGGGTGCACTGAGTTAATAGGTTAGTCCAAATATGATCAAAAGTGTATGGAAGTGTATAAATATCATAGCAATATCACCCAAAAGAGGCATGGAGCAAGTAGAAATTATAGATACGTTTTGGACGTATCAGTAGCTATGTGGTCAATTCTCTCTCCCATTATGTGATCTTCGTTGTGATCATAGGCTATGTTAATCTAGGGTGATCCCATGATATTTCCCCTTCCTCTATCTATTGGATTCATGTACTCACTTGTATTTATCTAGTATAATCCCCGAGACCAAGGTGACAGCGGTCTATTGGACATGGATTAGAAGAATATTTTCATGAGTGATTTCCTCTTTTGTGTGTTGATTGAAGATTGAGAGTCTCTTGGTGCTTGTCTTTGACTATCCTTGAGATATGTTGTGGTGATTGTGGTACTCTCTTTGGATGGCCGCGGTGACATTGGGAAATCCATAGATTGAGAACTACGAACTTCGAGGTGTGCTTTTGTAGCCCTACATAATTCTCGCCCTCTCTTGACCACAAAGGAATGACCTCCGAGTGCGTCTCCATTATGGGAAATATCATGTGATTCGATTATGTTAATGTTGTTGGGAGTTGCCACTAGTGAAAGTATGAAGCCTAGGCCTTGTTTCCACCATTGCAATACCATTTGTGCTCATGTTTACCACTTGTTTGCTTGCTGCACTTTTTATTACAGATTTATATTACTTTGCTTTGCCACTCCTATCATCCATATTTTACCATCTCTTCGCCGAACTAGTGCACCTATACATCTGACAAGTGTATTAGGTGTGTTGGGGACACAAGAGACTTCTTGTATCTCGATTACAGGGTTGCTTGAAAGTGGTACGTTCAACCTCCACTTCCCTGAGTTCGATAAACCTTGGGTTACTCACTTAAGGGAAATTTGCTGCTGTCCTACAAACCTCTGCTCTTGGAGGCCCAACACTGTCTACAGGAATAGAAGCGTATAGTAGACATCAAGCTATTTCTGGCGCCGTTGCCGGGGAAGTGAGGTAAGTGAAGGTACCTTCTCTAGATCTTGTAATTAAATATTTTTGTTTCTTGTTTTTATTTTCACTAGTTTTGCTTAATGGAAAACAACAAAAATATGAGAGAGCTTTATAAGCTCTACCTTGAACTTGGACATGATGTGTTTGAAGAGAAAATTTAAAAACCTTTGGAACTTTATTATTTGCATAACAATCATGATGGTGGTGATGTTATTAGTATGTTTTTTTAATATCAATATTGCTAATGACATGGAAAGCTCTAAGCTTGGGGATGACACGTTTGATGAACATGATATTTTTAGTCCCCCAACTTTTGAAGAGAAAATTTACTTTGATGATACTTTGCTTCCTATATATGATGATTACAATGATAAATGTGAGCTTTTTAGTCCACCTACTATTGAGGATAAAATTTATTATGATTATGATATGCCTCCTAAATATGATGATTACCATGATGGTTATGATAGTCCTACTCCGACTATTACCAATGAGAAAGATTATGCTTATGTGGAGAGTAAGAGTACCTTTTTGCATGTGGATCATGGTAACGATGCTTTATGTGATGCTTATATTGTTGAGTTTATTCGTGATCCCACTGAAAATTATTATGAGAAGGGAACATATGCTTATAGATATTTCAATAATATCAAGTTCCCTCTCTTTATGTTGAAGGTTTTGAAGCTGCACTTGTTTTGTCTTCCTATGCTTATTGCTTTGTGCTACAATGAATTATTCTATTGCAATATTCCTATGCATAGGAAGCATGTTAGGCTTAAATGTGTTTGGTATTTGCTTCTTGATGCTCTCTTTTGTTCTTCAACTCTTATTTTCCTACGAGAGCATCATTAAAGTCTTAAGCCTATCTTTATGGCTATAAAGAAAGAGCTCTAGGGAGACAACCTTTGTTATCTTTGCTTTCAGTTTGTTCTTTAAGTTTTTTGTGGTCTTGATGTTTGTTACTACTGTAGCAACATCATTGTATCTTTATTTTTCAGCTTTGTGCCAAGTTTAGCCTTCGATTGCAAGAAAGTTCAAAAGTTGTGATGTGCTGTCCAGAAAACAGATTCTGTCCTGGGACAGAAAAATTCGAATAAAATCACCAGATCATCTTTTTGATCTGAATTTTTTTGACAGCGTGCTCTATACAATTGGCTTTTGAGCGTCTGTTCTAAGTTTTTTGATTTGAGTTGCAGAAGTGCCCCGAAAAAATTATTTACTACCTGATGGTCTGTTTTTCACAGATTCTGTCCTGTTTTGTCTTTTCTTCGTTTTGCAAACCTTGAGCTTGCTTTTTCTTTGCAAAAACCTTTTGGCAATCTTGAGAAACAGTAGCTCTTCAAGATTATCCTTATTTCCAGTAGGGAAAAATTATTTTATTGTGGGTACTAACCTCGCTAATCAGATTATGATGAGTTATGTATGAAGGGAGTTTTCAAGTGTGCGAGGGAAGATGATAAAAGAAGATTCAGGAGGGTCAAACGCTCAAGCTTGGGGATGCCCCCGTGCACCCCCAAGAAATATTCAAGAAGACTCAAGCGTCTAAGGTTGGGGATGCCCCCATGCATCCCCTTCTCCATCAACAATTATCAGTTCGTGTTTCGTTCCACTATATTTTAATCACTTCATGCGTTATGTGCTGTGCTTGGAGCGTCTTGCTCTTAGTTTCCTTTTTAGTTTTCTTTAGCTTTGCTTGCTGTTCATAACAAGTTAGAACCCAGCTTTCTTTGTGTGGGAGAGAGACACGCTCCGCTTTTTCATGAAACACTCATGTTCTTCACTTATATCTTTTTGAGTGTTTTAGCTACCTTGTTATATGCTTCTAGCTCTTGTTTTTATTTCATATCATGTTCAGAGCTATTAGTTCTTTTATAGAAAGTACTCTCTTGCTTCATTTATATCTTTTTGGAGAGTTGAATTGGTTTGAATTGCTAAATAATATGTTGGTAAAGTAAATGCCAAGTGTGGCCGTGGTGCAAAGAATAAAAAGCTTGCATAGTCTTGAAGATCATTGAGTAACTTGATCCCTATCAATTGTTTTGAGAAATTAAGTAGTGATGCCTAAACATGTAGATCATTTAATAAAGTCTTATTAGTGAATAAATACCTTTGAAGTTTGCAATTGTTTAGTTTTTCACCATTGGTAGTTTTAAAGTTCTTGTTCTCTTTTTAGAAGTAAGATGGTTGACAAGGAAGACAGTGTAGAAGTCTTATAATTATGCTGAAAGGATGTTATAATTCTCTTGTACCCGTTAACATGTGCTTGCTAAAAACTTGCTAAACCAAAAACTCTATACTGAGCGGGAATGCTGCTCGTGCATCCAAATTCCATAGCCAAAATTCTGCCATATGTGTCCACCATACCTACCTATGCATGGTATTTAATAGCCATTCCAAGTAAATTGCTCATGTGCTACCTTTAAAACCTTCAAAATTTATCCTTATTTGTGTCTCTATTTTAGCTCATGAGGAAGTGGTAGATAGTTCATTATTACTTGTGTTGGACAGAACGACCCCTGACGTGCATGAATAATGTGCATGTCCTTAATTTTGCAAAAAGAGCTGGCAAAAGGGTATGCCCAGCCCACTTTACATGTCATCAATATCAATATCAAAAACCTCCTTCACACATCGTACCTGAGAAATCAGACAAACTTTGGCTAGTGATAAACAAAGGAGAAAGGGGAGTGTTATCATTCCTCTATGGGAGCCGCTCTTAAGTTCTGTTTGACATGAGTAGTAGTGCATTGTTTATTACCATTCGTTGACATAAGCATACACCTCTCAAAATTGCTTTTACATCTCTATGTTTTCAAAAATAAAAAGCTCTAGCACATGAGTAATCCCTGCTTCCCTCTGCGAAGGGCCTATCTTTTACTTTTAAATGTTGAGTCAGTTTTCTATGTTCTAATCTTCTTCCTCCACCATAAGCAAGCATCTAGTGTTAACCCTGGGTTCAAGTTGATTATGTTCAAAATTTCTGCTTAGTTATATATAATCCTTGTGCATTGAACTTATCCATGAGATAAAATGTTGAAAAGTGGAAAGCATTGCTGAAACTTTATCTTCCTTTTGTGTTAACTAGAATGCTCTTGATGAGAGAACTCCTTTGGGGCTAACAGTTGTGCTTAACTTTATAGTTTCATGTCTTCAGTTGTACTATTCATGAAAAGAATTTACTTAGATGATCACTTGGTTATTCATTGTTTACTTGCTTTCAACTAGACAATTGTTTTGGTTCACTTTATTTCAGTTCATGTGCTTTACTATATTACTTGATCAAGATTGTGTTAGTAGCATGTCACCTCAAAAATTATCTATGCTATCATTCTACCTACTCGAGGACGAGTAGGAATTAAGCTTGGGGATGTTGATACGTCCCAAACGTATCCATAATTTTTGCTTGTGACATGCTTGTTTTGCATCATTGTCTCATGTTTATATCAACATTTTCTATATTTTTAGGCATTTATTGGACTAACCTACTAATGGTTGCAAAAGTGCACAATGTTCTTGTTTTACACTTTATTGTGTAGGAATTACTTGGAAATTGACAAAAACGCAAAAGGAGTCGTATTGGAGTAGGACTCTGACTTTCCTAAAATCTGTCTGAGAACGTTTTTAGAAGATGGTCACGTTCCAGCCCGAAGACAATGTCAAACGGAAAAAGCCTAGTTGCGAAAGTTGTGGGGAATTTCGAGAGGATGCTTCTGGATATAAAATTCGTCCAAATCGGAGTCCGGACGGCAGAGAAAAGCCCGTTTTACTGAAGCCCAAAATCTGATGACGGGAATCCGAGAGTCTATATAAAGAGAGGAAACCTAGGTCACCAAGGACCACGAATTTTCCTCCTCCCAGGCCGCCGTCTTGGAGGGGAGGACCAGCACCATTGCAGCACCATCCACAAGGAAGAAGGGGGGCCAAGGAGCCGCTGCCCCCTAGGGCAGCCGCCGCCCCGGAGGGCTGCCGCCGCCGCCACGGCTGCCGCCGGCCGCCTCCTCCTCTCCGGGCTGCACCTCTCCATCAACACCACCATCAATCTCTTGCTCACCATGGTCATGTGTGAGTAGTTCCTCCTCGGGGCTGAGGTTTCTACCAGTAGCTATGTGGTCAATTCTCTCTCCCATGATGTGATCTTCGTTGTGATCATAGGCTATGTTAATCTAGGGTGATCCCATGATATTTCCCCTTCCTCTATGTATTGGATTCATGTACTCACTTGTCTTTATCTAGTATAATCCCCGAGACCAAGGTGACAGCGGTCTATTGGACATGGATTAGAAGAATATTTTCATGAGTGATTTCCTCTTTTGTGTGTTGATTGAAGATTGAGAGTCTTTTGGTGCTTGTCTTTGACTATCCTTGAGATATGTTGTGGTGATTGTGGTACTCTCTTCGGATGGCCGCGGTGACATTGGGAAATCTATAGATTGAGAACTACGAACTTTGAGGTGTGCTTTTGTAGCCCTACATAATTCTCGCCCTCTCTTGACCACAAAGTAATGACCTCCGAGTGCGTCTCCATTATGGTAAATATCATGTGATTCGATTATGTTAATATTGTTGGGAGTTGCCACTAGTGAAAGTATGAAGCCTAGGCCTTGTTTCCACCATTGCAATACCATTTGTGCTCACGTTTACCACTTGTTTGCTTGCTGCACTTTTTATTATAGATTTATATTACTTTGCTTTGCCACTCCTATCATCCATATTTTACCATCTCTTCGCCGAACTAGTGCACCTATACATCTGACAAGTGTATTAGGTGTGTTGGGGACACAAGAGACTTCTTGTATCTCGATTGCAGGGTTGCTTGAAAGGGGTACGTTCAACCTCCACTTCTCTGAGTTCGATAAACCTTGGGTTACTCACTTAAGGGAAATTTGCTGCTGTCCTACAAACCTCTGCTCTTGGAGGCCCAACACTGTCTACAGGAATACAAGCGTATAGTAGACATCAGTGGTCAAGCTCGAGATCCTCAAACCCCTCCGTTATTTGATCCACCATCACCCTAGCATATCCATCTGGAATCGGACGGCAGTGAAAAGTTGTGCCGGGTTCCGAAGATAAACAGAGCCTACAGCCGCCTTGACTTTGAATTGCATCTATTGCGTCATAATATGGCAATGTTGAGACTCCATGATAGCATCCACGGGGTAGCTAGCAGCTGGAGCATCCAAGACAGGCTCCTCAGGCAGCTCGGTGGAAGCCACGCTGCTTTTCCAATTTGATGGCGGGGTAGCTTCGAGGGTAGCTTCGACAAGTTGCTTGCTGCGAGTTTCTTCTCGTTCGTCCTCTAGCGCTTTTACTCTTGCGTGCAGCGCCTGCAAAGTGGTCTCATCCACTTTCTTCTTCCTCTCCCAACATTTGTAACCGCGTGCGTCGGTAAACCCGGCCTTCCACGAAAGGGAGCCTGGTGTGCCTCGTGTCCGTCCAGGGTGCTCAGGATTCCCGAGGGCCATTGTGAGCTCGTCGTTCTCTCTGTCGAGAACGAACGTCCCTTGCTGCGCTGCTTCGATATAGAACTGAAGCTGCTTGATGGGTATTGCAAGTTGCTCCTTCGTCCAAACGCACTTCCCTGTTACAGGGTCCAAGGTTCCCCCAACTCCAAAGAACCAAGTCCTTGAACGGTCTGGCCAGTGTAATGTCTGTGGTTCGATCCCTTTAGCAATCAGGTCATTCTCGGCCTTGTCCCACAACGGCCGGGCTTTGAGGTAGCCACCTGACCCCGTGCGATGGTGATATAGCTTCTTCGCAGCATTTTTCTTGTTTCTCTCTAACATCTTCTTACTTTTTTCTGATTTCTTGTGGGCCACAAATGCGTCCCAGTGATCTCTGATCTTCTCAAACCGGCCGGTGAATTCTGGGGTCTTCTTTTTTTCGACAAACTTTGCTTTCAGCTCATTCTTCCACCTCCTGAATAGCTCCCCCATCTTCTTAAGAGCGTCCGCCTTGACCATTTCATCTATAACTGGTTTCTCCGGATCCTCCTCTGGCGGTAGGGTGAAATTGGACTTCAGCGCGGTCCAAATATCATTTTTCTGCATATCATTGACATAAGACACCTGAGGGTCTTCGTTCTTAGGTTTGTACCATAGGTGGATGCTGATCGGGATCATGTCCCTAACAACAACCCCGCACCGAGCAGTAAATGCGTCCTCGGCCTTCCTGGGTTTACTCGGTAGGTCATCGCGCCCGATTTCTTCGATGATGAACTTTTCATCCTGGCGCAACCTTTTCTTCGGGCCTCGTGTATTTACCGAACTTTGGCTCGATCCGGAGGGCTAGAAAAGAAGAACGAAGAGAGTCAATGCATCAATTAGCTATAGTGTCAGCACATGCTTAGTGAATACAAATATACCTGGCCGGACTCCGTTCGGTCACCGGAGCCGTCATCACCGAGTCCTTCTTCAATCGGTAATCGGTCACCGGAGGCGTCATCACCGTGTCCTTCTTCCACCGGTAGTCGGTCACCGGAGCCGTCATCACCGTGTCCTTCTTCCACCGGTAATCGGTCACCGGAGCCATCATCATGTCTTTCCTCCTCCATTGGACCATCATAATCATGTGTTATCTCCTCCATTGGATCACCGTAGCCTACTTATTCATCACCATGTCCTTCCAAATGACCTTCGTAGTCGTCGTTCATATACAATTCGATACCAGCTCCGTCTGCGATTATGTCCCCCAACACCTGTTCTGCTACCTCGTCTCGTTCTATCTCCATAGTTTCTGCAAATATTACGACATGTCAATTATTATACAAACATGACAGAACGGATATATTAGTGGCCTCGACGCTTATCTAGGGTTTGCGTTGGCCTCGGCGACCCTCGACCCCCTCGAACCCTCAGCAACCCTCGACCCCTCGGCTACCCCTCCTCCCCTCATGTCGAGGAGGGGGTATATCGACAAAATTACATCATCATATATCATCGAATAAAATTACATCATCATCATCATATATTATGCATCTAAAAAAGTTTTCATATATCACCATATATATCATCATCATCTAGTACAAAAAATTGACCAATCAAGTTTTCATATATCATCATCATCTACTATAGAAAAAATTGACCCCTCGACGACACTCGAACCCTCGGCCCCTCGGCGACCCTTGAACCCTCGACCCTCGACCCCTCGGCAACCCTCGACCCCTCGGCAACCCTCGACCCCTCGGCTACCCCTCCCTTTTCCTTCTTTCTAAGCTAAACATAAACTAAAATAATCCTAAAACTAAACGAAACTTCTCCTCCTCCTTTTTCTTCTTCTTCTTCTTTTTTTCATCCTAAAACTTTATGAACAAAATTACAACAAAAAATACCATAAAAATTCGATGAACAAAATTACAACAGAAAAAATCATAAAAATTCTAACATTTGCATATTCTTTGCATATGAACATATACATCATCATATATATGAAAAAAAGCAAGTATATATATACAGCCGGTCTATTCTCATAACATTATGAGAATAATATTCTCATAACACTTCCGAACTGCTTTGTTTTACTGCACTGGAAAGCTATGCGCACTGCACAGATACTGCAACAGAACCTCATGTTTGAAAAAACTGTACGTGTTGTTTTTTCGGTACCTTTTTTGCTCTAGTTTTTAACCGTTTATCGGAATTATGCGTGTAATATACCGTTGAAAAGCTATGAAGTAGACGCAACTTCGCCATGTTGAACACTTTTCAAAATTCATCATAGTTTAAGAGCAGTTTCGAAAATCGTGCGGCTCACAACGAATGGCAGCGAGCGTTTTTTTGCGTTTTTTTCTAAACCGCTCGTCGGAATGAAAGGTATGATACACCGTTGGAAAGGTATCGTCGGCACACATCTTTTTCATATCTATTATTTTTTTAAACGGTTTAAGAGCATTTTTGAATTTACTAAATCGCGGAATTGTGTTTTTTGAATTTTTTCAAATATTCGGTACTGTTTTCACTCTACTTTTCTAACCGTTTGTCGAAACAAGGTGTGTAATATACCGTTGGAAAGCTACGAACCAGGCGCAACTTTTATATGTTGAAATGTTTTTGAGATTCCTTACGGTTTTTAGTTAAATTTGAAAATCGTGCGGCTGACTACGAAGGGCAGTTGCCGTTTTTCGTAAAATTTTTACAAAACGTTGGTCGAAATGATTCAAATGATACACTGTTGGAAAGATATCGTCGAGACGCTACTTTTTCATGTAGAACACCCCCTCTAATTCATTACGGTTTAAGAGTAGTTTTGAAATTACAAAAACGCGGAAATCTGTTTTTCGCGACACCCAAATCGACGCGTTTTTTTGCGCTTCCGAACTACATGTTATTGGAACACAGAGACCAGTGAACTGCATATTTGAAAAAACTGTACGTGTTGTTTTTTCGGTACCTTTTTTGCTCTAGTTTTTTAACTGTTTATCGTAATTATGCGTGTAATATACCGTTGAAAAGCTGTGGAGTAGACGCAACTTCGCCATGTTGAACACTTTTCAAGATTCCGCACGGTTTAAGAGCAGTTTTGAAAACGGTGCGACCGACGAATAATGGCAGCGAACATTTTTTTGCGCTTCCGAACTGCACAAGAAAACCGCACTGCATCAGGGTAGGAGCCGGCGCGACGGTGCTGGGGGAAGGAGGCGGGGCGGCAGCGCGGGGGTAGGAGACGGGGCAGTGGTTGCTGTCCTCGGGGCGCTCCGCGCTAGAAACCTATTTAAATGGGGGTGTTATGAGAATAAGGTTTTTGTTATGAGAATAAGGTCTTAAGGGTGTTATGAGAATAGACCCACCCTATATATATATATATATATATATATATATATATATATATATATATATATATATATATATATATATATATATATATATATATATATATGTAGGGATTGACTATTCGTCACCCTGGGTGAGGAATAGTTATTCTTCACACACCTCTACTTTATGATCTATGCACCGTAATTTTAAGTTTCGTAAATTTTGTCTTATTTTAGACATAAAAAGAGAACGTAAGAAAACCTATAATCATCGTAAAAAATATTTTATGTTACGTAAAATTACAAATATAAAAATATAGTGTAAAATGTACATAAAATTAAATTTGTGACCTATATTTTGTTTGTTATGCCAAATTTTATGCAGTAAATCAATATGAATGTAATTATTTGTATTTGAAATGTAATTTAAGAAAATGAAATGATCGTAAGATTACCTCGGATGAAGAATATATATTTGTATTTGAAATGTAATTTAAGAAAATGAAATAATCCAAGTGCTATCTTATACACCCAGAGCATTGGTCCCGGTTCGTGGCATCAACCAGGACCAATGCTCCCCTTTAGTTCCGGTTGGCTGCGAAGTTCTTATTTGTTTGTGCAGGTGCGAGGGACTCACGCGTGGTCTCCTACTGGATTGATACCTTGGTTCTCAAAAACTGAGGGAAGTACTTACGCTACTGTGCTGCATCACCCCTTCCTCTTCGAGGGAATACAACACAAGGTCGAGAAGTAGCAGTGACAAGGAAAGATTTTGGCCAAATCACTTCCAACAGAAGAAACCAAAAGAGGGAGTGTGAAGGAACGTAACATTGATAGTCAATGACATAGATGACTCAACAACTAACCGAGGAAATAAACCCTGCTGAAGCAAGAAGGATACGAGACAAGGAGTGACAAACTCAGAGTCATTGATCAAAAGGCATTTAGATGGTTCATAGAAGTTTAATATAAGAAGAGATATAATCAACCAATACATCAAAATCAAACTGTAGGAACAAACGTGGGGGAGAGAGAATTCACTCCCCATAACCCAACTCTTCGTCAAAATTCTTCCTCTTCTTTTCTGTCTCAAATCTTTACACATCATGCTTGATGGCTTCTCGCCCCTCGTTGGTTACCCCAAGTGGAAGGTTTGAGATGCAGTGTAGCGGAAGTTTTCCCTTGGCAAAGATACCAAGGATCGATTTTCCCTGAGACTCCAAGGTTCAACAAGAAGGTGTCAACTGCTAACGGCGCCAGATATTAGCAATCAACGTGGACCTGCACACAGATACAAATAACTTTGCTCCCAACGAGTACAGAGAGGTTGTTGCTAGGTGGCTTCTCACCCCTCGTTGGTTACCCCAAGTGGAAGGTTTGAGATGCAGTGTAGCAGAAGTTTTCCATTGGCAATACCAAGGATCGATTTCCCTGAGACTCCCAGTTTCAACAAGAAGGTGTCAACTGCTAACGGCGCCGGATATTAGCAATCAACGTGGACCTCACACAGATACAAATAACTATGCTCCCAACGAGTACAGAGAGGTTGTCAATCCCTCCGGCCTTGTAGTTTACAAAGGATCAAACGCAAGTGATAATAGTGATATGTATAATTGCAATAGTAAGTAAAAAGCGGAAAAGTAAATAGCGGATGTGATCAATGACGGTAATATGGACCGGAGTCTCATGATGTTCACTAGTGATTTATCTCTCCCAAAAGACGATAAAACAGCTATGTGAGGGAAACTAATTACAGCTGGGCAATTGACAGGACCATGTGCGCAAACCAATGCTGACTAAGTTGCAAGAAAGGTAGAGGTTCAAAGCATGAGAGGTACGCCGAGGTAAGTTGACCGAAATCCATCTGCATCTACTACTAATCATCCACCTTGAGAAATCTATCCAGAACATCTCGCTGGTATTAAGTTGCGAGTCCCACCCATAGTGTAAACTCAAAGCAACAGACAACTGCATTAAAAGAACTTTGCGTAAAGTAAACAATCCTTGCACCCGCGGGCACAAGCACCGTTGTTTTCCCCCTTGTGGCAACAACACATCCCATAGACTCATGTTTCTGTCACTCAAACTAGTCATCAAGAGGCATGAACCCACAATCAAGCATAACGTTCCCTCTTGGAGTCACTACCTACTACTTGGCCAAAGCAATAAGTAACAACGGAGAACATGCAAGAATTACTTACGAACATAAATATAAAAGAGGTGAATCAAATATATTACTCAAACACAATATGAACATAATCTCATAATCCATCGTATCCCAGCAAACTCATCATAGCAACAGCATAAGGATTACATATGTGCCTCGATCATGTAGGGCAGCTCACGAGGACTAATTAGTGAAGCACAAGAACGGGAGGAGAACATCACATAGCTACTGGTCATGGACCCATGGTCCAAGGGAGACTACTCACAACTCATCCGGGAGGCGTCCATGGTGGTGGACAAGCTCCCGGTGGTGATCCTCCCCTCCGGCAGGGTGCCGGGAAGAGTTCTCCTGGTGCTCCCGATCTTGGAAGCGGCGGCGGCGGCGGAACAGAGATGAGATCGCTAAAAAGAGATCCCCTCTCGAGGATTTCGGGAGATGCTTTAAATATATTCCAAAGGGGGGCATCAGACGAGGCTTGGGGGGCCCAGGCGCCCCCCCCGGCGCGGCCTAGGGGGGGCGCGCCACCAGGGCGCCTGGGGCCCTGGTGGCCCCCCTCCGGCTGTGCTTCGGGGGCCTGGTAGCTTCTGGAACGCTGATTTTTTATATAGTTTTTCTGGATTTTTTCTGGCAGTTCTCGTAATGTGAAAACCTGAAATACAAAAACAGCCGAAAACAGAAACTGGCACTGGGGTGCACTGAGTTAATAGGTTAGTCCAAATATGATCAAAAGTGTATGGAAGTGTATAAATAACATAGCAATATCACCCAAAAGAGGCATGGAGCAAGCAGAAATTATAGATACGTTTTGGACGTATCAGTTGTCAATCAATCCGGCCTTGTCGTTTACAAAGGATCAAACGCAAGTGATAATAGTGATAAGTATTGCTGCAAATAGTAAGTAAAAGACGAAAGTAAATAGCGGATGTGATCAGTGATGGTAATATGGACCGGGGGTCCCATGATGTTCACTAGTGATGTCTCTCTCCCAAAAGACGATAAAACAGCTATGTGAGGTAAACGAATTACAGCTGGGCAATTGACAGAATTATGTGCGCAAACCAATGCTAACTATGTTGCAAGAAAGGTAGAGGTTCAAAGCATGGGCTGTACGCCAAGGCAAGTAGACCGAAATCCACTTGCATCTACTACTAATCATCCACCTTGAGATATCTATCCAGAACATCTCGCTGATATTAAGTTGCGAGTCCCACCCATAGTGTAAACTCAAAGCAACAGACAACTGCATTAAAAGAACTTTGCGTAAAATAAACAATCCTTGCACCCGCGGGCACAAGCACCGTTGTTTTCCCCCTTGTGGCAACATCACATCCCCTAGACTCATGTTTCTGTCACTCAAGCTAGTCATCGAGGGGCATGAACCCACAATCAAGCATAACGTTCCCTCTTGGAGTCACTACCTACTACTTGGCCAAAGCAATAAATAGCAACGGAGAACATGCAAGAATTACTTACGAACATAAATATAAAAGAGGTGAATCAAATATATTACTCAAACACAATCTGAACATAATCTCACAATCCATCGGATCCCAGCAAACTCATCATAGCAACAGCATAAGGATTACATATGTGCCTCGATCATGTAGGACAGCTCACGAGGTCTAATTAGTGAAGCACAAGAAGGGGAGGAGAACATCACATAGCTACCGGTCATGGACCCATGGTCCAAGGGAGACTACTCACAACTCATCCGGGAGGCGTCCATGGTGGTGGAGAGCCTCCCGGTGGTGATCCTCCCCTCCGGCAGGGTGCCGGGAAGAGTTCTCCTGGTGCTCCCGATCTTGGAAGCGGGGCGGCGGCGGAACAGAGATGAGATCGCGAAAAAGGGTTCCGTCCTCGAGGGTTTCGGGACGCGTGTTAAATATATGCCAAAGGGGGGCATCAGCAGAGGCCTGGGGGGCCCAAGCGCCCCCCCGGCGCGGCCAGGAGAGGGGCCGCGCCACCAGGGCGCCTGGAGCCCTGGTGGCCCCCCTCCGGCCCTACTTCGGCCGTGTGGAAGCTTCCGGAATGCTGATTTTTTATATAATTTTTCCGGGATTTTTCAGGCAGTTTACGTGACGGAAAAACCTGAAATACAAAAACAGCAGAAAACAGAAACTGGCACTGGGGTGCACTGAGTTAATAGGTTAGTCCAAATATGATCAAAAGTGTATGTAAGTGTATAAATATCATAGCAATATTGTCAGGCTCACTTCTGGGAAATAAATCACAGAATAGCCTTAAGTCACACTGGCTCCCAAGCACAACCAGTGGACAACCTTGATATAGATAACCAGTACAATAATATTACACAGGGTTGAGTCAGGGTGACTCAACAATTTATTACAACAACTCAACGCACTAGGGTGGCGGAATATGACAGTGGGTGGTGGAACTCAACACTGATATACTAGCATAGAGTCAAGCGTCAGTGTGAGGCATGACTATTTTATTGGTGTGGCGGAAGCTTGACGGATGATACAAGTGATAGACTCCAGACACAGGTGTGCTGACTGGGAACCTTCTAAGCGTCGGCCTCGCTAGCGCAATTCTCCTCCAATAGCTCGTCCTCCTCCAAGTCTGGCCAAGTAAATAGCCAGGGACAAGCCAGTGAGTACTTTGAATGTACTCGCAAACATTATGAACATAAGGTATACCGAATGCGAATGCCATGGTAAATATACTATATGCGTGCAACAATTATCAAGACTTGGCATGGTGAAACATGGTTAGTACAAAAATAAATATTAGTCACAATAATATAAAAAGATAAAAGGAATGCCGGTCGGATGTCAAGTGACATCACGGTAGGACTTGAAAAGAAATGCCAGTCGGGTGTCCACAAGAGTAGTGGCGTGATAAACCGCCTGACACTCGAGGGACGCCACAAAAAGGACTTTTAAAAGAAATGCCAGTTGGGTGTCCACAAGAGTAGTGGCGTGATAAACCGCCTGACACTCGAGGGACGCCACAAAAGGACTTTAAAAGAAATGCCAGTTGGGTGTCCACAAGAGTAGTGGCGTGATAAACCGCCTGACACTCGAGGGACGCCACAAAAGGACTTTAAAAGAAATGCCAGTTGGGTGTCCACAAGAGTAGTGGCGTGATAAACCGCCTGACACTCGAGGGACGCCACAAAAGGACTTTAAAATAAAAGCGAGTGTCCGGGGTAGTCTAGCCAGCCCCTGAGACACTCTTGAAGGTAACAATAAAATCATAGGGTTAGTCCATAAGCATAATTTTCATCATAAATAAGTTCAGGATAATATTGACTGTAACAAGAACATCATGCAAACATGAACATGCTCAAGTATATTATTTTCCTCCATAGACTGACACCGAGACCGATACTTGACCCACCCAACTAAATCCTTGACCGTGGACGCGGCTATTCGAATAGATATAACTCTGCAGAGGGTGTACTCTTTACCCACGCGTATGGGATTTCCTTAGACAGTACCGTGCACTGACTAATACCCAATACGGATTTTGGGTTGAAAACACGCCTGACGAGTACACACCGACCGGATGCCAGGACTCACCCAAAACATCGCTCCAGAAACCTTAAGTCAGGGAGGCTACAACCTCCGAAAAGCATGGGATCACTATTAAACGCGCGGATTACAAGGGGTGCCCCCCTCTCGGCTACAACCGGTAACACCCATGCCCCTGACCCGATGACAGGCTACAACCTTCATCGTAGTTATCTGGGTGGCGTGCACCCGACCAGGGGTTAACAACTTACTAGGCCGTACCCTCCTTTCGGAAGGACCCGTGGTAGCACGGTGTACAGCTAGGTGTATAGAGCAAGACTCGATCTAGGCAGACTCAGGAGGTATTGTTAAAATATCACCAGTGTTCTTTATCAGTATCATACGACACCACTGTGTCAACAAAGGACCGTGCCCACCAGCACGTCCAAACCAGCAGCAAAAATCTCAGCCATCACGTAACCATATTCATGTCAGAGAAGCTAGTGTGATATGCAAGACAAAGAAGATGTGACATGACCATGCATGCACATATGATATAACATGCAACATATGCATTGTACTCCCAACTATGCAACCATGCAAAAATGCAAACACCATATCCCAGGTTCAATAATGCTTGCCTTGTCCAAAGTAATCAGGAGAAAACCCCTCTGAATTTCCAGCAAAAGTTCCTTCTTCTTTTTCTGAAAAATTCAAATTTGAATTCGAATGAGAATTCCAACACAGAACAGAAAAAGTTCTCAAAATATTTTTAATTAAATCTTAAAATAAACTAGAGAAGAAAAGAAAATTTTAGCAAAAAGAATCAGCTCATTTGGATTTATAGTTTAAAAGTTATTAACTTTTTAAAACCAGGGGTCTTTCTGTAAAACAGAAGCCCCTGAGCTGTTTTAAAAGAAAACGCTTCGGCAGCGAATACGCCTTCCAGTGCAGAAGGCGTAAAGCGCAGAGTGCGCCTTCGCCGAACACAGGAAACAGAGAGAGAGAGATGACGGGTGGGAGCCACCCGTCAGGTTTGAATTTTGAACGCGCTCGCGCGCGAGTACAGAGAAGAGGCGGCGATCGCCGGCGACGATCGCCGGGGTTTCAGGGCCCGGCGCTGGTCGCAGCGTGACCAGCGTGGACTTCCGCATCCGCGGGTGGTGGAGGTGGCCACCGGCGATCACCTGAACGGCGGTGAGCTCGTCGCCGGCGAACGGTGGTTCGGGTGAAGTGGTGGCTCGTCGGAGAGGGCTCGGGAAGAGGAATTGGCTTAGGGTTTCGGCATAGTGGTGGGAACGTGGTGGATCGGCGGAGTTTGGGCGTCTCTGGAGGTGTAAGTGCGCCGTATGGCTCGTGGACAGAGGCGGCGGAGCGGTGGCCGGAGAGGGAGAAGATGGCCCCCTCGTGGCCGGTGGGGTGGTCAGGAGGAAGAGTGGGAGGTGGTGGAGGCCAAAGGTGAAGCTAGAGGGGCTCGGGGACCCCTTTTATAGGCGAGTCGAGGATGGCCGAAGCGGGCGGAGTTCGCCGGAGTAAATTTGGTCGCCGGGGTTGGTTTTGGCCGGTGGTCTGGGGCGACGGAGCATTTATGAGGCTGGTGGAGTTCGCCCGAAGCCTCCGCTTGGACGGGCTCGTGCTCGCTTGCCACGTCCGAGGTGTGCTGTCCGCACGGGCGCGGCGGCGTGGCCGGCTCCGGCGACTGCCATACGGGTCCCGGGCGGCGTGGTCGGTGTGTCCGTTGTGCGGAGGGGCGAAGGAGAGTGACGCGTGGGCGGGGAGGTAGGTAGGGGCGTTGCAGTGCAGTGAATGGCGGCCGATGGCCGAGGCGTTCCGCTCGGCCCCGCCGTGGACGAGCTCGGGGCGGTTGCACCGGCCAGCTGCCAGCTCACCGGCGTGGAGAGGCTGGGCGATGGGCCAGGGGAGCGGTCGGCAATGAAGGCGGGCGTCGACGCCGTGCGGGAGTGGAAGATGAGGTGTGCACGGCATCGCCGGCCCCTGTCGGCTGAAGGATTCAGTTAACTGAATTTCATTCAGTTATGAACAGTCTGCACCCCAAGTGTTTGATGAAATGCTATGTGGTGTTAAACATCTTGGTTGATCATGGGGCTTGCTGTGGTGGTGTGTGGTTGCTCAGAAATGAGTTTGCCAGAAGGCCAAGATTTTTGGTGGAATTTAAAAATGATTTGGAGCAAAAAGTTGATTTCTGGACCAAATTTGAATTGGATAGAATTTGAAATTTTTGAACTGTGGGACCAAATGTTTTTGAAGAAATGGGTTAAGGGTACCATGTATTTGCAGGGATAATTTTGGTGGGAGCAGAAGAGTCATAGAAAATGTAGTTCCTTTGTAATGTCAAGAAACTATGATTATTCCAAATTCCATCTTTGGAATTTTAAAATATATAGAAAGAATATTTTTGTGGAGTGGGAAGGAGTTGAATAATATCATAGAAGGTGTGCATGACTTGAGAGGTAAATCTTGGAGTGGCAGAAAAATATTTGGAGAGGTTTTATGGTGCTAGAAGAGGTGGAAAGGACTTTTGCCTTTGAAAATAAATAACCAAAAACCAAAGATTCTTTAGAGAGAAATAGTTTTGAACACCTCCAAAACAATTAAATCAAATAAGTCCACCCTTCAAACAGAACCCTCCAAGAAAATTTTAAACCTTAGCTAAAATTTAAAAAAAAAATTCAAAACTCCAAATAAATATTTTTGGGGTGTTACAAATATCACCCAAAAGAGGCATGGAGCAAGCAGAAAATATAGATACGTTTTGGACGTATCAACATCCCCAAGCTTAATTCCTGCTCGTCCTCGAGTAGGTAAATGATAACAAGCATAATTTCTGTGGTGACATGCTATTAACCATATATGACTTTTCATAGTCATATGACAAAAGCTTACTGAGACAATGAATCTGTAGTAATTAAGTTGCCTTATGAGAAAATCACAAAGAACTGAAAGTTTTACAATATGATACGGAAACATCAAATAGATTTGTAATGAGCATGGTGTGCAAATATGATAAAGTGATATCTCGCTTGCCCCCTTTAGTGAAGCAAAACATAAATGCAGGGGCACCTCCAAGGTTTAAGTGATGACTAGATTCAATGATTTCAGAATAAACGATATCATAATCATGCAAAAGGCAATGATACTTTGGGACAATGCACATTA
Source organism: Secale cereale (assembly GCA_902687465.1). Lineage (NCBI taxonomy): Eukaryota > Viridiplantae > Streptophyta > Magnoliopsida > Poales > Poaceae > Secale > Secale cereale. The sequence continues at coordinate 815,608,374 of LR738714.1, forward strand.
CACTCAGAATGACAATCATGCTCTCAGTAGTTGGTGCTTTAAGAAGGTGGAGACTCTCGAACCGTGGCTTTTGTTGGCAAGGTTGAAAACCCGTGGTCCGAAACAAAGACAAAGCATGTACCAGAGCTCTTGGTTTTAAAAATAGAGGTAATAATATTTTTTTTGATATGCATGTTTTGTCAACGAATGCTAGCAGACAACTCAATCACTTCTTGAGATGGACATGTTTCGAGGAACGGCTCCTGAATGAGGACGATCACATCCTCTTAATCTCCTTTGTTTATCACTGCCAAAGTTTTCTGATTTCTCATGAACAAAGCGTGAAGGAGGGTTTGTTTGTTATATTATTTTTGAGTCAGGCGCACTCTTTGCCAGTTCCTTCTCGTATTATTGGTTTGCACATTAGACATGCAATCCCGGGGTGAAGCTTGTCCAACTTAAAAAGATCATGAATTAACTACTACTTCCTCATGAACTAAAACAGAGGCACAAAATAGAAATGCTTTTTTTGAATAATTTCGAGATGGTACATGAAAGTCTTCGTTAGGAATGGCAGGTAAATACCATGTATAGGAAGGTATGGTGGACTCATATGGCATAACTGGTTTAAAAGATTTTGGATGCACAAGCAGTCAGTCCGCTTAGTACAGGCGAAGGTTAGCAAAAGACTGGGAGCGACCAACTAAAAGAGCAATGATGGTCATAATCATGCAGAGCGACAAAGCAACATTGAATCATGCATGGAAGTTATATCGCTACTCAGAAACTAAAGATCATCAAGGCTTGACAGACTTTCTTTACAGTCTTAAATATGCGTGAGCATACGCCAAGTCAATCAAAATAAATTCTTGAAGGAAGATATTACTAAACCATACCACATCATAGGCAAACAAATCATGTTGGTACTCCAATAACACATTGGGAACCCCCCAGCTATTTGACACTAACCATAAGAAAACATGAATTACTAAGTACCATTATGCACGTAGCATTTTTATCATAGACATATCAACCAATGCAACAGAAGCAAACTCTCTTAATAAGATAAGCATGATAACCAAAGAGAGTTCAATCAACCAACTAAACAAAAGCTCTTTAAAAAGATAAGCATGAAAACTAAGAGCCGAACATGATAGTAGCTATTGAAAGACAAAGAACATACACAGCAAAGATAGACATGAAAATTCTATGTTATGTTCTAGGTTGAAGTGGAGCGTGTTTCTCTCCCACACAAAGAAAGCTGAGTTCCAACTCGTTATGAAAAGCAAGCAAAGCTAAAAAGGAAACTAAAAGTAAGATGCTCCAAGCATAGCACATAACACATGAACTGATAAAAATATAGTGGAACGAAATACGAACTGATAATGTTGATGGAGAAGGGGATGCACGGGGGCATCCCCAAGCTTAGACGCTTGAGTCTCCTTGAATATTTCTTGGGGGTGCATGGGGGCATCCCCAAGCTTGAGCGTTTGACACTCCTGAATCTTTTTATCATCTTCCCTCGCACACTTGAAAACTCCCTTCATACATAACTCATCATAATCTGATTAGCGAGGTTATTACCCTTAATAAACTAATTGTTCCTTGCTGGAAATAAGGATATTCTTGAAGGTCTACTGTTTCTCAAGATTGCCAAAAGGTTTTTGCAAAGAAAAAGCAAGCTCAAGGTTTGCAAAATGAGGGAAGGGCAAAACATGACAGAATCTGTGAAAAACGGAACAGCAGGTAGTAAATGATTTTTTAGGGGCACTTCTGCAACTCTAATAAAAAAACTCAGAACAGACGCCCGAAAGACAATTGTATAGAGCACGCTGTCGAAAAAATTCAGACCAAAAAGATGATCTGGTGATTTTATACGAATTTTTCTATCCAAGGACAGAATCTGTTTCCTGGACAGCACGTCACAACTTTTGAACTTTCTTGCAATCAGAGGCTACACTTGGCACAAAGTTGAAAAGTAAAGATACAATGATGATGCTACTGTAGTAACAACATCAAGACACAAAAAAAGCAAAAAATAAAAATTTATTCATGTGGGCTGCCTCCCAAAAGCGCTTTCTTTTATGCCTTTAAGCTAGGCATAATGCAAAGAGATCAAGTTTTATCAAGAGTAAAAGAATAGCTAGCCCGTATAACGGACTCAAAAGGTAACTTAATCTTCTTTCTAGGGAAGTGTTCCATCCCTTTCATGAGAGGAAATTGGAATTTTATATTCCCCTCTTTCATGTCAATGATAGCACCAACGGTGCGTAGAAAAGGACGTCCCAAAATAATTGGACACGAAGGTTCACATTCAATATCCATAATAGTAAAATCAACGGGAACGTAATTGTCATTGACAATGATAAGAACATCGTCGATCCTCTCCAAAGGTTTCTTTATGGAAGAATCAACAAGACGAACACGAAAAGAACAAGAATCAAAAGGTTTCAATTTAAGCATATCATATATTCTTTTGGGCATAACGGAGGTACTAGCTCCAACATCACATAAAGCATAGCAAGAGAAGTTATTCAACTTAATTTTAATCATAGGATCCCAACCATCTTCTAGCTTTCTAGGTATGGAGGCTTCTACTCTAAGTTTCTCCTCCCTAGCTTTGATGAGAGCATTAGTGATATGCTCTGTGAAGGCAAGGTTAAGCGTGCTAGTGCGGGGATCTCTAGACATCTTGTGAAGGAAATCAATAACTTCAGTAAGAGTGCAATTGTCAAAATCAAGGTCACTACTATCAAGTAAAGTGGTAGTGGTGTCCCCTAGGTTCACTTGTTTGGTAATTTCTATAGTCATAGCATTACAATTAATAGGTCCAACGGGACCAGGAGTGCATTGGGTGCTAAGAGTTTGGATATCCTCAACAACTTGGATAGTAGCAATAGTGTGGTGGGTAGGAAGGTTCTTAATTCTATCTTCTTCCTCCTTTTCCCTAGCCCATCTCTCTTTAAGATTAGCCAACATCCTAATGTTTTCATTAATTTGCACTTGAATAGCATTCATAGGAGTGACCTTCCTCTCCTCAAGAGGAGAAGTTCTAATTTTAAGCAATTCTACCTCATGGGCTAAATTGTCTACCTTCGAAGAGAGATTATCTAGTTTGTTTAGTTTTTCTTCTACACTCTTATTAAAGGCTTTTTGGGTAGTGATGAAATCTTTAAGCATAATCTCTAGTTCAGTAGTGGAGTTCTTGGTGCTAGGATAAGCATTGTTGTTCCCATAAGAATTAGAGGGGAACGGTCTAGGATTGCTACCAAAATTACTCCTATAAGCATTGCTGTTGAAATTGTTTCTAGAGATAAAGTTCACGTCTACTTGTTCTTGAGCAATCAAAGAATTTAAAGGAACATCACGAGGATCAATAGAAGATTGCTTCGAAAGTAGAGACATGATCAAGTCAACTTTTTCATTTAGGGAGGAAATCTCCTCGACAGAGTTTACCTTCCTACCTGTTGGAGCGCGTTCGGTGTGCCATTGGGAATAATTGGTCATCATATCATCGAGAAGCTTCGTGGCAGCACCAAGTGTAGTTGACATAAAGGTTCCTCCCGCGGCCGAATATAACAAGTTCCGCGAGGTAAAGTTCAAGCCTGCATAAAAAGTTTGGATAACCATCCAAGTAGTCAAACCATGAGTAGGGCAGTTCTTGACAAGAGATTTCATACGTTCCCAAGCTTGGGCAACGTGTTCATTATCCAATTGTTTAAAATTCATTATGTTACTTCTTAGTTGGATAATTTTAGCAGGTGGATAGTATTTTCCAATAAAGGCATCTTTGCACTTGTCCCATGAATCTATGCTATTTCTAGGCAAAGATTGAAACCAAATTTTAGCTCCTCCTCTCAAGGAGAAAGGAAAAAGCTTAAGCTTAACAATATTACCATCTATTTCTTGGTACTTTTGCATATCACAGAGTTCAACAAATTTTTTTAAGTGTAAAGCAGCATCATCTCCAGCACCGGAGAATTGATCTTTCATGACTAGATTTAGTAAAGCAGGTTTAATTTCATAAGAAGGTGTTGAAGTGGCAGGTGTAGTGATAGGTGTGCAGATAAAGTCATCGTTATTATGACTAGTGAAGTCACACAACTTGGTGTTCTCGGTGGAACCCATAGCAGCAAGCAAGCAAGATAACTATTTTTGTGATTTTCGATAAAAGATACTAAAGCAAAACTGAAAGGTAAACTAACAAGACTAAAAAGCAAAGGGAAAAGATAGCGTGCAACTCCCCTATCTTGAAGAGTGGAGTCCCCGGCAACGGCGCCAGAAAACTTTGCTTGATGGCTTCTCGCCCCTCGTTGGTTACCCCAAGTGGAAGGTTTGAGATGCAGTGTAGCGGAAGTTTTCCCTTGGCAAAGATACCAAGGATCGATTTCCCCTGAGACTCCAAGGTTCAACAAGAAGGTGTCAACTGCTAACGGCGCCAGATATTAGCAATCAACGTGGACCTGCACACAGATACAAATAACTTTGCTCCCAACGAGTACAGAGAGGTTGTCAATCCCTCCGGCCTTGTCGTTTACAAAGGATCAAACGCAAGTGATAATAGTGATAGGTATTGCTGCAAATAGTAAGTAAAAGCGGAAAGTAAATAGCGGATGTGATCAGTGATGGTAATATGGACCGGGGTCCCATGATGTTCACTAGTGATGTCTCTCTCCCAAAAGACGATAAAACATCTATGTGAGGTAAATGAATTACAGCTGGGCAATTGACAGAATTATGTGCGCAAACCAATGCTAACTATGTTGCAAGAAAGGTAGAGGTTCAAAGCATGGGCGGTACGCCAAGGCAAGTAGACCGAAATCCATCTGCATCTACTACTAATCATCCACCTTGAGATATCTATCCAGAACATCTCGCTGGTATTAAGTTGCAAGTCCCACCCATAGTGTAAACTCAAAGCAACAGACAACTGCATTAAAAGAACTTTGCGTAAAGTAAACAATCCTTGCACCCGCGGGCACAAGCACCATTGTTTTCCCCCTTGTGGCAACAACACATCCCCTAGACTCATGTTTCTGTCACTCAAGCTAGTCATCGAGGGGCAAGAACCCACAATCAAGCATAACGTTCCCTCTTGGAGTCACTACCTACTACTTGGCCAAAGCAATAAATAGCAACGGAGAACATGCAAGAATTACTTACGAACATAAATATAAAAGAGGTGAATCAAATATATTACTCAAACACAATCTGAACATAATCTCACAATCCAACGGATGCCAGCAAACTCATCATAGCAACAGCATAAGGATTACATATGTGTCTCGATCATGTAGGGCAGCTCACGAGGTCTAATTAGTGAAGCACAAGAAGGGGAGGAGAACATCACATAGCTACTGGTCATGGACCCATGGTCCAAGGGAGACTACTCACAACTCATCCGGGAGGCGTCCATGGTGGTGGTGAGGCTCCCGGTGGTGATCCTCCCCTCCGGCAGGGTGCCGGGAAGAGTTCTCCTGGTGCTCCCGATCTTGGAAGCGCGGCGGCGGCGGAACAGAGATGAGATCGCGAAAAAGGGTTCCGTCCTCGAGGGTTTCGGGACGTGTGTTAAATATATGCCAAAGGGGGGCATCAGTGGAGGCCTGGGGGGCCCAGGCGCCCCCCCGGCGCGGCCAGGAGGGGGGCCGCGCCACCAGGGCGCCTGGAGCCCTGGTGGCCCCCCTCCGGCCCTACTTCGGCCGTGTGGAAGCTTCCGGAACGCTGATTTTTTATATAATTTTTCTTGGATTTTTTTGGCAGTTTACGTGACGGAAAAACCTGAAATACAAAAACTGCAGAAAACAGAAACTGGCACTGGGGTGCACTGAGTTAATAGGTTAGTCCAAATATGATCAAAAGTGTATGGAAGTGTATAAATATCATAGCAATATCACCCAAAAGAGGCATGGAGCAAGAAGAAATTATAGATACGTTTTGGACGTATCAATGCTTAGAAAAATAGTAAACCGATGATTGAAATCATATCATCAAAAAACAATCGTAAAATTCAAAGGAAGAAGATGGCGGCATGCAGATGGGCAACCTAGATTGTGGACAACAACAAGGGTCAACAAGCAGCTTCCGACACATTATGCGAAAGCGGTCCGGGCCTCCGGCCTCGCTGCCCCTTCCCACCCAGCGCCGTCCTCCTTTGCTCCTTCTCCCCCCGCCGTCCTCCTCGGCTACTTGGCAGCGACTTGTGAACGGTCCAGAACAACGGCTCACGGCAGTGGCTGATGGAGGATGAGGAGACGGTGGGAAGAACGACATGAGCGGCCGTGGCGACGACAACCATGCGCTGGGGCTTCGAGGTCAGAGGAGGAGAGAAGTGTAGGGGAGGAGGAGGCGATGCAGTGGCGACGGAGAGAATTGGGGAAGGGGACGTGGAGCTCGAGAAGGGAGCGATTGGTGGATCGAAGACGCGAGCGACTGGTGGCGAGGGTTTCACTATGCGAACCCCACGCTCGCTGCAGAGCCTTTGTTTTTTCACGCAAGCCACACACGAGACGCACCACCATGCTGGGCCCGTGGGCAAAGAAGGCCCACTAATACGTCTCGAACGTATCTATAATTTTTTATTGTTCCATGCTATTATATTATCCTTCTAGGATGTTTTATGGGCTTTATTATACACTTTTATAAGATTTTTCGGACTAACCTATTAACCCAGAGCCCAGTGCCAGTTTCTGTTTTTCTCCTGTTTTAGGGTTTCACAGAAAAGGAATATCAAACGGAGCCCAATTGACCTGAAACTCAACAGAGGTTACTTTTGGACCAGAAGAAGCCGAAGAAGTGCCGGAGGGGGACGAGAGGATCCACGGGCTGCCCACGAGGCTGGGGGAGCACCCCCCTACTGGGCGCGCCCCCCTGCCTCGTGGACAGCCCGAAGACCCCCTTTACTTGGCCCCGACTCCAACACCTCCTATATATACAGAAACCTTCGAAAAATAACCTAGATCGGGAGTTCCGCCGCCGAAAGCCTCTGTTGCCACCAAAAACCAATCTAGACCCTGTTCTGGCACCGTGCCGGAGGGGGGGAATCCCTCTCCGGTGGCCATCTTCATCATCCCGGCGCTCTCCATGACGAGGAGGGAGTAGTCCACCGTCGGGGCTGAGGGTATGTACCATTAGCTATGTGTATGATCTCTCTCTCTCTCTCTCGTGTTCTTGAGATGGCACAATCTTGATGTATCGCGAGCTTTGCTATTATAGTTGGATCTTATGATGTTTCTCCCCCTCTATCTTCTTGTAATGGATTGTGATTTCCCTTTGAAGTTATCTTATCGGATTGAGTCTTTCAGGATTTGAGAACACTTGATGTATGTCTTGCATGTGCTTATCTGTGATGACAATGGGATATCACGTGATCTACTTGATGTATGTTTTGGTGATCAACTTACGGGTTCCGTGACCTTGGGAATCTATGCATAGGGGTTGGCACACGTTTTCGTCTTGACTCTCCGGTAGAAACTTTGGGGCACTCTTTGAAGTTCTTTGTGTTGGTTGAATAGATGAATCTGAGATTGTGTGATGCATATCATATAATCATGCCCACAGATACTTGAGGTGACAATGGAGTATCTAGGTGACATTAGGGTTTTGGTTTATTTGTATCTTAAGGTTTTAATTTAGCACAAACTCTATAATAGATCGAACGGAAAGAATAGCTTCGTATTATTTCACTATGGACTCTTGATCAGAAAGAATAACTCTGAGGTGGTTTCGTACCTGATACTTCCAAAACGTATCTATATTTGGACTAACCTATTAACTCAGTGCAACCCAGTGCCAGTTTCTGTTTTCGGCTGTTTTTGTATTTCAGGTTTTCACAATACGAGAACTGCCAGGAAAAATCCAGAAAAATTATATAAAAAATCAGCGTTCCAGAAACTACCGTGCGCCCGAAGGACAGCTGGGGGGGGGGGGCACCAGGGCTCCAGGCGCCCTGGCGGC
>LR738714.1:815616466-815663554 GCA_902687465.1 Secale cereale
GCGCCTGGGCCCCCCGAGGCTCCTCTGATGCCCCCCTTTGGCATATATTTAAAGCGTGTCGCGGAAACCCTGATTCCAGACCCCTTTTCTCTAGACGCGATTCCGATCTCTGCCGCCATCGCCATCAAGCTTCGGGGTCCAGAATTCCTGTGCCGGCACCCTGCCGGGACGGGGAAGTGCCCCCGGATTCATCTCCATCGACGTTGCTTCCTCCCTCCATGAGGCGGGAGTAGTTCCTCCTCGGGGCTGAGGTTCTTACCAGTAGCTATGTGGTCAATTCTCTCTCCCATGATGTGATCTTCGTTGTGATCATAGGATATCTTAATCTAGGGTGATCCCATGATATTTCCCCTTCCTCTATGTATTGGATTGATGTACTCACTTGTCTTTATCTAGTATAATCCCCGAGACCAAGGTGACAGCGGCCTATTGGACATGGATTAGAAAAGTATTTTCATGAGTGATTTCCTCTCTTGTGTGTTGATTGAAGATTGAGAGTCTCTTGGTGCTTGTCTTTGACTATCCTTTAGATATGTTGTGGTGATTGTGGGACTCTCTTTGGATGGCCGCGGTGACATTGGGAAATCCTTAGATTGAGAACTACGAACTTTGAGGTGTGCTTTTGTAGCCCTACATAATTCTCGTCCTCTCTAGACCACGAGGGAATGACCTCCGAGTGCGCCCCCTTTGCATGTTTTATGGGAAATATCATGTGATTCGATTATGTTAATGTTGTTGGGAGTTGCCACTAGTGAAAGTATGAACCCTAGGCCTTGTTTCCACCATTGCAATACCGTTTGTGCTCACGTTTACCACTTGTTTGCTTGATGCACTTTTTATTACAGATTTATATTACCTTGTTTTGCCATCCATATCACTTGCCATTTAACCTCTCTTCGCCGAACTAGTGCACCTATACATCTAACAAGTGTATTAGGTGTGTTGGGGACACAAGAGACTTCTTGTATCTTAGTTGCAGGGTTGCTTGAGAGAGACCATCTTCAACCTCTACTTCCCTGAGTTCGATAAACCTTAGGTCATCCACTTGAGGGAAATTGTTGTTGTCCTACAAACCTCTGCGCTTGGAGGCCCAACATAGTGTACAAGAGTAGAAGCGTGTGTAGACATCAAGCTATTTCTGGCGCCGTTGCCGGGGAAGTGAGTGCTTGAAGGTATATCTTTAGATCTTGCAATTAAATCTTTTTGTTTCTTGTTTTTATTTCACTAGTTATGCTTATGGACAACCTTGCTATTGGATCGTTGCTTGCGGGAAGACGCCCCACACCTGTGGTGGTTGCTCCTCCCCCTACTGAAATTGTGCCCTATAAAATACCGGCTGGTATTATCGATCATGTTTTGGCTAATCGTTATGCAGGAGATAGACATCCCGGTGAACACTTGCTATATCTGTCACAACTATGTTCATTATTTAAGCTTGCAGGTGTATCAAGGGAGTTTGTCATGAGGAAATTGTTCGCCGTATCACTTATAGATAAAGCTTCAGATTGGTATAAGCTTCTCGATAACTCGCACTTGCTTGATTGGCAAGAGCTTATGTCTCTCTTTTACTCCAAGTTTTATCCTCTTCATGAAGTCCATGAGAATAGGAATTATGTTTATAATTTCTATCCTCATGACGGAGAGAGCATAGCTCAAGCTTGGGGGAGACTGAAAACGTTAATGCTAAAATGTCCTAACCATGGGCTCCCCAAAGATATGATTATTACTAATTTCTATGCGAGGCTTTCTCGACAGAATAAAGATTTGCTCGACGCTTCCTCTATGGATTCTTTCACAAACGAAAAGACTGATGCTAAATGGGAACTCCTTGAAAGAATTCAACGCAACACAGAAGATTGGTAGATCGACAAAGGTAAAGAGTCAGGTATAATTTATGAGTATGATTGCATTAAGTCCTTTGTTGAAACTACAAGTTTTAATAAGTTTAGTGCTAAGTTTGGACTTGATTCTCAACTCCTTGTTGATTTCCTCAAATCTTTTGCTTCACATCTTAATATGCCTAAGGAGGATTGGATCAAGCATCATAAACCTTTTAAAGAGATTTGCAAAGAAAATTAAATTATTCATGATGATTGCAACATGCATGATCCAATTCCTAAAAATGAAGTTTTATATAAGCATGTTAATTTTTGTGGAGTGGATAGACCTTGTGAAAGGCCTATGATTGAAGAAGAGAAGTATTGTAAGCAACATAAGCATGAAAGAACAATCACTTGGGTCAGAGATTTAAATGAAATTGCTAGAGAATTGTGTGACCTTTATCCTTTTACTTGTGAACTTTGCTGTATAGAGGGTCACTTTAATTTTCAATGCATGAACTTTCAAAACATAACTGTTAACCAGTTGTGTGATAACATGATCACCTCTGATCTTTATGATGAGCTTATGTTATTTTTGATGTGTGAAGAGTTATCAGAAAATACTTCTTGGCTAGATGTTAATGCCATATGAATAAAAAACACATTGCAAAATTGCCATCTCTATTGTGTTGTTAATTGCCATGAAAATGATTACATAAGTAAGATTAGAAAGGAGGGAACTTTACCAAAGTATAAAAATGTCTCTTATATTTCTGCTAATAAAAAGGAGAGTTTCTCCCAAGTTTCCCCTATTGTTTCTAATGATAAACCAGGATATGTGGAGAAGCTTCATCTCCAACAACTCCCTCCTAAGGTTAAGAAGAAGAAAAAGAAGGGGAGGAGGAAGAGGAGCAAGAAAGAAGAAGAATGGGTATCAACCTGGCCTGAGCATATTCCTCCCATCAACTTTTATCCTAACGGTTGTAAGTTTAAAGAAGAAGGTGAAGTTTATTGCCTTAATTATCATCTTGATGATACGTCCGTAGGTACTATTGAAGATGATTTTGATTATGATATGCATGTTACTTATTGTGATTGGGAAAATGATGATAATGCTACTTATGATCTTAAAAATCTTTTTGGTACCAACTTTGAAAGTGATGATATGGGAAGCTCTAAGCTTGGGGATGATAGGATTGCAAATCCTTTACCCACTAGTGATGTGATAATTGATAATTCTTTTGCTAGTAAGAATAAAGACAACATGTTTACAAATGTAGTTGCTAGCAATGATAATGCTCCTCTCTACCATGATGATGTTATGACTCCAATCTATAGCGATTATAAAGGTACCTATGACATAAGGAGAAATTATCCTTATGAAACTTGTCATAATCATGGAGGGAATTACTCCCTTGTTGAACACCATCTTCCTAATACACAATTAATCTATAGTGTTCAAGTTGTTTATGATAGTCCTACTCCCACTATTACCAATGAGAAAGATTATGCTTATGTGGAGAGTAAGAGTACCTTTTTGCATGTGGATCATGGTAACAATGCTTTATGTGATGCTTATATTGTTGAGTTTATTCGTGATCCCACTGAAAATTATTATGAGAAGGGAACATATGCTTATAGATATTTCAATAATATTAAGTTCCCTCTCTTTATGTTGAAGGTTTTGAAGTTATGCTTGTTTTGCCTTCCTATGCTAGTTGCTTTATGCTTGAATAATTTATTTTCTTGCAATATTCCTATGCATAGGAAGCATGTTAGGCTTAAATGTATTTGTTATTTGCTTCTTGATGCTCTCTTTTGTTCTTCAACTCTTATTCCTACGAGAGCATCATTTAAGTCTTAAGCCTATCTTTATGGCTATAAAGAAAGAGCTCTAGGGAGACAACCCTTGTTATCTTTGCTTTCAGTTTGTTCTTTCAGTTTTTAGTGGTCTTGATGTTTGTTACTACAGTAGCATCATCATTGTATCTTTACTTATCAGCTTTGTACCAAGTTTAGCCTCTGATTGCAAGAAAGTTCAAAAGTTGTGACGTGCTGTCCAGGAAACAGATTCTGTCCTTGGATAGAAAAATTCGTATAAAATCACCAGATCATCTTTTTGGTCTGAACTTTTTCGACAGCATGCTCTATACAATTGTCTTTCGTGCATATGTTCTGAGTTTTTTGACTAGAGTTGCAGAAGTGCCCCGAAGAAACCATTTACTACCTGCTGTTCTGTTTTTCACAGATTCTGTCCTGTTTTGCCTTTTCTTCATTTTGCAAACCTTGAGCTTGCTTTTTCTTTGCAAAAACCTTTTGACAATATTGAGAAATAGTAGACCTTCAAGAATATCCTTATTTCCAGCAAGGAACAATTATTTTATTATGGGTACTAACCTCGCTAATCAGATTATGATGAGTTATGTATGAAGGGAGTTTTCAAGTGTGCGAGGGAAGATGATAAAAAGATTCAGGAGTGTCAAATGCTCAAGCTTGGGGATGCCCCCATGCACCCCCAAGAAATATTCAAGGAGACTCAAGCGTCTAAGCTTGGGGATGCCCCCGTGGATCCCCTTCTCCATCAACATTATCAGTTCGTCTTTCGTTCCACTATATTTTTATCACTTCATGTGTTATGTGCTATGCTTGGAGCGTCTTGCTTTTAGTTTCCTTTTTAGCTTTGCTAGTTTTTCATAACGAGTCGGAACTCAGCTTTCTTTGTGTGGGAGAGAAACACGCTCCACTTCAACCTAGAACATAACATAGAATTTTCATGTCTATCTTTGCTGTGTGTGTTCTTTGTCTTTCAATAGCTACTATCATGTTCAGCTCTTAGCATTCATGCTTATCTTTTTAAAGAGCTTTTGTTTAGTTGGTTGCTTGAACTCTCTTTAGTTATCATGCTTATCTTATTAAGAGAGTTTGCTTCTGTTGCATTGGTTGATATGTCTATGATAAAAATGCTACGTGCATAATGGTGCTTAGTAGTTCATGTTTTCTTATGGTTAGTCTCAAATAGCTGGGGGGTTCCCAGTGTGTTATTGGAGTACCAACATGATTTGTTTGCCTATGATGTGGTATGGTTTAGTAATATCTTCCTTCGAGAATTTATTTTGATTGACTTGGCGTATGCTCACGCATATTTAAGACTGTAAAGAAAGTCTGTCAAGCCTTGATGATCTTTTGTTTCTGAGTAGCGATATAACTTCCATGCCTGATTCAATGTTGCTTTGTCGCTCTGCATGATTATGACCGTCATTGCTCTCTTAGTTGGTCGCTCCCAGTCTTTTGCTAAACTTCGCCTGTACTAAGCGGACTGACTGCTTGTGCATCCACATCCTTTTAATCCAGTTATGCCATATGAGTCCACCATATCTTCCTACATGGTATTTACCTGCCATTCCTAACGGAGACTTGCATGGTAAGTTCATGAGGAAGTAGTGGTTAATTCATAATCTTTTTAAGTTGGACAAACTTCACCCCGGGATTGCATGTATAATGTGCAAACCCATAATACAAGAAGGAACTGGCATTGAGTGCGCCCGGCTCAAAAAGATAATATAACAAACAAACCCTCCTTCACGCTTTGTTCATGAGAAATCAGAAAACTTTGGCAGTGATAAACAAAGGAGATTAAGAGGATGTGATCGTCCTCATTCGGGAGCCGTTCCTCGAAACTTGTCCATCTCAAGAAGTGATTGAGTTATCCGCTAGCATTCGTTAACGAAGCATGCATGGTCTAAAAATAATAATTATTACCTCTGTTTTAAAGCCAAGAGCTCTGGTACATGTTTTGTCTTTGTTTCCGATTACGGGTTTTCAACCTTGCCAACAAAAGCCACGGTTCGAGAGTCTCCACCTTCTTTTAAAAGCACCAACTACTGAGAGCATGATTGTCATTCTGAGTGTAATGTGCATTGTCCCAAAGTAGCATTGTCTTTTGCATGATTGTGATATCGTTTATTTTGAAGTCATTGTATCTAGTCATCACTTAAACCTTGACGGTGACCCTGCATTTATGTTTTGCATCACTAAAGGGGGCAAGCTAGATATCACTTTATCATATTTGCACACCATGTTCATTGCAAATCTATTTGATGTTTCAATGTCATGTTGTAAAACTTTCAGTCCTTTGTGATTTTCTCATGAGGCAACTTAATTACTATAGATTCATTATCTCAGTAAGCTTTTGTCATATGACTATGAAAAAGTCCTATATGGTTAATAACATGTCACCACAGAAATTATTCTTGTTATCATTTACCTACTCGAGGACGAGCAGGAATTAAGCTTGGGGATGTTGATACGTCCAAAACGTATCTATAATTTATGCTTGCTCCATGCCTCTTTTGGGTGATATTGCTATGATATTTATACACTTCCATACACTTTTGATCATATCTGGACTAACCTATTAACTCAGTGCACCCCAGTGCCAGTTTCTGTTTTCGGCTGTTTTTGTATTTCAGGTTTTCACATTACGAGAACTGCCAAGAAAAATCCAGAAAAATTATATAAAAAATCAGCATTCCAGAAACTACCGTGCGCCCGAAGGACAGCCGGGGGGGGGGGGCACCAGGGCTCCAGGCGCCCTGGCGGTGCGCCCCCCCTGGGCCGCGCCAGGGGGGCGCCTGGGCCCCCCGAGGCTCCTCCGATGCCACCCTTTGGCATATATTTAAAGCGTGTCGCGGAAACCCTGATTCCAGACCCCTTTTCTCCAGACGCGATTCCGATCTCTGCCGCCATCGCCATCAAGCTTCGGGGGACCAGAATTCCTGTGCCGGCACCCTGCCGGGACGGGGAAGTGCCCCCGGATTCATCTCCATCGACGTTGCTTCCTCCCTCCATGAGGCGGGAGTAGTTCCTCCTCGGTGTAGAGGTTCTTACCAGTAGCTATGTGGTCAATTCTCTCACCCATGATGTGATCTTCGTTGTAATCATAGGCTATCTTAATCTAGGGTGATCCCATGATATTTCCCCTTCCTCTATGTATTGGATTGATGTACTCACTTGTCTTTATCTAGTATAATCCCCGAGACCAAGGTGACAGCGGTCTATTGGACATGGATTAGAAAAGTATTTTCATGAGTGATTTCCTCTCTTGTTTGTTGATTGAAGATTGAGAGTCTCTTGGTGCTTGTCTTTGACTATCCTTTAGATATGTTGTGGTGATTGTGGGACTCTCTTTGGATGGCCGCGGTGACATTGGGAAATCCTTAGATTGAGAACTACGAACTTTGAGGTGTGCTTTTGCAGCCCTACATAATTCTCGTCCTCTCTTGACCACGAGGGAATGACCTCCGAGTGCGTCCCCTTTGCATGTTTTATTGGAAATATCATGTGATTCGATTATGTTAATGTTGTTGGGAGTTGCCACTAGTGAAAGTATGAACCCTAGGCCTTGTTTCCACAATTGCAATACCGTTTGTGCTCACATTTACCACTTGTTTGCTTGCTGCACTTTTTATTACAGATTTATATTACCTTGTTTTGCCATCCATATCACTTGCCATTTAACCTCTCCTCGCCGAACTAGTGCACCTATACATCTAACAAGTGTATTAGGTGTGTTGGGGACACAAGAGACTTCCTGTATCTTAGTTGCAGGGTTGCTTGAGAGAGACCATCTTCAACCTCTACTTCCCTGAGTTCGATAAACCTTAGGTCATCCACTTGAGGGCAATTGCTGCTGTTCTACAAACCTCTGCGCTTGGAGGCCCAACATAGTCTACAAGAGTAAAAGCATGTGTAGACATCAGTACCCTACCATAATCTCTTCGTTTGTTCTCCACTATTAGTGACTTTGGAGTGACTCTTTGTTGCATGTTGAGGGATAGTTATATGATCATGTTATTTTATTATTGTTGAGAGAACTTGCATTAGTGAAAGTATGAACCCTAGGCCTTGTTTCCTATCATTGCAACACTGTTTATGCTCACTTTTATCTTTAGTTACCTTGCTGTTTTTATATTTTAAGTTTACAAAAACCTATATCTACCATCCATATTGCACTTGTATCACCATCTCTTCGCCGAACTAGTGCACCTATACAATTTACCATTGTATTGGGTGTGTTGGGGACACAAGAGACTCTTTGTTATTTGGTTGCAGGGTTGTTTGAGAGAGACCATCTTCATCCTACGCCTCCCACGGATTGATAAAACTTAGGTCATCCACTTGAGGGAAATTTGCTACTGTCCTACAAATCTCTGCAATTCGAGGCCCAACAATGTCTACAAGAAGAAGGTTGTGTAGTAGACATCAAGCTCTTTTCTGGCGCCATTGCCAGGGAGGTTAGTGCTTGAAGATATATCTTTAGCTCTTGCAATCGAAACTTTTAGTTTCTTTTTTTATCACTAGTTTAGTTTATAAAATAAAACTACAAAAAAATGGAATTAAGGTTACCTCATATGCTTCATCTTTTTAATATCTTTCATGAAAATGATGGGAAGGAAAATTGTGCTCAAGTACTAGAAGAAGAATTACATAGAATGCTTGCCATAAAATATGTGCGTATGAACATGATTGCAATGTTATTAGTATGAATTCTTTGAATACCCATGATGCTAATGATATGCAAAGCCACAAGCTTGGGGATGTTATGTTTGATGAAGATGATATGTTTAGTCCCCCAAGTTTTGATGAGCAAATTTATTATGATGAAAGCCTGCCTCCTATTTATGGTGATTATATTTATGAAAGTGGATTTGGAAAGGTCATGACTTTATTTAGTGATGAATCCACTATTTCGGAAGAGGTTCCAATTGATTATGAGAACAAAGTTGCTATCTATGATGGTTATTGTGATGACTTGTATGCTATTAAGAATAATGATAACCATGAAACTTGTCATCATGATTTTAGTTTTCAATTGGATTATGCCTCACATGATAATTATTTTGTTGAGTTTGCTCCCACTACTATTGATGAGAATAAATTTGCTAATGTGGAGAGTAGTAAAATTTCTATGCACGTAGATCATGAAAAGAATGCTTTATGTGCTGGTTATATGGTTGAATTCATTCATGATGCTACTAAAAATTATTATTAGAGAGGATCATATGCTTCTACATATTGCACTAATATCAAGTTTCCTCTCTACGTGCTTGAAGTTTTGAAGCTATGCTTGTTTTGCTTTCCTATGCTAGTTGATTATTGCTCCCATAAGTTGTTTGCTCACAAAATCCCTATGCATAGGAAGTGCGTTAGACTTAAATGTGCTAGTCATATTCTTCATGATGCTCTCTTTATGTTTCAATTCTTATCTTTTGTGCAAGCATCATTGAAATCATCATGCCTAGCTAGGGGCGTTAAACGATTGCGCTTGTTGGGAGGCAACCCAACTTTATTTTTGTTCTTTGCTTTTTTCTTCTGTTTAGGACTAAATATTGCATTAGCTTATGTTTAGATGTGGTTTTGTGTTTTAATTAGTGTTTGTGCCAAGTAGAACCTTTGGGAAGACTTGTGTGAAGTTTATGCGATCATGCTGTAAAAAAACAGAAACTTTAGCACTTACGAGGTTAGCTACCATTTTTTATTGGAGAGTGCTTTTTAGTTGATTTTTTGCAGATGATTAATAGACAAATTCCTCACGTCCACCAATTTATTTCAGAATTTTTAGAGTTACAGAAGTATTCCAAAGTTACAGATTGCTACAGACTGTTCTGTTTTTGACAGATTCTGTTTTCTATGTGTTGTTTGCTTATTTTGATGAATCTATGAGTAGTATCGGAGGATATGAATCATAGAGAAATTGGAATACAGTAAGTTTAGCACCAATATAAACAAAGAATGAGTTCATTACAGTACCTTTGAGTGGTGGTTTTATTTTCTTATACTAACGGAGCTTACAAGTTTTTTTGTTGAGTTTTGTGTTGTGAAGTTTTCAAGTTTTGGGTAAAGATTCGATGGACTATGGAATAAGGAGTGGCAAGAGGCTAAGCTTGGGGATGCCTAAGGCAACCCAAGGTAATATTAAAGAACAACCAAGAGCCTAAGCTTGGGGATGCCCCGTGAAGGCATCCCCTCTTTCGTCTTCGTTCATCGGTAACTTTACTTGATGCTATATTTTTATTCATCACATGATATGTGTTTTGCATGGAGCGTCAATTTGTTTTGCTTGCTATTTAAACAATATCTCAAGATCTGAAATTCTTAAATGTTAGAGAGTCTTGACATAGTTACATAATTATTCAACTACTCGTTGATCTTCACTTATATCTTTCAGAGTAGTTTGTCATTTGCTCTAGTGCTTCACTTATATCTTTTAGAGCACGGTGGTGATTTTATTTTGAAGAAATAGATGAAATCTCATGCTTCACTTATATTATTTTGAGAGTCTATTAGAACAGAATGGTAATGTGCTTTGGTTATGAAACTAGTCCTGATATGATAGGCATCCAAGATAAATGTAGTAAACACTTCCATACAAAGTGCATTGAATATGATGAGAAGTTTGATACTTGATGATTGTTTTGAGATATGGGGATAGTCATATTAGAGTCATACTAGTGGAGTTATTATGAAATTGATAAATACTTGTGTTAAAGTTTGTGAATCTCGTAGCATGCACGTATGATGAACCGCTATGTGACAAACTTAGAGCATGAGGTATTTGTAGAGTGTCATCCTTTATGTGGAGGTCGGGGGCGCGCGATGGTTAACTCCTACCAACCTCCCCCCTAGGAGCATGCGTTGATTGCTTTATTTTGATGACTCGTAAATTTTGCAATAAGTACATGAGTTCTTATGACTAATGTTGAGTCCATGGATTATACGCACTCTCACCCTTCCGCCATTGCTAGCCTCTCTTGTACCGCGCAACTTTCGCCGGTACCATACACCCACTATATACCTTCCTCAAAACAGCCACCATATACCTTCCTCAAAAAATCCACCATACCTACCTATCATGGCATTTCCATAGCCATTCCGAGATATATTGCCATGCAACTTTCCACCATTCCGTTCATATGACACACTTCATATTGTCATATTGCCATGCATGATCATGTAGTTGACATTGTATTTGTGGCAAAGCCACCATGCATAATTTTTCATACATGTCACTATTGTTTCATTGCATATCCCGGTACACCGCCGGAGGCATTCATATAGAGTCATACTTTGTTCTAGTATCGAGTTGTAATATCGAGTTGTAAATCAATAGAAGTGTGATGATCATCATTATTAGAGAATTGTCCCAAAGAAAAAAGAAGAAGGAAAGGCCAAGAAAAAGAAGGGCCCAAAAAAAGAAAGAAAAAAGAAAAGAAAGAAAAGAAAAGGGACAATTGCTACTATCTTTTTCCACACTTGTGCTTCAAAGTAGCACCATGTTCTTCATGATAGAGAGTCTCATGTTTAGTCACTTTCATATACTAGTGGGAATTTTCATTATAGAACTTGGCTTGTACATCCCAACGATGGGCTTCCTCAAATGCCCTAGGTCTTCTTGAGCAAGCAAGTTGGATGCACACCCACTTAGTTTCTTTTGTTGAGCTTTCATACATTTTAGCTCTAGTGCATCCGTTACATGGCAATCCCCACTCACTCACATTGATATCTATTGATGGGCATCTCCATGGCCCGTTGCTATGCCTAGTTGATGTGAGACTATCTTCCACTCTTTTTGTATTCTCCACAACCACCATTCTATTCCACCCATAGTTCTATATCCATGGCTCACGCTCATGTATTGCGTGAAAGTTGAAAGGTTTGAAACAATAAAGTATGAAAACAAGTGCTTGGCTGAAACCGGGGTTGTGCATGATATGAATATTTTGTGTGATGAAGAGGGAGCATAGCCAGACTATATGATTTTGTAGGGATAAATTTGTTTGGCCATGTTATTTTGAGAAGACATGATTGCTTTGTTAGTATGCTTGAAGTATTATTACTCTTATGTTAATATAGACTTTTATCTTGAATCTTTCGGATCTGAACATTCATGCCACAATAAAGAGAATTACATTGAGAATTATGTTAGTTAGCATTCCACATCAAAAATTCTGTTTTTATCATTTACCTACTCGAGGAGGAGCAGGAATTAAGCTTGGGGATGCTTGATACGTCTCCAACGTATCTATAATTTTTTATTGTTCCATGCTAATATATTATCCTTCTAGGATGTTTTATGGGCATTATTATACACTTTTATATGATTTTTGGGACTAATCTATTAACCCACAGCCCAGTGCTAGTTTCTGTTTTTCTCCTGTTGTAGGGTTTCGCAAAAAAGGAATATCAAAACGGCGGCCAATTGACCTAGAAACTCAACGGAGGTTACTTTTGGACCAGAAGAAGCCCAGGAAGTGCCGGAGGGGGACGAGAAGATCCACGGGCTACCCACGAGGGTGGGGAGCACCCCCCCTATTGGGCGCGCCCCCTGCCTCGTGGACAGCCCGGAGAACCCCTTTACTTGGCCCCAACTCCAACACCTCCTATATATACAGAAACCTTCGGAAAAAAACCTAGATCGGGAGTTCCGCCGTTGAAAGCCTCTGTTGCCACCAAAAACCAATCTAGACCCTGTTCTGGCACCCTGCTGGAGGGGGGAAATCCCTCTCCGGTGGCCATCTTCATCATCCCGGCGCTCTCCATGACGAGGTGGGAGTAGTCCACCCTCGGGGCTGAGGGTATGTACTAGTAGCTATGTGTATGATCTCTCTCTCTCTCTCATGTTCTTGAGATGGCACGATCTTGATGTATCGCGAGCTTTGCTATTATAGTTGGATCTTATGATGTTTCTCCCCCTCTATCTTCTTGTAATGGATTGAGTTTTCCCTTTGAAGTTATCTTATCGGATTGAGTCTTTAAGGATTTGAGAACACTTGATGTATGTCTTGCATGTGCTTATCTGTGATGACAACGGGATATCACGTGATCTACTTGATGTATGTTTTGGTAATCAACTTGCGGGTTCCGTGACCTTGGGAATCTATGCATAGGGGTTGGCACACGTTTTCATCTTGACTCTCCGGTAGAAACTTTGGGGCACTCTTTGAAGTTCTTTGTGTTGGTTGAATAGATGAATCTGAGATTGTGTGATGCATATCGTATAATCATGCCCACGGATACTTGAGATGACAATGGAGTATCTTGGTGACATTAGGGTTTTGGTTGATTTGTATCTTAAGGTGTTATTCTACTACGAACTCTATGATAGATCGAACGGAAAGAATAGCTTCATGTTATTTCACTACAGACTCTTGAATAGATTGATCAGAAAGAATAACCTTGAGGTGATTTTGTACCCTACCATAATATCTTCGTTTGTTCTCCGCTATTAGTGACTTTGGAGTGACTCTTTATTGCATGTTGAGGGATAGTTATATGATCATGTTATGTTATTATTGTTGAGAGAGCTTGCACTAGTGAAAGTATGGACCCTAGGCCTTGTTTCCTATCATTGCAACACCGTTTATGCTCACTTTATCTTTAGTTACCTTGCTGTTTTTATATTTTCAGTTTACAAAAACCTATATATACCATCCATATTGCACTTGTATCACCATCTCTTCGCCGAACTAGTGCACCTATACAATTTACCATTGTATTGGGTGTGTTGGGGACACAAGAGACTCTTTGTTATTTGGTTGCAGGGTTGTTTGAGAGAGACCATCTTCATCCTACGCCTCCCACGGATTGATAAACCTTAGGTCATCCACTTGAGGGAAATTTGCTACTGTCCTACAATCCTCTGCACTTGGAGGCCCAACAACGTCTACAATAAGAAGGTTGTGTAGTAGACATCACCCACCCGTCATCCACTTGAGCATGAAACAATAACACTAGGACCGCGGGTAAAGAAGGCCCACCCATCATCCACTGGAGCATGAAACAATAACATGCGAGAAAACAGACCGTTGGATTATTGACAATGCCGTAAAACACAACAATAGCGGGAGATTGAGCAAACAATATTCACCGCGCAACGCGGTTGCTCCAGGGAGGCGGGTTGCCTAGCGATATTTATATGTTCGATATGCAACAACCCACTTACTCGGGTATGTGCTGATACGTCCAAAACGTATCTATAATTTCTGCTTGCTCCATGCCTCTTTTGTGTGATATTGCTATGATATTTATGCACTTCCATACACTTTGGGTCATATTTGGACTAACCTATTAACTCAGTGCACCCCAGTGCCAGTTTCTGTTTTCTGCTGTTTTTGTATTTCAGGTTTTCCCATTACGTAAATTGCTAGAAAAATTTCGGGAAAAGTATATAAAAAATCAGCGCTCCAGAAGCTTCCGTGCGGCCAAAGTAGGGCCGGAGGGGGGCCACCAGGGCTCCAGTTGCCCTGGGAGCGCGGCCCCCCTCCTGGCCGCGCCGGGGGGGGGGGGGGCGCCTGGGCCCCCCTGACCTCCGCTGATGCCCCCCTTTGGCATATATTTAACACCCGTCGCAGAAACCCTAATTCCGGAGCCCTTTTCTCCAGAAGCTATTCCGATCTCCGCCGCCATCGCCATCAAGTTTCGGGGGACCAGAATTCCTGTGCCGGCACCCTGCCGGGACGGGGAAGTGCCCCCGGATTCATCTCCATCGACGTTGCTTCCTCCCTCCATGATGCGGGAGTAGTTCCTCCTCGGGGCTGGGGTTTCTACCAGTAGCTATGTGGTCAATTCTCTCTCCCATATTGTGATCTTCGTTGTGATCATAGGCTATGTTAATCTAGGGTGATCCCATGATATTTCCCCTTCCTCTATGTATAGGATTGATGTACTCACTTGTCTTTATCTAGTATAATCCCCGAGACCAAGGTGACAGCGGTCTATTGGACATGGATTAGAAAAATATTTTCATGAGTGATTTCCTCTCTTGTGTGTTGATTGAAGATTGAGAGTCTCTTGGTGCTTGTCTTTGACTATCCTTTAGATATGTTGTGGTGATTGTGGGACTCTCTTTGGATGGCCGCGGTGACATTGGGAAATCCAGAGATTGAGAACTACGAACTTTGAGGTGTGCTTTTGTAGCCCTACATAATTCTCGTCCTCTCTTGACCACAAAGGAATGACCTCCGGGTGCGTCTCCATTGCATGTTTTATGGGAAATATCATGTGATTCGATTATGTTAATGTTGTTGGGAGTTGCCACTAGTGAAAGTATGAAGCCTAGGCCTTGTTTCCACCATTGCAATACCATTTGTGCTCACGTTTACCACTTGTTTGCTTGATGCACTTTTTATTACAAATTTATATTACTTTGCTTTGCCACTCCTATCATCCATATTTTACCATCTCTTCGCCGAACTAGTGCACCTATACAACTCCTAGTTGTATTAGGTGTGTTGGGGACACAAGAGACTTCTTGTATCTTAGTTGCAGGGTTGCTTGAGAGAGACCATCTTCAACCTCTACTTCCCTGAGTTCGATAAACCTTAGGTCATCCACTTGAGGGAAATTGTTGCTGTCCTACAAACCTCTGCGCTTGGAGGCCCAACATAGTCTACAAGAGTAGAAGCGTGTGTAGACATCAAGCTATTTCTGGCGCCGTTGCCGAGGAAGTGAGTGCTTGAAGGTATATCTTTAGATCTTGCAATTAAATCTTTTTGTTTCTTGTTTTTATTTCACTAGTTATGTTTATGGAAAACCGCAATCTTAATTCGCTGCTTGGGGAAGGCCGCTTTACCACACCCGTGGAAGAGAAGTCTCCTCCACCTACTGAATGTATCCCGTTCAAAATACCACTTGTGATCATTGAAATAATTATGAATGATCGTTATGATGGGACAGTCAATCCTAGTATTCATTTGTTGAAACTTACAGAACTTTGTGAGTTGTTTAAGATTTCAGGTTTGACAAGAGATGAAGTCATGAGGAAATTATTTGCCTTGTCACTGAAAGGAAAAGCATTGGAATGGTATAGGCTACTAGATGACTCTCACCTGCTGGAGTGGGAAGAGATCCAGTCTCTCTTTTACTCCAAGTTTTATCCTCTTCATGAAATCCATGAGAATAGGAATTATGTTTATAATTTTTATCCTCATGACGGAGAGAGCATAGCTCAAGCTTGGGGGAGACTGAAAATATTAATGCTAAGATGTCGTAACCATGGGCTTCCCAAAGATATGATTATTACTAATTTCTATGCGAGGCTCTCTCGACAGGATAAAGATTTGCTCGATGCTTCCTCTATGGGTTCTTTCACAAACGAAAAGATTGATGCTAAATGGGAACTCCTTGAAAGAATTCAACGCAACACTGAAAATTGGGAGATCGACAAAGGTAAAGAGTCAGGTATAATTTATGAGTATGATTGCATTAAGTCCTTTGTTGAAACTACAAGTGTTAATAAGTTTAGTGCTAAGTTTGGGCTTGATTCTCAACTCCTTGTTGATTTCCTCAAATCTTTTGCTTCACATCTTAATATGCCTAAGGAGGATTGGATCAAGCATCATGAACCTTTTAAAGAGATTTGCAAATAAAATGAAATTGTTCATGATGATTGCAACATGCATGATCCAATTCCTAAAAATGAAGTTTTATATAAGCATGTTAATTTTTGTTGAGTGGATAGACCTTGTGAAAGGCCAATGATTGAAGAAGAGAAGTATTGTAAGCACCATAAGCATGAAAGAACAATCACTTGGGTTAGAGATTTAAATGAAATTGCTAGAGAATTGTGTGACCTTTATCCTTTTACTTGTGAACTTTGCCGTATAGAGGGTCACTTTAATTTTCAATGCATGCACTTTCAAAACATAACTGTTAACCAGTTGTGTGATAACATGATCACCTCTGATCGTTATGATGAGCTTATGTTATTTTTGATGTGTGAAGAGTTATCAGAAAAGACTTCTTGGCTAGATGTTAATGCCATAGGAATAAAAAACACTTTGCAAAATTGCCATCTCTATTGTATTGTTAATTGCCATGAAAATGATTACATAAGTAAGATTAGAAAGGAGGGAACTTTACCAAAGTATAAAAATGTCTCTTATATTTCTGCTAATAAAAAGGAGAGTTTCTCCCAAGTTTCCCCTATTGTTTCTAATGATAAACCAGGATATGTGGAGAAGCTTCATCTCCGACCACTCCCTTCTAAGGTGAAGAAGAAGAAAAAGAAGAGGAGCAAGAAGGAAGAAGAATGTGTATCAACCTGGCCTGAGTATATTCCTCCCATCAACTTTTATCCTAACGGTTGTAAGTTTAAAGAAGAAGGTGAAGTTTATTGCCTTAATTATCATCTTGATGATACGTCCGTAGGTACTATTGAAGATGATTTTGATTATGATATGCATGTTACTTATTGTGATTGGGAAAATGATGATAATGCTACTTATGATCTTGAAAATCTTTTTGGTACCAACTTTGAAAGTGATGATATGGAAAGCTCTAAGCTTGGGGATGATAGGATTGCAAATCCTTTACCCACTAGTGATGTGATAATTGATAATTCTTTTGCTAGTAAGAATAAAGACAACATGTTTACAAATATAGTTGCTAGCAATGATAATGCTCTTCTCTACCATGATGATGTTATAACTCCAATCTATAGTGATTATAAAGGTACCTATGACATAAGGAGAAATTATCCTTATGAAACTTGTCATAATCATGGAGGGAATTACTCCCTTGTTGAACACCACCTTCCTAATACACAATTAATCTATAGTGTTCAAGTTGTTTATGATAGTCCTACTCCCACTATTACCAATGAGAAAGATTATGCTTATGTGGAGTGTAAGAGTACCTTTTTGCATGTGGATCATGGTAACAATGCTTTATGTGATGCTTATATTGTTGAGTTTATTCGTGATCCCATTGAAAATTATTATGAGAAGGGAACATATGCTTATAGATATTTCAATAATATCAAGTTCCCTCTCTTTATGTTGAAGGTTTTGAAGCTGCACTTGTTTTGTCTTCCTATGCTTATTGCTTTGTGCTTCAATGAATTATTCTATTGCAATATTCCTATGCATAGGAAGCATGTTAGGCTTAAATGTGTTTGGTATTTGCTTCTTGATGCTCTCTTTTGTTCTTCAACTCTTATTCCTATGAGAGCATCATTAAAGTCTTAAGCCTATCTTTATGGCTATAAAGAAAGAGCTCTAGGGAGACAACCCTTGTTATCTTTGCTTTCAGTTTGTTCTTTCATTTTTAGTGGTCTTGATGTTTGTTACTACTGTAGCAACATCATTGTATCTTTACTTTTCAGCTTTGTGCCAAGTTTAGCCTCCGATTGCAAGAAAGTTCAAAAGTTGTGACGTGCTGTCCAGGAAACAGATTCTGTCCTTGGACAGAAAAATTCGTATAAAATCACCAGGTCATCTTTTTGGTCTGAATTTTTTCGACAGCGTGCTCTATACAATTGGATTTCTGGCGTCTGTTCTGAGTTTTTGGATTTGAGTTGCAGAAGTGCCCCGAAAAAATTATTTACTACCTGCTGGTGTGTTTTTCACAGATTCTGTCCTGTTTTGCCTTTCCTTCATTTTGCAAACCTTGAGCTTGCTTTTTCTTTGCAAAAACCTTTTGGCAATCTTGAGAAACAGTAGACCTTCAAGAATATCCTTATTTCCAGCAAGGAAAAATTATTTTATTATGGGTACTAACGTCGCTAATCAGATTATGATGAGTTATGTATGAAGGGAGTTTTCAAGTGTGCGAGGGAAGATGATAAAAAGATTCAGGAGTGTCAAACGCTCAAGCTTGGGGATGCCCCCATGCACCCCCAAGAAATATTCAAGAAGACTCAAGCGTCTAAGCTTGGGGATGCCCCCGTGCGTCCCTTTCTCCATCAACATTATCAGTTCGTCTTTCTTCCACTATATTTTTATCACTTCATGTGTTATGTGCTATGCTTGGAGCGTCTTGCTTTTAGTTTCCTTTTTAGTTTTCTTTAGCTTTGCTTGCTTTTCATAACGAGTTGGAACTCAGCTTTCTTTGTGTGGGAGAGAAACACGCTCCACTTCAACCTGGAACATAGCATAGAATTTTCATGTTTATCTTTGCTGTGTATGTTCTTGGTCTTTCAATAGCTACTGTCATCCTTAGCTCTTAGTTTTCATGCTTTTCTTTTTAAAGAGCTTTTGTTTAGTTGGTTGCTGGAACTCTCTTGAGTTATCATGCTTATCTTGTTAAGAGAGTTGGCTTCTGTTGCACTGGTTGATATGTCTATGATAAAAATGCTATGTGCATAATGATGCTTAGTAGTTCATGTTTTCTTATGGTTAGTCTCAAATAGCTGGGGGGTTCTCAATGTGTTATTGGAGTACCAACATGATTTGTTTGCCTATGATGTGGTATGGTTTAGTGATATCTTCCTCCAAGAATTTATTTTGATTGACTTGGCATATGCTCACGCATGTTAAAGACTGTAAAGAAAGTCTATCAAGCCTTGATGATCTTTAATTTCTGAGTAGCGATATAACTTCCATGCCCGATTCAATGTTGCTTTGTCGCTCTGCATGATTATGACCGTCATTGCTCTCTTAGTTGGTCGCTCCCAGTCTTTTGCTAACCTCCACCTGTACTAAGCGGACTGACTGCTTGTGCATCCAAAATCCTTTAAACCAGTTATGCCATATGAATCCACCATACCTTCCTATACATGGTATTTACCTGCCATTCCTAACGAAGACTTTCGTGTACCATCTCGAAATTAATCAAAAAAGCATTTCTCTTTTGTGCCTCTGTTTTAGCTCATGAGGAAGTAGTAGTTAATTCATGATCTTTTTAAGTTGGACAAGCTTCACCCCGGGATTGCAGGTCTAATGTGCAAACCCCTAATACGAGAAGGAACTGGCATAGAGTGCGCTCGGCTCATTAAAAAAATAATACAACAAACAAACCCTCCTTCACGCTTTGTTCATGAGAAATCAGAAAACTTCGGCAGTGATAAACAAAGGAGATTAAGAGGATGTGATCATCCTCATGCGGGAGCCGTTCCTCGAAACTTGTCCAGCTCGAGAAGTAATTGAGTTATCTGCTAGCATTCGTTGACGAAATATGCATACCCCAAAAATAATTTTTACCTCTGTTTTTAAAAACCAAGAGCTCTGGTACATGTTTAGTTTTTGTTTCCGACAACGGGTTTTCAACCTTGCCATCAAAAGCCACGGTTCGAGAGTCTCCACCTTCTTTAAAGCACCAACTATTGAGAGCATGATTGTCATTCTGAGTGTAATGTGCATTGTCCCAAAGTACCATTGTCTTTTGCATGATTATGATATCGTTTATTCTGAAATCATTGTATCTAGTCGTCACTTAAACTTTGGAGGTGCCCCTGCATTTATGTTTTGCTTCACTAAAGGGGGCAAGCGAGGTACCACTTTATCATATTTGCACACCATGCTCACTACAAATCTATTTGATGTTTCAGTATCATATTGTAAAACTTTCAGTTCTTTGTGATTTTCTCATGAGGCAACTTAATTACTACAGATTCATTGTCTCAGTAAGCTTTTGTCATGTGACTGTGAAAAATCCTTATATGGTTAATAGCATGTCACCACAGAAATTATGCTTGTTATCATTTACCTACTCGAGGACGAGCAGGAATTAAGCTTGGGGATGTTGATACGTCCAAAACGTATCTATAATTTCTGCTTGCTCCATGCCTCTTTTGTGTGATATTGCTTCGATATTTATGCACTTCTATACACTTTTGATCATTTTTGGACTAACCTATTAACTCAGTGCACCCCAGTGCCAGTTTCTGTTTTCTGCTGTTTTTGTATTTCAGGTTTTCCCATTACGTAAATTGCCAGAAAAATTCCGGGAAAAATATATAAAAAATCAGCGCTCCAGAAGCTTCCGTGCGGCCAAAGTATGGCCGGAGGGGGGCCACCAGGGCTCCAGGCGCCCTGGGGGCGCGGCCCCCCTCCTGGCCGCACCGGGGGGGCGCCTGGGCCCCCCTGACCTCCGCTGATGCCCCCCTTTGGCATATATTTACGTCGCAGAAACCCTGATTCCGGAACCCTTTTCTCCAGAAGCTATTCCGATCTCCGCCGCCATCGCCATCAAGTTTCGGGGGACCAGAATTCCTATGCCGGCACCCTGCCGGGACGGGGAAGTGCCCCCGGATTCATCTCCATCGACGTTGCTTCCTCCCTCCATGATGCGGGAGTAGTTCCTCCTCGGGGCTGGGGTTTCTACCAGTAGCTATGTGGTCAATTCTCTCTCCCATGATGTGATCTTCGTTGTGATCATAGGCTATGTTAATCTAGGGTGATCCCATGATATTTCCCCTTCCTCTATGTATTGGATTGATGTACTCACTTGTCTTTATCTAGTATAATCCCCGAGACCAAGGTGACAGCGGTCTATTGGACATGGATTAGAAAAATATTTTCATGAGTGATTTCCTCTCTTGTGTGTTGATTGAAGATTGAGAGTCTCTTGGTGCTTGTCTTTGACTATCCTTTAGATATGTTGTGGTGATTGTGGGACTCTCTTTGGATGGTCGCGGTGACATTGGGAAATCCATAGATTGAGAACTACGAACTTTGAGGTGTGCTTTTGTAGCCCTACATAATTCTCCTCCTCTCTGGACCACAAAGGAATGACCTCCGGGTGCGTCTCCATTGCATGTTTTATGGGAAATATCATGTGATTCGATTATGTTAATGTTGTTGAGAGTTGCCACTAGTGAAAGTATGAAGCCTAGGCCTTGTTTCCACCATTGCAATACCATTTGTGCTCACGTTTACCACTTGTTTGCTGCTGCACTTTTTATTAGAGATTTATATTACTTTGCTTTGCCACTCCTATCATCCATATTTTAGCATCTCTTCGCCGAACTAGTGCACCTATACAACTCCTAGTTGTATTAGGTGTGTTGGGGACACAAGAGACTTCTTGTATCTTAGTTGCAGGGTTGCTTGAGAGAGACCATCTTCAACCTCTACTTCCCTGAGTTCGATAAACCTTAGGTCATCCACTTGAGGGAAATTGCTGCTGTCCTACAAACCTCTGCGCTTTGAGGCCCAACATAGTCTACAAGAGTAGAAGCGTGTGTAGACATCATGTGCTGTTGTCACTCACGCCACCCATCATAAGTAAATCATTAACATATTGCAACACCCTACCGTGGGGATCCCTCATGCTTGCACGACACAGAGCACCATATGACAACACCAATAATAAAACATACATCCCAAACCAATCACGGTAATCAAATAACCCATAG
The DNA here is from genome assembly GCA_902687465.1 of Secale cereale. Classification (NCBI taxonomy): domain Eukaryota; kingdom Viridiplantae; phylum Streptophyta; class Magnoliopsida; order Poales; family Poaceae; genus Secale; species Secale cereale. The sequence goes on from LR738714.1 coordinate 815,638,421, forward strand.
GACAAAATAGACCTACTGAAACATCCCACACATCATTGGATGATACTCCCTCTGTAAACTAATATAAGAGCTTTTAGAATACTATTTTAGTATTCTAAACGCTCTTATATTAGTTTACAGAGGGAGTAATATATAGGGTCGAGCACCATGCTTAAGTAGAGATTACAGCGGGAAGAAGAGGTGTTACACCACTGCATAGAAGGGGAGAGAGAGTCGGTGTTGACGGTAGCGAGGTTGTTGGTGTTGATCACCGTCACGATCCTTGCCCCAGCGCACTCTGGCGCCACTGGGAGAGAGGGGGTGATACGTCTCCAACGTATCTATAATTTTTGATTGTTCCATGCTATTATTTATGAAGTCTTGGATGTTTAATGGGCTTTATCATTCACTTTTATATCATTTTTTGGACTAACCTACTAACCCAAAGGCCCAATCCAGATTGCTGTTTTTTTCCTATTTCAGGGTTTGCAGAAAAGGAATATCAAACAGAGTCCAAACGGAATGAAACATTCGTCAGAGATATTTTTGGAGGAAATCACGCACGAAAGACTTCGGGGCTAAGCCAGGGGAAAGAGGGGACACCCTCGAGGGTGGGGGGCGCGCCCCCCTTCCCATGGCACGCCCCCTACCTCGAGGGTAGTCCGTGTGGCCCCCGGTGCCCCCTTCTTCCTATATATACCTACGTACCCCAGAAACTCCATACGAAGAGTGAAAACCCTAATTCCACCGCCATAGCTTCTGTTCCCGTGGAGATCTGATGGCTTCTCGCCCCTCGTTGGTTACCCCAAGTGGAAGGTTTGAGATGCAGTGTAGCGGTAGTTTCCCCTTGGCAAAGATACCAAGGATCGAATTCCCCTGAGACTCCAAGGTTCAACAAGAAGGTGTCAACTGCTAATGACGCCAGATACTTAGCAATCAACTTGGACCTGCACACAGATACAAATAACTTTGCTCCCAATGAGTACAGAGAGGTTGTCAATCCCTCCGGCCTTGTTGTTTACAAAGGATCAAACACAAGAGATAATAGTGATAGGTATTGCTGCAACTAGTAAGTAAAAGTAGAAAGTAAATAGCGGATGTGATCAGTGATGGTAATATGGACCGGGGTCCCATGATGTTCACTAGTGATGTCTCTCTCCCAAAAGACGATAAAACAGCTATGTGAGGTAACGAATTACAGTTGGGCAATTGACGGAATTATGTGCGCAAACCAATGCTAACTATGCTGCAAGAAAGGTTGAGGCTCAAAAGCATGGGCGGTACGCCAAGGTAAGTAGACCGAAATCCATCTGCATCTACTACTAATCATCCACCTTGAGATATCTATCCAGAACATCTCGCTGGTATTAAGTTGCGAGTCCCACCCATAGTGTAAACTCAAAGCAACAGACAACTGCATTAAAAGAACTTTGCGTAAACTAAACAATCCTTGCACCCGCGAATACAAGCACCGTTGTTTTCCCCCTTGTGGCAATAGCACATCCCCTAGACTCATGTTTCTGTCACTCAAGCTAGTCATCGAGGGGCATGAACCCACAATCAAGCATAACATTCCCTCTTGGAGTCACTACCTACTACTCGGCCAAAGCAATAAATATCAATGGAGAACATGCAAGAATTACTCAAGAACATAAATATAAAAGAGGTAAATCAAATATATTACTCACACACAATCTGAACATAATCTCACAATCCATCGGATCCCAGCAAACTCAACATAGCAACAGCATAAGGATTACATATGTGCCTCGATCATGTAGGGCAGCTCAGGAGGTCTAATTAGTGAAGCACAAAGAGGGGAGGAGAACATCACATAGCTACTGGTCATGGACCCATGGTCCAAGGGAGACTACTCACAACTCATCCGGAAGGCGTCCATGGTTTTGGAGAGGCTCCCGGTGGTGGTTCTCCCCTCCGGCAGGGTGCCGGGAAGAGTTCTCCTGGCGCTCCCGATCTTGGAAGCGTGGCGGCGGCGGAACAGAGATGAGATCGAGAAAAAGGGTTCCATCCTCGAGGGTTTCGGGACGCGGTGTAAATATATGCCAAAGGGGGGCATCAGCGGAGACTTGGGCGGCCCAGGCGCCCCCCGGCGCGGCCAGGATGGGGGCCGCGCCACCAGGGCGCCTGGAGCCCTGGTGGCCCCTCTCCGGCCCTACTTTGGCCGTGTGGAAGCTTCTGAAACGCTGATTTTTTTATAATTTTTCTGGGATTTTTCTGGCAGTTTACGTGATGGGAAAACCTGAAATACAAAAGCAGCAGAAAACAGAAACTGACACTGGGGTGCACTGAGTTAATAGGTTAGTCCAAATATGATCAAAAGTGTATGGAAGTGTATAAATATCATAGCAATATCACACAAAAGAGGCATGGAGCAAGCAGAAATTATAGATATGTTTTGGACGTATCAAGATCCCATCTTGGAGCCTGTTCCGGGAGGGGGGTCCATCACGGAGGCCTTCATCATCATCATCATCGCCCTCACCATGAGTTGTGAGTAGTTTACCTCAGACCTTCGGGTCCATAGCTAGTATCTAGATGGCTTCTTCTCTCTCTCTCCGGATCTCAATACAAAGTTCTCCTCGGTCTTCGAGGAGATCTGTTCGATGTAATCTCTTTTTGCGGTGTGTTTGTCGAGATCCGATGAATTATGAGTTTATGGTCAAGGTTATCTATGAAAGATATTTGGTTCTTCTCTGAACTTTTTATGTGTGCTCATAATATCCTTGCAAGTCTCTTCGAATTATTGGTTTGGTTTGGCCTACTAGATCTATAGTTCTTGCAATGGGAGAAGTGCTTGGCTTTGGGTTCAGTCTTGCGGTGTCCTTTCCCAGTGACAGTAGGGGCAGCAAGGCATGTATTGTATTGTTTCCATCGAGGATAAAAAGATGGGGTTTTCATCATATTGCTTGAGTTTATCCCTCTACATCATGTCATCTTGCTTAAAGCATTACTCTGTTCGTATGAACTCAATACACTAGATGCATGCTGGATAGCGGTCGATGTGTGGAGTAATGTAGTAGATGCAGAATCGTTTCGGTCTACTTGTCTCGGTCGTGATGCATATATACAATGAGTATGCCTAGATAGTCTCATAATTATTCGCTTTCTATCAATTGCTCGACAGTAATTTGTTTACCCACCGTAGAATATCGCTATCATGAGAGAACCCACTAGAGAAAACTATGGCCCCCGGGTCTATCTTTATCATATTACCTTCCCTAGCCAATTTATGTCGCCGTTGTTTATTTGCTTTCTTTATTTTCTGTTTCAATACCAAAAATACCAAAAAATATAATTATCATCTCTATCAGATCTCACTATTGTAAGTGACCGTAAAGGGATTGACAACCCCTTATCGCGTTGGCTGCGAAGTTCTTATTTGTTTGTGCAGGTGCGAGGGACTGGCGCGTAGTCTCCTACTGAATTGATAACTTGGTTCTCAAAAACTGAGGGAAATACTTACGGTACTATGCTGCATCTCCCTTTCCTCTTCGAGGGAATACAACGCAAGCTCAAGAGGTAGCAAAAATAATTTCTGGCGTCGTTGCCGGGGAGGCTTACACAAAATTTATATACCAAGTACCTATCACAAACCCTTATCCTTCGCATTACAGTTTTTGCCTCTCGTTTTCCTTTCCCCCACTTCACCTTTGCCGTTTTATTCGCCCTTCTTCCGCCGTGTGTTTTTCGTTCGCTTGCTTCTTTTTTGCTTGTGTGTTATGTGCCCTCAATTAGATTGCATCTTCGCTTCCTAAAGTATGGATCCTCATCCACTTGGTAATCTCTTTAAGAGATCCAATTATGTTGAACCTATTGCTAGTGAGTTGACTTCACTAGATTATCTTTATGGGGGTTTTGCTTGAAATTTGTGAATCTGAAAATTGTGACGAAATATTGAAAGAAAAACATAAATTGATTCACAATAGCTCTTTGAGTAAAAAGCATGATTGCGATGATGTTATTATAAATTCTATTAATGTCAATTGTGCTAATGATATGCAAAACCCTAAGCTTGGGGATGCTAGTATTGCTATGTCCACTATTTGTTGCAATGATCATGATTGGGGTGATGCTTCCTATGATCTTGAAAATTTATTGAATCCCCATGATGAATATGAGATTGATAATAATGTTTGCCATAATATTGAAAGTGGATTTGAAAGAGTGTCAACTTTTAGTTCCACTACTTTAGATATTGAACAATCTTATGAATCTTTTGATGAAAGTGGGTTTGGAGAGGTCATGACTTTAGTTAATGTTAATCCCACTATTTTGGAAGAGTGTGAACTTTGCATGCATGTGGATCGTGTTGAGAATATGATATGTGATAGCTATTTTGTTGAACTTGATCATGATCCCACATGCAATTATTATGAGAGAGGGAAATATGGTTGTAGAAATCTTCATGTTACTAAATTATCTCTCTTCATGTTGAGATTGATCTTGTTTCTTTCTTCTTCCTTGCATACGCTAGATCTTGCTTGCTATGATAATTTGTTTCCTTATAAATGCCTATGCATAGGAAGTATGTTAGACTTAGATGTGTTTGTCACATGCTTTATGGTGCTCTCTTTGTTCTTCAATTCTCATCTTTCTTGTGAGCATCATTGAATGAGCGTGCCTAGCTAGGGGCGTAAAACGATAGTGCTTGTTGGGAGGCAACCCAATTTTAAGTTTTTTTATTTTGTTGATGTTAGGGAATAAATATTGCATCTAGCCTCTGATTAGATGTGGTTTCATGTTTTGTTTAGTGTTTGTGCCAAGTAGAACCTTTGGTAAGACTTGTGTGAAGTTTATATGATCTTGGTGTGAAAAACAGAATCATTAGTGCTAGCTAAAGTAGTCTTCAGATTTTACTGGAGCGTGCTTTTTAGTTGATTCTTTTTGCTGCTGATTGGTAGACAAATTGCGCAAATTTAACAATTTAGTTTGAATTTTTTGGAGTTCCAGAAGTAGGCGAACCCAGCATATCACTACAGACTGTTCTGTTTTTGACAGATTCTGTTTTTCGTGTGTTGTTTGCTTATTCCGATGCATCTATGAGTAATAATGGAGGATATGAACCATATAGAACTTGGAGTACAGTAGGTTTAACACCAATATAAACAAATAATGAATTCCTTGCTGTACCTTTGAGTGGTGGTTTGCTTTCTCTTACTAACGGAGCTCACGAGAATTTTTGTCTATGTTTTGTGTTGTGAAGTTTTCAAGTTTTGAGTATTTCTTTGATGGACTATGAAACAAGAAGTAGCAAAGGCCTAAGCTTGGGGATGCCCATGTCACCCCAAGTAAATTCAAGATAATCAAAATCCTAAGCTTGGGGATGCCCCGGGAAGGCATCCCCTCTTTCGTCTTCATCCATCGGTAACTATACTTGAAGCTATATTTTTATTCGCAACATGTTATGTGTTTTGCTTGGAGCGTCTTGTATAATTTGAGTCTTTGCTTGTTAGTTTGTCACAATCATCCTTGCTGGACACACCTATTTGAGAGAGTTAAATATGGCCTAGAAATTGTTAGAACACTCTATGTGTTTCACTTATATCTTTTAAGTTGAATAGTTTTTGCTCTAGTGTTTCACTTATATCTTTTAGAGCATGGTGGTGGTAATATTTTGTAGAAATTGTTGAACTCTCATGCTTCACTTAGATCTATTTGAGAGTCTAATAAAACAGCATGGTAAAGTGTTTAGGCTAAAGGAACTAGTCTTCACATGATAAACATCCAATGTCAATGTAGTAAAAATAACACACCAAGTGCATTGAATAGAAAGAGATGTTGGATGCTTGATAATTTTTTTGACATGAGGATAGTGATATTAGAGTCATGCTAGTAGTGATATTTGTGTTAAGGTTAGTGATTCCCGTATCATGCACGTATGGTGAACCGTTATGTGACTAAGTTAAAGCACGAGGTATTTGTAGAGTGTCAACCTTTGTGTGGAGGTCGGGGGCGCGCGATGGTTAACTCCTACTAACCTCCCCCCTAGGAGCATGCGTTGATTGCTTTGTTTTGATGACTCGTAGATTTTTGCAATAAGTATATGAGTTCTTATGACTAATGTTGATTCCATGGATTATACGCACTCTCACCCTTCCACCATTGCTAGCCTCTCTTGTACCGCGCAACTTTCGCCGGTGCCATAAACCCACTATATATCCTTCCTCAAAACAGCCACCATACCTACCTATCATGGCATTTCCATAGCCATTCCGAGATATATTGCCATGCAACATTCCACCGTTCCGTTTATATGACACGCATCATATTGTCATATTGCCATGCATGATCATGTAGTTGACATCGTATTTGTGGCAAGGCCACCATGCATAATTTTTATACATGTCACTCTTGTTTCATTGCACATACTGGTACACCGCCGGAGGCATTCATATAGAGTCATACTTTGTTGTTGTAGTATCGAGTTGTAATTTTGTGTTGTAATGAAAGTGTGATGATCATCATTTTTAGAGCATTGTCCCATGGGAGGTAAGGCTGAATCTATAAAGCCCCTCCGCAAAAAAAGGAAAAAAAAGAAAGGCCAAAGAAAAAAAAGAAAGGCCCCCCAAAAAAAGGGACAATTGCTACTATCTTTTTCCGCACTTGTGCTTCAAAGAAGCACCATGTTCTTCATTGTAGAGAGTCTCATGCTTAGTCACTTTCATATACTAGTGGGAATTTTTGTTATAGAACTTGGCTTGTATATTCCAACGATGGGCTTCCTCAAATGCCCTAGGTCTTTGTGAGCAACCAAGTTGGATGCACACCCACTAGTTTCTTTTGTTGAGCTTTCATTCATATTTAGCTCTAGTGCATCCGTTGCATGGCAATCCCTACTCACTCACATTCGTATCTATTGATGGGCATCTCCATAGCCCGTTGATATGCCTAGTCGATGTGAGACTATCTCCCTCTTTCTCCACAACCACCTCTATTCCACCCATAGTGCTATGTCCATGGCTCACGCTCATGTATTGCGTGAAAGTTGACATGTTTGAAAAGATAGAGCATGAAAACAAGTGCTTGGCTGAAATCGGGGTTGTGCATGATATGAATATTTAGTGTGATAATAAGGGAGCATAGACAACACTATATGATTTTGTCGGGATAACTTTCTTTAGCCATAGTATTTTAAGAAGACAAGATTGCTTTGTTAGTATTGCTTGAAGGGTTGTTATTTCTTATGTCAATATAGACTTTTGTCTAGAATCTTTCAGATATGAACATTCATGCCACAATTAAGAGAATTACATTGAAAATTTATATTGGTTAGCATTCCACATCAAAAATTCTTTCTTTATCATTTATACCTACTCGAGGACGAGCAGGAATTAAGCTTGGGGATGCTTGATACGTCTCCAACATATCTATAATTTTTTATTGTTCCATGCTATTATTTATGAAGTCTTGGATGTTTAATGGGCTTTATCATTCACTTTTATATCATTTTTGGGACTAACCTACTAACCCAAAGGCCCAGTCCAGATTGCTGTTTTTTGCCTATTTCAGGGTTTTGCAGAAAAGGAATATCAAACGGAGTCCAAACGGAATGAAACCTTCGCGAGAGATATTTTTGGAGGAAATCACGCACGAAAGACTTCGTGGCCACGCTCGAGGGTGGGGGGCACGCCCCCCTTCCCAGGGCGTGAGTTGTGAGTAGTTTACCTCAGACCTTCGGGTCCATAGCTAGTATCTAGATGGCTTCTTCTCGCTCTCTCCGGATCTCAATACAAAGTTCTCCTCGGTCTTCGAGGAGATCTATTCGATGTAATCTCTTTTTGCGGTGTGTTTGTTGAGATCCGATGAATTGTGAGTTTATGATCAAGGTTATCTATGAAAGATATTTGGTTCTTCTCTGAACTTTTTATGTGTGCTCATAATATCCCTGCAAGTCTCTTCGAATTATTGGTTTGGTTTGGCCTACTAGATCTATAGTTCTTGCAATGGGAGAAGTGCTTGGCTTTGGGCTCAATCTTGCGGTGTCCTTTCCCAGTGACAGTAGGGGCGGCAAGGCACGTATTGTATTGTTGCCATCGAGTATAAAAAGATCGGGTTTTCATCATATTGCTTGAGTTTATCCCTCTACATCATGTCATCTTGCTTAAAGCGTTACTCTGTTCGTATGAACTCAATACACTAGATGCATGCTGGATAGCGGTCGATGTGTGGAGTAATAGTAGTAGATGCAGAATCATTTCGGTCTACTTGTCTCGGACGTGATGCCTATATACTATGATGTGACACCTCGAGACCGGTGCGCCAGGTGTCAGTCAGTTATTCGTTGTCTTTGCCATGTCATCTGCTTGCGTGTTGCATCTTGCCATCTCATCGTGTGCGTTGCGTCATCATGTTTTCAAAACTTGCATCCGTCCGAGTCCCCTCGTCCTTTCCGTTGTCCGTTCTGAGCCCAGACACACTTGCACGCGCCCACGGTGCCTCCGAATATTTATTTTATGAGTGGCCGAAAAATGTTCTCGGAATGGGATGAAACTTGGCATGTGGTCTTATTATAGCGTAGACAGGCCGTCTGCCAAATTTCGTCGCATTCGGAGCTCGTTTGATAGCCCAACGGATATATATAGCGGCACTAGTCACCGGTTAATTCGTCGGACGTTTTCGGTCTCCGAAAACCCCCGCGGGCCTCCCTTATCTCCTCTCATATCAGCTCTTGGCCTCTTGGCACAGCCCATTAGCCCACCTACAAACCCCCTCCGCTCTGGACCGTCCGATGGCGATCGAACGGCTCCGAAACGGAGCAATTCCACTAACCCTAGCCCCATTTCCCTATATAAAGACCCCTCCATGCCATTTTTGGGCATCCCTAGCCCTTCCCCTACCTCCCCCCTCAATTTCCGCACCCCCCAATCAGCCAGCCAGCCGCCTCCCACCTCCTCTCCTCAAATTCCGGCCGTCCCTGACCTCCGGGGCCTCCTCCGTCGCCTTCCCCTCGCCGGCGCCGCCGTCAGCCTCCTGGCCGCCCGTTACAGAGGACGACGACGCAGCCGCGCAGCCGCTCCTCTCCTGGGCTGCGTCCTCGCAGGCCTCGTGGGCCTCCGCGCCCGCGTGGGCCAGCCTTCTCTTCAATCAGGCCGAGCTCCAGGCCAGGCCAGCCATCGGGCCCCGCTGTCCAGCGCTCTGGCCCAGCCCAGCCGCGCCTCGGCCCGCATCATCGACCGACCCTCCTCCTCTGCCTACTGGGCCTCGGCTCACTCTGGTGAGCCCTAGCCTGCCCACTATCCCGCACCTTGTGCGTCTAATAGTATCATGCGCTCTGTGTGTTTTTTCCTCGGCCCAAGTCTTTTCTGTCAGCATTTTGTTGCATACTTTGCGGTGCTGTAATTAATTGTGTGCTTATCCAAATGATGCAAATAATATGTCAAAATGATCATGGTGATGTGCTCTACACTTTGTTCCATTGTGCCATGCTCATTTGAGTTCATCTAGATGCTCTAATCTCTGTTGCAAGAGTGCTACTTGTTATAAACTGCTGCTGCTTGTTATTTTCATGCCATGTTTGAGATGTGATAACTTGGTGCATGTTTATCCAAATGATGCAAATGATATGTCAAAATGTTCATCATGAGATGCTCTACATGTTGGTTGCTATAGCATGCATGTTAGATTTCATATTGCCATGTTTACCTCTGTTGCAAAAGTGCATGTGGCTGTTAGGTTTTGTAACTTGTTACGAGATGCCTAGTTGAGTAGCTCGTTGCTATTGATGTGTTTGTCCCCATGTCACATGCCTAGATGTTTTAGAATCTCCATGATGTGTTCTTTGCTGTGGTGCAAACCATTTGCCATGTTATGTTTTAAGATGACTTAAACATGCTCGCAAACATGCCATGATAATGTTACTGTTTTAACACTTAGTGAAATTTCACTAAGTCTGGAATCTGTCATATCTTGATGCTATGTTTGCTTGATGCCCTAGGCAAATCCATGTTAGTTTTGGGGTGGCCAATGATCATTCATTGTTGTATATGTTATTATCTATCCATTCATGCCCTTACTTTCTCATATGGCTTGATGTAGCTTATTTAATTCTTGCTCCCAAGTTGCTATAAAATATTACTCTCAGGTTTTTAGTGTCATGATCAAAATGCTGTAGCTTGTTGCTATTGATCCATGCCTCCTATGGAGATGCTCCAATGGAGTTGTTTGCTATAGGATATGTCTACCTCATTTACATGCTTTTTGTCACCATGTTTGAGTGTTGTAGAGTATATATTTCTTGCTCCAAAGTTGCTATGTGGCTGTTAACTTCAGCTTCTTGTTATATCTTGTTTCATGTGTATCTTTTAACCCGTTGCTCCGTTTTGGGTGTGACTTATATGAAACTTGTGTGATTTTGCATGTAGATTCATAATATCATCTTATTTTTATGCTTGGAGTGAGTTGGCTTGATGTTTGGGTGCATCTTGCACCGTTGCCTTGCTTGTCTTGTTTTGCTCATATCTTCTAGGCCGTAGCTCCGAATTAAACAAAATTTATATGAAACTTGACTAGATTTTTGTGTAGATCATCATGGTGCATGTTAACTTTATGTTTAACAACTTGAACATAAGGTTTGTTCAGATCTGGACTAATTTCAAACTATGCATATGAGGCCTTACCGGGTTTGATATAAGTAGTTTCCGGCCTCATTTAAACTTGTTGACTTGTGTTGTTTTTGAGTGCTTCCTGCCTTGCCATGTTTTGCATCATATATAGACTTGTCTTGCATCATACTTGCTTGAGCATCTTGTCATGTTCTTGTGTTGTTTTTCTGTGCTTCCTACCTTGCCATGTATTGCTTCCTGTATAGACTTGTCATGCATCATACCTTGCCATGTATTGCATCATATATAGACTTGTGTTGTTTTTCTGTGCTTCCTACCATGCCATGTATTGCTTCCTGTATAGACTTGTCATGCATCATACCTTGCCATGTATTGTATCATATATAGACTTGTGTTGTTTTTCTGTGCTTCCTATCTTGCCATGTATTGCTTCCTGTATAGACTTGTCATGCATCATACATTGCCATGTATTGCATCATATATAGACTTGTGTTGTTTTTCTATGCTTCCTACCTTGCCATGTATTGCTTCCTGTATAGACTTGTCATGCATCATACCTTGCCATGTATTGCATCATATATAGACTGTGTTGTTTTTCTGTGCTTCCTACCTTGCCATGTTTTGCTTCCTGTATAGACTTGTAGTGCTTCCTATATAGAACTGTCTTGCATCATACTTGGTTGAACATATTGTAATGATCTTGTGTTGTGTGTTTACCGTATTGCTTGCTTCTTCTCGTTAGTGCTTGTTCTGTTGCGATCGTGAGGATTCGTTCGTCTACCCGTGGTTCTTCTTCAAGGCTTCTTCTTCGTCTTCTTCATTGATCCATTCTTCTTCCTTGTGGGATCTCAGGCAAGATGACCATACCCTTGGATACCTTTACTATCATTGCCTTTGCTTAGTTGTCTCGATGATATCGTTATATGTCGCGCTACCCATCTTATTGTCAGCCCTCTCCTTGTTGCCATGAAACCTCTAACCTTTGACACCTTCCTAGCAAAAAACCATTGTTTGGCTATGTTACCCGCTTGCTCAGCCCCTATTATAGCGTTGTTAGTTGCAGGTGAAGATGAAGATCGTTCCAGGAGGGAACTTGTTGTTGGAATATCATAATATGTTATATATATATAATAACACACCTATATACTGGGCATGGGTGGAAGGCTTGGCCTTTTGCTCGGTGTTTTGTTCCACTCATGCCACCTTAGGCGCCGATAAACCGGCATTATGTTCCTTGATTTTGCGTTCCTTACACGGTTGGGTATATGGCGACCCCTTGACACTTCGTCTTTGAATAAAACTCCTCCAGCAAGGCCCAACTTTGGTTTTAATTTGCCTCAAAATAACAACTTAATTAATTAATTAAATTCCATAAGGGGGACGCTCCTTGGAGATTCTTTTCTTCATAGCAGGGGGGGCCAGTGCTGATGGTGTTAGTCCCAAACGGGGAGACAGCGAGGCCACCCTGGGGAAACCCAAGGGCTGGTTTTACTCGTAGGATCACCTATCCGGTTGTGGCCTGAGACGAGATACGCGCGGCTACTATCAGGGTGTCGCCACGCCGGGAGGTCTTGCTGGACTTGTTTTACCATTGTCGAAATGTCTTGTGCACCGGGATGCCGAGCCTAATCGGATTTCCCTAAGATAAGGGGTGATGACATTATATTTATCACTTCAGCTGATCGTGAGAGCTTGTGATGGGCTAAGTTGGGACACCCCTGCAGGATTATGATCTTTCGAAAGCAGTGCTCGCGGTTATGTGGCAGATTGGAATTTGTTAATGTCCGGTTGTAGAAAACTTGACAGAGGATCCGAAGTAAAACACACAACTGTGTGAGTAACCGTGACTGTCTCTTTTAACTTTGAGAAGAGAACACAGTGGGGTTATGTTTGACTCGTAGGTAGTTCAGGATCTTTAGCGATCACTACTAGTTTACGACCGCTTGCGTAGATGCTCATCTTATTCTTGTACTCGTAAGTTAGCCACCAAACTTTTGCTTAGCCGCTGCTGCAACCTCACCACTTTACCTCTTCCTACCTATTAAGCTTTGATATTCTTGTTACCCATGGTTATGGGATTGCTGAGTCCTCGTGGCTCACAGATACTACAACAATAGTTGCAGGTGCAGGTTTCCGATGTCTTGACGTCAGAGCATTTTTCTGTTGTTGGAGTTCTTCTTCTTCAGTCTTGGGTTAGGTTCCGGGTCGGCAGCCTGGGATAGCAGATGGATGTCTTTGTGCTTTTCATGTTTGTATCCGTAGTCGGATACCTTGTATTGATTTTGTTGTATTCATGTGACTTATATGTATTGTTGTATCCCCTATGTATGTATGTAATGGTACGATGTAATGATATCCATCTTGCTAAGCGCCCGAAATGCGTTTGTTTCCCAATCACGTAAGTGTCACGTGATCGGGATATAATCGCATCTTGGGCTTGACAAGTTGGTATCAGAGCCTCGACCGACCATAGGAGCCCCCTTGATTGATCGTAGCTTGGCCGTTGTTGAGTCCAGAAAACTTTTTCAGAGTCTAGTTATATCGGAGAGTAGGAATTCTTTTTACTCCCCTCCCCCTTCGTCGCTCTGGTGAGGAATCTTGACGTAGGTGTTTTGAATTACTCCTCTTCCCCTTCAAATTTTTTTAGGATCGCGTGGATAGTTTTCGTTCGTTGCGTTGTTAGTTCTTTCATATGGTGCATCTCTCGTCAAGTGGACTCGACCCTCTTCTTCTTTGCAAGCTCAACCCTCAGTTCTTTTCCTTCTGACGGTGTTTCCCTGTCCGATGGGGTCTTTATTTTTCCCACCCGCCCACCCTTTTTGCTTCTCGGAGCCGGAGTCCTTAATCGAGTATCTATCCTACAAGTGTGAATCCTTTGCATTCTTTCCCCAGTTATTTCAACTGGTGAATTCTCGTCTAGTTCGTCATCATTCATCTCCTTTATTCTCCGATGAATTCTCCTCCCGATTCGATATTCTTCACCTCTTCTTCTTTTTCGGTGGATTCAACTCAAGTATTCGGTGTTGTTCATATTCTTTTCGCGCGGCTCAGATATTCCCCATGCTCGTTTATCTCTCGCCATTTAATTGTTTCGGTGTTCCAAAGACATTCTCAAGAGATTTGTCTATGTTCCAAATAATTCTAGGTTGTCACCTCATTCGAGTTTTTCAATTGTTCCGATGCATCATTTCTCATTCAACAATCCTTTTCAACGGTGTTTTTCTCTTTGGTGGGCTTATAACCCACAGGTCTTTTCCCAGGATCTTGCCTAACTCTTTTATTTTTCCGGAGTGTTCCGAAATTCTTTTCAAGTGTGACGTAAGAATGGATTCCATCAGTCATGTGCCTTCCGAAGTTCGTTTTCAATTCTTTTCATCGTTGGTTCAACCGTTCTTCTTTTCATTCTTCCGGAGTATTTCATGAATTCTTTTCTTTGTGTTCCTCCGAAGGCCATCATTTCAGAAGATTTCTTTGTTCTCAGTTTTCAACTTCGTCCTCCAAATATTCTTCATTGATGCCTCTTCATTCGTCTCACATTCTTCTGGTGCTTCGTTCAAGTAATCTTTAATCAGTTCGCGATCTCTTCGTGCTCGTCATCTAAATTCCCCAAGTGCTTTATTCTTCCCGGAGATTCATTCTCTTGTGTTCACTCAATCTCAACCCTTCACGGTGGCTTGTCATCTTGCATCGTTCAATTTCATTCCTTACGGTGGTCATTCTCGTTCTTCACTCGATTTTAATTCTTCACGGTGGTTCGTTCCATTTTCTTCACTCGGTTTCAATTCCTTACGGTGGTTCGCTCAAGAGTTCTTTTCCGGTGCTATAATACCAATTCATTCATCTTTATTCCAATCCTTCCAGTGTTTCATGAAGATTGTCGTAAGTTCGCGATATATCTCTCTTTAATCCTTTTCAACGAGAATAAGTGATATGCAAATTCATTGCTGCTCATCAATTTAATTGATGGAGGATGAGCAGAACATAATTCTTATTCTTTTCATCGAGTTGATTTATTCTTTCCTTCGGAGTTATTCTTCATAAATAAATTCTAGTTCCAAATGTTTTCATCTTTTCTTTTCCGGAGTTCAAGTTTTTAATCGGCTATCTCGTCGGAACCCCTTCTAATCATCGCAAGGCTCTAATCTTATTCTTTTCATCTGTCATTTCTATATTCGTCATCCTTTTCGCTATCGGAGTTCTTCATGGTGGTTCTCAATCATTTAAATCATTCGTCAATCGTTCATCTACTTCTTCTGGAGCAGATCAATCATTCTTATTCTTCTGCCTCTCGAGTGCTGATGGGCCTCGAACCCCTCGTTGGATTACCCCAAGTGGAAGGTGTAAGATGCAGTAAGTAGAAGTGTTTTCCCCTAGCAAAGATGCCAAGGATCGAATCCCCGGAGACTCCTAGGTTCAACAGGTAGGTGTCAACTGCTAACGGCGCAATTAGCAATCAACGTGGACCTGCACACAGATACAAATAACTTTGCTCCCAACGATTACAGAGAGGTTGTCAATCTCTCCGGCCTTGTAGTTCACAAAGGGTTAAAAGCAATATGATAGTAGTGATAGATAGTGTTTTGCAATAGTAAGTAAAATAGCGAAAAGTAAATAGTGTATGTGATCAATGATAGTAATATGGACCGGAGTCACATGATGTTCACTAGTGATGTCTCTCTCCCAAAAGACGATAAAATAGCTATGTGAGGTAACAAATTACAGCTGGGCAATTGACAGGACCACGAACGCAAACCAATGCTGACTACATTGCAAGAAAGGTTGAGGTTCAAAGCATGGGCGGTACGCCAAAGTAAGTAGACCGAAATCCATCTGCATCTACTACTAATCATCCACCTTGAGATATCTATCCAGAACATCTCGCTAGTATTAAGTTGCGAGTCCCACCCATAGTGTAAACTCAATGCAACAGACAACTGCATTAAAAGAACTTTGCGTAAAGTAAACAATCCTTGCACCCGCGGGCACAAGCACCGTTGTTTTCCCCCTTGTGGCAACAGCACATCCCCTAGACTCATGTTTCTGTCACTCAAGCTAGTCATCGAGGGGCATGAACCCACAATCGAGCATAACGTTCCCTCTTGGAGTCACTACCTACTACTTGGCCAAAGCAATAAATAACAACGGAGAACATGCAAGAATTACTTATGAACTAAAATATAAAAGAGGTGAATCAAATATATTACTCAAGATCAATCTGAACATAATCTCGTAATCCATCGGATCCTAGCAAACTCAACATAGCAACAGCATAAGGATTACGTAGGTGCCTCGATCATGTAGGGCAGCTCACGAGGTCTAATTAGTGAAGCACAAGAACGGGAGGAGAACATCACATAGCTACTGGTCATGGACTCATGGTCCAAGGGAGACTACTCACGAGTCATCCGGGAGGTGTCCATGGTGGTGGAGAAGCTCCCGGTGGTGATCCTCCCCTCCGGCAGGGTGCCGGGAAGAGTTCTCCTGGTGCTCCCGATCTTGGAAGCGGCGGCGGCGGCGGAACAGAGATGGGATCGCGAAAAGAAGTCCTGTTTCAAGGGTTACGGGGGACCCTTTAAATATCTGCCAAAGTAGGGCACTGGGAGGCTCTCGGGGTGCCGAGGCGCCCCCCCGGCGCGGCCCAGGGGGGGCGCGCCCACAGGGCGCCTGGGGCCCCTGTGCCCCCCCCCCCAGGCTCCCCTTCGGAAGCAGTGTCGTTCCCGATACGCTGATTTTTTATATATTTTTTCTGTATTTTTCTGGGCAGTTCTCGAAAAGTGAAAACCTGAAATACAAAAATAGCCGAAAACAGAAACTGGCACTGGGGTGCACTGGATTTGTAAGTTAGTCCAAATATGATCAAAAGTGTATGGAAGTGTATGAATATCATAGCAATATCACCCAAAAGTGGCATGGAGCAAGCAGAAATTATAGATACGTTTTGGACGTATCAACATCCACAAGCTTAATTCCTGCTCGTCCTCGAGTAGGTAAATGATAACAAGAATAATTTCTGTGGTGACATGCTATTAACTATATTGGACTTTCTCATAGTCATATGACAAAAGCTTACTGAGACAATGATTGTAAAGTAATTAAGTTGTCTCAAGAGAAAATCACAAATGATTGAAAGTTTTACAACATGAAACTGAAACATCAAAAAGATTTGCAATGAACATGATGTGCAAATATGATCAAGTGATATCTAGCTTGCCCCCTTTAGTGATGCAAAACATAAATGCAAGGGCACCTTCAAGGTTTAAGTGATGACTAGATAAAATCATTTCAGAATAAACGATATCACAATCATGCAAAAGACAATGCTACTTTGGGACAATGCACATTACACTTAGAATGACAATCATGCTCTCAGTAGTTGATGCTTGAAGTGCTAGAGCTTTTTATTTTGAAACATGGAAGCAATTGTGTCAACGGTAGTAGTACTTCATATGTGTCATGTATAAAACATCTTATAAGTGGCAAGCCTCATGCATCGAATACCAATAGTGCTCGCTCCTAGTCCTAATTAGCTCGGATCCCCATGGGTTATCATTGCATTGCATATGTTTTAACCAAGTGTCACAAAGGGGTACCTCTATGCCACCTGTACAAAGGTCCAAGGAGATAGATTGCATTTGATTTCTCGTTTTTGATAAATCTCAACTTGAGGACATCCATACCGGGACAACATAGAAAATAGATGATGGACTCCTCTTAAATGCATAAGCATATTCTCATGAGAGATTGAGGATTAAGGTCCAAGATAAAACTTCCACCATGATGCATGGCTTTGGTTGGCGGCCCAATGTTCTTCTCTAACAATATGCATATTAATTCAACCCACGGTAAATCACCCTTACTTCAGACAAGACGAACATGCATAGCAACTCACATGATATTCAACAAAAGTGTGACAGTTGATGGCGTCCCCAGAAACATGGTTACCGCTCAACAAGCAACTCATAAGAAATAAGATACATAAGCAACATATTATTTACCACAATAGTTTTTAGGCTACTTTCCCATGAGCTATGTATTGCATGGTTAATTTTCTTAGTGCAGGTGTAGGTTAGCAAAAGACTGGGAGCAACCAACTAAGAGAGCAATGACGGTCATAATCATGCAGAGCGACAAAGCAATATTGAATCAGGCATGGTAGTTATATCGCTACTCAGAAACAAAAGATCATCAAGGCTTGACAGACTTTCTTTACAGTCTTGAATATGCGTGAGCATACGCCAAGTCAATCAAAATAAACTCTCAAAGGAAGATATTACTAAACCATACCACATCATAGGCAAACAAACCAAGTTGGTATTCCAATGACACATTGGGAACCCCCCAGCTATTCGAGATTAACCAAAAGAAAACCTGAACTACTAAGCACCATCATGAAAGTAGCATCTTTATCATAGACACATTAACCAATGCAACGGAAGCAAACTCTCTTAATAAGGTGAGCATGGTAATTAAAAAGAGTTCAAGCAACCAACTAAATAGAAGCTCTCGAAAAGATAAGCATGAATACTAAGAGCAGAGCGCGATAGTAGCTATTAAAAGATAAAGAACACACACATCATAGATAGACATGAAAATTCTATGTAATGTTCTAGGTAGAGGTGGAGCGTGTTTCTCTCCCACATAAAGGAATGCTGAGTTCCGACTCGTTATGAAAAACTAAAAAGAAAACTAAAAGCAAGACGCTCCAAGCATAGCACATAACATATGAAGTGATAAAAAATATAGCGGAACGAAAGACGAACTGATAATGTTGATGGAGAAGGGGATGCACGGGGGCATCCCCAAGCTTAGACGCTTGAGTCTCCTTGAATATTTCTTGGGGTTGCACGGGGGCATCCCCAAGCTTGAGCGCTTGACACTCCTGAATCTTTTTATCATCTTCTCTCGCACACTTGAAAACTCCCTTCATACACAACTCATTCATAATCTGATTAGCGAGGTTAGTACCCTTAATAAAATAATTATATCTTGCTGGAAATAAGGATATTCTTGAAGTTCTACTGTTTATCAAGATTGCCAAAAGGTTTTTGCAAAGAAAAAGCAAGTTCTTAATTTGCAAAGTGAAGGTAAGGCAAAACAGGACAGAATCTGTGAAAAACAGAACAGCAGGCAGTAATTGACCTGTTCGGGATACTTCTGCAAATCAAATCAAAAAACTCAGAACTGACGCACGAAAGACAATTATATACAGAACGCTGTCGAAAAAATTCAGACCAAAAAGATGATCTGGTGATTTTATACAAATTTTTCTATCCAAGGACAGAATCTGTTTCCTGGACAGCACCTCACAACTTTTGAACTTTCTAGCAATCAGAGGCTATACTTGGCACAAATATGAAAAGTAAAGATACAATGATGATGCTACAGCAGTAAAAAACATCAAGACACAACAAAAGCAAAAAAATTATTCATGTGGGCTGCCTCCCAAAAGCGCTTTCTTTTATGCCTTTAAGCTAGGCATAATGCATAGGTCAAGTTGTATCAATTGAACCATCATCAAGATCATCAAAAAGCTCTTCAATAATACAACTAGTCTTAAGAGGACTCTCAAATAAAGGCCTCATAGAGATACTTCTAGGTAGAAGACCAAAAGGATAAAAGTCAAGGGAAGATTCATTTATAAATTCATCAACGATAGGTGTTTCTTCCAAAGTCTTTACGGTTTCAACCCCTTTGGCAATAGGTGGATTGCTTTTAGAATGGGGAGCCTTTGGAACGTGAACGAACTTAGGCTCCCTCTTTGCTGGAGTTTCTACCTTTTCGGTTTTGATCGAGGAGAAAGTAGTTCCTAAGGTATCAAATATCTCCTCAATCTTGTCCATCCTAGAAAAGTCAGAATCATGGAATTTGACGGTCTCATTTTAAAATTTTTATGCATGGAGCTATCAAGTCTATTCAAATTCCCTTGGATCTTTCGATCCAACTCATTCATCTTATTAGTGCTTGGCATCTCTAGCTCTATTTTTTCAAGTTTTTTCATAATGTGAGCTAGGGTGATGTCCTCTGGAATGCTAACAACAGGGGGACTCCCAACAAGATTTTCAATAATACTAAGAGACCCCCAAACTGGGGCCTCCAGGAAATTCCCATTGATAGCAGTATCTAGAATAAACCTATTCCAAGAAGTGATTCCAACATAAAAATTTATAAGTAAGATAGTAGTAGGTTGCTTCTTGGTGGCTCTTTTTTGTGAATCATTAATTCTATACCAAGCATCTTTCAAACTTTCCCCACCTCTTTGTTTAAAGGTGAGAACTTCTGCCTCGTCAAAGATAAAAGGACCCGACATAATGATAACTAAAGAACAAGATAACTATTTTTGTGATTTTTGATAAAAGGAACTAAAGCAAATATGAAAGGTAAACTAACAAGACTAAAAAGCAAAGGTAAAAGATAGCATGCAACTCCCCTATCCTGAAGAGTGGAGTCCCCGGCAACGGCGCCAGAAAATACTCCTTGATGGGCCTCGAACCCCTCGTTGGATTACCCCAAGTGGAAGGTGTAAGATGCAGTAAGTAGAAGTGTTTTCCCCTAGCAAAGATGCCAAGGATCGAATCCCCAGAGACTCCTAGGTTCAACAGGTAGGTGTCAACTGCTAACGGCGCAATTAGCAATCAACGTGGACCTGCACACAGATACAAATAACTTTGCTCCCAACGAGTACAGAGAGGTTGTCAATCTCTCCGGCCTTGTAGTTCACAAAGGGTTAAAAGCAATATGATAGTAGTGATAGATAGTGTTTTGCAATAGTAAGTAAAATAGCGAAAAGTAAATAGTGTATGTGATCAATGATAGTAATATGGACCGGAGCCTCATGATGTTCACTAGTGATGTCTCTCTCCCAAAAGACGATAAAACAGCTATGTGAGGTAACAAATTACAGCTGGGCAATTGACAGGACCACGAACGCAAACCAATGCTGACTACATTGCAAGAAAGGTTGAGGTTCAAAGCATGGGCGGTACGCCAAAGTAAGTAGACCGAAATCCATCAATATCTACTACTAATCATCCACCTTGAGATATCTATCCAGAACATCTCACTGGTATTAAGTTGCGAGTCCCACCCATAGTGTAAACTCAATGCAACAGACAACTGCATTAAAAGAACTTTGCGTAAAGTAAATAATCCTTGCACCCGCGGGCACAAGCACCGTTGTTTTCCCCCTTGTGGCAACAGCACATCCCCTAGACTCATGTTTCTGTCACTCAAGCTAGTCATCGAGGGGCATGAACCCACAATCGAGCATAACGTTCCCTCTTGGAGTCACTACCTACTACTTGGCCAAAGCAATAAATAACAACGGAGAACATGCAAGAATTACTTATGAACTAAAATATAAAAGAGGTGAATCAAATATATTACTCAAGATCAATCTGAACATAATCTCGTAATCCATCGGATCCTAGCAAACTCAACATAGCAACAGCATAAGGATTACGTAGGTGCCTCGATCATGTAGGGCAGCTCACGAGGTCTAATTAGTGAAGCACAAGAACGGGAGGAGAACATCACATAGCTACTGGTCATGGACTCATGGTCCAAGGGAGACTACTCACGAGTCACTCGGGAGGTGTCCATGGTGGTGGAGAAGCTCCCGGTGGTGATCCTCACCTCTGGCAGGGTGCCGGGAAGAGTTCTCCTGGTGCTCCCGATCTTGGAAGCGGCGGCGGCGGCAGAACAGAGATGGGATCGCGAAAAGAAGTCCTGTTTCAAGGGTTACGGGGGACCCTTTAAATACCTGCGAAAGTAGGGCACCGGGGGGCTCTCGGGGTGCCGAGGCGCCCCCCCGGCGCGGCCCAGGGGGGGGGGCGCCCACAGGGCGCCTGGGGCCCCTGTGCCCCCCCCCCAGGCTCCCCTTCGGATGTAGTGTCGTTCCCGATACGCTGATTTTTTATATATTTTTTCTGTATTTTTCTGGGCAGTTCTCGAAACGTGAAAACCTGAAATACAAAAACAGCCGAATACAGAAACTGGCACTGGGGTGCACTGGATTAGTAAGTTAGTCCAAATATGATCAAAAGTGTATGGAAGTGTATGAATATCATAGCAATATCACCCAAAAGTGGCATGGAGCAAGCAGAAATTAT
Organism: Secale cereale; assembly: GCA_902687465.1. NCBI lineage: Eukaryota > Viridiplantae > Streptophyta > Magnoliopsida > Poales > Poaceae > Secale > Secale cereale. The sequence goes on from LR738714.1 coordinate 815,660,091, forward strand.
AGATACGTTTTGGACGTATCAAGTGCAAATAATTCTCCGTATTCTTTTGAAGTGGAGTTTTGCAATTCTTCATTCTCAGCTTGTCCTTCTTTTCGTTGCGGCGGTAATTCACCTCAAGTTTTGAGATGTTTTCAATAAGTCCACAACAAGCTTATTCTTTTGATGTTGATTTTCTCAACAACTCCGTTCAAGTCTTTCTCTTATAAATTCCCGTTCATGTCACTTGTGCTCAAGTTGTCATCTTCTTCTCCGCCCTTTTCATTGCTTTCTTTCCATTCTTCCGGAGGCACGTGTTGTTCTTTTCGTCATGTTTTTATTCCATCTTCTCAGGTTCTTGTCCTACTCCATTCAGATCAACCGGGGTGCTATTTCTTTCAGTTTCAGCCGGAGTGCTACCCGAATTCCTTCGTGGAGATTCCTTTCTATCTCTTATTAACCGGAGTGGTTTCGAATTCAGTCTTATTCCTTCAACCTTTCGGTTCTCGTCGTATTCCTTCTTCCTCTTATCTAACGAAGTCTTTGCAACTTCGTTCTTCTCCGTTGTATCCTTCTTTCATATTGTTCAACCTCTCAAAGTTCTTTGGTTTCGCTCTTTTGTCCTCGAAGAACTTTGTTCTTCCTCTTCCTCTTCCGTCTCGTTCCTAAGATCTCGGGACGAGATCTCTTGTTAGTAGAGGAGTGTTGTAACACCCCGAGACCGGTGCGCCAGGTGTCAGTCAGTTATTCGTGGTCGTTGCCATGTCATCTGCTTGTGTGTTGCATCTTGCCATGTCATCGTGTGCACTGCATCATCATGTTTTCAAAACTTGCATCCGTTCGAGTCCCCTCGTCCTTTCCGTTGTCCGTTCTGAGCCCAGACACACTTGCACGCGCCCGCGGTGCCTCCGAATATTTATTTTATGAGTGGCCGAAAAACATTCTCGGAATGGGATGAAACTTGGCATGTGGTCTTATTATAGTGTAGACAGGCCGCCTGCCAAATTTCGTCGCATTCGGAGCTCGTTTGATAGCCCAACAGATATATATAGCGGCACTAGTCGCCGGTTAATTCGTCGGACGTTTTCGGTCTCCGAAAACCCCCGCGGGCCTCCCTTCTCTCCTCTCCTATCAGCTCTTGGCCTCTTGGCACAGCCCATTAGCCCACCTACAAACCCCCTCCGCTCCAGATCGTCCGATGGCGATCGAACGGCTCCGAAACGGAGCAATTCCACTAACCCTAGCCCCATTTCCCTATATAAAGACCCCCTCCATGCCATTTTTAGGCATCCCTAGCCCTTCCCCTACCTCCCCCCTCAATTTCCGCGCCCCCCAATCAGCCAACCAGCCGCCTCCCACCTCCTCTCCTCAAATTCCGGCCGTCCCTGACCTCCGGGGCCTCCTCCGCCGCCTTCCCCTCGCCGGTGCCGCCGTCAGCCTCCAGGCCGCCCGTTACAGAGGACGACGACGCAGCCGTGCAGCCGCTCCTCTCCTGGGCTGCGTCCTCGCAGGCCTCGTGGGCCTCCGCGCCCGCGTGGGCCGGCCTTCTCTTCGCCCAGGCCCAGCTCCAGGCCAGGCCAGCCATCGGGCCCCGCTGTCCAGCGCTTTGGCCCAGCCCAGCCGCGCCTCGGCCTGCATCGCCGGCTGACCCTCCTCCTCTGCCTATTGGGCCTCGGCTCACTCTGGTGAGCCCTAGCCTGCCCACTATCCCGCGCCTTGTGCGTCTAATAGTATCATGCGCTCTGTGTTTTTTTCCTCTGTTGAAATGCCTAAGTCTTTTCTGTCAGCATTTTGTTGCATACTTTGCGGTGTTGTAATTAATTGTGTGCTTATCCAAATGATGCAAATAATATGTCAAAATGATCGTGGTGATGTGCTCTACACTTTGTTCCATTGTGACATGCTCATTTGAGTTCATCTAGATGCTCTAATCTCTGTTGCAAGAGTGCTACTTGTTATAAACTGTTGTTTGCTTGTTATTTTCATGCCATGTTTGAGATGTGATAACTTGGTGCATGTTTATCCAAATGATGCAAATGATATGTCAAAATGTTCATCATGAGATGCTCTACATGTTGGTTGCTATAGCATGCATGTTAGATTTCATATTGCCATGTTTATCTCTGTTGCAGAAGTGCATGTGGCTGTTAGGTTTTGTAACTTGTTACGAGATGCCTAGTTGAGTAGCTCGTTGCTATTGATGTGTTTGTCCCCATGTCACATGCCTAGATGTTTTAGAATCTCCATGATGTGTTCTTTGCTGTGGTGCAAACCATTTGCCATGTTATGCTTCAAGATGACTTAAACATGCTCGCAAACATGCCATGATAGTGTTACTGTTTTAACACTTAGTGAAATTTCACTAAGTCTGGAAACTGTCAAATCTTGATGCTATGTTTGCTTGATGCCCTAGGCAAATCCATGTTAGTTTTGGGGTGGCCATTGATCATTCCTTATTGTATATGTTATTATCTATCCATTCATGCCCTTACTTGCTCATATGGCTTGCTATAGCTTATTTAATTCTTGCTCCCAAGTTGCTATAAAATATTACTGTCAGGTTTTTAGTGTCATGATCAAAATGTTGTAGCTTCTTGCTATTGATCCATGCCTCCTATGGAGATTCTCCAATGGAGTTGTTTGCTATAGGATATGTCTACTTCATGTACATGCTTCTTGTCACCATGTTTGAGTGTTGTAGAGTATATATTTCTTGCTCCAAAGTTGCTATGTGGCTGTTAACTTCAGCTTCTTGTTATATCTTGTTTCATGTGTATATTTTAGCCGTTGCTCCGTTTTGGGTGTGCCTTATATGAAACTTGTGTGATTTTGCATTTAGATTCATAATATCATGTTCTTTTCATGCTTGGAGTGAGTTGGCTTGATGTTTGGGTGCATCTTGCACCGTTGCCTTGCTTGTCATGTTTTGCTCATATCTTCTAGGCTGTAGCTCCGAATTAAACAAACTTTATATGAAACTTGACTAGATTTTCGTGTAGATCATCATGGTGCATGTTAACTTGCTGTTTAACAACTTGAACATAAGGTTTGTTCAGATCTGGACTAATTTCAAACTATGCATATGAGGACTTACCGGGTTTGATATATGTAGTTTCCGGCCTCATTTAAACTTGTTGACTTGTCTTGTTTTTGAGTGCTTCCTGCCTTGCCATGTTTTGCATCATATATAGACTTGTATTGCATCATACTTGCTTGAGCATATTGTCATGTTCTTGTGTTGTTTTTCTGTGCTTCCTACCTTGTCATGTATTGCTTCCTGTATAGACTTGTCATGCATCATACCTTGCCATGTATTGCATCATATATAGACTTGTGTTGTTTTTATGTGCTTCCTACCTTGCCATGTATTGCTTCCTGTATAGACTTGTCATGCATCATACCTTGCCATGTATTGCATCATATATAGACTTGTGTTGTTTTTCTGTGCTTCCTACCTTGCCATGTATTGCTTCCTGTATAGACTTGTC
>LR738714.1:815663625-815676343 GCA_902687465.1 Secale cereale
ATCATATATAGACTTGTGTTGTTTTTCTGTGCTTCCTACCTTGCCATGTATTGCTTCCTATATAGACTTGTCATGCATCATACCTTGCCATGTATTGCATCATATATAGACTTGTGTTGTTTTTCTGTGCTTCCTACCTTGCCATGTATTGCTTCCTGTATAGACTTGTCATGCATCATACCTTTCCATGTATTGCATCATATATAGACTGTGTTGTTTTTCTGTGCTTCCTACCTTGCCATGTTTTGCTTCCTGTATAGACTTGTAGTGCTTCCTATATAGAACTGTCTTGCATCATACTTGGTTGAGCATGTTGTAATGATCTTGTGTTGTGTGTTTACCGTATTGCTTGCTTCTTCTCGTTAGTGCTTGTTCCGTTGCGATCGTGAGGATTCGTTCGTCTACCCGTGGTTCTTCTTCAAGGCTTCTTCTTCGTCTTCTTCATGGATCTGTTCTTCTTCCTTGCGGGATCTCAGGCAAGATGACCATACCCTTGGATACCTTTACTATCATTGCCTTTGCTTAGTTGTCTCGATGCTATCGTTATATATCGCGCTACACATCTTATTGTCAGCCCTCTCCTTGTTGCCAGGAAACCTCTAACCTTTGACACCTTCCTAGCAAAAAACCATTGTTTGGCTATGTTACCCGCTTGCTCAGCCCCTCTTATAGCGTTGTTAGTTGCAGGTGAAGATGAAGATCATTCCAGGAGGGAACATGTTGTTGGAATATCACAATATGTTATATATATATAATAACACACCTATATACTGGGCATGGGTGGAAGGCTTGGCCTTTTGCTCGGTGTTTTGTTCCACTCATGCCACCTTAGGCGCCGATAAACCGGCATTATGTTCCTTGATTTTGCGTTCCTTACACGGTTGGGTATATGGGGACCCCTTCACACTTCGTCTTTGAATAAAACTCCTCCAGCAAGGCCCAACTTTGGTTTTAATTTGCCTCATAATAACAACTTAATTAATTAATTAAATTGCATAAGGCGGACGCTCCTTGGAGATTCTTTTCTACATAGCAGGGGGCCAGTGCTGATTGTGTTGGTCCCAAACGGGGAGACTGCGGGGCCACCCTGGGGAAACCCGAGGGCTGGTTTTACTCGTAGGATCACCTATCCGGTTGTGGCCTGAGACGAGATACGCGCGGCTACTATCAAGGTGTCGGCAGGCCGGGAGGTCTTGCTGGACTTGTTTTACCATTGTCTAAATGTCTTATGCACCGGGATGCCGAGCCTGATCGGATTTCCCTAAGATAAGGGGTGATGATATTATTATTATCACTTCAGCTGATCGTGAGAGCTTGTGATGGGCTAAGTTGGGACACCCCTGTAGGGTTATGATCTTTCGAAAGCCGTGCCCGCGGTTATGTGGCAGATTGCAATTTGTTAATGTCCGGTTGTAGAAAACTTGACAGAGGATCCGAAGTAAAACACACAACTGTGTGAGTAACCGTGACTGTCTCTTTTCACCTTGAGAAGAGAACACGGTGGGGTTATGTTTGACTCGTAGGTAGTTCAGGATCTTTAGCGATCACTACTAGTTTACGACCGCTTGCGTAGATGCTCATCTTATTCTTGTACTCGTAAGTTAACCACCATACTTTTGCTTAGCCGCTGCTGCAACCTCACCACTTTACCTCTTCCTACCTATTAAGCTTTGATAGTCTTGTTACCCATGGTTATGGGATTGCTGAGTCCTCGTAGCTCACAGATACTACAACAACAGTTGCAGGTGCAGGTTTCCGATGTCTTGACGTGAGAGCGTTGTTCTGTTGTTGGAGTTCTTCTTCTTCAGTCTTGGGTTAGGTTCCGGGTCGGCAACCTAGGATAGCAGATGGATGTCTTTGTGCTTTTCATGTTTGTATCCGTAGTCGGATACCTTGTATTGATTTTGTTGTATTCATGTGACTTGTATGTATTGTTGTATCCCCCATGTATGTATGTAATGGTACGATGTAATGATATCCATCTTGCTAAGCGCCCGAAATGCGGTTGTGCGCCAATCACGTAAGTGTCACGTGATCGGGATAGAATCGCATCTTGGCCTGACAAATGATCATGCCTAGATAGTCTCATAATTATTCGCTTTTCTATCAATTGCTCGACAGTAATTTGTTTACCCGCCGTAGAATATCGCAATCATGGGAGAAGCCACTAGAGAAAACTAAGGCCCCCGGGTCTATCTTTATCATATTACCTTCCCTAGCCAATTTCTGCCGCCGTTGTTTATTTGCTTTCTTTATTTTCTGTTTCTATACCAAAAATAACAAAAATATAATTATCATCTCTATCAGATCTCACTATCGTAAGTGACCGTAAAGGGATTGACAACCCCTTATCGCGTTGGCTGCGAAGTTCTTATTTGTTTGTGCAGGTACGAGGGACTGGCGCGTGGTCTCCTACTGGATTGATACCTTGGTTCTCAAAAACTGAGGGAAATACTTATGGTACTATGCTGCATCTCCCTTTCCTCTTCGAGGGAATACAACGCAAGCTCAAGAGGTAGCAGAGGGAGAGAGCCCCCTCCTTCTTCTTCCTTGACCTCCCCCCATGGTCCATGGTCTCCATGGCAGCGGAGGGCCGGGTGCCTCTCCGAGATTGGATCTATCTCTCTGTTTCTCTTCTGTTTCGCAACCCCTGTTTCTGACCTTTCACCGTTTCCAAAATTTCCGAAGATCTATAACTCCGATTGGGCTGAATTTTTAACATGGTTTTTATCCGGATATTATTTTTCTTGTGGAGAAAGAAGGGCATCAACCGCCTTACAGGGGAACCACAAGCTCTCTAGGGGCACCGAGTGTAGGGGCGCGCCCTTCGAGCTTGTGCCCCCCTTGGGCGCCGTCTCGCGTTGATTCCTTTTCCCAAATATCACATATATTCCGAAATAATTATCCGTAAATTTTTATTGCGGTTGTACTCCGTTTGATATGTGTATTAAACAAAAAACATGTAACAAAGAGGAACTGGCACTAGATCAATATGTTAGTCCAAAAAAACATATAAATTGTTACCAAAAGTATGTAAAAGTTGTAGAATATAGGCTTGGAACAATAAAAAATGATAGATACAGGGAAGACGTATCATGCCCCAATGAGGAGCCAACCCATTGCTTGGCTCGTTTATCCCCTCTCAACCTTTCTTTTTTGACATTAACTTAAAATGAGGAATCAAGAGGATACAAACACAATGAGTATACACCAGGCCTCAACATTATAGTTAGGATGCACACAACAAACACGAAAGTACGCACACAAAAAACAAGCCGGCAAATAGTGAAGTCATTTAAGACCGAGGCGTGTTGGCGATGAAAATTAAAAAAAAAGATCAGATATGCGAACCGCAAACTACAATGATGACCATATCCTCACCAACTACTTCATGATACCGCACGGACCGAGGTTCTTTAACAACAACACCGTCAAGAAGGGAACGACACACAAGTGCCGCCACCACCAGATCCAACAACTCAAGGTCAGAATTTAGGTTTCACGCTGAATGATCCGTTCGAGTATATCTGAGCAACGCCTTAAAAAAATATAACGACGTAATACCATCGCCATGCCAGGTATAACCAACTCAAGTCAGACCTAGGCTTTCACCCCGGTTCTCGAGACTGGGTGCTCGAGTAGCACCACCGTCGACTTCACTTATCTGTTGTCGCCACGACTTTTTCGACATTCCAGCAACTACATGTGATGTGCAACCGCCGCTGCTACACATCTATCCCTTTGCATCAAGACGTCATCCGTAATTAGCATCTCCTCATCGAAATCAACAATTGGATGCGAAGAGAGGTACCCCCACAAAGACCTTTCGGTGGCCACCGCAATTCGCAGCAAATCTGTCACCGCAGGTCGGAGTGGTCAGCACAAAGACCAACACCGACGGCAGACCTCGCCACCATGCACAACCGCTAAATCAGCACGACGCCTCTACATTGGACCACTGTGCCCATTCCCAAGCTTGCCCGCCGTCGTGCTACCGCCTCACATACGTGGCATCGCCGAAATTCCACAGTCGCGCAACAGCATGTCTGGATCTAGACGTAGGAGCCACACCTGTGATGCCCGCCGCAACCCATCGGGAGAGGGATCAGTAGCCGGAGGAGAGCGGAGTTTGAAGGGACCAAGATGCGCATGAGTGCCGCCGGGAGAGAAATCCGGACATGAGAGCTGCACTGCGCGACGAAGTGGCCCGCCGTCGCGGTCCACCGCACATGGCTTCACCCTGGCAACGTCGGTCGACGGCGACATGAGAAGGAGCGGGGAGGAGACCTTGGCGCCGGTGCATCTCGAGTTTTAGACTTTTGACTTTATCAAGCCCATGTGCACCTCGAGTTTTATTGTTCGAAAAGGAGGATTACCCTCGGCCTCCGCATCTTTTCTATTTACTCACGCTTATATGTGTGTACCATCCATTGTTGGAGGAATGGAAGCTTCTATATATATATATATATATATATATCCTCTCACGCATGCCTTTGTGGGGAACAGTCATGCCATATATTCACGTACTTAAGCCTTTATCATGTCCATGTGTGTCTTGACTTCTCTAATTACTCAGCACGCTTATATGCGTCCATCATTCATTGTTGGAGGGATGGAAGCTTCTATATACATCCTCTCACGCATGCCTTTGTGGGGAACAGTCATGCCATATATTCACGTACTTAAGACTTTATTATGCCCATGTGTGTCTCGACTTCTCTAATTACTCATCACGCTTATATGCGTGTATCATTCATTGTTGGAGGGATGGAAGCTTCTATATATATCGTCCATTGATTTCATCTCTCTGATTGCATACCAACAAAGCTAGCCAGCTAGCAGTCCATCATCTTCCTACAAAAGCATATTTGCAAGCTTCGGTGAGAGATTGGAGGATACCAATATGCAAGCTAGAGATTCACGCTACTTAGGCCAATCCCACTTGTGCTTGCATAGTCGTTACCACAGATGGCCACAAGCGCTATGGAGCGAGTCAATTGCTCTTCTAAGATGGTCCCGTCATTCAGATAAATCATCTTAAAAGTGTTGAATTGCTTGGCGAGGGCGTGAACCTCTTGTGATATGCTATCCAACACGCCTGCACCACCATAAGCAAATGTCATGCCAGACGGGTCGTGGGTTTTATCTGCCGTGAGGGCATGCGCGGGAGAGGCTTCCTGAAATTCCAACATTGTGGCTGCAAATTATTTTCTGTTAATATATTATTAAAACAAAAGGCAAAGTAGCCTCCACATTCTTCCACATATACTAAAATTATACGGACATTGATTTTAATGGTAATGGCTGAGATTTATAACATATAATGGATACACAAAACTATTGCCACTTCCCACAATATATGCACAGGTTCAACTCTAAAGATGGTTAAAAGAAGTCTATATATGTCCCGCGACAAGCGCTATTAGTAATCTGCAATCTTGCTAGAAAGGTAAACTCTGTCGAGGAGATTTCCTCCCTAAATGAAAAAGTTGACTTGATCATGTCTCTACTTTCGAAGCAATCTTCTATTGATCCTCGTGATGTTCCTTTAAATTCTTTGATTGCTCAAGAACAAGTAGATGTGAACTTTATCTCTAGAGACAATTTTAATAACAATGCTTATAGGAGTAATTTTGGTAGCAATCCTAGACCGTTCCCCTCTAATTCTTATGGGAACAACAATGCTTATCCTAGCACCAGGAACTCCACTACTGAACTAGAGATTATGCTTAAAGATTTCATCACTACCCAAAAAGCTTTTAATAATAGTGTAGAAGAAAAACTAAACAAACTAGGTGATCTCTCTTCAAAGGTAGACAATTTAGCAAATGAGGTAGAATTGCTTAAAATTAGAACTTCTCCTCTTGAGGAGAGGAAGGTCACTCCTATTAATGCTATTCAAGTGCAAATTAATGAAAATATTAGGATGATGGCTAAACTTAAAGAGAGATGGGCTAGAGAAAGGGAGGAAGAAGATAGAATTAAGAGCCTTCCTACCCACCACACTGTTGCTACTATCCAAGTTGTTGAGGATATCCAAACTCTTAGCACCCAATGCACTCCTGGTCCCATTGGACCTATTAATGGTGATGCTATGACTATAGAAACTACCAAACAAGTGAACCTAAAGGACACCACTACCACTTCACTTGATGCTAGTGACCTTGATTTTGATAATTGCACTCTTACCGAAGTTATTGATTTCCTTCACAAGATGTCTAGAGACCCCCGCACTAGCACGCTTAACCTTGCCTTCACAAAGCATATAACTAATGCTCTCATCAAAGCTAGGGAGGAGAAACTTAGAGTAGAAGCCTCCATACCTAGAAAGCTAGAAGATGGTTGGGATCCTATGATAAAAATTAAGTTGAATAACTTCTCTTGCTATGCATTATGTGATGTTGGAGCTAGTACCTCTGTTATGCCGAAAAGAATATATGATATGCTTAAATTGAAACCTTTTGATTCTTGTTCTTTTGGTGTTCGTCTCGTTGATTCTTCCATAAAGAAACCTTTGGGGAGGATCGACGATGTTCTTATCATTGTCAATGACAACTATGTTCCCGTTGATTTTACTATTATGGATATTGAATGTGAACCTTCGTGTCCAATTATTTTGGGAGGTCCCTTTTTACGCACCGTTGGTGCTATCACTGACATGAAAGAGGGGAATATAAAATTTCAGTTTCCTCTCAAGAAAGGGATGGAACACTTCCCTCGAAAGAAGATCAAGTTACCTTTTAAGTCTGTTATACGGGCTAGCTATTCTTTTACTCTTGATAAAACTTGATCTATATGCATTATGCCTAGCTTAAAGGCATAAAAGAAAGCGCTTTTGGGAGGCAGCCCAATGAATAAATTTTATTTTGTTTTTGTTGTGTCTTTATGTTGTTTACTACTGTTGCATCATCATTGTATCTTTGGTTTTCAATTTTGTGCCAAGTATAGCCTCTGATTGCTAGAAAGTTCAAAAGTTGTGAGGTGCTGTCCAGGAAACAGATTCTGTCCTTGGATATAAAAATTCTTATAAAATCACCAGATCATCTTTTTGGTCTGAATTTTTTCGAAAGCGTGCTCTATATAATTGTCTTTCGTGCATCTGTTCTGAGTTTTTTGATTAGAGTTGCAGAAGTGCCCCGAACAAATCATTTACTACCTGCTGTTCTGTTTTTCACAGATTCTGTCCTGTTTGCCCTTTCCTTCATTTTGCAAACCTAGACCTTGCTTTTTTCTTTGCAAAAACCTTTTGGCAATCTTGAGAAACAGTAGAACTTCAAGAATATCTTTATTTCCAGCAAGGAAAAATTATTTTATTATGGGTACTAACCTCGCTAATCAGATTATGATGAGTTATGTATGAAGGGAGTTTTCAAGTGTGCGAGGGAAGATGATAAAAAGATTCAGGAGTGTCAAACGCTCAAGCTTGGGGATGCCCCCATGCACCCCCAAGAAATACTCAAGGAGACTCAAGTGTCTAAGCTTGGGGATGCCCCCGTGCATCCCCTTCTCCATCAACATTATCAGTTAGTCCTTCGTTCCACTATACTTTAATCACTTCATGTGTTATGTGCTATGCTTGGAGCGTCTTGCTTTTAATTTTCTTTAGCTTTTCATAACGAGTCGGAACTCAGCTTTCTTTATGTGGGAGAGAAACACGCTCCACTTCTACCTAGAACATAACATAGAATTTTCATGTCTATCTTTGCTGTGTGTGTTCTTTGTCTTTTAATAGCTATTGTCATGTTCAGCTCTCAGTTTTCATGCTTATCTTTTTAAAGAGCTTTCGTTTAGTTGGTTGCTTGAACTCTCTTTAGTTATCATGCTTATCTTCTTAAGAGAGTTTGCTTCCGTTGCATTGGTTGATATGTCTATGATAAAGATGCTACGTGCATAATGGCGCTTAGTAGTTCATGTTTTCTTATGGTTAGTCTCAAATAGCTGGGGGGGGGGGGTTCACAATGTGTTATTCGAGTATCAACATGGTTTGTTTGCCTATGATGTGGTATGGTTTAGTAATATCTTCCTTCAAGAATTTATTTTGATTGACTTGGCGTATGCTCACGCATATTTAAGACTGTAAAGAAAGTCTGTCAAGCCTTGATGATCTTTTATTTCTGAGTAGCGATATAACTTCCATGCCTGATTCAATGTTGCTTTGTCGCTCTGCATGATTATGACCGTCATTGCTCTCTTAGTTGGTCGCTCCCAGTCTTTTGCTAACCTTCGCCTGTACTAAGCGGACTGACTGCTTGTGCATCCACATTCCTTTAAACCAGTTATGCCATATGAGTCCACCATACCTTCCTCCATGGTATTTACCTGCCATTCCTAACGGAGACTTGCATGTGCCATCTCGAAATTATTCAAAGAAAAAGCATTCTTATTTTGTGCCTCTGTTGTAAGTCCATGAGGAAGTAGTAGTTAATTCATGATCTTTTTAAGTTGGACAAGCTTCACCCCGGGATTGCATGTATAATGGGCAAACCCATAATACGAGAAGGAACTGGCATTGAGTGCGCCCAGCTCAAAAAGATAATATAACAAACAAACCCTCCTTCACGCTTTGTTCATGAGAAATCAGAAAACTTTGGCAGTGATAAACAAAGGAGATTAAGAGGATGTGATCGTCCTCATTCGGGAGCCGTTCCTCGAAACTTGTCCAGCTCGAGAAGTGATTGAGTTATCTGCTAGCATTCGTTGACGAAACATGCATGATCTAAAAATAAATTATTATCTCTGTTTTAAAAACCAAGAGCTCTGGTACATGTTTTGTCTTTGTTTCCGATTAAGGGTTTTCAACCTTGCCAACAAAAGCCACGGTTCGAGAGTCTCCACCTTCTTTTAAAAGCACCAACTACTGAGAGCATGATTGTCATTCTGAGTGTAATGTGCATTGTCCCAAAGTAGCATTGTCTTTTGCATGATTGTGATATCGTTTATTCTAAAATCATTATATCTAGTCATCACTTAAACCTTGGAGGTGCCCCTGCATTTATGTTTTGCTTCACTAAAGGGGGCAAGCGAGATATCACTTTATCATATTTGCACACCATGCTCATTACAAATCTATTTGATGTTTCAGTATCATATTGTAAAACTTTCAGTTCTTTGTGATTTTCTCATGAGGCAACTTAATTACTACATATTCATTGTCTCAGTAAGCTTTTGTCATATGACTATGAGTAAGTCCTATATGGTTAATAACATGTCACCACAGAAATTATTTTTGTTATCATTTACCTACTCGAGGACGAGCAGGAATTAAGCTTGGGGATGTTGATACGTCCAAAACATATCTATAATTTCTGCTAGCTCCATGCCTCTTTTGGGTGATATTGCTATGATATTTATACACTTCCATAAACTTTTGATCATATTTGGACTAACCTATTAACTCACTGCACCCCAGTGCCAGTTTCTGTTTTCGGCTGTTTTTGTATTTCAGGTTTTCACATTACGAGAACTGCCAGGAAAAATCAAGAAAAATTATATAAAAAATCAGCGTTCCAGAAGCTACCGTGCGCACGAAGTACAGCCGGGGGGGCCACCAGGGCTCCAGGCGCCCTGGCGGCGCCCCCCCCCCCCCCGGGCCGCGCCGGGGGGGCGCCTGGGCCACCCGAGGCTCCGCTGATGCCCCCCTTTGGCATATATTTAAAGCGTCTTCCGAAACCCTCGAGACGGGAACTCTTTTTCGCGATCTCATCTCTGTTCTACCGCTGCCGCCGCTTCCAAGATCGGGAGCACCGGGAGAACTCTTCCCGGCACCCTATCGGAGGGGAGGATCACCACCGGGAGCTTCTCCACCACCATGGACGCCTCCCGGATGAGTTGTGAGTAGTCTCCCTTGGACCATGGGTCCATGACCAGTAGCTATGTGATGTTCTCCTCCCATTCTTGTGCTTCACTAATTAGTCCTCGTGAGCTGCCCTACAGGATCGAGGCACATATGTAATCCTTATGTTGTTGCTATGATGAGTTTGCTGGGATCCGATGGATTATGAGATTATGTTCAGATTGTGTTTGAGTAATATATTTGACTCACCTCTTTTATATTTATGTTCGTAAGTAATTCTTGCATGTTCTCCGTTGTTACTTATTGCTTTGGCCAAGTAGTAGGTAGTGACTCCAAGAGGTAACATTATGCTTGATTGTGGGTTCATGCCCCTCGATGACTAGCTTGAGTGATAGAAACATGAGTCTAGGGGATGTGCTGTTGCCACAAGGGGGAAAACAATGGTGCTTGTGCCCGCGGGTGCAAGGATTGTTTACTTTTTGCAAAGTTATTTTAATGCAGTTGTCTGTTGCTTTGAGTTTACACTATGGGTGGGACTCGCAACTTAATATCAGCGAGATGTTCTGGATAGATATCTCAAGGTGGATGATTAGTAGTAGATGCAGATGGATTTCGGTCTACTTACCTCGGCGTACCGCCCATGCTTTGAACCTCAACCTTTCTTGCAATGTAGTCAGCATTGGTTTGCGCACATGGTCCTGTCAGTTGCCCAGCTATAATTCGTTTCCCTCACATAGCTGTTTTATCGTCTTTTGGGAGAGAGACATCACTAGTGAACATCATGAGACTCCGGTCCATATTACCATCATTGATCACATCCGCTATTTAATTTTCCGCATTTTACTTACTATTGCAATTATACCTATCACTATTATCACTTGCGTTTGATCGTTTGTAAACTACAAGGCCGGAGGGATTGACAACCTCTCTGTACTCGTTAGGAGCAAAGTTATGTGTATCTTTGTGCATGTCCACGTTGATTGCTAATATCTGGCACCGTTAGCAGTTGACACCTTCTTGTTGAAACTGGGAGTCTCAGGGAAAACGATCCTTAGTATTGCCAAGGGAAAACTTCTGCTACACTGCATCTCGAACCTTCCACTTGGGGTAACCAATGAGGGTTGAGAAGCCACCTAGCAACCTCTCACCTCGGTGTCTCAACATGCCCTATCGCTCCGCCACAAAGAATCACTCGGGGGGCCGTCAGGAACCCAGGCCCACCACTACCTGGATGGAACCACCTGTCCTTTCAGCCCTCACATCGGAATCACTTGCGGGTACTCTACGAGCCGACCCGACTTTAGTCACATCATGTATCATGTAAAGTATGTATATAGTATATACCCGTGATCACATCCCGACGTGATCACGGCCCGATAGTATAGCATGGTAGACGAACAAGAATGCAGGGCCACTGATGGAATACTAGCATCCTATACTAAGCATTTATGATAGAAGGTAAAGGTATCAACAGTTGTAGCAACAATGACAGGCTATGCAACAGAATATGAGCTATCGAATCATCAACAGTAGCAAACCTAATGCAAGAACAAGAGAAAAGAGGGTGGGCGATATCTGGTTGATCAAGGGGGTTGGCTTGCCTGGAAGCTCTGAAGACCAAAGGAATCTTCGAAAGCGTAGCCATAGTCGAACACCGAAGCATCAACAGTCTAGGGGTCTATCGCGGTATCGGGGTCTACCGAAAAGAAGCAACGAAGGGAAAACAAATAAATAACAGAGCAAACAATAGCATCACAAAGCATGACATGGCAAAACTCTGTGCTAGGGGTGACCTAACACAGTGTCAGGCGATATAGGTGAAGGGGGAAAACATCCGGGAAT
The DNA here is from genome assembly GCA_902687465.1 of Secale cereale. Taxonomy (NCBI): domain Eukaryota; kingdom Viridiplantae; phylum Streptophyta; class Magnoliopsida; order Poales; family Poaceae; genus Secale; species Secale cereale. Next base: position 815,675,261 of record LR738714.1, read on the forward strand.
ATTTTCCCGAAGTTTGTCGTTTTCGGACATATGAACCGGAGGTGAATTGTTACACTTCGGTATGCTAGGTATGTGTGGCGAACGAACGGACTGCGCATTCGGATTCCTCTCATCGTTCTGAGCAACTTTCATGTACAAAGTATTTTCATCCGAGCTACGGTTTATTTTATATTATTTTTCAAAATTTTAAACACATTATAAATTGTTTTAATTATCTAATTCGAATTTAAAATAGTGTATTTACTTTTTCTACCTAGCCAGAGCTGCCACGGTCACTAACTGTTGGGACTAGTTGACTGGGTCAACTACACAGTCAGCGGTCAATAGATTGACTGTTGACTGGTCATAACTGACGAGTGGGTCCCACTGGTCAGTGAGACACCGAAGAAAACATGTTTTACATAAATCTAATTAGTCTAATTATAATGTGGGTCCGAGCAGTCTGTGCCTACACTAGTTAACAAATTTAGTTAAACTAATTTAACTAGCTACAATGAATGGGCCCACGTGTCCTAGGGGAATTAGGGGGCGCTTAGTGGCTCGTTAACCCCTGCCAAAGGGGGACCCGCCCGGCAGCGACACTGTCGTGCTTAGACACAGTGGCGCGCCGGCGGCAACACAAATCGCGGTGGAGGGCCACGGGCTTCACCGGAACCGCACCACAGGTCCACATTCGAACGAGCGGGCAAGTGCGCATCCAATGGGGCGGACGACAACGGCGGAGGTGGTCTTGAACAACGGCGGCCGGGGCTCGGGGGTCGAGGGAACCAGCGATGCAAGGCACGGCAAGGCTTGCGGAGGGGCGCATTGGGTTCCTGGGCGTCTGAGGAACTCGATGCGGAGCACGGTCGCGAGCGGTGGGTGCAGTGGCTGTGGTGGCAAGGCGAGCAGCGGCGACGAGCTACGGCCATGGTGATAACTAGCAGTAGTAGCGAAGCGAGTACCAGAGAGAGGGGGAGGTGCGCAGAGCTCACAGCGGAGCGAGGAGCAGCCCGAGGAGGTCGGGGAGGTCGCGGTGGCCTAGCCCAACGGCGAGACAGATGCGCCATTCGGCGAAGGGGATCGACGTGGGCAGCGTTGGGG
>LR738714.1:815684511-815800323 GCA_902687465.1 Secale cereale
GATCTATTGATTGCTCCAGCCATTTTCTGTTCCAAGTAGCAGAATCAATAGATCATAGCATTCTTCACCGATCCATCCAATTATTTTTTGCTATGGGGTAGTTATTTGTGCGTATTTGAGGAGGAGCCATGATGGGGTGGAATAGCCATGGTGGGGTGGAGGAGCTGCGGTTTTGGTGGTGGTGAGGAGGAGAAGGTGGTGGTGAGGAGGAGTTCGGGTGGTGTTGTCCGGTGGTGCAAAAAGTCTGCGATAAGGGCACACACGCGTCGAAGGTATACAAATGTCGTCACATTTTTTTTATTAGCTGAATATTTAGTGTACATAGTCATTTTAGCGTATAGTTAATGTAGCCGGTAATATATTTTGTTAGTGTAGCCGGTAATATTTTTGTTAGTGTAGCCGGTAATATTTTTGTTAGTGTACCCGGTAACATATTTTGTTAGTGTAGCCGGTAATATTTTTGTTAGTGTAGCCGGTAATATTTTTGTTAGTGTACCCGGTAACATATTTTGTTAGTGTAGCCGGTAATATTTTTGTTAGTGTAGCCGGTAATTTTTTTGTTAGTGTAGCCGGAAATATTTTTGTTAGTGTAGCCGGTAACATATTTTGTTATTGTAGCCGGTAATATTTTTGTTAGTGTAGCCGGTAACATATTTTGTTAGTGTAGCCGGTAATATTTTTGTTAGTGTAGCCGGTAATATTTCTTTTAAACAGTGTAGGTTCGCCAATCAATTTCACATGTTTTACTTTACTGCAGTCGGTAGTCAGCCGCAGCAGTTCATGCATTCAGTCCAGTCACCGATGCTTAGTGGTGGTTCGTACTTAGACGGCGACGACGATGACGACGACCGAGCTGCAAACACCTATGACTTGTCGCAGACAGTTCTTCACACTCCACCACCACCGTTCACGCAGGAGTCACAGACAGACGAGATTATCTATGGTCGTGGTAATCGTCAGCGTCGTCCACCGCCTTCGCGCTTATCGCCTTCCGGTCCTCGTCCGAGGAAGACCCAGACTCGTCGTCGTCCACAGCAGTGATATGGTTATCTATGTATGAGACATTATCTATGTAGAGTCATTATCTATGTATGAGACATGATTGATGTATGTTTTATTATCGCACTTCTATCAGAGTATGAGACATATTACTATTAAGAAACTGCAATAGTTCATTAAAATAAAGGTACATCTGACTTACAAGGTACTACTAAACTTCATAATATAAATCTTACGAATTTTAAGATACAACTTGCTGCAATGCGAAGGTTACGATACAATAACATAAATCTACTGAGTCCAACGGGGATATTTTCCTTTTCGCACTACAAGGATACCCCCTATAAAGCAACACATATTGTACAACATTTTGATTATATGTTGTAAAATTCACAATAGATACGCATATAATAACCATTGTAGGCTATGCGTTGTAGACTATAGCTCGTGACCCACGTACTAGGTTGCAACCGGCCACAACTAAGTAAAGCCCAAATGCACTAACCCAGACCAGCCCAAGTTGGCTCTCACGATTAGGTCATTCCTTTCCCTAGCGTCACCTATTCCTCTCGAGCCTCCCACGTCGGCCGCCGCCCCTCGTCACCGCTCCCTAGGACCAACTCCTTTGCACGACTGCGACCTACCCTCATCCTGGCGCGCCGCCCCTCACAACTCCCCTGCGATCCTCCGTCCAGGCGCGCCGCACCTCGCCACAACCCTGCGACCCTCCATCTTGGCGCGCCGTCGCTCGTCACCAGCCCCTGCTGCCCTGCATACCGGCGGCGCCGTCCCTCGTCATGGCACTCCTGCGACCAACGACGAATCTAAGGTACGGCCATGTACAGTCTCGGGCCTGCCCACCAAGTTTTCCCTCAAACCCAAGCCAATCTCATCTACCAACGGCGCATGTTCTTAGCGTGCGAACCGTCTTTGCCGTCATCCAATTCGCAGTTGCTGCCGATGTAACCAGCGGGCCACGCCCAAAATACCTGCCTCACAAATCTACTTTGCTAAATTGACCATACACCTCCACAGTACTATGCATGTAAACGCCGTCCGAATTGGCATGAAGATTCAGAGAGCAGGGCAGGTCCTGAGCACGCTTACTAATAGGATTGGATGGATAGTCCTGCCACAGATCTCATTCCAGGTACGACTACATCTATTTTTTCTTTGTAAAAGAAAGAAGATCAGGCTCTTCAACGGTTCATTAACGCACGATTACGCTCGCAAAGTAGCACCCAATCTCAATAGTGATTCATCCACTTATTAATATTACATGCAAGGTAATGATCGGGCCTCTCTATACTATGCAAACTGATATGCTTGAATAGTAACAAAGTGCAGCAATTAATTTAACATAACATATATTAACTACAAACATATAAGAGATTGTAAATCAAGTTCACTATCATGCACTATATACAAGACTTTTACTGTTGTACGTCTTAACTTAGTCTGCATGGCTTACAGTGCACTTGCTGCAACCAGAGTATGTATATGGTTTCTTCTGTATTGCCATGTTGGCTTTGAAACTGAGCAGAATTATTTGATTTGCATATTAATATTAGTTATTTATTTATATTTTGCAGATTGGTGATTCTTTTTCTTTCTAAAATGAAAGTTGATCTTTGAGTTATGTTAGTCAGATATGATTATTATGCCAGACTATATCATCAGCAAGGTGTTTTTAGTACCAAATGATGAATATTTCAACCACTATTTGGTGGTGAGTTAGATGCTTTCCCATACTTTCCAAAAATAATATAGGTGCTTCTGTTACAGTTGGGAGTTGATGTATTGTTATCTCAGTTTGGTGGCCAATACAAATTATATTCTATATTCATATGCACTTTCAGACCAGGTAAAGCGTAATTGTATTATCTTTTGACTCTCTTCGTGGTAACATGGTATCTCGATGTATCCTCTTAAAAAATCATGAGAAATATTTTAATATTGGAAGTTTGCCTTTTCAAATAAAAAAGGATATTAGTATTTGTGGGTATCATGAGTTCAGGACACGGTGCTCCTATAGACGTATTTTTTGGGGTACTATTCCGCATTAAAAGTCAGGAACGTGTTCTATTCTGCCTATTGTATGCATGAATGATGGAAAGACCAAACGATTTTGTTTTGCAAATTCCATACGGGAAGGGAAATAACAAACTATATAAAAGGATTAACCTGTGATGTACTACTATTTTTCAGTACTATGTACTCATGAAATACACTCCAAGGAAACAAGCGCCTATAGGCTGTCCCTCTAAAATTAAGGTATTCCTGTAGCCATTCCACGATAAATTAGTTACTCTTTTAGCAATTTAAATATAAATTTGTTGGTTTTGCCCATTAAGATGTTTCTAGAAAGCTCGAACAGTATGCAGTTGCACACTGTCCATTTGCAACCATCCTTTTTTTGGTCCAGAGTTTCAACTCTCACTTTCGTCCGTTGCCCACAAAATATTTAATCATCATTATTTGTGCCATTTGTAATATTTATGTCACTATGCATCACAAGAAACATATGTTCTATTGTATTTGCAGCACACAAATATCATGGTTTGTTTTCATTTTAAAAGAAAACAAATGTTTACTTGAGCTAATTAGCGCGTGTACCAGTTAGGTATGTGGCATGCAAGCAGAGGGGAGGATGAACTTGAGAATTACCAATTCTGCCTCATATTTGATCTGATAAGGTAAGTTTCTTCATAGCTTTCGTCGCTGGATTGAAAATATATGTGCCATCAAGCATACTTTTATTTTCTATGATTGTGTCGATGCTTTAAATCTTAGGCCTAATATATTGCAAATTCTAAAGACATACGAATCTTCTTGCGTATGGTCTGTAAATCTAAGAAATTTCCCACCAATCCTTTTTGGTGTCTTCTCCTAACCACATCAGACCAAGGCCACCATCATGAGAATAAGTGTGCATTGTACACGACTTCCGTTGAAGCTAACTATTGATGTCATATTGAAGCTAACTATTTTAGATCACCATAGTAGTTATTCCCAGCTAACAATGTGAAGCACAAAATGTTAGTTTGTGCGTGGGTTCATGACTAGTATGAATAGTAGAATGACCTTACTAGCCTTTTTACGATGTTTGAAGAAAATTCTGCCTGCTATGTAGCAAAGGCTGGAAGGTTGGTCCTTGCATTGTCGAAGAACGATATAACTGCCAATTCTATTGTACGACGATAGGGATTAAATCGCAAATCCGATATTCATATGCTAAGCTTTTGCAATTCATTCATGGTTACAAAAGCAGTAATATTTGTTATTTTTATGCAGTGTGCAATGGATATAAAATTCAACAACTTACTAATGTGATTTCCTAGAGAAAGTAAATAGTACTCAGCTTGTGTAGATGAATTTCTGGATCGAGTTTGCATACAGAGATATATCAGCATATACAATGACTAATATTCTGTCTCTACAACTACTTGCATCATGTCAATGCACTATGTGTTAACAGTTCATTTTTTTTTTGTAGATGCAAAAAATAAATGGATGATTATATGAGTGTGTGAAGATGATGATCCTCCTGTCCATGATGATGATGATGATGATGATGATGGATGCTTTTATTGTTCGTTAAGTTGTAGGGATGTCCATTTTGGGTGATGGGTGATGTTCCTCAGTTAAGTTTTAGATAAGTTGTAGGGATGTTGATGGATACTCTCGGTTGAACTTTCGATGTGTAGAAAGTATTTAGATTATGCATCACATTGGGATGATGTTCCCCTTTGTAATATCCAATATTGTAACCCACAATTTTATCAAATATATGATTTCTTCATTATATGTGAGTAATATTCTCATGCTTTTTCTTCACTTGAAATACACATCTATCACCAATTACATGGAGCATTAATTTAATTACTGGCAATATATATAAAAATAATAATATAACTCACATTATATATGTACAACACTTGAACCGTTGCAATTTTTTGTTGCCAAGCAATGGGATTTTGATTGCTGTACATTAATCACCAACGTATAAAACTGTTGCACAAGTCTGTTTTATGTGTTGCATTTTTGCAACGGTACCTTTTACCAACGCCGGTATAAGCGTTGCATTACGCATTAGCAACACCGGATAAGGCAACGCATCCCAAACCGTTGGTAAATACACTAACAACGCATATATGGACTTCTAGATACAGAAAAAAGCGTTGCTATAGTGGGGGTCCTGTTGTAGTGAATTCCATCACCAGCTTCTTCTGCTGCCTTGGCTGCACGAGCCCTTTCTTTTTTTATCTGCCTCTCAGCCTCACGGGCCTCCTCTCGCTGTCGATACACCTCCGCCAGTCGAAGTCCCTCTTCTCGGTTTTTCTTCTTCATCTCATCAAGAAAAGCCCTCTGCTTCACACAGTACTCTTGCCACTCTCTCTCCTGCTCTGCTTTCTCCTTTGCTGCCTCCTTCGCTTGGCGCTCTTCTAAGTCCAAACTTGCCCATGCACGACGACCTCTTTCACGAATCTCGGTGACCGCCCAGTCCGGTTTTTTCGTGTCAATCCAACGATAGTACATGCACAGAGGCGGAGGAGACTACAACCAAAATAGAAATAGAAATATCAAATCAACAATAATATCAACAACGTGTTTATTCTTCATGACTGAAACACACCTGAGGCCTGATGTACGGTGAAAGAGCAACGGGTGGATCTTCCTCATAATTGGCGCACATGAAAAACTTCATGCCCAACCAATCTGAAAAATCCGTCACCTCCTTCACCTTACAGAGATCGCCACACCAACAACGAAGTACTTCCACCCCCCGAGGCAAACTCGCACTCTTCATTTTCGTAGGCCTAATGCTTTGATCCGAGCAAGGCAAACTCATAATTACTAGCGCGTTGGTGTTTTCAAGTGCGGCTGGACTATAGAGAAGACAGTGAGAAAGAGCAAGCAGTGTGGGCAGAAGCAAAGAGAAGACCGTGAGAGAGCAGGCAACGGCATGTCGTATATAAAGATGAGGAGCAATGTGTTGTCGGTAGCAACAGCACGGCGCGAGAGAAAATGGCGGGAACTAGAGAGCGGGAAAATATGGCGGGAAGTAGAGAGCGGGAAAATATGGCGGGAACTACCGAAGCGGGAAGAATGTTGGCGGGAATAAATGGCGGGAAGAATTTTGGCGGCAATGAAAGGCGAGAACAATATTCGCGGGAAACAGAGGCGGGAAGAATTTTGGCGGCAATGAAAATATGGAAAAAATAGGTGCGAAGAATTATGGCGGGAAAATGAGGCGGGAAGAATTTTGAGGCTGATGCACTCGTCTAAAAAAAAGTGGCTGATGTGCTAGCTGGCAGAGGCACTGGTCGGCCCAGACTAGGCCGACAGGCCACTGGTCGGCCAGGTCGAGGCCGACGGGCACTGGTCGGCCAGGGCGAGGCCGACGGGCCACTGGTCGGCCAGGGCGAGGCCGACGGGCCTCTGGTCGGCCAGGGCGAGGACGACGGGCCACTGGTCGGCCAGGGCGAGGCCGACGGGCCCCTGGTCGGCCCAGCCGAGGCCGACGGCTGGCTGGTCGGCCCAGTTAAGGCCGACGGGGTCATAGATTCGATTTTTTCTCTAACAGACTAACAGTTTTCAAATTTTGTATAAATTTAGGCACAGTTTTGAAAAAAAATCTATATATTCCCTAAATCCAGGGGCAGTAAAATGAGTACACTCTGTTAGATAATGTAACATGTACGTGGTGTTGTATAAACCACGTACACGTGTATGCAGCGTTGCGTATTGTACTTTAGGTGGTTTAGGGTTAGTTGAGATCGATCCTTATCCTGTATAGATCATATCTTGAGGATCAATCCAATAACAACCTAAACCACCTCCCTTGTAATCTATGTCCTATATAACACGCAACGCATCCCTGCTTAGGCATACGCTTCAACCATCTTTACATGATATTCAGAGCCTAACCTCTAGCACATCGCAAAACCCTAGCCATGGCCTCAAGCTCCACCGCCGCCGCCGCACCAGCCCTCATCCCCATCGCCGATCGCCTCCATCGCTCCAACTTCTTGGTGTGGCGTGCCCAAGCCATCGCTGCCATCCGCGGCGCCCAGCTCATCTCCTACATCGACCCAGAGAGAGAGGAACCGGCGCCCAAGCTCACGGACAAAGATGGCAAGCCAACAGATGTGCCCAACCCGGCGTATGAGATCGCCAAAGCCAAGGACTCCCAGTTTCTAAGCTTTCTGTTCAATTCAGTCTCACCTGTTGTGATGATCCAGATAGCCCACTGCACCGCGACATCGGCAGCATGGACTACCATCACGGAGATGTTCATCTCCCAAACCCAGGCGCACGTGGTGAACACGAGGATTGCCATCTCAAACACCAAGAAGGGCACCTCAACCATTGCTGAGTACATCGTCCGTATGAAGGCGCTCGGGGACGAACTGGCTTCTGTTGGGAAGCCTCTCACTGACGATGACATGGTGTCATACATCCTCGCCGGCCTCGACTTCGACTACATGGGCTTCGTCTCCTCCCTGTGCGCCAGGGCTGAGCCGATCAAGGTGAATGAACTATACTCTCTCCTCGTCGGCTTCGAGAACAGGCTCGCCATGTTCAACAGCGGGCATCAACCCTCTCACTCCTCTGCCAACGCCGTCTCTCGTGGTGGCGGCCGTGGCGGACGAGGGGGCGGACGTGGCGGCGGCCGCAGAGGTGGCGGCGGCCGCGGACAAGGACATGGAGGTCGCGGCCAAGGAGGAGGCCACAACGATCTCCCTGAGGTCGTGTGTCAGATATGCTCCAAGCCCAATCATGTGGCCATGGAGTGCTACCGCCGCTTCGACATCGTCTTCACCAAGGAGAAGAGCGCAGCGGCTGTCAACACCAACACCAACTCCTATGGCGTCGACACCAACTGGTACGTCGACACCGGGGCGACAGATCACATCACCAGTGAGCTTGACAAGCTCACCCTGCGGGAGAAGTATTCTGGCCAGGATCAAGTGAACATGCCTAACGGCGCAGGTATGAAAATTAGCCACGTTGGTCAAGCCTATATTCATACCCCTACTCGCAATCTCCATCTCAAAGATATACTGCATGTTCCTAAAGCAACCAAAAACTTGATCTCTGCTCATCGCTTATCACAAGATAATCATGCCTTTCTTGAGACTCACCCACATTACTTCTTTGTCAAGGACAAGGCAACGAAGAAAACCCTCCTCCAAGGCAAATGTAGGGGTGGCCTCTATCCCCTCTCATCTGCACCTCTGAGCACGGGCAGGCAGGCGCTTGGTGCCACCAAGGTCTCTTCATCGAGATGGCACAATCGATTAGGACATCCTTCGTCAACAATCGTTCAGCATGTTCTTAGGAAGAACAAGATTTCTTTTTTAGATAATGAGTTGAATAAAGCGAGTATATGTAATGCTTGCCAACAAGGCAAGAGTCACCAACTCCCCTTTCCAAATTCCACTAGTGTTTCCAATGCTCCTTTAGAGCTAGTTTTTTCTGATGTATGGGGGCCTGCCCGTGATTCTATCAATAGAAAGAATTATTATGTGCGTTTCATTGACGACTTCGGCAAGTTTACTTGGATTTACACTCTTAAACATAAGTCTGAAGTGTTCAAAATATTTCATGAATTCCAAGCTCTTGTTGAAAGACGATTTTCCCGCAAGATCATCACCATGCAGACCGATTGGGGTGGCGAATATGAGCGCCTGAAATCCTTCTTTCGGCAAATTGGTATTACCCATCATGTCTCCTGCCCTCATGCACACCAACAAAACGGGTCAGCCGAAAGGAAACATCGGCATCTCATAGAAGTTGGTCTCTCACTTTTAGCTCATGCCTCCATGCCCTTAAATTTTTGGGATGAGGCCTTTATAGCTGCCGCATATCTTATCAATAGATCTCCTAGCAAGGTGATAAATCTTGAAACTCCTCTTGAACGATTGTTCCAAGAAAAACCAAACTATCATGCTCTCCGCACCTTTGGCTGTGCATGTTGGCCTAATCTCCGGCTATTCAACTCCAAGAAGCTTGAATTCCGCTCCAAAAGATGTGTTTTCCTTGGTTATAGCAACCTCCACAAAGGGTTTAAGTGTCTGGATGTAGCCGTTGGACGAGTATATATATATCTCGTGACGTAGTATTTGATGAAATTGTGTTTCCGTTTGCCTCTCTTAACCCCAATGCCGGTGCTCTTCTTAGGTCAAAAGTTCTCCTTCTTTCTGAAAATTCTACCACCGAGCCTCTTGATCATGGGGATGAAATTAGTGCTGATCCATCGGTTAATTTCATGCAAATCCTGCTATCAATTTTGGTGGAAATCCTGTTGTGTGCCATGATTTTATGCAGCAGCAGACAAACGCGGAACACGAGGAGGATTCAGGTGCTGGCGCGACTAGCGACGACAGTTCTGGTAGCAGCGATCCCGAGGAAAATCTTTTGCACGCCGCGCCCACAGGTGGAGACAGCGACAGCGACCCCTCCATGCATGCAGACGCTGACAGCGGCCCCGGCGGGAGCAGCCCCACGACGCACTCACCAGGCGGGCCCAGGAGCGGTACGGCGGCCTCTCCAAGCCGCCAAGTGGCGGCCTCTCAACCGCGACTCCACGCGGGGGAACGGCGGGCCCCCGACAGCGCCAATCCCGCTGGTTCTGCCGAGATCCACCTCAGATCGGGTGCGCCTGGCCCATCTGCTGCGGATCCTGCGGGATCTTCTGCGCCGGCTGCGGGATCTTCTGCGCCATCTTCAACAACAGCCGTGCCCGAACCAACTCGGCGTACACGGTCTCAGCACGGTATTGTAAAACCCAAAATATGTATGGACGGTACGGTCAGGTATGGTAAAACCAAGTTTGCTGGTCTTGCTACTACAGAAGAAGAACCAAACATTCTACATGAAGCTTTTAAAGATAAAAAAGGGGAAAATGCAATGGATGAGGAGTATGGTGCACTAATTAAAAGCAAAACTTGGCATTTAGTTCCTCCGGCCAAGGGCAGAAATATCATCGACTGCAAATGGGTTTATAGAGTTAAAAGAAAGGCTACAGGAGAAATAGATAGATACAAGGCCAGATTAGTTGCAAAAGGTTTTAAACAAAGATATGGCATTGACTATGAGGACACTTTTAGTCCAGTTGTTAAAGCAGCCACTATCAGACTTGTTTTATCTATTGCAGTGTCAAAAGGTTGGAGTCTTCGGCAATTGGATGTGCAGAATGTGTTTCTTCATGGCGTTCTAGAGGAAGAAGTGTATATGAAACAACCTCCTGGGTATGAAGTGAGAAACAAGCAACATTATGTATGTAAGCTTGACAAATCCTTGTATGGGTTGAGACAAGCACCTAGATCATGGTACTCTAGGTTAAGTGAAAAACTTCACTATTCTTCTATAACAAAGGTAAGATCACCATATTTATGCTTGTGTATGTCGATGGCATTATTGTGGCAAGCTCTTCACAGGAGGGAACTATAGTATTGTTGGAAGATCTCAGGAGGGATTTTTCTCTGAAAGATCTTGGTGACTTGCATTATTTCTTGGGAATAGAGGTGAAGAAGGTGAAAGATGGTATACTCATCACTCAAGAAAAAAAGTATCAGATGTGTTAAAACGTGCTGGTATGATAAATTGCAAAGTATCAAATATGCCCTTGTCCACATCCGAGAAGCTTTCTAAGGAAAAAGGTGAACCTTTGGGAGCTCATGATTCTACAAATTATAGAAGTGTGGTAGGTGCATTGCAGTACTTGACTTTGACAAGGCCTGATATATCATTTTCTGTCAATAAAGTATGTCAATACTTGCACTCTCCTACTCTTGAACATTGGACTGCAGTAAAAAGGATTCTCAGATATCTCAGGGGAACCATGAGTACTGGACTCAAATTTTCTAAGTGAAGCTCTACACTGGTAAGTGCCTTTTCAGATGCAGATTGGGCAGGGTGTCCAGATGACAGAAAGTCCACAGGTGGCTTTGCTGTTTTCTTTGGGCCAAAATTGATATCTTGGAGTGCACGTAAACAAGCAACAGTGTCAAGATCTAGCACTGAGGCAGAATACAAGGCATTGGCAAATGCTACGGCTGAAATTATATGGCTCCAAACTCTGTTAAAAGAACTAGGTGTGGTACACTCACCAGTTGCGTGTCTTTGGTGTGACAACATTGGAGCCACTTATCTTTCAGCAAATCCACTGTTTCATGCAAGAACAAAACACATTGAAGTTGACTATCATTTTGTACGACAAAGAGAGTAGCCAAGAAGTTGTTGGACATTCGTTTCATTCCCACCAATGATCAAGTTGCAGATGGCTTCACCAAAGCCCTGTCATGGCGCAAATTGGAAGATTTCAAGAGCAATCTCAACTTGGTAAGTTATGATTGAGGGGGACTGTTAGATAATGTAACATGTACGTGGTGTTGTATAAACCACGTACACGTGTATGCATCGCTGCGTATTGTACTTTAGGTGGTTTAGGGTTAGTTGAGATCGATCCTTATCTTGTATAAATCATATCTTGAGGATCAATCCAATAACAACCTAAACCACCTCCCTTGTAATCTATGCCCTATATAACACGCAACGTGTCCCTACTTAGGCATATGCTTCAACCATCTGTACACACTCATTTCGTTACCCATTTCTAACCTTTACACTATCCCTCTTCCAAAGAAAGGAGGCTAGCTAAATGATATCATACTCTCTGATGAGAGTGATATTAATTAAACAATGTACGAATGCCAGGTTGCTTGATTAGTTGAAGGAACACTTTATACAACCACATAAAGAATAGCAGGCACGTATGTGACTCCTCCTCTTTGCTGGTTACGATTAACCAAATATACCAAACCAGTTGCAGCACGAGGATGTCAGCAAACTTGACACAACTGCGGTACATCAAAAGAGGTTATTAATTACCATTAGAGCCATTGGAAGAAGATCACTTTCGAATATGAGGAACGTGGTCTTCTATGTCAGATCTGCACACACCAAATTTAAAAATCCAAATATTAGCAAAGTAAAATATGAGTGAGGAAGGAAGTGAGGGAGAGAAAGAGTGGAGCACCTAGTTCGCCGCTGATCCGCATCGCTTGAGTTGCCTCCAACAATCACGTGTTGTCCTCCAAATGCACGAGGCAGCCATTGGAGGAGAGATGAGCTCCTGCTTCCTCTCGCCTTCCTACCGCCTGTTCACCTCGAGCTACTTGCCCGGTGGGGGGGGGGAGGCAGAGGTGGCACCTCATGGCGCAGAGGAGGCGACGACGCTGTGGCGCGACAATTCGACCTGCCGGCCGCTGGCAGGTGCGCGAGGCCTCACCCTGCCCCTTCCCACTCGCTAGGATCGCTCACCCAGCTCCTTCCCCGTTGTTGTTTGCCTTCCTCACCGGCTTCCTCCTTCCCGTACATCCCCACCCTCCCCTACATCCCCATCCGCACCGCGAAGACCCCGCCGCCGCTGCTCTCCCTTGACGATGACCTAGGCAAGCTGAGGAGAAGGCCGGCGGTGGATCGACGACAACGTGGTAGAGGAGAGGAGGAGGTGAGTGGAGAGAAGGCCGGCGGCTGCGGTGAGAGGAAGAGGGAGAGAGGGAGGGGTGCGGCGGCTCGTGGGGATGGAGGGGAAGGAGAAAGGGCGCTAGCAGCGTGTTTGGCAATATTTGGAAAGGGGAATGGGAATTTAGAGTAGGGAGTTGTATTGAGATTAAACATGGGATGAGTCATTTTATTCCCAATCCTCTGTTTGGCGCACGATAGGAATTATGTGTGAGAATTGAGGACAAATTTATTCCCTTGTTTGGTTCGTGGGAATTGACGAGAGACTAGACAAAAAGGAAGTTAACATGAGTTATGATGAACAGTTAAGATTGACTCACTAATACAATTTCCTCCCAACTCCCACCCCCTCCCCTGTTAATAAAACGGTGGGAGATGGAGTCTCAAGTCCCATGACTGTTCCCTTATAAATTCCCAATCCCTCCAACCAAATAATAGATTTAAAGTCTCATACCCCTTCAATTCCCATTCCCAAGCTCTAATTACCCCCAACCAAACAGGCTGTAGGGTTAGGCGGGTGTGGTGGGAGTGGGGCGATGATTGGGTGCGGGGTGCGCCGATCTCATTGGGCAAAACCTAGTGCACGCGGAAACAGCCAACCCAGCCAACGAGCGCCCGATGTGAGCCCACTTGTCATTGGACAAAAAACAACCGTGAGGTGAAAATTAGGTTTGACTGCAAGGTGAAGATCCTACGGCCCAGATGCGCCAGAAAGCCAGATCGGACGGCCATCGAAGGCCGAATGGGGGGAGCTCCGTGGAGATGAGTTGCCCAGCCTCATTATTGGTTTAAATATGCAGGACAAGACAGCCAGAACAAGCGGCTGTCATCCGTGCCTAGTGGCAAATACGGATTACAAAAAAAAAAGGAAAAGATTGTGTAAGAATACAATAATGTGGTGGTATGTTTTTTTCTTTTTGCGGGAGAATAATGTGGTGGTATGTGTGTTGCCATTTAAAGTTTCAACATGTACAAAAATCAAGATGCTTTTCAAATGAAGAAAATGATAAACTCTGCGTACAATAAATAATATCCAGGACATTGTCAACCAATACATCCATATGTTTTGGTCTTGGTACAAAACACCTATTTCCTCTTTGGAAAACGCTAGGATTCTACCAGCTGATTTCTCCTCCACGTTCGATCGCCCTCCCCTGCATGACACATGCCCCAATGTGGAGCCCACCCACTGCTCCCAACCTTTCTTTTGTCGACAAAGAGTGGATCTTATTAACTTAAAATGAGGAATCAAGAGGATACAAAAGATGCACACAACAAACACCAACGCACGCATACAAAAAACAGGCCGACAAATAGTGCAACATTTGCTTCCTCCACCTCTGCATCGCTAGCTTCCTTCTTGCTATACCCGCTCCCATGAGTGAAATGCGCCACTAGTCCACAAACTCAAACTGATTGCACATTTTAGACCAACAACTTGAGAAGTGATCGGATTTAGTCCACAAACTTGTTGATTTGATCAAAGCAAGCCAAAACCGACCTGGGAGGAAAAAAACAGCCACGTGGATGCCATGTCATCGTTCCGTTGACTGCTCGTGCGTTCACTATTTTTTACAGGGGTCTACATATAAATTTGACGTTTTTTTCTCACAAACCATAAAAAATAGTAAACAAACTTGCGTCGCCCAAGACTTCAACCTAGGCTGTTCAAAATTTGGACTGCCTCACCGACCACCAAATCAACATCTGGTTTGCACACTAACCTGCAGCCTACATGATATATGTTCACGTAGAATCATGAGAGAGAGACAAGAAATCAGTAGATCCCTCCATATCGTTTTTCAATCAGGCGATCTCTTTCCTTCTGTTTCGCTTGATTGTTGCCTTGTTTGTCGCTAGATCGTAGTGTTACCTGGTTTCGTTTGTTTTCTGTGACCAACAAGTCATCTTCTATATACTGTTTCAAGTGTGAGTTATATCTTGAATGTGAGGTTTTGTATTGTTGCAAGATATATATATCAACCAATTCTAAATACATACTGTATTTAACTAATGATCCTGCAAAGATAAATAAAGTAGGCTGCCTGTTGGTACATGAATGAGTTCGTGGTGTATCTGTCTTGAAGCTAATTTCTAACACAACGACCTGGATTCAAGTCTGACAGAACTCACGTTTTTTCTTCTTCTGATTCTAAATATAGAGAGCCTGAGTTGTAGATTAATGTGCAAGCTTGGTGTTATTTTTTTGGCGAGAAAATTTCCGATCTATTCATCTTCAATCATGGCCGTACAACGAATACCAGAAATAATAGAAATTACATCCAGACCCGTAGACCACCAAGCCACAACTACCAGCACTGAAGCGAGCCGAAGACGCGCCGCCGCCATCGCCCCTCCATCGCCAGAGTCGGGCACAACTTGTTGTAGTAGACAGTCGGGAAGTCGTCGTGCTAAGGCCCCGCAGAACCAGCGCACCAGAACAGCAACCGCCGCAGATGAAGAATAACGTAGAATAGAAAGATCCAATCCGAAGACACGAACATAGACGAACAACGACGAGATCCGAGCAAATCCACCAAAGATAGATCCGTTGGAGACACACCTCCACACGCCCACCAACGATGCTAGACGCATCGCCGGAACGGGGGGTAGGCGGGGAGACCTTTATTCCATCTTCAGGGAGCCGCCGCCGTCTCGTCTTCCTGAGCAGGACACAAACCCTAGCAAAACTAAAAGAAACGATTAAAAACGAAGCCCTCCCATCGACCCTTGCCGAGATCATCCGCGCCCCCATGGCCCTAAGGCCACCGGAGAGGAGGCGGACCTGCGGCGGCAGCGGCGGGAGGCAAAACCCTAGCTTTTTGTGGAGGAGGAGGAGGAGGAGGAGGCGAGCCTGGTGTTGGTTTAGTGGTCACTTAGGCATGCCGAACTCCGGATGGCCCAAGTTCAATTCCTTGTTGATGCATGTTTTTTACTAAAAAAATTCCACTCCAAATGCCCTTACCATGGTTTGTGAGAAAAAGCAGTCCATTTTACAAATAGACCCCTCCAGTTCAGTCCAGTGCATCCCCTCTCCCCGCTGCCGCCGCCGAGGGCGTCACGGGCAAAGCCCGTGTGCTGTAGCTGCGGAGGCGGTGTTTCTCCTCGGCCAACGATTCGGTCAGGACGGCTGCGGCCCGCGATGACCGGATCTACAGTAGTGGTGCAGGGCGGTGGCATTCGGCGACGGGTCCAGGGGGGGCGGCTTGGGCACCCGATCTGGGTCTAGATGTGCTTCGGCGGGCCGCACTTGCTTATGTCGTGTACCGTCCCGTCAATGGCATGCTGCCGCTGGGATCGATCCGCATCACGAGGACGTCGGGGGCTTTAGCCCTGGGCGTGGCGGTGGTGGCCACCTTCTTTGGTCAGATCTCTAGATCCGTCATCTAGTCCCGGCTGCGAGTTGGGGATAAAGAGTTGCCGGTGAAATCCGAGCTGACGGCGGGCGATGGTGGCTTGATGTATTTTCTTGTCAGACCTTTGTGGAATAATTAATAAAGATGGTTGTATGCATCGATTGATGCAGAGGCCGGGGGTTAAACCTCCTTGTCGAAAAAATAGCGAATTCATATAAGATCGAAGCGTGTTCATGCGAACGGCGAACAACAACGATGACCATATCCTCACCAACTACTTCATGATACCACACGGACGAAGATTCTTCAACAGGAAGGCCTTCAAGAAGGGAACGTCAAACAAGTGCCACCATCACCAAGTCCAACCACTCAAGGTCAGAATCTAGGTTTCACCCTGAATGGCCCGTCTGAGTATATCTGAGCAATGCCTTAAAAAAGGTACGACATAAAACCATCGCCATGCCAGGTATAACCAACTCAGGTCAGACCTAGGCTTTCACCCCGGGGCTCGAGACTGGGTGCTCGAGGGGCACCACCATCGACTTCACTTATGTGTTGTCGCCACCACTTTTCCGCCATTCCAGCAACTACATGCGAGGTTCAACCGCCGCTGCTACACAACTATCCCTTTGCGTTAAGACGTCATCCATAATTTACATCTCCTCGTCGAAATCAACCATCGGATCTGGAGAGAGGTACCCCCACAAAGACCTTTCGGTGGCCACCACAATCCACAACATGTCTGTCATCGCAGGTCGGAGTGGCTACCGGAAAGATCAACACCGATGGAAGAGCACACCACCACGCACAACCACTTGATCAACACGACGTCTCTAGATTGGACCACTGTGCCCATCCGCAAGCTTGCCTGCCGTCGTGCTGCCACCTCACATAATTGGCATCGCCGAAAGCCCACAGTCGGTGAATGACCGCCGCAACCCATCAGGAGAGTGATCAGTAGCCGGAGAAGAGCGGAGTTTCACGGGACCAAGAGGCGCATGAGTGCCGCCGGGAGCGAGATCCGCACGTGAGAGCCGCACTGCGGGACGAAGTGGCCTGCCGCCGCGGTCAATCGCACAGGGCTTCACCCTGGCAACATCGACCTGCGTCGACATGAGGAGAAGGAGCAGGGAGAAGACCTTGGCGCTGGTGCATCTCAAGTTTTAGGCTTTATCAAGCCAATGTGCATCTCGAGTTTTCTATTTTTCAAAAAGAAGGATTACCCTCGGCCTCCACATCTTTCTATTTACTCATGTATATATCTGTGTACCATCCATTGTTGGAGGGATGGAAGCTTCTATATATATATATATATATATATATATATATATATATATATATATATATATATATATATATATATATATCCTCTCATGCATGCCTTTTTGGGGAACAGACATGCAATATATTCACGTACTTACGATTTTATCATGCCCATGTGTGTCTTGACTTCTCCAGGGACTCATCACGCTTATATGCATGTATCATTCATTGGTGGAGGGACGGAAGCTTCTATATATATATCCTCCACTGATTTCATCTCCCTGATTGCATACCAACAAAGCTAGCCAGATTGCATACCAACAAAGCTAGCCAGTTAGCAGTTAATCAACTTGCTCCAAAAGCATATTTGCAAGCGTCGGTGAGAGATTGGAGGATACCAATATGCATGCTAGAGATACACGCTACTTATGACAATCCCGCTTGTTCTTGCGTAGTCATTACCATAGATGTCCAAAAGCTCTACGGAGCGACTCAATTGCTTCTCTAAGATGGTCCCGTCATTCAAATAAATCATCCTAAAAGTATTAACTTGCTTGGCGAGGGTGTGACCTTCTTGTGATTGGCTATCCAGAACGCATGCACTACCATAAGCAAAGATCATGCCAGACGGGTCGTAGGTTTTATCTGCCATGAGGGCATTGCGTTGGAGGGGCTTCCTGAAATTCCAACATTGTTGCTGCAATTTATTTTCTGTTATTATGTTATTAAAACAAAAAAGAAAAGTAGCCTCCACATTCTTCCACATATACTAAAATGACTAGATGTGTTGTGCACCCTTTGCTGCACTGTTCGTGTTTTTGGGTTTCTTAAAAGAATAACCAGTCCGCTTCAAAATATAAGTTGTATTACTTTTTTGAAAGTCCAACCTTTTAAGTTTGATCAAATTTGTAAACAAATATATGAAAATCCATGATATCAAATTGGTACTTTTAGATTCATCATGAAATGAATTTTCATACTTCTTTGTTTAATATGGTGGATGTCAATATTTTTCTCTGAACATGGTCAAAGTTAAAGAAATTTGACTTTCTAAATAATTAATACCCCTTATATTTTATAACTGATGAAATATTTAGTTTGGCGGGTGAGGGAGATGATAGAGTGTGTTTTATTTTTATTCATAATGCGGTGATTTGGGGGGCCTTTCGTGGTGTGATTTTGTGTTATCTGCTAATCAACCTATATCTATGTGGGAAACTTGCTTTGTTGATGGTTGCATGTACTGTATTGATGCTACAATATCACATGGTGGCGTTTTTTTTTCTTTGTTGTGGGAGGGTGCACGGGATAAATATGTTTTTATAGGTCGGTTGCTGCTGATTGATTTGAAAAAACGTTGGCACAGTCAAAATCATAAATTTAATCAAAATTTTATACTTCAGTTGAATGAAAGAGTTTCAAAATTTGGGTACATAGTGAATTATTAGAATTAAATGGGAGAGCTTGGGAAATTGTTGACCCGGTCAAAATCAGATGTTCCAGTTGTAATTTGAATATCACAATTAATTTTGAGGCCTTAATAATTAGGAAGTATATATAATGTATAGTATAAAAGAATTGAATGATGGAGTTTTGAGAAATTGTTGACCCGGTCAAAATTTGGTGACCCAATTCTAATTGAAAACCTCAATTGAATATGGGCTCCTTAAAATTAGGGAGCTTAGTGTTATAGAGGATACATACCATTGATTTTAATGGTAATGGCTGAGATTTAAAACAAATAAATGGATACAAAAAACTATTGCAACTTCCCACAATATATGCACAAGTTCAACTCTACAGATGCTTAAAAGAAGTCTATATATGTCCAGCGACAAGCGCTATTAGTAATCTACAATCTTGCTATATGTAGACACTAGTACAGGACCACCTTACTAATCACGTGCGGTATAGGCTATTAGCGACATTCTGGTGGCACTCCGTTAGTACGACACTGCTGGTCAGGTTACTAGCAGAAGTGTGCATGCGACACCTTGTTACCAGCAGTGTGGCGCTCTGAGAGCATCTTCAACAGCGGCGTCAAAAGACGAACGCGGGGTAAACTTTCAGTTTAGCGCACGCGGGACGTGTTGATGCGCTCCAGCGGCAGCGGGAAACAAGCGCGCGGGGGAAAAGACGGCAGCTCGCGCACTAGATTTGGTGCACAGCTTCGAGCGCGCATATAAAATGCGGCACTCGCCACGCGGCCTCCACACTACCATGCACGCTCTCCCCGCTCTCTCTGCCGCTTGCTCTCCGCTTTCTCGTCCCCGCCACTACCGCGACACCATGCTGCCACTCCGTCGGGGAATGTCTGGCTACCGCGGCGTCCGCGAGCGCCCCGGTGGCAGCTACTATGCCGAGATCCGGTCCGGTGACGTGCGGCTCGGCCTCGTCACGTTCCACACCGGGCACGAGGCCGCCCGCGCATACGAAGCGGCTGCGTGGCGCCTAGAGAGGCCGCCGGCGCTGATGAACTTCCGCGACATCCGCACGCGCGAGGAGGCGCAGTCTGTCGCCCCACCACCTCGTCTTATCAAGGACCAGGACCGTGCGGAGCACCGTCGGCAGCAGCGCCACCTTCTCATCGCCGAGGAAGACGAGCGAGCTATGGCGGAGTGGCGCCGATGCCACCCGAAGGACGTCGTGGCAGAGCACGCCTACTGGGAGGAAAGGACGGAAAGGCGCCGCGCAGAGCGGTTGAACAGGCGTCGGCGGAAGGCCCTGGCGATATCGCAGTGCGATATCGTTGAAGCAGGTGGTGTGTCGATCTTTGGGAATGATGATCCTCGTGGGAAGGACATTTGGATCGATACCTCGGACAACACCAGTCCGGATGAGGACGAGGACGAGGACGACTAGGAGTAGTATGTAGTTGCACTGTAGTTTTATCTATCTATGTATCATTTATCTATCTATGCTATGAAATATGTAAAATATCTAGGTATCATTTTATCTATGTTGAACTATGTATCGTTTTTATCTAAAAAATATGTATGCAACCTAGTCCAGAGGGCCCGTGCGAGAACGCACGCGTTGCATTTTAGCGCGCCTGCTGGAGCTATGCGCGTGCGCTAAATTTTAACTCGGCTGCTGGAGCCAGCGCTGCCCGCCGCGCTTTTCCAGACGATGGGCGTGTTGCAAAATAGTTTTTAGCGCACCGCGGGTTGGGCCGCTGTTGAAGATGCTCTGAGAGCTGCAACGTGCGTGCGACCCCCTTTCCGCTAGTACGACCCCTTCTTACCAGCAACGTGCGACCCACATGCCACTAATATCTACTGCAACAACGGCATGTGCCGCAAATGGTACTAATAACAACTTTGGCAGCGGCGTACCACACAAACGCTACTAATAGGAAGTACACGAGTGATGCGAGATACACACACGTGCTACCAATTTTAGAACGAGCTAGTGGCACTCAGCCAAGTGAACATACTACCCGGTAATAAATGGCCGCATATTTGATCTGCGGGGGGAGGGGGGGGGGGGCATCTGATTGGCTAGAGATTCGGCTGTGCTTGGAAAGCTTATCAACCGAGCGATTCCAAGTCCATCTGATGGCTCATTAACACTATCGATCGCAAGCCAGCGATCGGAGGGAAAGTACGAATGGTGAATCGAAAACACATGTTTTTGTACTTGTTGCTCAATGTACTTGTGTACTAGCACTAATCATGTCAGTTTTTGGTGAATAAGCACTAATCATGTCATTATGCATCTGCATGTTTAGTTTTGAATGTTGCGTGGCTAGAGAAAAACATATAGCGCAAGTGTTTCACTGGGAGCAAAATGGAAAGTCATTTTTCTGCTTGGTGAAGTGTGTACATGTGTTTGTTTCCCTGGTGTGTGTGCGTCCATGTGCGTCCATGTATTCTTGAGAGAAGAGAGAGTTGTGAGAGGCAACGAGAGGTAAAAGAAGGGTGCTGCGAGGCAGCGCCAACATTGTGATGGGACGGATATGTATAGTACATGGTATATTCCACTGACAGCATCTCTAGTCGGTTGCTATGCGTCTACAATCTTGCGGCCAATAGTTACAACACTGGGTTGAACTTGAGCGGTTGCTCGTACATGATCAATAATTATTGCGGTAATAATAGTCATGTCACACAGACGACCGGCAACACTGCAACAATATTGTCCTGCCCAAAGTGTGTCCGCTTGGCTGGTGGTGCGGAACACTCCGATTTGCTTGGCTCGTGCGCCAAACTCTGCCATAGCCGGCCACCGGCCGCCACCATGGTGCCCCCGCTAGCTGATTAGTCCACGTGAAAGTTCGAGGAACATGTGAGTTGGGAGTTGGCGTAACTACATTATCTATTTATATAAAAAAAGTAATTGACGGGTTCATCAGAAAAAAGAGAAATATGTTAGAAAATCTCACAAAAAACAGAAATACCTGACCTTCTATTGAATAGACTATCATTTTTTTAAGGTGGAAAACAATTCCATTAACCACTGGGCTCAGCAACATCGCTGGCTACCAAATCTAAAACCAAACTTGGCATAAACTCCCCCCAAACTAGTGAGGATTCAGTCGAACCAAAACCATACTTCGCCAAAGCATGAGCTACGGCATTACAACTACGATTACAATGCATAAAATCATAACTTTCGAAAGCCAAACACATAAACTCCTAGCTTCTCGGAATAGGAACCCAATATCAGATAAATCCGCATCACCCCGCTTCAGAGCGTGGACAAGCTGCTGGGAATCAGACTCTAGAAGCACCCTATGAATACCAATATCTGAAGACCCCTCAATGGCTGCAATGCATGCTAAAGCTTCAGCGTGTAGGGCACTTTTCACATGCTTCAGTTTACCCACACCAGCCGCAATTGTATCCCCTGTATTAGTTCGAACAACGTAGCCAAACGCTCCATCATTCTGCTGCTCATGGAACGCCGCGTCAAAATTTATCTTCACAAAATTCTCAGGAGGACACCTCCAATTTTGAGCTGGCTCTCCATTTATAACGTTAGTTTCAGCTGCACTAGTAAACTCCCCGATGTGCTTACGAATAAAGTAACATAACTCCTCCGTAGTTTTGGTCTGTTCTCCTGCGTTTATCTTGTTGCGGGCTGTCCACCAGTCCCATAATAATACGCAGACAGCATTCTTCTCCTCAGTTTTAAGCGAACAAATCGCCTCCACAGCAGCCCAAGCAGACCCATAATTTAGCAGATGTAACCTCACAGCTTCCAGATTCATAGCTCTCCATAGCCTCTTCACAAACTTACACTTGAGAAAGATGTGACCCCCATCTTCATCCAGCCTCGAGCAAACTGGACATCGAGTATCAAGGTCTACATGCTTCCTTTTAATATTCATACGTGTCGGCAAGCTATCATAAGCCAGTCTCCAAAGAAAAATACGTACTTTTGCTGGCAATTGGATGGACCAAAGCTTCGTCCATTGTGATCTCCCCGCACTCGTTCCTATTGATGAACTCGCATCTGCCTGACGCCTGGCATCTCTTAGAGTAACTCCTAGTCTGTATGCAGACTTTACTTAAAAAACACCCTTGCTATCAAAATGCCAAGCTACATGATCTTCCATCCCACTTCTAAGAGGTATAGCAAGTATCTCTTTCGCATCTTCCGGACAAAATAAATCATTAACTAGCTCCGCGTCCCACTGCTCAGTGGTAGGATTAATGAGCTCTGCCACTTTATCCAGTATTACTTGACCTCGCCCGAAGGTCGGCCTCCTTGTACCTCCTCTTGGTATCCATGGATCTCTCCATACCTGTATAGATTCACCGTCCCCAACTCGCCATATAACACCTTCTCTCATCAGATCAAGTCCCCTCAATATACTCCTCCATGTATATGACATACCCTTTTGCAGTACAGCCTCCAATATAGAGCAGTTTGGGAAGTACTTTGCTTTTAGGACAGCACCACAAAGAGAATCTGGGGATTGTAACAAGCGCCAACTTTGTCTTGCTAGCATTGCTAGATTGAAAATGTGCAGGTCTCTAAACCCCATACCTCCCTCACACTTCGCCTTAGTCATCTGTTCCCAACTAATCCAGTGACATTTATTCTCATCCTGCTGTTGACTCCACCAATATCTGCATATAAGCTTGCTAATTTCCTCACAATCATTTTTTAACCATCAGATCAGTTTTTAGCGCAAAAATTATCCACCACTGCCATTGTTACAAGAAGAAAAACGTTTCATGCATCCTCTTATTAGGACGTGGGCAAAAGTCCAAAGTGGGCTGTTTTTTAAAGGGATGTGCCATCCACCTAGGCTTTATTATAATAATAAAAAACGTCTGCATTAGCTTATAAAAAAAAAGGGACCTGGGCTGTTGTTTATGAACCAAACAGGACGTGCCCACATTGTCCCCTTAAAAGAAAGAGTACGTGTTCTATTTCTGAAGTGGATGTGGGTTGATGCGTCCCACACAAAAAAAGACATTGGCTGATGCCTTCCTAAAAAATGTTAGTTGGTGCCCAAGTTCAAAAAAGAGTGAGATCATGCCTTTGCTATATGCGCGTACTAAAAATCTCAGTATTTCTAGAAAAAAATAGACAAATAGAAATAAGAAACTATAAGGAAAATATGAAATATGTTTGTTGCGTCCCACAAAAAAAATACGTTGGCTAATGCATTCCTAAAAATGATAGATGATGACTAAGTTGAAAAAAAAAACTGTGAGATCATGCCTTTGCTATATGCGCGTACTGAAAATCTCAGTATTTCTATAAATTAGACGAATGGAAATAAGGAACTGTAAGAAGAAGAAAATACGAAATTCAATATTCTATGCAATTTCTTGTTTTTGTTTCTTTCGTAAAACAATTTTCAAAGACTTGCTTGGTTTGTTGCGTCAAAATTAAACCCATTCAATAGTCAAGGGACCAGAAGTAAAATTATACCTATAAAAGTACCAGATATTGATATGTGCCTTTCTGCCCGAATATGTATAAATTAACTTTAGCTTTGATTCACAAAGAGAAATATATTTTAACAGTATTCTTGGGAGTATCTATCGTTGGTTAGATTTCTCACTAAGAAGAAAAGATATTTATATTAGTTTAGAATGCATAACAACTTCATCTTTAAACCCCCTGTTTAGTTGTGTAGATCATAGTGGTATGTGATATTACATCTTATAAGTATTTTTATTGTTAAATATTTTAAAACTAAGACATTGCCCATGCACCTTCCATGACACCCAATTTACTTCGAAATATAACAACTTGAAACATCTCATACCATTGTTATTCTATCGAATTGTCAAAAAAAATGGGACACTCATGCTTTGTCACCCACGAAACGCCTCTCCACAAATAGTGTTCTGAGATACATGTCTTTATGAAATACAAGACAATACTACTAAGCCCAAGTACCATCGATGGAACTTCAATCACAGTTGGACCAACAACAAATACCCAAGAAAAAAATGTGTTCCCATCCAGTGCAGACTTGCTACTATATGTATCACAGATGCTAGGAACCAATTTGGGAGGTTATAAGACCTATTGGTATTGGTGCTCATGAAAGGTACTGGTTGTTTTGAAAGAAGAGAAATTATGTTTAAGGTTTGTTTAGTTTTCTTTAAAGGAAAACATGATGAACAAGAATTTAGAGCAGAAATAAAATTATTCAATATGCAAAACCTTATATAGAGTAAGCTTTATATTTTTATGAACATTTCCGAATATACTCAAGAAAAATTGCACATAGTTGGTAAAGCCAAAATAATGTAACAATTAATGGCTACAAAACGGTGTGCATGTACGCGACTATCAGTGGTCTTATATGGTATTTTATGCTATGAAAGTAAAGGCATGAGTAATTCTAAATACAAACTCAAAGTTAATAGTTATTCCAAAATGGAGTGAATACAATAAATTTTATGTGAAGAAGAATAAGAAGTACAGCCCTTCCAAATTTGTAGACCGTACGTTTGTATATTTAACATGTCCTTCTGGCACTTTTAGATTTACATATATGCTCTACCCTTTCGTCTTTCTGACATTTGTTGCCCATGCACCTTCCGTGACACCCAATTTACTTCGGAATATAACAACTTGAAACATCTCATACCATTGTTATTCTATCGAATTGTTAAAAAAATGGGACACTCATGCTTTGTCACCCACGAAACGCCTCTCCACAAATAGTGTTCTGACGATACATGTCTTTATGCAATACAAGACAATACTACTAAGCCCAAGTACCATCGATGGTACTTCAATCACAGTTGGACCAACAACAAATACCCAAGAAAAAAATGTGTTCCCATCCAGTGCAGACTTGCTACTATATGTATCACAGATGCTAGGAACCAATTTGGGAGGTTATAAGACCTATTGGTATTGGTGCTCATGTGAGGTACTGGTTGTTTTGAAAGAAGAGAAATTATGTTTAAGGTTTGTTTAGTTTTCTTTAAAGGAAAACATGATGAACAAGAATTTAGACCAGAAATAAAATTATTCAATATGCAAAACCTTATATAGAGTAAGCTTTATATTTTTATGAACATTTCTGAATATACTCAAGAAAAATTGCACATAGTTGGTAAAGCCAAAATAATGTAACAATTAATGGCTACAAAACGGAGTGCATGTACGCGACTATCAGTGGTCTTATATGGTATTTTATGCTATGAAAGTAAAGGCATGAGTAATTCTAAATACAAACTCAAAGATAATAGTTATTCCAAAATGGAGTGAATACAATAAATTTTATGTGAAGAAGAAGAAGAAGTACGGCCCTTCAAAATTTGTAGACCGTACGTTTGTATATTTAACATGTCCTTCTGGCACTTTTAGATTTACATATATGCTCTAACCTTTCGTCTTTCTGACATTTGTTCGGTATGGTCAAAGGTAGTGAAACATTCTAGAACAATGGTTTTAACTATCAAAAATCTATTTCTATCACAATTCAATTAGTTTTTGTTGGTTGCTGTTTATAAGCATTTCTTTAATCAAAGTACCACATATTTATACTTAATGGTTACTTAATTTTCAAAGCTAAATCTATTGAAGGTATTTAAAAACTATACAAAATATAGTTTCCCAATGCAATTCATCATAATAAGTACATATAGTATGACTTGGATAATAATGAGTTAAGTTATGAATGGATACCATGTATGTTTATCAATAGATGAGAAAACCAAACATACCTAAAACCAAACCATGTTCTCAAAAGTCTTATATTTGGAACGTCATAACATTTGGTGCAAATTTATTTTAAAAAAACTAAATAATATGTTCTCATTATTAAACTTTCTAAAGTTATAGCCTGCACATTGAGCGGGCCACTTTGCTAGTTTGGTGAAAGGCCATTGGTCAATAATACAATTATTCTTATGTTTGGTACATCTTGAAGAGGTGCCTCTCAAGCATACCGAAAAAGGTAAATTTTTATACCAAAAAAGGGTACCTCTCAAGCATGAAATCTGCAAGAACTTCAGATGCAACAAACTATTAGTTCATCACATCGTCCCTTACCCTATATTTTAGAGATATAAAAAATTTTATATTTATTTATAGAGGAAGTATCATATAATATTCATGTAGGATGTTGATAGCTAGGCATGCTGCAAATATGATTGATCCTTAATTAGAACTGATATCGTTCTGTCTTTCGGATCAGAATACAGTTTATAGTTAATCATGTTGGCGCCACCTCTCGCAGTGCCGCTTCTTCTTCTACCTCTGAGCTCTCTCTTCTCTCTTTGTTTCTCTCTGACACACAAGAACAGCCACGCACACACACACAAGCACCTAGGAAGAACAACACATGGCTTTGCCAGTAGACACGATGCACACTGTGGCTACATTGTTTCCTCAGCCCTCACGGCCTCTTCTTCTCATTAACTCAGAGAACACATATATACACGCACACAACCCCCCAGCGGCAACAGCGGCCACTAACCCATGCACTCACGCATCACCCGGCCACTAACTAAACTAACTACATGCAGTACATGCATGCCCACGTACACCGCTCGAATGGCTCCTTCTCAGCAGCACACGACCCGGCCAGGCGAGCTAACAAACTCGCTGATTCTCTCAGCTCTAACAACCTCGTCTAGCTGGTCAGGCTCCAACCTCACGTGCTGGCCGCATCACACGGCCGTGCCGCCTCACACAGCATTGCAGCCTCTCGCTGCCATCGGCATCTCGCCGTGCTCGCCGTCTCTCACGGCAGCCTGCATCTCGCCTCTTCTAACGGTCTAACTAACTTGACAAAATCACTCGGCCACTTAAAAAATCCTGAGGACCTAATACTAACACGACATGCACACTTGCATTTATGCAACACATGTCAAGATTAATTCTAACAAATCATGCTTACGTACAACTCCGATGTGTGTGTGCGCGTGCGTGCGTGCGTGCGTGTGACATTCATTGTTGCAGGGCTTCTATACCCGTCTGATATCATTAGACTGATTGCATACATGTCCAAGCTAGCTAGCTACATATTGGCAAGCAGGCTTCTCTCGCTGTGACATCGACACGGTAGGAACGAGGTGTCGGCATGGCTCCCGATCCAGCAGATGCGGGACAAGATCTTCTTTCTAGATGTGATACACACGACGGGCTGATGTGCTGCACATGGAGCAGTAGTATCTATTCCACCTTTCATGGATACTGTCACATTCACAGTTATACCCAACGAGGACAAATCGGAGGAATCCATCCTGATCCTTGCCAGATAGCTAGAGGATGTGGATACGTTTGACGAGCACCTCCATGATATGGCTAGGTGAATGTTGGTCACTGATTCCTGGCTACGAAGAGAAATATTACCCTGAGACTACAAAGTAATCCAAGAATTCAGTTGGGTTGAGACTTAATCTACAGCTTATTACACGTGTAGTTTGGTTGAAGCACCAGGTCCTTACCAAGTCTAGCTCAGGCTTGGTTGCGCTAGTAACTTCACATTTTTTGTCTGAGAAAATTGGAGCTGCTGGCTCCAATTAGTAGTTGGTAGTTTATCTGAGGGGGAATAGGAAGGATTTCTACTTGTGTATGTTTATATTTTTGGTTTAGAGTATGCAAACATAATCAAAGAAGGTAAGAAGGGAGTCTTGATAAATTTATCTATCCGTGCTCGGAAATCGAGTAGGGCCACGTCCCACTTCATTGCTCTATTTTGAAGGATATCACTTTTGTAGTAGGTGTTTGTTTACTGGTCTCCTTTAGTTCCGTGGCTCTCGGACGATGGACCAGACTTGCTTTGTGAATATACCTTTGCTCTTGGAAAATAGGAACCGGATGGAATTACAAGTAAGAGAGGGTGAAATGCATGCAAAAGATGATTAAATTCTCAGAATTGATGCTAGCCCTTTGTGGGAATAGTTATGTGATATACTCACGCACTTCAGACCTCATCATGTTCATGTGCATCTCGAGTACCTATGTGCTCATGCCTATATATATGGCCCTCCGATGCATTTGTTGAGGGGCCAATGCTTTCTGTATATATACCCGATTTATTTCATTTGCCTAATTGCTTATCAACAAGGCCAACTAGCTCAAAATGAAGCTTTTTTTACATAAATATTATCTGCAATGAATGCATTTGCAAGCTTAGATGAGACATGAGTGATTGGAGGATACCAAAGTGCATGCTAGCAAGCAGTCTTCTCCCACTGTGATGCAACTGTCGGAGATGTGTTGTGGTGGTGGCATGGCACCTGATATAGGAAGTCTTGAGTCATTTGGAAGATAGAGATGCTGACTGCCGTCATTGGTCTGCTTGTCATCGATGTGAGTCGTAAATGTGGTCACTCAGACGCTTGTGAAGCTGCCATGCTGCACATGTAATGGCAGCCTACATTCCTCCTTCCATGCACAATTACCCCATAGAGGACAAATTGGAGAACTGGTCCAATTGACAGGCACTCTTCACATCGGTGGGTTGTGTGTCTACAACTAGCACCGTGATGGCCAAGTGTACCACTACTGGAGCTGCCAAAGGAAGATAATACACAGTCTGGTTGTAGACTACACTGTGGAGAAGCTATCTCTAAATTATTCATAGAAATTAGTACGTGTGCCAACCCTGGCAATGAGCGAACCTTAGTTTGTTTACGGCATAGCCATGCAAAAGTGTACTGAAACAATGAGACCAGTGTGATGCATTAGAGGCAAGCATGGAGGCATGACCTTTCGTGAATGTATTGCATTCAGTTAATTCAGGTAAAGTGCATGCGTATACATACCTTACCTACGCTATGGACAGAGGTGTGTTGCATTCAGTTAATTCAGGTATGCTAGTGCTGAACTATGTAATGCTCATTTATCAAGCATTGTGCGATCTTTTGAATCCATTGTCGAGTACTTATTAAATATTGTGCAATCTTTTGACTCGGACATCATATATTTTGTCCTGATTTGGCTTGAGGGTTTTCAAAGGGACATATGTAATCGATGTTGCTGATTATATTTTTAGTAGCTTGTCTATATATTTTCAGCTTTTGAAGACGATAAAATCTTTATGTTCATGTTGTGGTGAATCTACCGATAAGCGACTCATAAGGTTCATGAGGATTAGACCGGAGCTCACCTTCCACTACTATTTCAATCAACGTCTAAACGAGCAATCCGTAAAATTGTCAGCCTGAACAATGGCAATACGATAAAATTGATTTTAAACTAGATTAACTCCTTTTTTCTCGAAGGCCAAAGGGTCAGATGTAGTGCTACAATGCCGTTTATTTTTTCAAGCTTTGCCTGACAACACAGCTAATTCTTCTTTCTCAACCACACCTACGTAGTGGTGTCCTTTGGTCTTCTTTTTCCTTTTTGTCCTGCTTGCAAAGGACCGTCTCCATGGATGGACTCTTTTTTGCGGATGTGCTTCGTGATCTAGCTAAGTCTGGACAAAATTGATCGCCGCCCTTCATTCCTTTTTCTTATGTAGGTTTTCACAATACGCATACTATGGGAATCTTTAATGAGTAAAATGCAAGCGCGGTCCTAATTCTTTTCCAAAAGTGTCGATTGGGTCCTAATTCTTTCAAACTGCACATCTGAGTCCGAAATCTTTTTAAGTTGTTCATCCGAGGTCCCCTTTTCGTCTGACCACCGTTGATCGCCGCCATGTGGACAACATGGGCCCAGGCAGGAGTTCTCCCGCGGCTGGCGGTTGACAACAGCCGGCAACGACCCCCCCAATTCTCACCGGAGCAGCACCGCCGTCGTCGAACGCCCCTATTTTCTCCTGAGAAGGGTGGGACTGCAAATGAGAGGGAATTAGGGTTCGGGGGATTCTACAAAATCCACGGCTGGTCGTTATCCCGCATTGGCCCTATTGTCGATGTGGCCGTGGTCAAACCACCACGCAAGCTAGTCAGCAGTGGTTAGATGAATAATTGACCTCGGATGAACATCTTAAAAGATTTGACCCCCAGATGTGCATTTTGAAAGAATTATGACCCAGTCAACACTTTTGAGAAAGAATTAGGACCGCGCTCTTTCTAGGAGTTAAGACCACTGAAACCGAACTCTCAAGTCCTATAACACCATAAAAGTTTGAGGAGATGCGTCGGACGCTACTCAAATTTGAGCATTTGAACACAACTCTCAGTACATGCTTCCCTTGGCCCGCCTCTCTTTCCCTCGCTCCGCTATGTCCACACTGGCGCCGACTCCGCCACATTCTTTGTCTCCAGCAACCACCCGACATGCCCACCGATACCCTGCAGCCCCGTCAACCTTTGTCCAAATATCTACAAGAATCCAGTGATATTTCCACAAAATTTTTCTTTGATTTCTGGTTGTCCTATAGGTCACTTCCGTATTACTCCCCTTCCGAATCTTGGTTGCACTCCAACCCTCCATCCCCAGCCATGGATATAGCAGCAAAACACGTGCAACATCAGTACATCACTTGAAGACCATCCTTTAGAGCATCTCCAACAGACAGGCAGTCGGGTGGGGCGCTAATTTTGTTTTACAGCACCAAAACAGCGTTTTCATGCGCGGGAGCGGTCAGTTGCTTTTCCAGGCGTTGTAAATTTTAGCGTGCGGCTGTAGCCCTTCAACATGTGCGCTAAAATACAGCGCGCGCGACCAGCCGGTGCTTGGCAAATATGAAACAACACAATACAATTTGACAATATGATGAACTCAAACATAAACAAATATACAAAATAATGACTTGGAGCAACATAGCATAGTTCAAAATCACCCAACCAAGTTCATGCAAAATAAAAGTTCCCACAAACAAATGAAACATGAACAATCATGCCACATCATCTTCCTCCTCTTCCGAAGACGATTCTTCCTCCTCTTCTCCATTTTCAGGCAAAGCCATGTGGGGCACACCGGAAGCCATATGTCCACTCATCTAACCCAGCGGTGCTCCCATGCCTCCCATGAAAGACCCAAAACTCATGCCTCTCATGGTAGTTCCGAAGCCACCCATGCCTCCCATGCCTTACATGGTAGCTCCAAAGCCACCCATGTGTCCCATAGGTGCTCCCATGCCTCCCATGTCACACATGGCGCCCATGCCTCCCATGCTTGTTCCCAAGCCTCCCATGGTTTCTCCCATGCGTCCGAAGCCTTCCATGGTAGCTCCAATGCCTCCCATGCCTCCCATGGCCATCAATCTTTTTTGGACCAAGATTTCATAACAGGAACGATTGATGAACTCCTTTTGCCTATCATCGAAGGTAGATGTGTCCGTGAATAACAAGTACTTCTCCCATACCAGTAATCTAGCTCACTCCTCCATGGCCAATTTCTTCTCCTCCAATGCCACCTTCCTCTCCTAGGCCGCCATCCTCCTCTCCTCGGCCACCAACCTTCTCTCCTCAGCCACCAACTCTTGGCTCCTTGCCATCCTCCTCTCCTCGTTTGCTTCCTTTGTGGCCTTCTCAATAGCTTCCATAGCATTTTTTATCTCATCATCTCCTCCCTTCTTCTTCTTCTTCTTCTTCTTCTTCTTCTTCTTCTTTTCGTTTGCATCTTTCTTATCTCTGTTTGGTCTTTTTGGCTTGGAGTAGGCAACTGAGTTGGGTATAGGGCTCCGTTATCACTTGATGCCTCCTCCTCATCATCATTATCCAACTCAATAGTTCCCTTGCATTTCTTGCTCTCCTCTAGGACATCCCGGGTCTTCCATTTATTTTCATCCTTCAACACTTCAAAGCAATGGGGCGACACAGATGCTCTCCCTTTCTTGACCTTTCATTTCGTGGTCGTCTTCTCTTCTCCTCAAAATAAGTTTTGTGCAAGAATGAGCTACAAAAAAAGAACAAGCTACCACTTGAAACACAAAAGATGAACCATGGACATGGAACATAAAGAAATGACACTTACCCTATCTCTATCATTAGTGCCACTTGGGTTTATCGTGTCAACCAACTTCATGGGCAGCCCCCCGCTTTTGACATTCTGTGTTGATTGTCGACCACCGGGAGCGAACAGATCTATCGGTGCGCACAATTCCACACTTCTTGTGTGTATCAAAGAACTCCTTCATCCGAAACCAATATGTATCTCTACTTTGGTAACCTCCAACGTTGGCATCCATAAACACATGCAACCATGTATTGCATAGCAAGACGTCTTCGTCAATGGTGTAGTTGCACGCCCTTCCTTTCGGTGCATCGACCATACCCTCGCCATCCTCGTCCATTTCATACTCATGATAATCTTCATGCACTTCATTGGTTTGATACCTATGAGAATTGTTGGAGCCAACACCCATTGTTAACATATATGTGTCATCATTGAAACTACAAAGTATGATATAAGAAAACTAAGCTATCCATATGTATACATTTATCTAAAAACAACAACAAAAAAGGGGGCAATATCATACATTGTGGGTATTTCATCAAACACCTTGTGCGCATCGATCGTCGGCGCAATAATTTGCGAGCTATCCAGCGCTTCGGTCGGCGGAGGCACAGCCTGAAGTGCTGCAGCAATCTTCTTCGGCCGCCTAGAAGTGCCGTCCACTTTCTTCTTCTTTCGGGATGTCGCCGCCGCCGCCGCATTCGGTCGGTTGGAGACGGAGGGCCATGGCTTCACGGCGGGCGGCGGCTCGACGCCACCCTGCGAGGTCGTCCCTGGCGCCATGTAAAGGCCGCACGCGAGACCGATGGTTGGAGGAGGATGGGCGCCGGCGGCGAAGCCGAAGCTCAACCCCGCGCTAGGGTTTGCGGCAGCGGCGGCGGGGTTGCGGGTGTTGGAGGGGTTGGGGGATGTCCGCGCAGCCTTCCATCGGAGGAATTTCGCCGGAGGCGGCGCCGCGTGGGGCGATGGCAGGGCGGCCAGAGAGGTTTAGGGCAGGAGTGGGTCACTCATGTGCGAATTGTTGCTGTCCAGCGTGTGGGAGCTGGCGCACCAAATAAGCAACGCGCGATGCCGTTTTCCTCTACGCGCTGAATCAATTATACTGCACGCGCAGTTTTAGCGTGGCTGTTGGAGCGCCGGTTTCGATCCCGCGCGCAATAAAGTTGTTTTTTCAACGCACTGCTAAGATAGCACGTCAGTTAGAGAAGCATTTACTGTAGTGCACGTACATGGTGTTGTTGACCGCTATCACTGGCTTTGACAAATCGTTGCTTCCTGCACCATGCCATCGAGCAACAAGGAGAACGATAAAGAGAATAACCTATTTCGATGAACAATTACCCAAACTGGCCCGTGGTGGACTAATTTTGCAGATCTTCTCGACTCCTTCGTTAGACGCATAAGTCACGTGCGGGTGCTGGCCGCCTTGAGGCACGGCGTAGCCCCACCAGCTGGTGGCCGCATGCGGGGCGCCAAAGGGCGCGCAACCCCTTTACACCTGCGACGGCGGTGGGGCCAGACCGGGAGGCCGGAATGAGGCGGCGGCACACCAGCGGCGTGGAAGCATGGAGGGGGCGGCGCGGCAGCACCGGAGGGCGTCGGCGTCGCAGCGATGTCAGTGAAGAGTGGAGGCAGCGGCGCGGCGGCATCGGAGGCGCCGGCCACGGAGGCCAACTATGGAGACGCCAAAAACGGAGATGCCAGTGCGAACAAACTTTGAATCCACCGCACTTTGAATGCCAAAAGAGCCGCTAACAACTTTGAATGCCCAAGCATTGGCTTGAGCATCGAGGCTCTCGGCGAACAGGATCATGCAGACGACGCGACAAGGACAAGGGAGCAGCCCCATCAGAGGAATGACGTGCTTCATCACCTCCATTAGGCCAACCAAAATTGGACCCCCATCCGTCTCTACTCCCGAAGAAGGCACCCCTGACTTCTCGCCTGGATCGTAGGACGCCATGCCATCGACAAGCAGAGCCACTCACCCCAAGTGGAAGGACATGAACAATAGGTTGGCAAGGAGAGAATGAGAACACATCTACCTCACCGAGCAAGCGACACCCCATACTTCGACACGGCTGTCGGCAAGGAACACATCCACCGCAAGCAGCCAAGCGAGAGCCCACTTAAGACATCTGGTAGTCCACGACCATCGCCATATCTCTCACCACCACACCATAGTTCCAACGTGGCGCCTTCAAGAAGATCAACGACGCCGGAGCACCGTCGCCACCCAATCCGGGGATTTGGGGTTTTCACCTAAAACATGAAGGAAGAGGGCAGTGTCGGATCTCGATGCCGCCTTCAGGAAGGAGAGCGACGCCCGGGGCGCCGCCGACATCATGGCCGCAGAGACGGCCAAGGGGATTCCCCCAATCCAGAGCCACCGCCCCAACCTCACCCAGCCACCAGATCCGGCGAGCCAGAGGGCGTCGATGGCGTGGGTTGGCGAGGCAAGAAGGAGCGCGAGGGGGGACCGCCATTTGCCAGATCCACTCTGAGGACCGTGGGGAGGTCCCGGGAGCCAGCTTCGAGCTTGCCACCCACGCGGCCAGGCCGGCACCCATCTGCACCAGCTCCTGCCACCCGCCGCAGGGCAACAGGAGAGCCACCCGCGTGTAGCCGCCGCCACATTGAGCCGCTGCACCCCTCGCGGCCTCGCCAACGCAATGCCGCCGCCCAATGCCATCGGCCCGCGCCGCCCGACATCGAGGGGGAAGAGAAGCCCCGCCGCCACCAGAGCTGACCGAGCTTTGCCCGTCAGCGAGGGCCGGCGGCAGCGAAGGAGAAGAAGGGGAGGGGGCGCTGGGCCGACGGCTAGGGTTCCCCCTCCGGGTCGCTCGCGGGAGCGACACGGGAGGTGAGGGTACATGTCATATATAGAAGCTACGTATAAAAATTGTCTAACAGCGGGCAAATTAACGCATAAGTACGAGGAGGACGAGTGTGACACTCTGTTGGGGTGACTGCTGGTCGCCCTAGGTTGTGATAAAGTTTGCACGGTGATGGCCGATGGGCACGAGGGATGGCCCAACTCAGTTTGGGGACACTCTGCAGGATTGGTGCACGAGGACAGGCGCTAATGGCAAGACGGTGCGTGCTATATACTTGCTATGCTTGTGGGAGCCTCGAAAGCATCAGAATGCAAATTGTGTTTAACGCTCAGGCGCCGTGCAAGCAGCAAGTACTTCGGCGTATTGCGAGCGAGAGTGGACAGTAGGCAGGTTTAGCGAGTGAAGGCTTGATGCTTTCCTGGCCGTGGCATCCTTGTGGGAGAGTAGAGGGACTAATTCACTTAGGCAATGTTCGGTTATCCCCACCCCCGCTGGGATCATGTCGAAACCCCGCTGATCCCCATAGGTTTACTCCCCGGTAGGGGGCAGATCCCTGTCTACCTTATAAAAGCCTACGGTTAGACCCGACCGGTATTTGGTCCCTCCCAAACCCCGTGAAAATCGTCGGAAAATGACCCACATTTCCCGTCTCGACTCTCGTAGAAGCAAACCCTCTCTCTCTGTCTCTCGCAAAACAACACGCTCTCTCTGGCCCGACCTCTCTCCTGTCGTGGCGGCGATGAGAAGGAGGGACAGCAGCAGCAGTGCTACTGGAGGAGACTGCGGCGGCGTGCTTCAGCTGCCTTCATCGATCGTGCAGGTCCTTATCACCTTTCTTCTCTAATATACGATACACACACTTGTGCATATTCAAGAAATAAAAAGAAAGGGAAGCCGAGAAAAATAAAGAATTTATAAAATGTTCTGAAAACATAATAAATGCTAAATATAAAAAAATCATGAATTTTAAAGTGCTCGTAGTTTTTTTTAAGTCATGAGTTTTAAAATATTCAAGAATTGAGAACTTTTTTGTGAATTAAGAAATATTCATGAATCGGAAAAATGTTCACGAATTTGAAACAAATTTATAATTATTCATGAATTTAAGAGACATATGTGTATGTAGTGTCTATAAATTTTTAAAAAATTGGAAAACTGAAAAAAAAATGGAAAAGTAAAATAAAAGCAAAGGAAATAAGAAAATAGAAAGGCAAAAAATAAGCTAGTAAAACCAGCAGAGATAAACATTGAAAGGGGGGAAAACAGCTGAAGGCTTCTTGAAACCGGGTGTAAGCTTCCCAAAAATCATGGAAGAAATGGCGGGTTGTGGGCTGTCCCAATAGCACATCCGGGTGCACTTTGGCTCGATGTGTGGGTGTGTCCTGTAACAGTGCCCAGACAGAAGCCAATTTGCTCCTCCACAACCACAAACCTCAAAAGTCGGAACACTCTATATCATATAAAACTCGCTCGCGAGGCTCTCAGAAGCTTCGAGCCCGAGGCGGTGCATCTGCGCGTCTTTGGCTCGGAGGCGCATATCGTCGGACTCCGCTGCATGCGACTGTGGTTGTATAGAGCAACAAAATAGCTAACCGTGATTGTAGATGCTCCTTTTTTTTTTTTTTTGCGGTGGATGATTGTAGATGCTCTGACTGATGAGTCGGGGATGCATTATTTTTTCTCAACCGGATACGCTAGGGAAGATATGGCTGTAATTGCAATGCATAACCTATGTATACAGTATGCCATGCTGAGACCGGCGGATACACCTTTTTGTGTGTCAGGCCACTTTTTTCGGATTTTGCAGGGCGATCGTGCATCAGAGTGTTGCCACAGGCCCGACCTCGACGCTGCTGTAGCCGAGTACTTTTCGGCTATACATGCGTACGAGACTTGCTCGAGTACTTTCCGAGCTTGCCGAGTAACGGGTTGCAGACGTAGACAACGGCCGTGCACGTATACACCAAACAGGCACACAGCCTAGTTGATTGATTCTTCCGGTATGTAGCTAGCTTGGTAACTAGCACACGCACAAGAGAAAAACGACCAGCCGCCGGCACCTTCGATCTAGACTGTAACTCGTCGAGAGAAGCCAAATACTACGCACACGAGGACACGGGAGTTGATGGCAAAAGGCTCGTGTCGAGCCTTTGTTTCTTTCTATTGATCTGTCTGGTACAAAGATTACAAGGTCTCATATAATCTTTGTATCAGACAGAATGGGTCTCACGTGCATTATATGAGACCTGGTCTCATATAATTTTTTTCCGTTGGCATGCATCCTTTTCACTTGGTTTTTCCAGCAAAAATGATACACTTACGGAAACAATCTACGAAAACACCCTACGGACTCCATCTCCACCAATCCCCTTCCCCCTGATTTTTAGGTGGGCCTCCTCCATCTTCTTAATTTCCAATCATGCGTTGCGCTGTTACACTACAACAAAAACCCACCTATAGCAACGCGTAGCCAGCAACGAAATGATAATATGTGTTGTTTGAATCTCCCACCTCCCCCAACTTATCCCACCAACCCCTACTTTACGCTAACCTCCTCTCTCTCTCTCTTAAGGAAAAGTCTAACCTCCTTGTACGGTCGTACCCCCATCCAGCACTTTCCTTTTCTTATCCCCATCTCCCCCTCCCTCACGATTCCCCTCTCACCCAAGCTCCATGACCATGGCGGTGCCCACCCACCACCACCAATTTCTGCTAGGTGAGGCGCTCTCCCACGACGTCGCTCCCAAGCCTGGCTGCCGTGCAGTCCTCTCCTCTGGTCCTTCACCGCCATGACTTCCTCCGCGCTGTCGCACATGCCCCTGCAGCCGCCATGGGCCGCCGGTGTGACTCTCGCGTAGGCCCTCTACCACGCATCTCCGTATGCGCCGGTCACAGCTCGGGCTCGGCGGTGCTGCTCGCCTCTAAAGACCTCGCCTCCGACACTAATGATTTAGTAAGGCATTCTCTCCTCGGCTCATACCCTCTCTAGATCTGATTCCTTGTGGTGACATAGCATCATTCCATGGTCGATTCTTTGCCGGAAATCACAAGCGTGGTCTACGCTACCTAGTTTTAAACGTTGTGGTGTCGTACATCACGGATGGATAACAGCCCATTCCATCACAGTCACTGACCTTGCCGAAGGCTCAAAATTTCACTTCACAATTCTAGGTATTTTAATCCGTGCTTGCATCTTTCAGTGTGCACTGCTATCTAAATCTGCACAAGCAAGCCAGTTATTTCTACTATGGTTGATCTAATTGGATGTATGGCTGAGTTCATATGTGTTAATTCTGCAAGCGTGCTTGCATCCTTTTTTTATCTCAATAGTTTGTTCTTGCTGCTATTTGTGTGGATGGATCCGTACCAATTTTATGGTCACATCCCGTGTAATACTGTAGGAATAAGTCTCACATGCGTCCATCTGTCCTAATATTCCTCTTTATTGTATATATAATCCTTATTTTCATCTTCCCTTACAGGTTCTGAAACTGAGATTGCTTCAGCCAACATGTGTGTGTTTTTGGATTGCATTCTCATCCTAGTAGCAGTTCAATCTGGTTGTGTCGATGAACATGCACGCGAGGCTGCAGCATGGTGTGAGTCAGCAAAACATTGTCTCCCTTATAATTAACTAATAGCTGACTCATTTCAGTGGTTCATCCGCCTGCTGTGTTCAGCATGAAGTTTTGGTCTGACCTTTTCATAGCGGTGCTTGCAGAATGGTGCCGTGGCAGCACTACACAATTAATTAACTACGCTGAGAAATATCGCAGCTCTTCTTGTCGTGCCCACACGCTGTGCAACCACCAGCCTGCTCGAGCCGCCCCCACACAGTGCCAACCCCGTGAGAGAAAAATATGGTATTGATTTCTTAGGTTATAAGGTTATGTGTTCCCCTAGGATTTAAGATGGTGAAGTTACTTGATGTAGCTTAAAGAGGCTAATATCTTAATTTTTCAATATAGTTAAGACTTCTTGTACTAAAGTTTACTATATCAATTTTGTACTAAAATTTACCCTGTTTTACTAAATTATCTTGTTACTAATTTTTGCATTGTTTGTACTAAAATTTTCCTTTCTACTGTTGTACTAAAATTTAACCATTGAGTAGGTAGGAAGATATCAAGGAAGCAATAATAATGATAAAGGAGCGCCCAGGAGAAGTCAAATCAAAATCCAGTACATGATTCATGATAGAATTGCACTAGACACATGACATCAAGTTGTATAACTGTATGTAGTAGAGTGTACTTGATGCCTATATTGTTCCTTTTTTAACTTGTTTGCAGAATTGGTTTGGTTTGAAATATATATGATGAAATTTAGCTATGTCATCCAGTGTACCTGTCAATCCCCAAAAAGATTTATGTTCGACATAGTTAATGTTGAACCAGTAATTACGCCCCTGTTGCAACACAGGGGCATTTTTCAGTATATAAATACATGTCATGGTAAATCACATTGTGAGCATGTATCTCAGCATGTAATTCAGGCACATTCAAATTTGGCCATGTGCGAATCATTTCTTTGAACATAAAGTATTTTTGAGTTGTTGAAACCTTAGATCTATTTGTATTTTCTAGAGAACTGTAGATCTTTCTCTGAAACCAAACGATGTGTTGTGTGTTAGCACATGTTTATATAAGGGAAGTACCTCATTTCTTACAGAGTATGTTTGCTTTAAGGTTTACGTTAACTCAATTAATGACATATAGTAGGTTTTTTCATAAGAAAACAAGAATCAAAAGTGTTGTCAGATGTAGGCTATTACTCTCCTTCTCTGCATACAAAGCTACTAATGTCATGACCTTAAACCTCTTTATGTTGCTCCAACTTTACATTTTGCTGATCTATTAACTTGATTTTATCTACAGTAGGTTACTCATCTTGTTCCTTTGTTTTTGTAGATTGTCAAGATAAAATGGATAATGCATGGCTTGGATGCTGATTGCAAGGATGAGAATGGTGCTACATCTGGATAATTAGAATGTCATTTTCAGGATGATGTTTGAAACATTATAGTTGATTGCAAGGTCTAGAGTTTGGCTACTACTTCATAGTTTCACATCTTGTAATCTCTGGATCGTGTTCTTTGTAATGCAACATAGTTGATTTAATGTATGAGACCTTCCAGTTTACTATATTATGGCTCCTATACACTAGTTATATTGACCTAGTAATTCTGGATGTCCATTTATATCATCAATTATTCATGCTATGTAGCGAAGCCTCTAGTCATTGTCATGACATGCTACACCATTGTGCAGGGTAGTCACCAATGCATATCATGTGTTGTTAGGCTACAACTTTATACGTTGCTACTTTACAACGCTTCTACGTGTCATTTACCAACGCATGTATATATGTTGTTGTAGACCGTAGCAACGCCACCTACGACAACGCATATTAATCCGTTGGTGTAGACCTTAGCAACGCATATTTGGACATACGACAACGCATCGATGCGTTGCTAAAGGGGGGTTCTTGTTGTAGTGTTAGTCTGTAGCTTTAATTCCGTAGAAAGTTGTCCGTAAGTGTAGCATCGTTGTTTTTGCAATCTGGGTAGCACGGGTACATGCAAGTGACGAGGGCTTGTTATTTAAAGAGGGAGAGTAGCAACCAACAGTAGAGCAGCTTTGGTGATGCATCTCTACTACTCCCTCCGTCCGGAAATACTTGTCGGACAAATGGATGTATCTAGATGTAATTTAGTTGTAGATACATCTATTTTTATCCATTTCTTCGACAAGTATTTTGGGACGGAGGGAGTATTAAAGGGGGATCGAACGTCGTGGTGGTTCGACCTCGTTCGATCCCCAACTCCTCCTATCGATCGCGTGCCACCACCGATTTTCTTTCGCCGTGCGTCCCGCTTCCACCTCCGGTTAACAGGAAAAAACCACAAAACGAAACTGCCCTACCCCACGCACGCCTCACGAAGTCACGATCCCCAACTCTCGGCCAAGCCAGCGTACACCACGTCAAGGTGTTACACATGCGATCGGGAGGCGATCACGTCTGCTAGGGTTTCGCTCACGGGCATGGTTTCTTGCTGGCGGCCGTAAGGATTACGACGGCGTGATCCATTAGCTGGCCAGATCGTGTCTTGGTTGTCTCACTCTTGCTTGCCTGGAGGATGCAGGCTACTCGGCAAGGCTGGGAGGAGGAGAATGCAGGCCACTCGGCAAGGCTGGGAGGGCTCATCTTAACTTAGAAGGAAGATCAATAGATGCTCTCTAAGAACGAGCCAGATGATCAATTCCAAAAGTTAGAGTTGTGTGGAATATTATTGTACAAGTTAGATTACAGTTGGACTTGGTTTTGGACTGTGTGTATACATGGTAGAAGTTGTGTCATAATAGGACACTTATATCTTAGGCCTTTTATATATAGTGGAAGTAGACACACGATGTAACATATGCCAACATAATAGCACAAGTACGCGGGGGAGCCGGCAGCATGTGCCGGCGCCCGGGTGGCCGGGGTGCGGTATTGTGACGGTGTCATGGGGAACAGCGCCCGTAGTCAGGCCCCGTGGATGTAGCCAAGATGGTGAACCTCATTAACAAATCTCGGTGTCGTGCCTCGTGTGATTGCTTGGTCCTCGGTAGATCGACGGTGACCTCGGATTTATTTTAACAAGTGATATCAGAGCAAGGTTAGATTTTAGACCGTTGTGTTGATTTAGAGGAGGAGGAAAGCTCGACGTGGATTGATGTTGTCTGCACGGGAGGTCATCTGAGACAGAAACGTGCTGGCTGGAATTTTTCGATCCGGAGGAGTCGGCGAGTACAAGAAGCTATCGGAAAGTGGCACGCAGCGGCGTGAGCGTGGAACTCGGCGGGATCCCGATTGGACTCGGGCTCGGGCGACGTGTACGTGCGTGAGCAGAGTTCTCGACGAAATTGGGTCGAGCGCATACCGCATGAGGGCAGAGACCCAAGTGCGGGGCTGCAGCATGTGCAGCCGGGCAGGCCGCCAGGCGCGGTGGATCTAGCAGGCCAGGAGGCCGGTCCAGAGCCGTGGGACAGCCTGGGGGCTGTAAAGCTGCGATACGGAGGTGCTTGAGCGTGAGATTTGTTTGTGAAAAAAAAGGGCAGTCTGCAAGATCTGGTGTTTACGTGGCATGGGACAGCAACATGGTTAGAGAAAAGGATCATTGGGAG
Source organism: Secale cereale (assembly GCA_902687465.1). Taxonomy (NCBI): domain Eukaryota; kingdom Viridiplantae; phylum Streptophyta; class Magnoliopsida; order Poales; family Poaceae; genus Secale; species Secale cereale. Next base: position 815,726,962 of record LR738714.1, read on the forward strand.
TTGTGTGGCACATATTGCATGCACAGAAGTTATCAAGGAACACTGTTTTTCAAACGCGTTGCTAATTTCACGTAGGGTTTTACTAGGAAATTTGCAGGCTTGTCGAGTGGCGCGTAAGACTGGTGGAGTCTGGAGCGCGTCAGGATCATATATACACAGGGCATTAAGCAATGCATGGAGATGTGCGGGCGGACACGACGCAGGGTGAAGCATGGTTGCAGTCGGATAATTTCGGCTGGGTCGGACTGGACTGTCTGACGGATCGATGGGGATGTCGATCAAAGCAGAACATGGCGGTGATTTCGACGACGACGACATATGGGCGTGATGCTGATGGTGGCCAACTTCTGGGGCGTGGAAACACGTGGTGCAGGCTTGAGGGCTTGTGCGGCTTCGACAGGCTATGTCGCGGGGTTGATTCAAGACGATGCACATGAGAGCTTGGAGTCGACGGAGTGCGAGGGGTGGCACGTACAACCACCATGGAGTCATGTTGAAGGTGGAGCTGTAGTCTGATGGACGATTTCACTCTGTGCTGATGGAGGGGCTACGGCGTAAGTTAACGAAGAGTCGAAGCCTATTTCAGCGGGATAGCGAGAGACACGTCGATCGGACTGGGGCCCAATGGTCTGATGGAGACGTGATACTCGACATCGGTCGGTAATGATCGGTGGTTCTCCGCAGTAGGGGTTTGAGTGGGGTGGGTTCGCGACCTTGGGAGACTCGACCAGGACAGCAGAGGCTCGACGCGGTGATAGCGGCGAGGCGTGTGGTAAGCACGGGACACAGCGACAGACCAAGGCACTAATGATGCGACATGTGGTCACACAAAGTGTTCAGGGTGTTGAAGCAGTGTTGGCGAATACCAGGTTCAAGTTGATTACTAGATCTATCGAGTTGGACATGTCAGATGGATTAGAGTGGATCATAGGGAATATGAGAAAGTGCGGAAAGTCTAAAATTGTCAAAAGTTGAGAGAGTACATGGTCGTATATTATGTGGTGTTCAATGCACATGGCAAAGTGCGGATGACAAGTACAGAAGGAGGCGGAGTGCTATAGTTGTGAGACATGTCAGAGACTATCCGGAAGAAGGTTGAGACAACTACGAATTTGACTCGGGTTGACACAGGGCGACGGTGAAATTCCTTCAAGTTTCAGCCAAGCAGTCAAGAAAGAGCGGTGATGTTGAGTTCAGGTAACTCTTATATGTGGCGTCCAATATGTGAGTTGTTAATTTTCATGTAGACAGTGGTCGGTGTGTGATGGGGTTGAACGGATTCTCCACAAGTTGGGAGCACAAAGTAAAGTAATGAGGAACTTAATTTTGCTCGAGTGTTGACTGTGAAGAAGACGAGAAGGGACTACAATTGGAGGTGGAGTCACATGGAATCCAATGTACATGGAGGTTCGACGCATAGACGAATCCAAGATGATGAAGAATATTCGGCATGGTGGAGTTTAGTGTTATAGAGAATACAGACCATTGATTCTAACGGTAATGGCTGAGATTTAAAACAAATAAATGGATACAAAAAACTATTGCAACTTCCCACAGTATATGCACAAATTCAACTCTAAAGATGCTTAAAAGAAGTCTATATATGTCCAGCGACAAGCGCTATTAGTAATCTACAATCTTGTTGCTATATGTAGACATTAGTACAGGATCACCTTACTAATCACGTGCGGTATACGCTATTAGCAACATTCTGGTGGCACTCCGTTAGTACGACACTGCTGGTCAGGTTACAAGCAGCAGTGTGCGTGCGACACCTTGTTACCAGCAGTGTGGCGAGCATCTTCAACAGCAGCGTCAAAAGACAAGCGGGGTAAACTTTCAGTTTAGCGCACGCTGGACGTTTTGGCGCGCTCCAGCGGCAGCGGGAAAAAACCGCGCGTGGGAAACGATTGCACGCGCGGGGAAAAGGCGGCAGCTCACGCACTAGATTTGGCGCACCGCTTCGAGTGCGTCTATAAAATGCGGCGCTCGCCACGCGGCCTCCATACTGCCACGTGTGCTCTCCCCGCTCTCTCTGCCGCTTGCTCGCCGCTTTCTTGCCCCCGCCACCACAGCGACACCATGTTGCGCGCCGCCGGCTACCGCGACGTCTGCGAGCGCCCCGGCGGCACCTACTACGCCGAGATCTGGTCCGGCGACGTTCGGCTCGGCCTCGGCACATTCCAGACCGCGCACGAGGCTGCCCGCGCGCACGATGCGGCGGCTTGGCGCCCAGAGAGGCTGCCGACGCTGATGAACTTCCGCGACGTCCGCACGCGCGAGGAGGCGCAGTCCGTCGCCCCTCCGCCTCGTCTTATCATGGATCAGGACCGTGCGGAGCACCGTCTGCGGCAGCGCCGCCTCCTCATCGCCGAGGAGGACGAACGAGCCATGGCGGAGTGGCGCCGATGCCACCCGGAGGACGTCACGGCGGAGCGCGCTTACAGGGAGGAAAGGACGACAAGGTGTAGGGAAACGCAGCAGAAAATAAAAATTTCCGACCTACGCACCAGCCCAGGACCACTATGAAGACTGCATACAAGGTTTTGATCATATTCGTTACCGACTCGTAGCGCAGCGGAAGTAGATTCGATAACGATCGTCGGTGCAGATCCCCGCAGCTAGGATTTTCAACCTCCCAACCGCGAGGATGTATACCCTCATCTTCTCCTCGGACATCCCTCCGGGAGACGGTCGAACAGTCCCCCAGACGGTGTCGCGGACAGCCCTTCGGGAGGACCTTCGAAACTCGAACGGTCACTCGGACAGCCCTTCGGGAGGACTCACAGAACTCGGACCGTCACTTGGACAGCCCTTCGGGAGGCACTCATGAACAGCCCCTCAGGGCACTAAGATCGAAACTACGACCTCTCTACAGAGTTGCACACATACGGTGTCATCTATCCGGCAGGGCTTCGCCGTCCAGAACTAGTTCCCACCGGAACCCAGACAGCCTTTCGGCTCTACGAAACTATTTCGTGGGAGGGAGAGAGAAGCCAGATTATGCATGGCACTTGTATGTGAGAAGGGATGATCTTTGGGCAGCCCCCTCACCCCCTATTTATAGGAAAACCAAGGGGTAGGGTGCCTCCACAAATTACCAAAAACTCCCATGCATTAGGGCACACATGAGGGTGTTATGGGCAAAATGGGAGGCCATGTGGAGCTCCATGGAGCACCACCATGTGTGGCCGTCCCAACCCTTGGGGGGCCCCCATGAGGGGCTTCCTTGGCCCCCAAGCCCTTCTAGAAGCCTTTTCACAAAAGCTCTAAAAGGTGGCTTTCCAAAAAATATCCATAAAGCTGATTTTCACTATTCACGACGACATTTTTCAGCGCCCGTTTGAACTGAAAATAATTATGTGGGCTTAGAACATTTCCAGTACCCACTAAAATAATTTTCAACGCGTTCCGAAACAATTCCGGTTTAGTGATTTTCATCTGCGAAAAGCATCTGAAGTGACTCCGGCAGCTCCGGAACATTTCCTGTTTTTATCCCACAAAATTCCAAAAAGTTTCCAGAATGATTCTGGCACCCTCCAAGAATTATCAGGCATGTGCCGAAACCAATTTGACTTAATAGTATATCCCGAAACAACTTTTCGGTTTCACAGAAACTCATCCGATGACCTCTCTCTGCAGAACTTTTCCGCTGTCCGAAACCTTTCCGGTGTCCGAAACTTTTCCGGTGATTTTCTCTCAGACTCCCTGTCTAGTATTCAGCAGATAGATGAACCTTAAGCGTGTGACCCTATAGGTTCGGTGAAGTATAGACAAGACCCGGAACCTCTTCCGATCAATGATCAACATCGGAGCCGTGGACACCCATATTGACCCCTATACCCACACGAATGAATGTTCGAGTGAACCTCCAGTTGCTGTGTGATATTCCTTTTGCTTTGCGATATGTCACAATCACCCGAGGTGAGATTTATTGCATCCCTGTGGGCCAACACTTTGTCCACTATGCAAGTTACCTCGTTACCGGTTTTGTTCTCTTTTCTCGTTTTCGTGTCCCGGCATCCCAGTGATCAAATCACCATGTGTCTGGCCAGACGATGATGGATACCGTTACACCGAGAGGGCCCGAGTATATCTCTCCATCGTCGGAGGAGCAAATCCCAATCTTGAGCTATCTCGTTACTTGCCATACTTTTCCATGAACCCGTAAGCCGCCGTAATAGCCACCTATTTACGGATGACGTTTAACAAACCCCAAAGTTCATGAAGCAAGCATGAAGAACCTCGATACTCTCATGGTCTAAGGAATTATGCAAACATTAACTTCCTGTGTTATTAACCATTAACTTGTGACGAATGTATCTCATAGCATAACATCAATCGGGTCGATTCAACACAAATGTTTCTCTAACATTGTGCCCTCAAAGTTGCTGGCATAGACATGCCCATGATCAGGAAAACAGAACCATCATGCAACACTTGAGCTAGTCTTAGAGGCCAGACTAGGAATACATTTTATCGTTTATTATTCCACACGTGCATATGAGTCTTCCTCCGAGCCTCGTTTTATTTGCAGACTCGAGAACCATAGCAGTTATAGCATGGAACATAAACCTAATTATGAATAGTGAGATAAATAATAGTATTTATTATTGGCTCTAGGGCATATCTCCTACAGACTCCCACTTGCACTAGAGTCAATATCTAGTCAATGCTAATGCACTTTACACCTATGGCACATTGGTGTAAATATGCTTTGCTTGTGGTATAGCCTGATGTCCAACGGATCTGACGACTTCAGCTCCGTGTGTAACTTTGCATATCCCTCACGTTTTCACGCCTTCACAAAATTCATATTTTGTGTGGACTTGGCTTTGTATGTATGCGAATCACAGGTCGAAGCTGGATTCCTCAGACTGAGTTATGGAGCAACTACCTGCAGTAGTGTCCCATTGACAAAAGCCATCTTGGAAGCATACTAAGTACATGAATGAACTATATGATTCAACAACTTGTTTGTCGCTTCTAAAGCGTCAACATACTTAGCCTCTGTTATAGAATTCGCCACAGTATCTTGTTTGGAACAATTCCCAACTAACTGTGCCACCACATTGTGTGTTACACAAAACCCTTAATTTAAATCGAAAATCGCATGGAGCATTGATGAAGACTGTATCAATGTAATTACTTACAACGAGCACTTCATAATCTCTGCTTGCGAGAAAACATGTCATCAGTACTACTCTGGTACTAAATGACATCTTTCACCGTTGTCCTATGATCAGTACTTTGATCACTTTGGTATCCATACTCGCAACACCTTTGGAGTATTGGACATATCTGGTTGTTTTTACATACCATGGATTACATGATTAATCCAAACACGAAGGTGTGTGGAATCTCCGTCATGTATTTTGCTCATTGGTGTTTTTGGGACACCGAGTCTTGCAAAAACTCTTTCCATGTGACTTCGGCAAGAATCACTCCTTGGCGTTTTATATGCTAAAAGCATCTTGTCAATATGTATTCATTGCTTAGCCCTATTAGGTAAATCTATCTTCATAGATCATCATGCCTAATATCAAGACTATTTAGCCTAAGCACTTCATCGAAAAATTATTTTCAAATGAAGTCCTAATTTGTGTCAAGAAATTCATTTCCAATTACCAATGTGTCAAGCACACAAGGTTCTTAGAAATATTATTACGCTCCCACTTACTTTCTTGAATTACAAGCATCTTCGTTACCCATTGATGAAGTCAAAACCCTTTTTATTTCATCAAAACACGAAGATTCCAACTCCATTTTGCTCTCTTCTTTCCATCGCTGGAACTCTGAAGTTTGCATACCTACTAGCATCCTCTGGATCGATAAATTACTTTGGACTGTATCACATACAAGTCCTAGGTTTCATTTCCATCAGATGGAAATCCTTTTGTCATCCATGTTTCATATCTCAAGATTGATATATGTATTAATTGCTAGTTCAACCAGAACCGACTTTAAGCATCACTTACGATGAAACAACCTCATCGTAGTCAACTCCTTGAACTTGTTATTGCAACAAGTCGAGCTTTATGGATAAACATTTTTATCCGTATCAGTTTTAAGTTCCATAAATATTCGTTAGACTCTAAGTCTTCCGAAAGGTGTATCAATGTTTTAATCTTGAATCACTTATATGAAACTATCTCGGATTGTATTGGCATTTAGCCAATCCTGGAGTCAGGGCCCATCAACGCTTCCTTGTGTATCATAGGTATACTGTTGTCCAACAACAATATCTCGTCTGCGCACCTGAGAGGTTTGCACGAGCCTTGCCTACGTGGTTCAGCTGCAAGTTCGACCGAAGTCCATACATTTTATTGTAGAAACTTCCGTATCAGTCGCAGTAGGAAACACTGGAATTACTTCCAAGGTTCCTTTCCTTTGACCTGATGACGAAGATACTGTTATCTCGTCGAGTTTGCACTGTCCTCCCACTCACCCTTTTTGAAAGAACCATTCTCTTTAAAAGCATACCGTTTCGTGGCAAAACTATTTGCCTTGGTATAGTGAGGGAGGAATACCCAATTACTTGGGATAACCTACAAAGTAGCACTTGTCTGATTTGGAATAGGTTTGTAACCTTTTTACACAATCCCCATATTCCAAATGTTAAGAAAAGATATAACATGGTTGGGCGTACCATACCATGGCTTCATTTCAACAGACCCGATGGAGCTCTTATCAGTGTAAAAGCCGCAGTCTCTAAAGCATCACTTTAAAAGGGATAATGGCAAAAAAAATTATGTCATCTTTGATCTTACCATGTCATAAATGGTTCGATTACATCTCCACGGACTTTCCACTTGCAGTGGTGTTCCGGGAAGTGCAAGTTATGAAACCCCTTTCACAACTCATCAGACATTCGCTAAACTTGTAACTCAAATATTCCTTTCTGCAATCGAATTGTAGAAACATAATTTTCTTGTTACAATAACTTCTGAAGGAAATATGCCCTAGAGGCAATAATAAAGTTATTATTTATTTCCTTACATCATGATAAATGTTTATTATTCATGCTAGAATTGTATTAACCGGAAACTTAATACATGTGTGAATACATAGACAAAACAGTATGTCCCTAGTATGCCTCTACTAGACTAGCTCATTGATCAAAGATTGTTATGTTTCCTAGCCATAGACATGAGTTGTCATTTGATCAACGGGATCACATCATTAGGAGAATGATGTGATGGACAAGACCCATCCGTTAGCATAGCACTATGGTCGTTTAGTTTAACTGATATTGCTTTCTTCATGACTTATACATGTTCCTATGACTATGAGATTATGCAACTCCCGAATACCGTAGGAACACCTTGTGTGCTATCAAACGTCACAACGTAACTGGGTGATCATAAAGATGCTCTACAGGTGTCTCCGAAAGTATTCGTGGTGTTGGCATAGATCAAGATTAGGATTTGTCACTCCGAGTGTCGGAGAGGTATCTCTGGGCCCTCTCGGTAACACACATCATAATAAGCCTTGCAAGAAAAAGACTAAAGAGTTAGTCACAAGATGATGTGTTACGGAACGAGTAAAGAGACTTGCCAGTAACGAGATTGAACTAGGTATAAAGATACCGACGATCGAATCTCGGGCAAGTAACATACCGTTTGACAAAAGGAACAACGTATGTTGTTATGCGGTTCTGACCGATAAAAGATCTTCGTAGAATATGTAGGAGCCAATATGAACATCCAGGTTCCGCTATTGGTTATTGACCGGAGATGAGTCTCGGTCATGTCTACATAGTTCTCGAACCCGTAGGGTCCACACGCTTAACGTTTGATGACGATCGGTATTATGAGTTTTTGAGTATTGATGTACCGAAGGTAGTTCGGAGTCCCGGATGAGATCACGGACATGACGAGGAGTCTCGGAATGTCTGAGACATAAAGATTGATATATTGGACGGCTATATTCGGACACCGGAAGTGTTCCGGAAAAGTTTCGGATTTATCGGGAATGCCGGAGGGGGTTACCGGAACCCCCTACGAGAGGGGATGGTCCATGGTGGGCCTAAAAGGAAAGAGAGGGGCAGCCCATAGGGCTGGCCGGCGCCCCCACCTAGGAATCCTAGTTGGACTAGGATTGGGGGGGGGGCCACCTCTCCTATTCCTTTCCCCCTTCTTCCTTTCGGTGAATCCTACTAGGAATAGGATTGCAATCCTATTCCTAGTAGGACTCCCTCCCTAGCAGCACCAGGAGAGGCCGGCCGGCCTCCCTCCCCTGCTCCTTTATATACGGGGGCAGGGGGGCACCAAAAGACACACAAGTTGAATTGTTTTAGCCGTGTGCGGTGCCCCCCTCCACAGAATCACACCTCGGTCGTACCGTCGCGGAGCTTAGGCGAAGCCCTGCGCCGGTGAACACATCATATCCGTCACCACGCCGTCGTGCTAACGAAACTCTCCCGTGAAGCTCAACTGGATCAAGAGCTCGTGGGACGTCATCAAGCTGAACGTGTGCTGAACGCGGAGGTGCCGTACGTTCGGTGCTTGATCGGTTGGATCGCGAAGAAGTTCGACAACATCAACCGCGTCACTTGACGCTTCCGCTCCCGGTCTACGAGGGTACGTAGACACACTCTCCCCTCTCGTTGCTATGCATCTGGTAGATAGATCTTGCGTGATCGTAGGAAAATTTTAAAATACTACGTTCCCCAACAGTGGTATCAGAGCCAGGTTTATGCGTAGATGATATGCACGAGTAGAACACAATGAGATTGTGGACGATACTAGTCATACTGCTTACCAGCATGTCATACTTTGCTTTGGCGGTATTGTGAGATGAAGCGGCCCGGACCGACATTACGCGTACGCTTACGCGAGACTGGTTTCACCGTTACGAGCACTCGTTGCTTAAAGGTGACTGGCGGGTGTCTGTCTCTCTCACTTTAGCTGAATCAAGTGTGGCTACGCCCGGTCCTTGTGAAGGTTAAAACAACACATACTTGACGAAACATCGTTGAGGTTTTGTACGCGTAGGTAAGAACGGTTCTTGCTAAAGCCCGTAGCAGCCACGTAAAACTTGCAACAAACAAAGTAGAGGACGTCTAACTTGTTTTTGCAGGGCATGTTGTGATGTGATATGGTGAAGACATGATGAGTTATACGGTTTTGTATGAGATGATCATGTTTTGTAAAGTTATCGGCAACTGGCAGGAGCCATATGGTTGTCGCTTTATTGTATGAAATGCAATCGCCATGTAATTGCTTTACTTTATCACTAAACGGTAGCGATAGTCGTAGAAGCAATAGTTGGCGAGACGACAACGATGCTACGATGAAGATCAAGGTGTCAAGCCGGTGACGAAGGTGATCATGACGGTGCTTTGGAGATAGAGATCAAAAGCACAAGATGATGATGGCCATATCATGTCACATATTTTGATTGCATGTGATGTTTATCTTATTATGCTTCTTATTTTGCTTAGAACGACGGTAGCATTATAAGATGATCCCTTACTAAATTTCAAGGTATAAGTGTTCTCCCTGAGTATGCACCGTTGCGAAAGTTCGTCGTGCCGAGACACCACGTGATGATCGGGTGTGATAAGCTCTACGTTCAAATACAACGGGTGTAAGCCAGTTTTGCACACGCAGAATACTCGGGTTAAACTTGACGAGCCTAGCATATACAGATATGGCCTCGGAACACTGGAGACCGAAAGGTCGAGCGTGAATCATATAGTAGATATGATCAACATAAGATGTTCACCATTGAAAACTACTCCATCTCACGTGATGATCGGACATGGTTTAGTTGATTTGGATCACGTGATCATTTAGATGACCAGATGGATGTCTATCTAAGTGGGACTTCTTTAAATTAATATGATTAAATTGAACTTTAATTTATCATGAACTTAGTCCTGATAGTATTAGCATATCTATGTTATAGATCAATAGCTCGCGATGTTGCTCCCCGTTTATTTTTCATATGTTCCTAGAGAAAACCAAGTTGAAAGATGTTAGTAGCAATGATGCGGAATTGTTCCGTGATCTGAGGATTATCCTCATTGCTGCACAGAAGAATTATGTCCTTGATGCACCGCTAGGTGACAGACCTATTGCAGGAGCAGATGTAGACGTTATGAACGTTTTGACAAAAGCTCGATATGATGACTACTTGATAGTTTAAGTGCACCATGCTTTACGGCTTAGAACCGGGACTTCAAAAACGTTTTGAACGCCATGGAGCATATAAGATGTTCCAAGAGTTGAAATTAGTATTTCATAATCATGCCCGTGTCGAGAGGTATAAGACCTCTGACAGTACTTTGCCTACAAGATGGAGGAGAATAGCTCAACCAGTGAGCATGTGCTCAGATTGTCTGGGTACTACAATTACTTTAATCAAGTGGGAGTTAATCTTTCAGATAAGATAGTAATTGACAAAGTTCTCTAGTCACTATCACCAAGTTAGTAGAACTTCGTGATGAACTATAATATGCAAGGGATGACGAAAGGAATTCCCAACTCTTCGCGATACTGAAGTAGGCGAAGGTAGAAATCATGAAAAAGCATCAAGTGTTGATGGTTAACAAGACCACTTGTTTCAAGTAAAGGGCAAAGGGTTAGAAGGGGAACTTCAAGAAGAATGACAGGCAAGTTGTCACTCACGTGAAGAAACCCAAAGCTAAAACTCAAGCCTGAAACTAAGTGCTTCTACTGCAAAGGAAATTGTCACTGGAAGTGGAACTGCCCTAGATACTTGGCGGATAAGAAGGATGGCAAAGTGAACAAAGGTATATTTGATATACAGATTATTGATGTGTATTTTACTAGTGTTCATAGCAACCCCTCGGTATTTAATACTGGTTTAGTTGCTAAAGAGTAGTAACTCGAAATGGGAGTTGCATAATAAACAGAAACTAGTTAAAGGATGAAGTGACGATGTATATTGGAAGCAGTTCCAAGATTGATATGATCATCATCGCACACTCCCTATACTTTCGGGATTAGTGTTGAACCTAAATAACTGTTATTTGGTGTTTGTGTTGAGCATGAATGTGATTTGATCATGTTTATTGCAATACGGTTATTCATGTAAGTTAGAGAATAATTGTTGTTCTGTTTACATGAATAAAACCTTCTATGGTCATACACCCAATGAAAATAGTTTGTTGGATCTCGATCGTGTGATACACATCTATAATACCTAAATAGTTCATCCCCACTATGATATTTCTCTCAACATGCAAGCTATCCACGTCAGCATCTATGCCATCTAAGCAAAAACTGATTCCATTTGCAGCCACATCATCACTGCCGCCCACGCAATTCAATCAAACAAATCATGGGACTCGGTTTTCCCTTAATACATCATCACTGCCGCCCATGCAATTCAATCAAACAAATCATGGGACTCGGTTTTCCCTTAATACTTAACGATCTTGGTCACTGAAGCGACACGTCCTTTATTCACTGAACCAATCCGTTCGTTTCTTTAGGATTTAGTTTTTACTTGACACGCTGCAGTCCTGGTCACTGACGCAACCCATCGTTTCTTATTCATAACGGACGACGCATCCCTGCCCTTCTATAACTGGAGGAAGAACCCTGATGCTTCGTCTCTCACATCCCGACGCATCTCATCTTCCCACCTGTTTCTTTTATCGAGTTGCGGCCGTCGGAACCGAGCTCCAGCGTGACCTCGATGCTAAGTTGCCCTTGGATGTTGCACCACTGCAACGTGCCTAACGGAACGGTTGCATGCCCATAGTGCGTTGCTGGCTCTCGCACGGCCGGCCACCATCAACCGTCTGCCTGGGCTTAACTCGCCCTCAGCTGCCTACCACTTCGCACCGGCGCCACCAAGAATCTTGCCGAGGCCTACCGCCCGCCACCCACCCTACGCACAGGAGACTCGAGGTCTCGATCCAATCACGTCAAAGGGTTGCTCAACATAGGCGGTGGTGCCCTCGTTGTTCAGATAGAACATGTCATCGCTGTCCGACGAGCAGGCAAGGAACATGTCTTCACAATCCTTGCTAGGTCGGACATGTCTCTCTCGCTTAATGACGCGATGATTGACTGTATGGAAGCCCGTCCATTTACTACAATGACCTCACAAGGAACCGGTTGTTCGATGTCATGTGGGCATAGTTTCGCGATAGCTTGCCATGCCAGTCCACGCCAGGAGACTCAAGCACCCTATAGAGCCCGTGGTAGAACATCGGCTTTGTACCTCGGCCTGCCTGCATGTTTGGATCTTTTGGACATCGTGGGTTCATTCGTTTCACATGTTTGGATTCTTTGGAAATAGGGTTCATTCGTTTCACAGGTGCTGCTGGTGCTAGAAGGCACTGCCAATTACGTGATGTGGAGCCACTACTACAACATGGACTCTCCCTTTTGCGTGAAGCTGCAGAGCAACTTGCAAAATTGGAATAAACACACAAGGTACATTTTGCTTTATAGGTTACAGGAACCAAATACCAAAATTTTAAATTAAAAATTTGTTGGTGGTTATTTGTTCTAATTTTAGGTCGGCACGTCGCATCTTTCAACAAGTTAATGTTTGTATGACAAAACTACAGGGAACGGCACATCCTCATATTACGAAAACAGAATATATATAAGGGTACTTTTTTGTGAATAAGAATCTATAAGGTTTTACTCTTTTGTCCATTTTGATTATGTTTCCTTGCAGCAAGACTTACTCCATAGTCCATACAGTGATGGTCCATACACACCCTAACTCAAGAACAAGCTGGTATTTTCTTGACATTTTGTTTTGATGCATTTTCAACACCCAGTTGTTTATAAAGAATTATATAGGTATAATAATAAAAAGTCATCGGTGACAACTTCCTGCTGCACCTACTTCTTACCGCTGGCACATGCAGGCAACCCCATCAAGGTTCTGGCAAAAGCCATCTATGCGCGCGTTTTTCCAATACATATCACGGAAAAGCAACGCTATCTTTCTGGTGCCACCACCAGCATGTATTGTTAGTTCTGTCACCTCCAATCTTAGTAGTAGTGGCCTCTCTACATCTCAGCCAAATTGTACGCTTTCAACTTTCTCAAGCATTCAACCAAAGTGGAGATCAATATACAAACGATGTCACTTCCTTTATTTGAAAAACGGGGTCTAGAACTACAGTGATCTGCTACCTTCTTCCCTTGGTCTGGGATGTCAACTAGCATAATTTCTTGCTTTGATTTAACAACATGTGAACACATCTTTGCATTTTGCTGGTCTCCTTGTAGATTTTTTTATTTATCTTTCCTAAGGTGTTCATTGGATTTAATTCCTTTCGTCTGATAAATCATAAAGGAAAGAGAGAAATAAATCACTACACCTAATTCATCATAAAGCAAAGACTGAAATGAATCTCTACGGGTTGTTATCGCTCATAGTTGTGAACTATTTCTATCGGCAGTCTAAAAATATCACCGGTGGTCACTAATGGGATCAAGAAAATTTGGTTATCAAATAGTACTATTTATTTTATTCCAAACTCACACGATAGAATTAGTAGCTTCATTTGTTTCTCTTTGTGCCTGTTAGCAATAATATTTTTAAGTAATATTAAAGGGCTGGTCCATTGCTGAAAACTGATTTCATTGACTCACTGTGTATGCAATTTTGCACTATTTATTGCATGAAAACTTCAATCCTTTGTTGCATAATCTTCGACTTGCAAAATTAAATCACCTCTCCAAGATCTGCCTCTAACAGATACTCAAGTTTATCAAATCATCTTTAGTATTCATGTATATGAGAACTATCTTCAGTGCTATATGGCAATATGACTAATCTTCAAAGTAGTACATTGCAAAGCCCCTGTCTTTGTTAGTGTGTGTACTTAACCGAAATGCCAATTTGTTGCTAAGAGTGTTCCATTAGTAAAAAACAGCTTTTTAATGATTATTGAAACCACTCCGTTTAATATTTAGAAGATTGTACAACATGTCCCGCAGCAACGCGCGGGGTATTCATCTAGTATTCATAATATTGAAGCCAAAAAATGCAAGGTTAATAATGATAGTGCAACTTATTTGTGGCACTGCCGTTTAAGTCATATTGGTGTAAAACGCATGAAGAAACTCCATAATGATGGACTTTTGGAATCACTTGATTATGAATCACTTGGTGCTTGCGAACCATGCCTCATGGGCAAGATGACTAAAACTCCGTTCTCCGGAACTATGGAGCGAACAACATATTTGTTGGAAATCATACATACTGATGTATGCGGACCAATGAGTGTTGAAGCTCGCAGCGGGTATCGTTATTTTCTGACCTTCACTGATGATTTGAGCAGATATGGGTATATCTACTTAATAAAGCACAAGTCTGAAACATTTGAAAAGTTCAAAGAATTTCAGAGTGAAGTAGAGAATCATCGTAACAAGAAAATAAAGTTTCTACGATCTGATCGTGGAGGAGAATATTTGAGTTACGAGTTTGGTCTTCATTTGAAACAATGTGGAATAGTTTCACAACTCACGCCACCTGGAACACCACAGCGTAATGGTGTGTCCGAACGTCGTAACCGTACTTTATTGGATATGGTGCGATCTATGATGTCTCTTACCGATTTACCACTATCGTTTTGGGGTTATGCTTTAGAGACAGCTGCATTCACGTTAAATAGGGCACCATCTAAATCCGTTGATACGACACTTTATGAACTATGGTTTGGCAAGAAACCAAAGTTGTCGTTTCTTAAAATTTGGGGCTGCGATGCTTATGTGAAAACACTTCAACCTGATAAGCTCGATCCCAAGTCGGAAAAATGTGTCTTCATAGGATACCCAAAAGAGACTGTTGGGTACACCTTCTATCACAGATCCGAAGGCAAAATATTCGTTGCTAAGAACGGATCCTTTCTAGAAAAAGAGTTTCTCTCGAAAGAAGTGAGTGGGAGGAAAGTAGAACTTGATGAGGTAATTGTACCTTCTCCCGGATTGGAAAATAGTACATCACAGGAAATTGTTCCAGTGATTCCTACACCAATTAGTGAGGAAGTTAATGATAATGATCATGAAACTTCGGATCAAGTTTCTACTGAACGTCATAGATCAACCAGAGTACGTTCCGCACCAGAGTGGTACGGCAACCCAGTTCTGGAAATCATGTTACTAGACCATGATGAACCTACGAACTATAAGGAAGCGATGATGAGCCCAGATTCCGCAAAATGGCTTGAAGCCATGAAATCTGAGATGGGATCCATGTATGAGAACAAAGTATGGACTTTGGTTGACTTGCACGATGATCGGCAAGCCATCGAAAATAAATGGATCTTCAAGAGGAACACCGACGCAGACGGTAATATTACTGTTTACAAAGCTCGACTTGTTGCGAAAGGTTTTCGACAAGTTCAAGGAGTTGACTACGATGAGACTTTCTCACCTGTAGCGATGCTTAAGTCTGTCCGAATCATGTTAGCAATTGCCGCATTTTATGATTATGAAATCTGGCAAATGGATGTCAAAACTACATTCCTGAATGGATATCTCAAAGAAGAGTTGTATATGATACAACCAGAAGGTTTTGTCGATCCAAAAGGTGCTAACAAATTATGCAAGCTCCAGCAATCCATCTATGGACTGGTGCAAGCATCTCGGAGTTGGAATATACGCTTTGATGAGGTGAATCAAAGCATATGGTTTTATACAGACTTTTGGAGAAGCCTGTATTTACAAGAAGTGAGTGGGAGCACTACAACCTTTCTGATAAGTATATGTGAATGACATATTGTCGATCGGAAATGATGTAGAATTTTCTGGAAAGCATAAAGGAGTGTTTGAAAAGAGTTTTTCAAAGAAAGACCTCGGTGAAGCTGCTTACATATTGAGCATCAAGATCTATATAGATAGATCAAGACGCTTGATAAGACTTTCGGTGAGTACATACCTTGATAAAATTTTGAAGTAGTTCAAAATGGATCAGTCAAAGAAAAGTTCTTGCCTGACTTGTAAGGTGTGAAGTTGAGTAAGACTCAAAGCCAGACCACGGCAGAAAAATATAGAGAGAATGAAAGTCATTCCCTATGCCTCAGCCATAGGTTCTATAAAGTATGCCATGCTGTGTACAAAACACGTTGTGTACCTTGCCAAGAGTTTGACAGGGAGGTACAATAGTGATCCAGGTAGATCACTGTACAGCGGTCAAAATTATCCTTAGTAATTGGATGACTAAGGAAATATTTCTCGATTATGGAGGTGATAAAGAGTTCGTCGTAAAGGGTTACGCCGATGCAAGCTTTGACACTAAATCCAGATGACTCTAAGTATCAATCTGGATGCGTATTGAAAGTGGGAGAAATTAGCTAGAGTAGTTCCATGCAGAGCATTGTAGACATAGAAATTTGCGAAATACATAGGGATCTGTATATGACAGACCCGTTGACTAAACTTCTCTCACAAGCAAAACATGATCACACCTTATTACTCTTGGGTATTAAATCACATGGCGATGTGAACTAGATTATTGACTCTAGTAAACCCTTTGGGTGTTGGTCACATGACGATGTGAACTATCGGTATTAAATCACATGGCGATGTGAGCTAGATTATTGACTCTAGTGCAAGTGGGAGACTGAAGGAAATATGCCCTAGAGGCAATAATAAAGTTATTATTTATTTCCTTACATCATGATAAATGTTTATTATTCATGCTAGAATTGTATTAACCGGAAACTTAATACATGTGTGAATACATAGACAAAACAGTATGTCCCTAGTATGCCTCTACTAGACTAGCTCATTGATCAAAGATGGTTATGTTTCCTAGCCATAGACATGAGTTGTCATTTGATCAACGGGATCACATCATTAGGAGAATGATGTGATGGACAAGACCCATCCGTTAGCATAGCACTATGATCGTTTAGTTTAACTGCTATTGCTTTCTTCATGACTTATACATGTTCCTATGACTATGAGATTATGCAACTCCCGAATACCGTAGGAACACCTTGTGTGCTATCAAACGTCACAACGTAACTGGGTGATCATAAAGATGCTCTACAGGTGTCTCCGAAAGTATTCGTGGTGTTGGCATAGATCAAGATTAGGATTTGTCACTCCGAGTGTCGGAGAGGTATCTCTGGGCCCTCTCGGTAACACACATCATAATAAGCCTTGCAAGCAAAAGACTAATGAGTTAGTCACAAGATGATGTGTTACGGAACGAGTAAAGAGACTTGCCAGTAACGAGATTGAACTAGGTATAAAGATACCGATGATCGAATCTCGGGCAAGTAACATACCGTTTGACAAAAGGAACAACGTATGTTGTTATGCGGTTCTGACCGATAAAAGATCTTCGTAGAATATGTAGGAGCCAATATGAACATCCAGGTTCCGCTATTGGTTATTGACCGGAGATGAGTCTCGGTCATGTCAACATAGTTCTCGAACCCGTAGGGTCCGCACGCTTAACGTTTGATGACGATCGGTATTATGAGTTTTTGAGTATTGATGTACCGAAGGTAGTTCGGAGTCCCGGATGAGATCACGGACATGACGAGGAGTCTCGGAATGTCCGAGACATAAAGATTGATATATTGGACGGCTATATTCGGACACCGGAAGTGTTCCGGAAAAGTTTCGGATTTATCGGGAATGCCGGAGGGGGTTACCGGAACCCCCTACGAGAGGGGATGGTCCATGGTGGGCCTAAAAGGAAAGAGAGGGGCAGCCCATAGGGCTGGCCGGCGCCCCCACCTAGGAATCCTAGTTGGACTAGGATTGGGGGTGGGCGCCACCTCTCCTATTCCTTCCCCCCTTCTTCCTTTCGGTGAATCCTACTAGGAATAGGATTGCAATCCTATTCCTAGTAGGACTCCCTCCCTAGCCGCACCAGGAGAGGCCGGCCGGCCTCCCTCCCCTGCTCCTTTATATACGGGGGCAGGGGGGCACCCAAAGACACACAAGTTGAATTGTTTTAGCCGTGTGCGGTGCCCCCCTCCACAGAATCACACCTCGGTCGTACCGTCGCGGAGCTTAGGCGAAGCCCTGCGCCGGTGAACACATCATATCCGTCACCACGCCGTCGTGCTGACGAAACTCTCCCGTGAAGCTCAACTGGATCAAGAGCTCGTGGGACGTCATCAAGCTGAACGTGTGCTGAACGCGGAGGTGCCGTACGTTCGGTGCTTGATCGGTTGGATCGCGAAGAAGTTCGACAACATCAACCGCGTCACTTGACGCTTCCGCTCCTGGTCTACGAGGGTACGTAGACACACTCTCCCCTCTCGTTGCTATGCATCTGGTAGATAGATCTTGCGTGATCGTAGGAAAATTTTAAAATACTACGTTCCCCAACAACTTCTACTTCATTTTTGAAAACCGTTCGAATGATTTCAAAAGATCCAGACTTACGTCTCATCAAGTAAATATCCATATATCTACTTGAGTCATTTCTGAAGATAGATAAATCAACTACTAACAACATTTATCGGACTACACACATCAAATGTATGATCACCAATAAGTTTGTTACTCGTTCCTTATGGGCTGTGAACGGTATTTCAGTCACTTCACTTTTCGGAGGAAAGTTGCAAGTGTCAGATGATTCAAAATCAAATGACTTCAAAATCCATCATAATGGAATTTCCATGCGGGTTTCTTCAATGTGACCAAATGTAGTGCCACACTTGTGTGGTATTCTTTTAGTCTTGCGACTTTTAGCGTCAGTGTTATGGATGTATCATATTACCATCAATATTCATAACATACATCCCATCTTGGATGGAAGCATGGCCCTTCATGTTATTCATAATACTGAACAACAATTGTTGTTTTTATGAACAACTCTTTTGCAACAAACACTGTGCAATGGGCTAGAGTGTATGAAACTCTAAAATGAATTATGAAAGTAAACACAGAGGTAATGTATTATTATCAATATTCATAACATACATCTCATTCATAATGAAAGTATGGCCCTTATGTTATTCATAACACCGAACATCAAAAGTTCTCTTATGAACAACCTTCTTGCAAGATACCTTATGCAATGGGCTAGAGTTTGTAAAACTCTAAATGAATTATGAAAATAAATACAGATGGTAATACACCGATGGAAGGTATAGTAACATTTACTATGTTCCCTGTGTATACCTAAACCTCATTCCTGGCTAGTCTCTTAGGCCATAGTAGTTCTTACATCGAGTTGTATCAGAATGCAATCGAGCGGGTATCTTTGTGATTTAACTCACAATACCCAAGAATCAGTGATCAACAATTTAATCATAATTCCCAAGGACTATATCTTTGACCAGCCTTCTACACATCAAAAACTTGTATGACTTTCATACATGAGCTGGATATTCCAGTCTTCTTTCTTATTGCCATTATACTACTAATAGTTTACCTTTTAGTATTTTCTCCTACTTCCAGAAAAAGCATCCAACTTCATCATAGAATGGCTTTCTTCTGGATCCCTCTCTTATCAGTCAAATGCATAGTAAACTCCTTTACTAATAGATTGCAAACAAACATTGCTTTGGATATCATATATCTGTTAGCCTTTGTTTGTGTCTGAAAATGATTTTCAGATTCCATGAATATCACATAACTATCCAAACTTTCGAAGTTCGGGTCTCATGGAAGCAAACATATTGCACTTGACTGAAAACAGAATTCTAGCTTTTGGATCGAAGGACGAGAGTCACATGATCCATAGCATTAGCGGGAGAATACCGAAAGTATGCGATAGGACAAAGTCCTTCTCGGCACTCTTGAGGACAATCCTCACATTACGTTACCAACCGTAAAGATTTAACAAGATATTTAACATCTATTCAATTTTAACAGGGAAGGTGGAAACGCGAGCCATAATTCTACAACTATTATGCAAACCACACTTTGACAGTGTTCAAAATTAATTGCACTGAGAATTAAACAAGTTAATTCAACAGTGCGCTCCCACTCAAATCAATATCTCTCATAATTGATTGTGAGTGTTTCAAGAACCGCATTTCAATTGTTCGCCATTGGTGTAACACCACTGATGACGAAAATCTCAACCGGTAGGCCAACTTGCCAATCACATCTCTATGTGACTCTTGTTCATCTTTCGATGCGTGTGTTCCGAGCTCATGACGGTCATGCCTGAACGTCAAGACAACCTAGTGATCTCGCTGCGAGGTCTCAACTCACCCGCCTCACACTTCCCTAATCGTTCGTACCCGTGTGACACGGCGCACCCCGAAAAGTTAGGTGCCGTGACGGTGCTACACTTGGGAGAACACTAACTACTTGATATTTTTGTGAGAGATCACCCTAATAAAAAGCGACTACCGCGCAATCAAGAAGGGTGCATCAAAGGGATAAACATCTCAGGCAATTCATAATTAGCATGATATGGTATAGCCCTTTCTGACGGAGAAGTCTTGCATTCTTCGTCTTCGGCACTTGCGTCGGTGTTCACCTGCGCGAAGATTGCCACCACCTTGTCGATGCACTGGATAATATTGCTATCTCTATAGCAGATAAAATAAATGCTTTACACAAGGTTGACACGTAGGTCATTAAAGTGCAATCATATGGCTCCAGCCATCATGCCAAATCATGACACGCAGGTCATGTTAATTAATTTACATCATATAGCCATCTCATACATAATCAAATTATTATGAGCACTGCTATACCACATCATATGCACATGCAAACCCTCGTGCAAAACCAAGTTAGACGTCTCTAATCAATTCATGCAAAAGTTTATCTTACGTGGCTTCTAAAGTTTCGAAACAAACCGAAGCTACCAACGTCCATCATCAAGCATGATAATTCAAGTCGCTAGATTAACTTTTGCGGGGTGTATGAAACACGAGATAATAAAATCTCGAGCCCCATACTAAACTTCGTCATACGCATGACCCCTGTGCAGATCATATCTGCATTGCCCTTTCGTCTGCGAAATTTCATCTTTCTTTTTAACTACGGTGGAATTCAATGAACTGTTAGCACTTCGTTGATCAATCAGGATCGCGGATTGCCAGAACATTGAAACTCCACCATACTGTTATCAAGATCAGAAATATGCAAATTCCAGGGAAGCAACAAGAACATCAGGTAACAGATTTCATCTGCTACCCGCACAAATAATTTTCAGTAATAGATCTTATCTACTACCTAATTATATTGTGCAACACCCATACATCTCCATGTATTCCTGATCGCAACATGCATCTACGCATAGCACGGCTCTTGATGCCACTGTAGGGAAACGCAGCAGAAAATAAAAATTTCCGACCTACGCACCAGCCCAGGACCACTATGAAGACTGCATACAAGGTTTTGATCATATTCGTTACCGACTCGTAGTGCAGCGGAAGTAGAGTCGATGATGATCGTCGGTGCAGATCCCCGCAGCTAGGATTTTCAACCTCCCAACCGCGAGGATGTATACCCTCATCTTCTCCTCGGACATCCCTCCAGGAGACGGTCGAACAGTCCCCCAGACGGTGTCGCGGACAGCCCTTCGGGAGGACCTTCGAAACTCGAACGGTCACTCGGACAGCCCTTCGGGAGGACTCACAGAACTCGGACCGTCACTTGGACAGCCCTTCGGGAGGCACTCATGAACAGCCCCTCAGGGCACTAAGATCGAAACTACGACCTCTCTACAGAGTTGCACACATACGGTGTCATCTATCCGGCAGGGCTTCGCCGTCCAGAACTAGTTCCCACCGGAACCCAGACAGCCTTTCAGCTCTACGAAACTATTTCGTGGGAGGGAGAGAGAAGCCAGATCATGCAAGGCACTTGTATGTGAGAAGGGATGATCTTTGGGCAGCCCCCTCACCCCCTATTTATAGGAAAACCAAGGGGTAGGGTGCCTCCACAAATTACCAAAAACTCCCATGCATTAGGGCACACATGAGGGTGTTATGGGCAAAATGGGAGGCCATGTGGAGCTCCATGGAGCACCACCATGTGTGGCCGTCCCAACCATTGGGGGCCCCCCATGAGGGGCTTCCTTGGCCCCCAAGCCCTTCTAGAAGCCTTTTCACAAAAGCCCTAAAAGGTGGCTTTCCAAAAAATATCCATAAAGCTGATTTTCACTATTCACGACGACATTTTTCAGCGTCCGTTTGAACTGAAAATAATTATGTGGGCTTAGAACATTTCCAGTACCCACTAAAATAATTTTCAACGCGTTCCGAAACAATTCCGGTTTAGTGATTTTTATCTGCGAAAAGCATCTGAAGTGACTCCGGCAACTCCGGAACATTTCCTGTTTTTATCCCGCAAAATTCCAAAAAGTTTCCAGAATGATTCTGGCACCCTCCAAGAATTATCAGGCATGTGCCGAAACTAATTTGACTTAATAGTATATCCCGAAACAACTTTTCGGTTTCACAGAAACTCATCCGATGACCTCTCTCTGTAGAACTTTTCCGCTGTCCGAAACCTTTCCGGTGTCCGAAACTTTTCCGGTGATTTTATCTCAGACTCCCTGTCTAGTATTCAGCAGATAGATGAACCTTAAGCGTGTGACCCTATAGGTTCGGTGAAGTATAGACATGACCCGGAACCTCTTCCGATCAATGATCAACATCGGAGACGTGGACACCCATATTGACCCCTATATCCACACGAATGAATATTCGAGTGAACCTCCAGTTGCTGTGTGATATTCCTTTTGCTTTGCGATATGTCACAATTACCCGAGGTGAGATTTATTGCATCCCTGTGGGCCAACACTTTGTCCACTATGCAAGTTACCTCGTTACCGGTTTTGTTCTCTTTTCTCGTTTTCGTGTTCTGGCATCCCAGTGATCAAATCACCATGTGTCTGGCCAGACGATGATGGATACCGTTACACCGAGAGGGCCCGAGTATATCTCTCCATCGTCGGAGGAGCAAATCCCAATCTTGAGCTATCTCGTTACTTGCCATATTTTTCCATGAACCCGTAAGCCGCCGTAATAGCCACCCATTTACGGATGACGTTTAACAAACCCCAAAGTTCATGAAGCAAGCATGAAGAACCTCGATACTCTCATGGTCTAAGGAATTATGCAAACATTAACTTCCTGTGTTATTAACCATTAACTTGTGACGAATGTAACTCATAGCATAACATCAATCGGGTCGATTCAACACAAATGTTTCTCTAACATTGTGCCCTCAAAGTTGCTGGCATAGACATGCCCATGATCAGGAAAACAGAACCATCATGCAACACTTGAGCTAGTCTTAGAGGCCAGACTAGGAATACATTTTATCGTTTATTATTCCACATGTGCATATGAGTCTTCCTCCGAGCCTCGTTTTATTTGCAGACTCGAGAACCATAGCAGTTATAGCATGGAACATAAACCTAATTATGAACAGTGAGATAAATAATAGTATTTATTATTGCCTCTAGGGCATATCTCCTACACAAGGCGCCGCGCGGAGCGGTTGAACAGGCGTCGGCGGAAGGCCCTGGCGATATCGCAGTGCGATATCGTTGAAGCAGGTGGAGTATCAATCTTTGGGAATGATGGTCCTCGTGGGAGGACATTTGGATCGATACCTCGGACAACACCAGTACGGATGAGGACGAGGACGACTAGGAGTAGTCTGTAGTTGCATCGTAGTTTTATCTATCTATGTACCGTTTATCTATCTATGCTATGAACTATGTAAAATATCTATTTTTCGTTTTATCTATATTGAACTATGTATCTTTTTTATCTAATATATATATATATATATATATATATATATATATATATATATATATATATATATATATATATATATATATATATATATATATATATATATATGCAACCTAGTCCAGAGTGTCCGTATGAGAGCACGCTCGCTGCATTTTAGCGCGCCTGTTGGAGCCAGCGCTGTCCGCCGCACTTTTCCAGGCGATGGGCGCGCTGCAAAGTAGTTTTTAGCGCGCCGCGGGTTGGGCCACTGTTGGAGATGCTCAGGGGCGGAGCCAGGATTTAGGTATAGGGGGGGCCAAGGCAACTTGAACTTTTTTTGTATAGGGCAACAAAAAAATTGTATGGGTGGGGGGGGGAGGGCAGTGTGCGCAACTAGAACATTGATACAATTGTATTGGTTTAAATTTGGCCCGGCAGTTTTCAATACAATGAAAAAAATAATTTCTCAGATCATCATAACTTAGTTGATGGGTAATTAACTTTTAGTGGGGATTATCATGCAATTCTGAAGCAAGTCATCTCCCGTTGGACTGGATAGATACCTTGCACATTAGATTATCAATAGGTAGAGAAACTGAAACTTGGATTACAATTTCGTTGTATATAAGATGAGGGTTAAGAGACTAATAGACGATACTCACTAGTGCTAAACCTTGACTAGTTGTCTTGACCATCGGAGAATTGGAGTGCCGGTGTCGCCTAGTTTAATTGGACTGAATCTAATCAGGAATAGCGGCGGCCGGCAGCCTCCAATAATGAGTTAATCACGCCGGGGACTGACCTATTCTTTTAGGGTAATGTCATGGCCTCGTGGGCTAGTAGCTACCAGTATTCATGGCCACAAAAGGGAATTGAATTGAAGGAGGCCATTAGTGGGCTTTTCTATGGCCTTTATTTCTCCAGAATTTACTCTATCTGTCTGGGTCAGGGGGGGCCAAGTACGTATAGGGATCAATCTCGTTGCTAATTACTCGTGGCTCCTAACAAAATTGTCGATCGTTAGGGGGGGCCAGGCCCCTGCTCGCCCCCCCTTGGCTCCGCCACTGGAGATGCTCTGAGAGCTGCAACGTGCGTGTGACCACCTTTCCGCTAGTACGACCCCTTGTTACCAGCAGCGTGTGACCCACATGCCACTAATATCTAGTGCAACAACGGCATGTGCGGCAAATGGTACTAATAACAACTTTGGCAGCGGCGTACCACACAAATGCTACTAATAGGAAGTACACGAGTGATGTGAGATACACACACGTGCTACGAATTTTAGAACGAGCTAGTGGCACTCAGCCAAGTGAACATGCTACCTGGTAATAAATGGTCGCATATTTGATCTTGGGGGAGGGGGGGTATCTGATTGGCTAGAGATTCGGCCATGCTTGGAAAGCTTTTCAACCGAGCGATTCCAACTCCATCTGACGGCTTATTAACATTGCGATCGCAAGCCAGCGTTCGGAGGGAAAGTACCAAGAGAATCGAAAACACAGGTTTCTGTACTTGTTGCTCAATGTACTTGTGTGTTAGCACTAATCATGTCATTTTTTGGTGAATAAGCACTAATCATGTCATTGTGCATCTGCGTGTTTAGTTTTGAATGTTGCGTGGCTAGAGAGAAACATATAGCGTAAGTGTTTCACTGGGAGCAAAATGCAAAGTCATTTTTCTGCTTGGTGAAGTGTGTACGTGTGTTTGTTCCCCTGTGGTGTGTGTGTCCATGTATTCTAGAGAGAAGAGAGTTGTGAGAGGCAATGAGAGGTAGAAGAAGGGTGCTGCGAGAGGCAGCGCCAGAATTGTGATGGGACGCATATGTATAGTACATGGTATATTCCACGGACATCATCTCTAATCGGCTGGTATGCGTGTACAATCCTGCGGCCAATAGTTACAACACTGGGTTGAACTTGAGCGGTTGCTCGTACATGATCAATAATTGTTGCAGTAATAATAGTCATGTCACACAGACGACCGGCAGCACTGCATCAATATTGTCCTACCCAAAGCGGGTTCGCCTGGCTGGTGGTGCGAAACACTCCGATTTGCTTGGCTCGTGTGCCAAACGCTGTCCCCAGCCGGCCATCGGCCGCCGCCATGGTACGCCTGCTAGCTGATTAGTCCCCGTGAAAGTTCGAGAAACATGGGAGTTGGTAGTGGGCCTAACTACATTATTTAGTGAAAGGCCATTAGTCAATAATGCAATTACTCTAATGTAAGGTAGATCTGGAAGAGGTACCTCTCAAGCATACCGAAAAAGGTAAATTTGTATACCGAAAAAGGGTACCTCTCAAGCATGAAACCTGCAAGAACTTCAGATGCAACAAACTATTAGTTCATCACATCGTCCCATACCCTATATTGGTGATCTAAAACATCTTATACTCCCTCTGTACCATAATATTTGTCTTTCTAGCAGCTCAATTTGAATTGCTAGAAAGACAAATATTATGGTACAGAGGGAGTATTTATTTACGGAGGAAGTATATATCATATAATATTCATGTAGGATCATGATAGCCAGGCATGCCGCAAATATGATTGATCCTTAATTATAACTGATATCGTTCTAGTATCTTCATATTGGCAAGCGGGCTTCTCCCGTCGTGACATCAACATGGTAGGAACGAGGTGTCGGCATGGCTCCCGATCCAGCAGATGCGGGACAAGATCTTCTATCTAGAATTCTAGATGCGATATACACGACGGGGTGATGTGCTGAACATGGAGCAGTAGTATCTATTCCACCTTTTCATGGATACTGCCACTTTCACAGTTATACCCAACGAGGACACATCTGAGGAATCCAACCTAGTCCTTGCCAGATAGCCAGAGGATGTGGATACATTCGACGAGCACCTCTATGATATGGCTAGGTGAATGTTTGTCGCTGATTCCTAATTAATTGCGAAGTGAAATATTACCGTGACACATGAGTCATGACTACAAAGTGATCCAAGAATTCAGTTGGATTTAGACTTAATCTACAGCTTATTACACATGTAGTTTGGTTGAAGCACCAGGTCCTTACCTAATCTAGCTCGGGCTTGGTTGCGCTAGTAACCTCACATTTTTAGTCTGAGAAAATTTGAGCTGGTGGCTCCAATTAGTAGTTGGTAGTTTTTCTGAAGGGAAATAGGAAGGATTTCTACTTGTGTATGTTTATATCTTTTGTTTAGAGTACGCAAACATAAACAAAGAAGGTAATAAGTGAGTCTAGATAAATTTATCTATCCGTGCTCGGAACCGAGTAGGGCCACGTCCCACTTCTTTGCTCTATTTTCCAGGATATCTCTTGTGTAGTGGGTGTTTCTTTACTGGTGTCCCTTACTTCGGCGGCTCTCGGCGATGGACCAGACTTGCTTTGTGAATATACCTTTGCTCTTGGAAAATAGGAACTGGATGGAAGTATTAGAGAAGTAAGAGAAGGTGAAAATGAAATGCATGCAAAAGATGATTAAATTCTCAGAATTTATGCTAGCCCTTTGTGGGAATGATTATGTGATATACTCACGCACTTCAGACCTCATCATGTTCATGTGCACCTCGAGTACATATGTGCTCATGCCTATATATATATATGCCCCTCCGTTGCATTTGTTGAGGGGCCAAAGCTTTCTGTATATATCCCCGATTTATTTCATTTGCCTAATTGCTTATCAACAAAGCCAACTAGCTCAGAATCAAGCTTTTTACTTAAATATTATCCGCAATGAATGTATTGGCAAGCTTAGATGAGAGATTGGAGGATACCAAAGTGCATGCTAGCAAGCAGTCTTCTCCCACTGTGATGCAATCGTCGGAAGTGTGTAGCGGTGATGGCATGGCACCTGATATAGGAAATCTTGAGTCATTTGGAAGACGGAGATGCAGACGTCTGCCGTGATTGGTCTGCTTGACATCGATGTGAGTCGTAAATGTGGTTACTCGATGCTTATGAAGCTGCCATGCTGCACATGTAATGGCAGCCTACATTCCACCTTCCATGCACAGTCCATAGAGGACAAATTGGAGGACTGGTGCAATTGACAGGCACTCTTCACATCGGTGGGTTGTGTATCTACAACTAGCACCGTGATGGCCAACTGTGCCACTACTGGAGCCGCCAAAGGAAGATAATGCATCGTTGTCTGCAGTCCGATTGTAGACTGCACTGTGGAGAAGCGTGCTCTAAATTATTTGTAGAGATTAGTATGTGAGCTAACCATGTTTGTTTGGCGGTGTTGACAATGAGCCAACCTTAGTATGTTTATGGCATAGCCATGCGAAAGTGCACTGAAACAATGAGACCGATGTGATGCATTACAGGCAAAACAAAGCATGGAAGCATGACCTTTTGCGAATATACTGCATTCTGTAAATTCAGGTAAAGTGTCCATAGCATAGGTAAGGTATGTATATGCATGCACTCTACCTGAATGCTAGCCTATCTAGACGGAGATGTCCATAGCATAGCTAAGGTATGTATATGCATGCACTTTACTTGAATTAACAGGATGCAATATATTCGTGAAAGGTCATGCTTCCAGGCCTGTTTTGCCTGTGATGCATCACATCGGTGTCTCTATATATATGTAATATATATGGTTTGTTGTACTGCAGCTGCTATATAAGGTATCACAGATATCACACGAGAGAACTAACCTAGTTAGCCAGCCCTTGACAACGAATATGTCACAAAACAAGCTCGTGTGTCACGGCCCATGGTAAATAAGTGTTTAAATTAACTTTAGCATGGGAGATTGGAGCGAACCAAACCACAATCACATCACACGAAGGAGGAACTGGGCGCTTGTGCCAGTACCAACATTTAGTCATACTTAATTCCATGAACCGAGGCCGGAGGGGACTTAGCTAGTTTTGAGTTCCCAATCATATGTGTGTTGTAGTGGACGGCTCAATGAGATTGAGGAAGTGCTTTGTTTTTCTGGATCTCTAAATTATTCTGTTTAGGTCTAATAGATGGTTTGAACATCTTCGTGTTGAAACCCAAAAGTCTCAAAATATTTGCTTTGCACATAGCTTCTGGAATGGACATCACACCGGGCTCAAGTGGTAGTGGCTTCATCATGTGATTGAAATATGTTGGACTTTGGGGTCTTTTTTTGAAACAAGCTGATTATATCTTCTGCTGATCTATGAAATGCTCATTTAAAGCATTGTGCGATCTTCTGAATCTATCTTCGAGTATTTATTAAATATTGTGCAATCTTTAGACTCGGACATCATATATTTTGTCCTGATTTGGCTTGAGGGTTGTCAAAGGGACATATGTAATACATTGTTGCTGCTTATATTTTTAATGGCTTGAGGTTGAGGGTTGTCAAAGGGACATATGTAAATCCTTATGTTCATGCTGTGGTGAATCTACCAATAGCCGATTCATATGGTCTATGAGGATTAGACTGGAGCACACATTCCACTACTATTCCAATCGACGTCTAAACGTCAGCCTGAACAATTAATGGTAATAAGAAAAAATGATTTTAAACTAGATTAGCTCCTCTTTTCTTTGAAAGCCAACCAAATGAGATGGAAAAGAATACTCAAGACTCTTAAGGACAAAGGGTTAGATGTAATGCTACAATGCCGCTTATTTTCCGAGCTTTGCCTGACAACACAGCTAATGCTTCTTTCTCAAACACACCTACGTGGTGGTGTCCTTTGGTCTTCTTTTACTTTTTGCCCTGTTTGCAAGGATCTGTCTCCATGGATGGACTCTTTTTGCAGGTGTGTTTGGTGATCTAGCTAGGTGTGGCCTCAATTGATCGGTGCCCTCCATTCCTTTTTGTCATATGGGTTTGCACAATACGTATACTATGGGAATCTCTAATCGAACCCATAAAATGCATTAACTCCTCTGTGTTTCAAAATTAAGACCACTCTAACTGAACTCTCAAATCTTTAAACACCTTAAAAGTTTGAGGAGATGCATCAGCCGCTACTCAAATTTGAGCAGTCGAACACAACTCTCCGTACATGATTCCCTTCGCCCACCTCTCTCTCCCTCGCTCCGCTATATCCACACCGGTGCCGACTCCGCCACATTCTTTGTCTCTAGCGACCACCCCACACACCAGCCGACACCCTATGGCCCCGCCGAGCTTTATCCAAATTTTGGCGAGAATACAGTGAGATTCAGACAAAAAAAAATCTTTGTTTTCTGGTTGTCCGTGGCCACTTTCGTGCTACTCCCCTACCCCAATCCTGGTTGCACTCCTGCACTCCACCCCCAGCCATGGATGGAGTAGCAAAACACGTGCAACATCACTTGAAGACAAATTTATAGAGATGCATTTAATGTGGAGCACGTACATGGTGGTTCACCGCTATGACCAGTTATGACAAATCGTTGCACCCCTCACCATGCCATATTGAGCCACAAGGAGAACGATAAAGAGAAGAATCCATTATGACGAATAATTATCCAAGCTGGGCCACAGTGAGCAAATTATTTGCAGATCTTCTCGACTCCTTCCTTAGACTCATATGTCAGGTTCGGTCTTTATCGGAAAAAAAAATTAAAAAAATGTCATGCTCGGTGAGCCTCTGCAAATTACTTTGCATGTCATCTACCCTATACCCTAGCTAGATCTTGGACATCATTATTCCCGCGTGGAAGGATTAAGAGAGAGAGAGAGAGAGAGAGAGAGAGAGAGAGAGAGAGTTCCATGCGGGGTATAGTTCTTGTGTGGATTTAAGTTTGAGGGATCAGATAGCTACACACATTTTTTACTCCTGAAATTTAAGGAGTGGTGGATTAAGGGGGGTTCGGCGAGTTCATATTTAGGGGTTTAGTTACAGATGTCCGAAGAGCAACTCCAACAAGAAACCAAATCCATGGGGAGATTAACGCGGGCGATAGCGAGAAAACGCTAAGTACGTGCTGGAGGAGGACGAGTGTGACACTTTGTTGGGTTGACTGCTTGTCGGTGTACTAAAGTAGGGGTACCTTAGTATCCCGACTTGTGCACGGGCAATAGCAGCATCCCATGGTCTGGCTCACCACGCGCCCGCCAAAGCCCACTCTAGACCCCTTTAAGCCATTCAAGAACAAAGTATTCAAGTTAAGAGACAAGACCCCGGCAAGAGGAGCTTGCCGGGAAGGCCGCACCAGGCTCAAGGTTATCATTCCAGCACAAGACCCTGGCAAGAGGAGCTTGCCAGGAAGGCCAAACAACGGCACCTCAAGAAGGTATATCGTGGCGCATCATGCGCCCCGGCAGGACTCGGAGAGCGACAAGCTTCCGGGCCCGGCAAGATCGCGACCCCGGCAAGGTGCTTGCCGGGGGAAGCTTACGTTGTGTGCCTGCGCTCCATCTCATCTGGCCACGCGTCGCCCTGGGGCCCTTCCATGGGCACGTGGCAGGTGGCTGTGCAGCCTGGGGTACACGGTGGCGAGCCGCGGTGACGAGGCTATCGCCGTGGCGAACGGAGACGCATGGACGGACGCTTTTGGGGCGACGGCGACGGGCATTCAATGCTCTTGTCCCCCACCGTCAGAGTTAGGTGAAGACCACTGTTCACACACTGTTCATGCACTGTTACAACTACCACCAGTTTTACATTTTTACCCTCCTCTTCGTTGGCACCCGTCGATGACCCCTTTGAGCTATAAAAGGAGGCCCATGCACAACGTAGAGGGGGTTCGATCCCAGAAACTTGATCACTCCTTCGCTCGGTGTAGCTAGTACTGTAGATCTCCAAGCTCCCGAGCTTAAGAACTCAATACAACCAAAGCAGGAGTAGGGTTTTACGCGTCCGCGCGGCCCGAACCTGGGTAAACTGCCCGCGTGTGCCCCTCGATCCGCTCTTTGTGCTCCCTCCGCACCCTTGCCATACCGTAGAAGGGGCTCCGGTCCCATAGGTGTTCGTGGGCGACCAGTTTCCCCGACATCTTTGGCGCGCCAGGCAGGGGGAGCATCGAGGTTGTGCGAACCTGATCCGGCGCTCACGCGGGCGCAATCTTCAACAACCTTTCCAGCTTCATCAACCTCATCGGCTACATCAACATGCCTCCGAAGAAGAAGGCTTCGGAGGTCGGAGGCCCGTCCGCGTCAATCCCACCACCACCAGAACCAACGGTTGGTGGGGTAGACGCTGGCGGAAGGGTAGACGCCGGTGAGGACACTCACGGCGCCGCCAAGTCCAAGGACAAGACGGACGACCGGGCAAACTCCAAGGCCTCGGCGTCCGTGCACGCTCCCCGTCCCTCTCAGGAGGTGCCGGGCCAGCAGCGACGTGGTACCCATGGTACCATTCGCCTGCTGGGACAAGGCCAAACTGGCGGGTCGCGGGACGCTCAAGGCGAGCGTGCTGGCACGAGCAAGGCGCGGTCACCGGGGCGAGAACCTGCTCCTTCTAACGCTGTTAGAAGTCCGAGCATATCTCGCTCCTCGCACCGCTCGCCACCGCTCCCTTCTACTCCGGCTGAAGCTCTTGCCAGAGCCCAGCTGCTCCTCGACTTCCCTCCAGCGGCGGACAAGGCCGAAGACTGGAGGGCTACAATCCAGAGCCTCATCGCCTTCGCCAACAACGACACGCCGCAGCAGCCGGCAACATCACGGCCGCGGCAAGTCGACCAAGCGAAGGCCGATGGAGACAAGACCGCCGGGGGTGCAACTACCGTGCACTCCCCTCCGCGGAAGCAGAAATCGCCGACCCGCCGGATCAACGTCGACGATGACTCCACAGCGTCGTTGGATCCACGGTCTCGCCGCGATCGGCGCCAAGTCCTTGACGACAGGCGACAAGAGGACGCTCGAACTCGTATCGAGCGTCGAAGAGAAGCCCGAAGACACTCCGACCAGCGCGCTGTGACTGCCGTCGACATGCACGCGCCCGGTGAACCAGGCGACTTGCCGTACGCGGCAGGTTGCCCTGCGTTCACCCGAGAGCTGCGGCAAGTCCAGTGGCCCAGCATGAAGAACTTTAAACCCGACGTACCCGAGAAGTACGACGGCAAGACACACCCCTCCGAGTTCCTCAGCATCTACACCATTGCGGTGCAGGCAGCCAGGGGACGCGACGAGAAGATCTTAGCAAACTACTTCCCGCTCGTGCTTAAGCCAAACGTCAGGTCTTGGCTTATGCACTTGCCGGAGAACTCCATCTCCTCTTGGGCAGATCTGTGCCACCAGTTTGTCGGCGCCTTCACGGGCGGCCACAAACCCCACGGCCAGGAGAGCGATCTCCACATTCTTGCCCAGAAGGAGGGAGAGTCCCTGCGCAAGTACATCCAAAGGTTCAGCCGCGTTCAACACAATATCCCCGATGTCCACCCTGCCGCGGTTATCAGCGCATTCCACCAGAACGTGCGTAACCGCCGGATGAGGGAGGAGATGGCGATGACCAAGATCCGGGACGTCAGCGAGCTTTACGCTCTGGCTGATAAGTGTGCACGTGCCAAAGAGGGGAGGAGACTCCCCGGAGAGGATACTGGAGCAGGAGGAACGGATAGGGAGGATGCCGCCCCGGCAAGGAAAAACCGGCGGCGGAACAACAAGAAGAAGACGAACAAGGAGGTACTAGTTGTCGAGCAGTCCGGCAAGGAGGCTGCCGCCAAGAAGACACAGGCTGGTGGCTCCGGCAAGGAGGCCGCCCCTGTAGCGGCAGCCGACAAGCAGGACGGCTCCGACAAGCAGTACTGTAAGATCCACCGCACCAAGGGCCACGATCTCCAGAACTGCAAAAGGGTAGAGTACCTCGTAGAACAGCAGAAGGCTGAATACGAGCGTCGCGACAAGGAGAAGGCCCAAGGAGGCGGGGGAGAGCCCAGCAAGAAGCGGCCGTTCAATGGCCGGGGAGGACGCCGCGGCAAGGCCAAGCAGCGGCAAGGAGACAGACCTCCCCGGGGCCGCGACAAGGACGAAGACGAAGACGATGACGAGGACATGGAGGACGGAGATAACAGCGAGCAGGAGTTCCAGAAGGCCACAGAAGTTCTATGCGTCGATGGGGGCGCCTCTCTGCACACTTCCCACCGCCAACTCAAGCAGTGGGTGCGCGAACTGAATGCAGCTGAGCCACCTGTCGAGTCGCGCAAGCTGCTGAAATGGTCCGGCACGCCCATCATCTTCGATCTTGAGGACCACCCTGACCGCACAACTGCGGTCGGGTGCTTGCCGATGTTTGATTCACCAACTATCCGCAACCTCAAGGTCACCAAGATGTTGGTTGACGGCGGGGCCGGCCTCAACTTGATCTCCTCCGCTGTGATCAAGAAGCTGCAAATCCCCGACAGCGAGCTCGAGGAAACCGGGACGTTCCAAGGAATCAACCCGGGAAGGAGCAAGCCGAAGGGGAAGATCACGCTGCCGGTGACCTTTGGCGGAGAGCTTAACTTCAGGACGGAGAGGATCACCTTCGACGTCACCGATATCCCATTGCCATACAATGGGATACTTGGCCGTCGTGCGCTCGCCAAGTTCATGGTGGCCTCCCACTATGCTTACAACATGCTCAAGATGCCGGGGCCAATAAGCGTCATCTATGTCCCCGGCGACAAGAAGGACGCGCTTATTTGCGCCGACAAGATTTACCGGGACGCAGCAGCCGCGGTAGATAGCAACACACTTGCCGCTGAAGCTCCCGGGGGGAAGACCAAGACCAAGTCCGGCAAGAGCCCTGGGGCCCACTCCGGCAAA
Organism: Secale cereale; assembly: GCA_902687465.1. NCBI lineage: Eukaryota > Viridiplantae > Streptophyta > Magnoliopsida > Poales > Poaceae > Secale > Secale cereale. Next base: position 815,761,249 of record LR738714.1, read on the forward strand.
CGCACCTCTTCGGAGTGCTGCGCTGCCGTCGAGGACGCACCATCGAGCTCCACCGGCAAGTGCAAGAAAGGAATGGCAGCTCCACCGGCAACCAAGAAGGTGTCCGCCAAGGAGGACGGCACTGGTGGTACTTTCACCATCAGTGCTACGCTCGACCCCAAATAGGAAAGCGCGCTCGTTGCCTTCCTGCGGGCGAATGTCGATGTGTTTGCATGGCAACCATCTGACATCCCCGGCGTTCACAGGAAGGTAATTGAGCACAAGCTTGTTGTTTGTCCACACGCACGGCCCGTCAAACAGAAGGTCAGGAAGCAAGCGGTGGAGCGCCAAGAGTTCATAGCCGAAGAAATCAAGAAGTTGGAAGCAGCAGGCCTTGTTAGAGGTGTATTACATCCCACGTGGTTGGCCAATCCAGTTGTCGTGCGCAAGGCTAATGGGAAGTGGAGACTTTGTATAGACTTCACTGATGTGAATAAAGCTTGTCCTAAGGATCCATTTCCCTTGCCGCGCATTGACCAGATTGTTGACTCCACTGCCGGATGTGAGTTGCTTTCGTTTCTCGATGCATACTCAGGTTACCACCAGATATTCATGGCTGAGGGAGATGAAGAGAAGACTGCATTCATCACTCCATGTGGCACTTACTATTTCATACGTATGCCCTTTGGACTGAAGAATGCGGGCTCAACATTTGCAAGGGTGGTCCACACTGCTTTTGAGCCACAGGTACACAGGAATGTAGAAGCCTACATGGATGATATAGTGGTCAAGAGCAAGAGCAAGGATACCCTAGTTCAAGACCTAGAAGAAACCTTTGAGAATCTGCGTAAAATACAGCTCAAGTTGAACCCCGAGAAGTGCGTTTTCGGAGTCCCCTCCGGCAAGCTTCTCGGGTTCTTTGTGTCCCAGAGGGGCATTGAAGCCAATCCCGATAAGATCAAGGCCATCGAGTAGATCGAAGCCCCGAAGCGCGTCAAAGATGTACGGAGGCTCACGGGTCGTGTGGCTGCCCTCAGCAGGTTCATTTCAAAGTCTGCAGAACGCGCCCTGCCTTTCTTCAAAATCTTGAAAAAGGCAGGTCCTATGAAATGGACTCCGGAAGCGGAGGCAGCGCTGCGTGACTTGAAAGGGTACGTGTCCTCTACTCCAATACTTGTCGCACCTAGGCCACAAGAGAAGTTGTTGCTATACTTAGCAGCAACCAATCAAGTGGTTAGTGCTGCGTTGGTAGCGGAGAGGGAGGCAGAAGAGGAGTCCACAGCCCCGGCAAGCACATCCAGCGACAAGCAGGGGGCTTCCCCGACAAGCTCTGGCCCCGACAAGGACAAGCCTGCACAGGAACAAGGAGAAGTGCAGAAGAAGATGGTACAACGCCCAATTTATTTTGTAAGCTCCCTCTTGCAGGGGGCTAGGTCAAGATACTCTGGGGTGCAGAAGTTGCTTTTCGGCCTCCTCATGGCCTCAAGGAAGCTGCGCCATTACTTCCAAGCGCACGAGATAACAGTGGTCACTCGCTTTACGTTGAAGAGGATACTGCAAAATCCGAAAGCAACAGGCAGGATCGTCGAGTGGGCACTAGAGCTGTCAAGCTTTGGTCTCAAGTTTGAGAGTACTTCAACTATACTGAGCCGAGCATTGGCAGAGTTCATAGCAGAATGGACCCCAACACCAGATGAAGAAGTTCCAGAGACAAGCATCCCCGTCCAAGAAGCAAGCAAAGAGTGGATAATGTACTTCGATGGTGCCTTCTCGCTGCAAGGCGCCGGCGCTGGCGTGTTACTCATAGCGCCCACCGGAGAGCACCTCAAGTACGTTGTTCAAATGCACTTTCCCAAGGAGCAAGCGACAAACAATACTGCTGAGTATGAAGGTTTGCTTGCCGGCCTCAGAATTGCGGCCGAACTTGGGATCAAGAAGCTGATTGTGCGGGGAGATTCGCAATTGGTGGTCCGACAAGTAAACAAGAGTTACCAGAGCCCTTTGATGGAAGCTTATGTCGATGAAGTGAGGAAGCTTGAAGAACACTTTGAAGGCCTGCAAATGGAGCACGTTCCAAGAGCTCAAAATGATATTGCAGATGGCCTCTCGAAGTGTGCTGCAATGAAGTTACCTGTGGAACCAGGGACCTTCGTGCTCAAGCTAACTCAACCATCCGTTACACCATCAGTTGGGCAAAGCAAGAAGAGGAAGTTGGTCTCCGGCGACTACTTGCCGGCGGACCTTCCCGAAACCACCGCCAAGGTCCCCAAGATTAACGACCAAGTTGCTGAGGAATAGTCTGCTCCTTTAGACCCAAGGGTCTGTACAGTTGAAGAAGGCGTTCCCGACAAGACTTGCCCCGGCAGGCTTGCCGGGGAACGTTCAGCTCCGACAGAGCCACAAGACTTTGCCGTAGAAGCTGACATTCCCACAGCAGCACTGATGCCTTTAGTCCTTGTTGTTGAGCCTCAGGCTCCAGCGTGGGCACAGCAAATCGTCCGTTTTCTTCAAGCTGGAGAACTTCCCGAAGAACCAGAAGAGATAGAGAGGATTACCAGGCAGTCAAGTATGTATCAGTTCGTCGGCAACGAGCTATACAGAAGAAGACTCAATGGTGTCAGATTGAAGTGCATTTCTCGGGAAGATGGACAGAAGCTGTTGGTAGAAATACATGGAGGCATATGTGGTCACCACATTGGCGCAAGAGCACTTGCCGGGAAGGCATTCCGGCAAGGTTTCTTTTGGCCAGAAGCGCTCCAAGATGCAACCACACAAGTAACCAAGTGTGAAGCGTGCCAGTTCCATGCCAAGCAGATTCACCAGCCAGCTTAAGCTCTCCAGACAATCCCTTTGTCCTGGCACTTCTCGGTCTGGGGGCTCGACATCCTCAGCCCCTTTCCCCGCGCAGTCGGGGGCTTTGAGTACTTGTACGTCGCAATCGACAAGTTCACAAAGTGGCCAGAAGTGGAACCAGTGAGAAAGGTGACCGCACAGTCAGCAGTCAGGTTCTTCAGGTCGATCGTTTGCCGTTTCGGAATCCCTAACAGGATCATCACCGACAATGGCACACAGTTTACAAGTCGCACCTTCATGCAGTACGTCCAAGACCTTGGCGCCAAAGTCTGCTTTGCTTCCGTTGCTCACCCAAGGAGCAATGGTCAAGTAGAGAGGGCCAATGCTGAAGTGCTGCGCGGGCTCAAGACAAGAACCTTCGACGGGCTGCGCAAGTGTGGAAGAAACTGGATAGAAGAGTTGCCGGCGGCTCTTTGGTCAATCAGGACGACACCAAATCGAGCCACCGGACAGACACCCTTTGCTCTTGTCTATGGAGCAGAGGCGGTTCTCTCCACGGAACTCGTATACGGGTCTCCTCGAGTGCTCGCTTACGATGAGCTTGAGCAAGAGCAGTTGCGGCAAGATGATGCATTGCTCCTTGAGGAGGACCGTCTCCAGGCTGCTGTACGAGCTGCTCGATACCAGCAAGCCTTGCGTCGCTACCACAGCCGCAAGGTCAGGGCCAAGAGTCTCGAGGAAGGCGGCCTTGTTCTTCGGCACGTTCAGTCCGCCAAGAACTCCAACAAGTTGACGCCGAAGTGGGAAGGCCCTTACGGGTGAGACAAGTCACAAGGCCCGGCGCTGTCCGCCTTGAGACCGAAGAAGGCTTACCGGTGAGCAACTCCTGGAACATAGAGCATCTTCGCAAGTTTCACCCATAAGGCGCGGTTGCCGTGATCCGCTCCGGCAACCACCTTTTGTACAAGTCTTGCCGCTGTTGCATGTAAACCTTTGTACAAAGCCGGGTGCAGACCCCGTGCATCAGTAAAACTTTTGTGCTTCGCACCATTTGTCATTTCATGCCTTTCCTTTTACTTGCGTGAATCATCTGACACTTTATGCAGCGCACATCCCCGGTAAGAAGTAACAAGCCACAAGGCTCCATACTTGTGTTTCCTCCTCTTTGCCTTTCTCTCTTAAACAGAAGAACTGTTCCTCGCGCACAAGTTTGCCGGGGGGGTGGGGGGGAAGGAGGTAGAGATATGGACCAAGTGCTGTTCAAGAAAGGGAAGCCTTGCCGGGAAGCAAATTCATGAAAGCTAAGTTGCCAGAGTTTGAGCAATTCAAATTTTTAATTTTTTGGTTGCCTTCCTTGAACGACCACACTTTGTATGGAAAACCTGTGCGCGGAGGAACCTACCCGTGGCTAGCCGCACCCTTACTTTGTTTCGAGCACGCTCAACGACTTAAGTGAGCTGTGACAAGTGTCGCGCCCTTACTTCGTTTTCGAGTTCGCTCAACAATCTAAGTGTGCTGCGACTAGCTGCGGCGAGGTTTCTTGCCGGCAAGGGCATTGCTAGCAGGCTGCTAAGAGTGCCGCACTCAGCACTCACGGCAAGGGTCCCTTTGCCGGCAAGTTCCCTAAAAGCGTAGGGTGGAAAGCATACAAAGTGAAAGGACTAAACAAGGGAGATAACACTGCATTGATTATCCAAAATAAAGTTATATTACAAGATAGCTTGCCGCTGTTCTAACCAACTACTACCCATGACTTGATCGACAGCGACAAAGGAAGCAGAAAGAAGGGAGCCTAGTCTCTTCGGTCTCCGTCAACCCTCTTGATCTTGCCCACCTTGGCTACGATGTGGGCAACTTGGGCCTTCAACGCCTCCTGGTCAGCTTCGGGCGGCTGGGTCCGGAGGACATTGACGAGGTTGATCCCGGAGTTGCGGTAGACGATCTTCGACAACACCCGCTCCATAGTACCCGTGCAAAGCCGGCGCGCCTCGTCAGCCAGCTGCGCGGGGATCCTCTCCCGTAGCCGCGCAAGAGCCGGCGCCACTCCCCTGAAGAACAGGCTCAGCTTGGCGCTGTGGGAGAGGCTCTCGTCGGGGGAGTACACGAGGTGCTCCGCCCTCAGCGCCACCATCTCCTTGTCGATGTTGGCGGCGGAGGTGACGAGCTCCTCGGTCCACTGCTCCACCGTACGCTGGAAGTTGATCTGCGACAGGGCGGCGCTGTCCAACAACACCCTTTCAGGCCGGAGATCTTCTTTCAGCTTCGTTTCACGGTCCCGGGCGGCGTCAAGTGAGTCGTTGAGGGTGGAGACCTTCAGCTCCAAGTCTGTGATGGAGTCCTTGGCGTCGTTGAGATCTTTACCTTTCTCGGAGAGGCGGACTTGCAGCTCCGAGTTGGTGTGGGCGTCCTTCTCCCGCGCCACGTTGAGCGCGGCAACCCTGTCCTCGCTCGCCTTCAAGTTCGTCTCCATCTGCGCCACCCGGGCCTCCAGATCCCTCTTGGCGGTCTCTGCGGCAGCAGCGGCGTCCCTCGCCTCCTGCAGAGCCCCGCCAATGGCCTGCTCACGAGCGGTGAGGTCGTCCTCATGGCTATCGAGGTCGACCTTCCGCTGGTTGAGCTCTCCCTCCCGCCGAGACAGGTCCTCGACGGCCAGTCGCTGCTGCTCCTCCACCTCGGCCTTCTCGAGGAGGAATGCTTGGTGTGCTCCGGCAAGCTCTTCGCGCTCCTCCGCCAAGTTCCGGAGGGCCGCCTGGTTGGCGGAACGGAGCTCCGCGGCACGCTTCTCCAGATCAGCACCAGCCTTGGCAGCCAGAGCCTCCCGGGACTCCAACTTAGCCTGCCTGGCCCGGTACAAGGCCAGAAGCCGGCGTAGGAGCTGTTCCTCTTCGGGCTCGTCGCTGCTGCCGGGCGCGTCGACAATCTTCAGCCCGGCGGAGGCGAGAACTTCTCCGTCGAAGGTCTCCCCCTCCGCGGGTGCCCTTGATGAGGACGCCCACGGGACTTGGATAAAGACCCCGTTGGCGGCCTCCAGATAGACGCCCGACCCAGCCGCGGGGGCGGAGGGGTCGGCGGCCGGCGCAGCGTCCGACGCTCCTGCGGCCTCAGGGCCAGCAGTGCGGTCGCCGGTCCCTTCCCCCGCTGCAGCGTCGGCGGTCGGGGCGGTCTCCTCGGCGGCTGGCTCGTCAACACCAGCCATTCCTTCCGCGGTGGTGGCGTCGCCAGCATTGCCGCGCACGTCCTCCTCGGCGATGGTCTCCGTCTCCATCGGCTCTGGGGCGGGCGGATCTGACAGAAGAAAAAGAAAAGAAAAGATCGTCAAGCAAATATCCAAAAAAAGAAGAATCTAAGAAGAAGAAATTACAAGGGTTACCTGCGCGGGCCTCTTCGGTGGCGGGCTCCCTCGCCGGGGAGTTCTCCCTTGGCGGCGTAGAAGAAGCCCCCGCTGGCGGAGGGCCACTGGCGCCTTCCCTTGGCGGGGTGCTCACCCTTGTTGGAGTGCTCGCCCTTGGCGGGGTACTCGCCCTTGGCGGAGTACCCATCCTTGGCGGAGCGTCGTCCCTCGCCGGGGAGCTCATCCTTGGCAGGGAGGGTGGAACAAGCGGCTCCTCGGGGGCGGCCTCTTGGTGCTCCTGCGGCTGCGACTCCACTTCTGCACAAGACAACAAGACATCAATAAGGGTAACAAGCTCAAGCGCGCCGATCAAGCGGAAAAGTGAACGCAGGACTTACGCTGGGGGCTGCTCTCCGGATCAGCAGGCTGGTCCGGCAAGTTTGTCGCTGGCGCATCCCCCGTCGCTGCGGCAGGCTCGTCGTCCTCGTGGTCAACCACAGGGATCTTGGCCCTCTTCGCCATCCTCTGGGTCAAGGTCCTGGAAGCCAAACAAGATCAGAACCAAGCAAGAGAAACCAAGACAAAAGCAACAAAAGTCAAAAGAAATAGAAATTGCAAGCGCTTACTCTTCCTCCTCTTCGTCGGAGCTGAGGGCGGAGAAGTCGAACTCCGCCTCGTGTGCTCCAGTGCGAGGAGCCGGAGGAGAAGGCTCCCTCGGGCGCTTGGCGGGCTCCGGAGCCGTGGGTTGTGAAGACCCCGCTCCGGTCGTCCCCGAGGACCGAGGAGCGGAAGGAACACCAGAGCCGCTCCGGGAAGACCCCCCTCCACTTGCCGCTGGGACACGGGGCGCCTCATCGACGACCTTGCTCGTCGTGGTGGCGCGCGTCGCACGACGCTTCGGCTGCTGTCGGGGCGCCTGTGGCCTCGCCGTCTCAGCGGTCTTGCGGAGGCGCTTCTTCTGCGGCGGTGGAGGACTTGGTGGTGGCGGAGAGTTTTTTGAGGATGAGGAGGCGTCGTCGAGGTTCAGTGACCCGCCGGAGTCTTCGTCAGAATCGCCGGATTCGGCATCCTCCTCGGCGGGCTCACTGGACTCAGTGCCTTGCTCGGCGACCTCGCTCATCCCGGCAGGCTCCCTGGCAGGCTCCCCGGCAAACTCCTCGGGCGCAATCTTCAACAGCCTGAGGATTTCCTCCTCCTCGGCCTGGCTCACCGCGTCCGTCACTTCCGCTTCTTCCACGGTGTACCCAAACTCCCCTGCGGCCACCGCTGCGGCGGCCTCCTCCATCCTGTTGGCTATATATGCCACATCTCGTTCGGTGGTCTCCCGGGTGAGGCCCTTTCTCTCCTCGGGGTTGCGTGGCCGTTCGACAAGGCTGTCAAAGAAGGCCTGCACGGTCTCCTCTGAAGGCATCAGCCAAGTGGGGACAACCCCGTGGGAATCGCACTCAGGCATTGCCGCGCGGATGGCACTAAGAGCAGTGTTATTGCACAACGGAACTACTCCCCTGGACGGGGTGAACCATTCCTTGTGCTTGGGGTCATGTTTGAACAGCTCCCGGACCATCCCCTTGAGTTCCAAGACGGTGAAGTTGTAATTCAACCCCGGATGCAGCCTCATGCGGTCTGCCGCGTTGCCGAACTCCCAGGCAGGCCTCTTCCTTTCCTGCAGAGGAGCAATGCGGCGGCGGAGGAAGTCAGCCCCAACTTCACCTACAGTAAGGTTGACGGCCCGGAGACGAAGGATCCTAGTAAGGGCAATCTGCAGCTTGTCGTCCTCCGGGGCCAAATCACTCCAATCCCCGCCGCGCACTATTGCAGTCTGGCGCGGCGAGGTGAACTGCTCGGGCTCATATTCCATGACCCAGCACCAATCAGCCCTCCACTCCTCCCACTTGCCGCGGAGCTCCCCAATCAAGTACGCCTCCTTCTTGCCGAGCCTGAAGATCCAGGAGATGCCGCCGGAGAGTGGAGATCCGGACTCTACTGTAGGCGTGAAGAAGTGGCGGAAGAGAGCTACATTTGGGTGGACCCCGACGTAGTTTTTGCACAGATGTGCGAAAACGGCCAAAGTGAGGACGGCGTTCGGGGTGAAATCTAAGAGGTGGAATCCGTATGTGTTCATCACATCGCAGAAGAACTCTGAATACGGAGGACACAGGCCGCAATGGAAAAACGAAGCAAAGTAGTGGTAACCTCCCGGGTACAAGTCGATGCCTGCGGCGGTGAGGACTCTGGTGCGCGGGTGAGCCTTCGTCTCCCTCGCCCAGAACAAGTAGTACTTGTTGGGGAACGTAGTATTTAAAATTTTTCCTACAATCACGCAAGATCTATCTACCAGATGCATAGCAACGAGAGGGGAGAGTGAGTCTACGTACCCTCGTAGACCGAAAGCGGAAGCGTTAGAACAACGCGGTTGACGTAGTCGTACGTCTTCACGGCCCGACCGATCAAGCACTGAAATTACGGCACCTCCGAGTTCTAGCACACGTTAAGCTCGATGACGTCCCTCGAACTCCGATCCAGCCGAGTGTCGAGGGAGAGTTCCGTCAGCACGACGGCGTGGTGACGATCTTGATGTTCTACCGTCGCAGGGCTTCGCCTAAGCACCGCTACAATATTTATCGAGGAGAACTACGGTCGAGGAGAACTATAGTAAAGTACACATCAATAATCTGTATATCAAAATATACCTTTGTTCACTTTGCCATCCTTCTTATCCGCCAAGAATCTGGGGCAGTTCCACTTCCAGTGACCATTTCCTTTGCAGTAGAAGCACTTAGTTTCAGGCTTGAGTTTTAGCTTTGGGTTTCTTCACGGGAGTGACAACTTGCTTGTCATTCTTCTTGAAGTTCCCCTTCTATCCCTTTGCCCTTTACTTGAAACAAGTGGTCTTGTTAACCATCAACACTTGATGCTTTTTCATGATTTCTACCTTCGCCGACTTCAGCATTGCGAAGAGCTCGGGAATTCCTTTCGTCATCCCTTGCATATTATAGTTCATCACGAAGTTCTACTAACTTGGTGATAGTGACTAGAGAACTTTGTCAATTACTATCTTATCTGGAAGATTAACTCCCACTTGATTCAAGTAATTGTAGTACCCAGACAATCTGAGCACATGCTCACTGGTTGAGCTATTCTCCTACATCTTGTAGGCAAAGTACTGTCAGAAGTCTTATACCTCTCGACACGGGCATGAGTATGAAATTCTAATTTCAACTCTTGGAACATCTTATATGCTCCGTGGCGTTCAAAACGTTTTTGAAGTCCCGGTTCTAAGCCATAAAGCATGGTGCACTTAAACTATCAAGTAGTCATCATACCGAGCTTTTGTCAAAACGTTCATAACGTCTACATCTGCTCCTGCAATAGGTATGTCACCTAGCGGTGCATCAAGGACATAATTCTCTGTGCAGCAATGAGGATAATCCTCAGATCACGAAACAATTCCGCATCATTGCTACTAACATCTTTCAACTTAGTTTTCTCTAGGAACATATAAAAAATAAACGGGGAGCAACATCGCGAGCTATTGATCTACAACATAGATATGCCAATACTACGAGGACTAAGTTCATGATAAATTAAAGTTCAATTTAATCATATTACTTAAGAACTCCCACTTAGATAGACATCCCTCTAGTCATCTAAATGATCACGTGATCCAAATCAACTAAACCATGTCCGATCATCACGTGAGATGGAGTAGTTTCAAAGGTGAACATCTTATGTTGATCATATCAACTATATGATTCACGCTCGACCTTTCGGTCTCCAGTGTTCCGAGGCCATATCTGCATATGCTAGGCTCGTCAAGTTTAACCCGAGTATTCTGCGTGTGCAAAACTGGCTTACACCCGTTGTATTTGAACGTAGAGCTTATCACACCCGATCATCACGTGGTGTCTCGGCACGACGAACTTTCGCAACGGTGCATACTCAGGGAGAACACTTATACCTTGAAATTTAGTAAGGGATCATCTTATAATGCTACCGTCGAACTAAGCAAAATAAGAAGCATAATAAGATAAACATCACACGCAATAAAAATATGTGACATGATATGGCCATCATCATCTTGTGCTTTTGATCTCCATCTCTAAAGCACCGTCATGATCACCTTCGTCACCGGCGCGACACCTTGATCTCCATCGAAGCATCGTTGTCGTCTCGCCAACTATTGCTTCTACGACTATCGCCACCGCTTAGTGATAAAGTAAAGCAATTACATGGCGATTGCATTTCATACAATAAAGCGACAACCATATGGCTCCTGCCAGTTGCCGATAACTTTACAAAACATGATCATTTCATACAAAACCGTATAACTCATCATGTCTTGACCATATCACATCACAACATGCCCTGCAAAAACAAGTTAGACGTCCTCTACTTTGTTGTTGCAAGTTTTACGTGGCTGCTACGGGCTTAGCAAGAACCGTTCTTACCTACGCATACAAAACCACACCGATATTTCGTCAAGTATGTGCTGTTTTAACCTTCACAAGGACCGGGCGTAGCCACACTTGATTCAACTAAAGTTGGAGAAACTGACACCCGCCAGCCACCTGTGTGCGAAGCACGTCGGTAGAACCAGTCTCGCGTAAGCGTACGCGTAATGTCGGTCCGGGCCGCTTCATCCAACAATACCGCCGAATCAAAGTATGACATGCTGGTAAGCAGTATGACTAGTATCGTCCACAACTCACTTGTGTTCTACTCGTGCATATCATCTACGTACCCTCGTAGACCGAAAGCGGAAGCGTTAGAACAACGCGGTTGATGTAGTCGTACGTCTTCACGGCCCGACCGATCAAGCACTGAAATTACGGCACCTCCAAGTTCTAGCACACGTTCAGCTCGATGACGTCCCTCGAACTCCGATCCAGCCGAGTGTCGAGGGAGAGTTCCGTCAGCACGACGGCGTGGTGACGATCTTGATGTTCTACCGTCGCAGGGCTTCGCCTAAGCACCGCTACAATATTTATCGAGGAGAACTATGGTGGAGGGGGGCACCGCACACGGCTAAGAGATCAAGAGATCAATTGTTGTGTCTAGAGGTGCCCCCCTGCCCTCGTATATAAAGGAGGGAGGGAGAGGCCGGCCCTAGAGGGGGCGCACCAAGTGTGGGGAGTCCTACTAGGACTCCCAAGTCCTAGTAGGATTCCCCTTTCCTTTCCGGAGTAGGAGAGAAGGAAAGAGGGGGAGAGGGAGAAGGAAAAGGGGGCTGCACCCCTTGTCCAATTCGGACCAGAAGGGGGGTGCACGCCTCCTTCCTTTTGGCATCTCTCCTCTATTCCCGTAACTCCCCGGTACTCCGAAAATACCCGAATCACTCGGAACCTTTCCGATGTCCGAATATAGTCGTCCAATATATCGATTTTTACGTCTCGACCATTTTGAGACTCCTCGTCATGTCCCCGATCTCATCCGGGACTCCGAACTCCTTCGGTACATCAAAACTCATAAACTCATAATAAAACTATCATCGAAACCTTAAGCGTGCGGACCCTACGGGTTCGAGAACTATGTAGACATGACCGAGACACGTCTCCGGTCAATAACCAATAGCGGAACCTGGATGCTCATATTGGCTCCCACATATTCTACGAAGATCTTTATCGGTCGAACCGCATAACAACATACATTGTTCCCTTTGTCATCGGTATGTTACATGCCCGAGATTCGATCGTCGGTATCTCAATACCTAGTTCAATCTCGTTACCAACAAGTCTCTTTACTCGTTCCGTAATACATCATCCCGCAACTAACTCATTAGCTGCAATGCTTGCAAGGCTTATAGTGATGTGCATTACCGAGTGGGCCCAGAGATACCTCTCCGACAATCGGAGTGACAAATCCTAATCTCGAAATACGCCAACCCAACAAGTACCTTCGGAGACACCTGTAGAGTACCTTTATAATCACCCAGTTACGTTGTGACGTTTGGTAGCACACAAAGTGTTCCTCCGGTATTCGGGAGTTGCATAATCTCATAGTCATAGGAACATGTATAAGTCATGAAGAAAGCAATAGCAGTAAAACTTAAACGATCATAGTGCTAAGCTAACGGATGGGTCTTGTCCATCAGATCATTCTCCTAATGATGTGATCCCGTTGATCAAATGACAACTCATGTCTATGGCTAGGAAACATAACCATCTTTGATCAATGAGCTAGTCTAGTATAGGCATACTAGGGACACTCTGTTTTGTCTATGTATTCACACATGTATTAAGTTTCCGGTTAATACAATTCTAGCATGAATAATAAACATTTATCATGATATAAGGAAATAAATAATAACTTTATTATTGCCTCTAGGGCATATTTCCTTCAGTACTTGTCCCGTAGCTCCCTCGCGTCGAGCCTCGGCGGGAAGACCACCATCCTTCTCCGCATGGCTGCCAGCTTCGCCGCCTTATCAGACTTCTCCTTCTTCGCCTGGTCGCTCTTCGCCTTGTCGCTCTTCGGGGCCATGGCGGGGACGGCGAGGGAGGTCGACGGCGCTGCGGGTGGTGAAGACGGCGGAGGAAGGGTGGAGCTCCGCTCTCTGTCGACCTTTGGGGAGGCAGAGAGCGGCGGGGGTTTCTGGAGATTCAAGACACAATGAAAGCAATGGGGGAAACTGCCCCTGCTTCCTCTGCTTTTAAGGGGGAAGTGGGGGACGTTGCGCATTTCCCCATTAAAGAAACAGGCCACGATCTCTCCCACGACGCCGCAATCGACGCGTGCCGTTAGGGAGGGATGCGGCGAATCTGGAGTGGGAAACGGCGCGCCGTGGGCCGCGTGTGCCCGTGCACTGTTCTGGGCCTGGCCCAACAGCGCTCGGCACCGTGTGTGGCCCAGACCCGGGGGCTCCTGTCGGTGTACTAAAGTAGGGGTACCTTAGTATCCCGACTTGTGCACGGACAGTAGCGGCGTCCCATGGTCTGGCTCACCACGCGCCCGCCAAAGCCCACTCTAGACCTCTTTAAGCCATTCAAGAACAAAGTATTCAAGTTAAGAGACAAGACCCCGGAAAGAGGAGCTTGCCGGGAAGGCCGCACCAGGCTCAAGGTTATCATTCCAGCACAAGACCCTGGCAAGAGGAGCTTGCCAGGAAGGCCAAAGAACGGCACCTCAAGAATGTATATCGTGGCGCATCATGCGCCCCGGCAGGACCCGGAGAGCGACAAGCTTCCGGGCCCGGCAAGATCGCGACCCTCTTACGATGTGTGCCTGCGCTCCATCTCATCTGGCCACGCGTCGCCCTGGGGCCCTTCCATGGGCACGTGGCAGATGGCTGTGCAGCCTAGGGTACACGGTGGCGAGCCGCGGTGACGAGGCTATCGCCGTGGCGAACGGAGACGCATGGACGGACGCTTTTGGAGCGACGGCGACGGGCATTCAATGCCCTTGTCCCCCACCGTCAGAGTTAGGTGAAGACCACTGTTCACACACTGTTCATGCACTGTTACAACTACCACCAGTTTTACATTTTTACCCTCCTCTTCGTTGGCACCTGTCGGTAACCCCTTTGAGCTATAAAAGGAGGCCCATGCACAACGTAGAGGGGGTTCGATCCCAGAAACTTGATCACTCCCTCGCTCGGTGTAGCTAGTACTGTAGATCTCCAAGCTCCCGAGCCTAAGAACTCAATACAACCAAAGCAGGAGTAGGGTTTTACGCGTCCGCGCGGCCCGTACCTGGGTAAACTGCCCGCGTGTGCCCCTCGATCCGCTCTTTGTGCTCCCTCCGCACCCTTGCCGTACCGTAGAAGGGGCTCCGGTCCCATAGGTGTTCTTGGGCGACCAGTTTCCCCGACACTGCTGGTCACCCTAGTTTGGCCACTGACCATGCAGAGGAGATAAGGAAAATAACAAAGAGGAAGGAAAGTTTGGGATAAGTTTTGCCTGGCGATGGGCACGAGGGATGGCACACCTCAGCATGGGGCACCCTGCAGGATTCGTGCACGAGGACGGGTGCGCTCATGGTCACCATGGCAAGACGGTGTTGCTATATACTTGCTATACTTCTGGGCACTTTGCAAGCATTGGAACACAATTGTGTTTGACGGTGAGGCGCCGTGCCAGCAGAGACCTTTTACGGTACATCAAAACAATACTAGCCGTCCATTCTCAGGCAATTAATGGACTAGATTAACCAGTACTACTGGACGAGATTGGTAGTATTTTTTGTGTAAGGGGTAAAACTGGAACACACAAAACATATAGCAAATGATCTGAAACTATGCAGGCAAAATCAGAAGCGCGTTAGTGTTTTCTTCTCCTGCTCTAACCAGAAGCAGTCCATCCATTCCGGGACTGTTGGTGCACGTTCCATCGGTTGAGTATTTTTGAGAGAAGATGCAACGAAGAAACTGATCGTACGTAGTCCTTCGATCCTCGCCGGCCGGTGTGCCGAGGAAATCCCCAGATACAAAGCTAGACACGCCAGCCTCCCAGAGTCCCAGATCGATCGATTATGTCCAGAACACCAGATGCACTACGTACGTGAGAAGTCGTACTGTATGAACAAGCGCCAGGTTCATGATGAGCGAGCGCTGAGGCAGCTCGTGGCAGAAAGATCGTACTGTATGAACGGACGCCCCCGATGACTGAGGACGGCAACGACGAGGCCAAACGAGGGTGTTCATGGTGAAGGATTCTACAAATTAATCAAACTAAAATGACAAAACTACCCTTCTAGTCAACGGCTGAGATGGTTTAATACTACCTAGTCCTAGAAGTAGTATGATGCACCTAAAAAATCTCTGCCAGCAGCAAGTACTTCGGCGTATTGCTATGCTAGCGAGAATAAGGTATGGAGTGTAGCATGTTTAGTGAGTGAAGAGCTTGATGCTTTCCTGGCCGTGGCATGCTCGTGGCAGAGTAGGGAGTAATTCACTTTGGGTAGCCGTGAGGTCTATTTGGTGTATCCTTAGCAGTACGCACGCCATATAAAACTTGTTTGGTTGTGGGGTTCTTATCACCTTTCTTCCGGAGAGAAAAAAAGATGCCGAGAGAAATAAAAAAATTAAAATGTTTTGGAAAAAATAAAAAAATGCTAATATATTTTTCATGAATTTCAAAATCTTCATCGATTTTTAAAAAATGCCATGAATTTTAATAAATGTTCAAGAATTGAGAAACAAATCATGAATTTAGAAATGTTCATCACTTGGAAAAATATTCATGAGAACAATAAATTTAAAAATGTTCTTGAATTTGTGTAAATACTGTTTAGAAAATAAAAAAATTGAAAAGAAAAGAAAAACTATGAAAAGGTAAAATATAAACAAATATAAGCAAAGAAAATATAAATGAAAAAAGAACCCGCTAAAACCAGCAAAGATAAACATTGAAAAGGGAAAAATGGCCGAAAGCTTGTACAAACAGTGTGGAAGCTTCCCAAAACTCATGGAAAAATGGCGGGTTATGGGCTGGCCCAATAGCACATCCGGGTGCACCTTCGCTCGATATGTGGCCGTGTCCTCTAGCAATGCCCAGACATAAGCCAATTTGCTTCCTCCACAACCACAAACCACAAAAGTCAGAACCCTATTTAATGTAAAACCTCGTTCACGAGGCTTTCAGAAGCTTCGAGCCCAAGGCATGCAGAGTGTCTTCGTGTGTTTGCGTGGGAGGCGTCTATTGTAAGACTCCGCCGTACGAGACCACGGGCCTATAGGTCAGGGTGGACGACACGAGCGGTCTTTAGGACCAGCTCAAGGGCCCGCTCGGTCTAGGCAGGCTTGGTCCTGGCACGGTCAAAAAATCAGCCGGTCCGGTCCCTGAAAACGGGACCGAAAAACCTTTGGTCTGGTCCGGTTAAAGCTCGGTCCGACGGAGCGGACCGAAGAACTTGTATGTAGGCAGCTGGCGACGTGGCGGGGGCGTGGCGGGCGCATGGCTGGAGCTGCTACCGTTGTTGTCGCTTGTCTGCTGGTCAGCGCCGCCGTCGCTCATCCGCATGGCCACTGGCCTCCCTGACGCCTGCAAGCATGTCTAGTTGCTGCGCCGTGCTTCGATCTATGACCTGGCAGGTAGGAATTGAAGCGGGAGGCCCTACACCGCCGCACACATCATCGTTCCCTTCGTCTCTATACACCGGCCGGCGTGCCAAATTCTTCGTCACTGCCATGCCCTAGCCTCCCTCCTCGATTCCTAAGCTCCTTCTGGTGCTCCCACAGTCGCCGGACACCTCCCCACGTCACCATGCTTCGGCGGCATGCTCTGCGGTGGTCACCGGCCGATCCGCTCGGTCCGGCTTGGGCTTAGTCGCTGCCGGTCCTGTCCGTGAAAACAGGACCGCGACGCTGCTCGGTCCGGTCCAGTCTGGACCGCCGACGGCCGGTCCAAACGACGGCTCGGTCAGGGACCAGACTGACCTGGACCGTGTCCACCCTGACGTATAGGGCAGCAAAATAGGTTGTAATTACAATGACTTAGGGCATCTCCAGCCGCGCCCCCAACAGGCCCTCCCCAGGTGTTTTTGCCGCGCCGACGGTGAAAAAACGGCCCAGTCGCGCCCCCAGAAGCCCGTTTCTCGCCGGCTCGGGCCAAAACTGGTGCCGGCGGACCCAGGCCGAACCCGGCGCCCTGGGGGGCGCTTGGGCAGCCGGCACAAGCGAAAAAGGCGCGTGGGTCCTCCCTGTCGGCGACCCGAGAGCCTTTTCCCGCCGTTTCGTGCCGATATTCCCCCGCTTCCCTCCCGCTCGCTCGCCTTCCTTCCGCTATTGCCTCCCTTCCTCCCGCCAAACCCCCTCCCGCTCGCCTTCCTTTCGCCGCCATGCCGCCGAGGAAGCACGCCATGCCGCGCGCGATGGCAACCGCGACCGGCATCGTGGCCCAGCCGAAGCAGAGGAAGCCGAGGACACCGCCATCGAAGCCGCCGGGCATGTCAAACGCCGAGTGGAGGGTGGAAGTTCAGCGACACGACGCGGTCACCGCCGACCGGCGGAACAGGGTCATCGCCAAGAAGGCCCGCGACAACGCGGCGCGCACTGCGGCGGCTGCCTCCTCATCTGCGGACCATGCGGGGATGATGAATCCACCCGCCAGGTTCAACCCAAACGTGACCTCCCCCATGGCCACCCGGCGACGCGCACACCCTCGCTCGCCGTCGTCGGTGTGCAGTACCCTCCGTACAACTACTCGCCGCCCGCCTACGCGTCCACACCAACGCCACATCTCCGCCGTGGACCGCTGCCCTTCTCGCACCTCGGCGACACCGACGACACAGGAGCCGACATGGACGACATCATCGCGACAGGTTCGACCGCGGCCGCCGCGTCTCCCGGGTTCACCACCCAGGACGTGCTGGTGGATCTCAGCGGCGACATGGAGGCTGAGCTCGGCTACGTCTACGGCGAGGACGTGCACGATGCGCAAGACCCCGAGGAGGAGGAGGAGGACGAGTCGGCGCCTGGTCCGATGAAGGGGCGCAAGAAGAAGAAGCGGGCGGCCAGGCCAGGCGAACCGCGCAAAAAGTGGACGTCCAAGAAGGAGGAATGCCTCACCGAAGCATGGAAAGTCGTCTGCCTCGACCCAACCACCGGCAGGAACGAGAGCTTCGAGACGTACTGGGACCGCATCAAGGCCGAGTTTGACGAGCGGAAGCTCGTCGACCCCTACTTCAAAGGCGTCTACATGCAGCGCGGCTCCAAGGCGATGGTGAACCATTGGGGGCGTATCCAGGGGGCGTGCAACAAATGGCATGGTATCGTCGAGGAGGTCGCGGCTCGCCCAGAGAACGGCGCCTGCGTTGAGGATCAGGTATGCCACGCCGTTCGCCCGCCTCTCTCCGTCGTCTACACGCGCCAACTGTTTGTTCCTCCGCGCAGTTGATGCGCATGTTCGCCATGTATCGGCGGGACAACCTCGACGCTGACTCAAGTACCTCCACGTCTACAAGCGCATTGATAAGTGCGAGAAGTGGGCGGAAGTCCGGCGCACCCTCGACAAGGCCAAGGAGACATACAAGCCGGACGTGACGACTCCGGGCGCGTCAGAAGGGCGGCCGGACGGCCACAAAGTGGCTAAGAAGGGGAAACAAGCCAACGCGGCTACCGCGCGAGTGCAGGAGTCCATCGAGCAATGCCTCGCCAATGCACAGGCCCGGGGCCGTCCTGCGTGAAGAGAAAACCGCGTAGCGGTGGTCATCGTTGATGAAGAACAGCGCCATCAAGCTCGACCTGCTCCGGACGAACGTCGCCGCGAAGAAGAGGAACACCGACATGGCCTTTCTGATGGGCGGTGCGGACATGCTCCAGAGCAACGACGAGCAACTCAGGGCATGGTACATGGCGGAGCGAGGCCTCATCCTGAACCAGCTGCAGAAAACGCCGACGACGCCGACGACGCCAACTCTCCCGCCCAGGGCCACGCCGACGCCAAGCCCGAATGAGGACGCCTCCACGTCGCCGCCCAGCAGTACTGAAGACGCGCCAACACAGCCCAGCACCGCCGAAGCAGCTCCGACACCGCCGAGCCCGCGCACGCCGACTCCGCCAATGCCTGGAGCCGACCCCGCCGAGTGATTCATTGCGAACGCGAACTTGCGGCGCTCTGTTTATGTAACGCCAGACTACCTCCGATCGCCGGATGTGTGGCGTCTTTTATGAGCGGGAACGACCTAGTTCAAATTTCCCGCATCCTGGGGCCGGCGCTTGGGGGCGTGACTGCGAGCTAGGTCGCCCCCAGGGGCCGAGCTAGCGCCGGTTCGCCCCCAGGCCGCTCTTTTTAGGCGTCCTGGGGGGCCGAACGGCTGGAGATGCTCTTATGAGTCGGGGATGCATCTTTTTTTGCTCCGCTGGATATCCTAGGGAAGCTACAAGTGTAGATTGCAATGCATAAACTACGTAGGCAGCATGCCATGCTGGGACTGCCGGATGCACATTTTGGTGTGTCAGCCCACGTTTGTTTCGTTTTTGCATTCCAAACATGTATTAGAATGGGTCCTATATTGATAATCGCATTACTTTGTCTCGCTTGTTAGATGGGATTTACACACTCATGCATCCTAACTTAGCTTACGAGAGAACGTCGAAAACTGCACTTCAAAGAATGGGAGATTGATGATATGCATGGCAGGCATGACAGGCTCACAGGCAAGAGGCATGCATGACCGGTAAGGTCTGGAAATGTACTATATTCAGTTAGTTCACGTAAAATGCATGCAAACCAGACCTTAGTTATGCAAACATCTTGCTAGGCGGGCTAGCTAGCTAGAAAACCATCCATTCCACCTGCCATATATATCCATGGTTTCTTGTTCTACTACTGCTATATAGGTATTGATCATCCACACGAGAGAAACAATGACCTAGTTAGCCAACCCTTGAAGACGAAGCTGTCACAGTCAAGCTCATGTGATATGGCCTATGGCTAACTTAGTTTACAAAGGAACTTCAGCCTGGGAGATTGGACAAAACCAAACTAAGTCCCATGGAAAGCAGGCGTCCATGTCTAGCATGATTGGTCTGTTGTAGATCTGCAGAGGCGCTCAGGGAGGTGGCCATGTTTCTTTGGCTCTTGATGTGTCTCTTGAGTTCTCTCCTCACATGTTTCTAAATTTGTATAAGTGATGGAGATAGTTAACTTACAACATCAAACAACATAAGTGGTTCATTTGTGTTTCTTGCAATAATGAATTTTGATCTCACCTACTGCCCGAGGTGCGGCGCTCTGGTCATTTTTCTTTTTTGGCTCCTCACTAGCCTGTCAATGAAAATTGGAGTAAAGTGGAAAGCGTCATGGTTGAGCACCTCAGTATCGAGGCAGCGCGCAACACACTGTTGGGACAAACCCTTTGGCAACATACGCCGAGCAGCCCTCGGGTGACATGAACGCCGGACGAACCTCTCTCTCTCAAACTAAGGTAGAAGAAGAAGTGCTAGACATAGATTTTCAGACGAGGAACGCCTCGCCGCATGATCGGCGCCACGCCGACGAACGGTGCAACGGCCGCACGCACGGCCTTTCTTTTCCTTTTAACCGGGCACATACCCCCTCGCTACAACGGACTGGATTACATGGCTTAAATAGCCAGACTCACCGGCCACCCCGCAGCCTGAACGCACACATAGCTAACTACCCTGGAGTCTGGAGTCGAACAAACTCTATTCATGCACACACGGACGCCCACCTTCTAGAATACTAGAGGCTGGGGCGCCACCTGGTGGCGCCTCCTGAGGCGGGCATATCCGCACTTATTTTGTCTTCGCGCATTAGGTTCCCACATGTTCGGTCCTCACTCTCACTCATGTACATCAATATAGACGTATGCTATAGCATTTAAGATCTCTTGCTCTTGTGGATGTAACCATATAGAATATTCATCGGAACTGCTGTGCGGACGATTCAATCTGCACGACAGGTACATGACGGCAAATCCAGCCGCCCACTGTAGTTTGAGGAGATGAATGGATGAAGTGATATGCGCTGTCGTCCTAATTTTGTCCACACAACGTCGTGTGTGTAGCAGCGCTCAATATTCATTACAACAATTCCTTGGATTTGCCAACTGAAGAGTGGTGCAGAAAAATAACTTAGTTTAATATTAACTATTTGTTGGTTTGAAGTCAAATTTAAACCATACAAATGAATAGAAAAGATGAGAAACATAAGAAGACATTCCAGATTTTATCAGTGAGCATTTTCTGGACATAAAAGCCCAGTCGCTCACATTGATAGCCATCATCTTATCCAGAATAGTTTACAAAAGCATAATATTAAGATGCAGTTACAAGAAAACAATCATAAGTATGTCCAAACCAACAAAATCAACGGAATATTTTTTAACGGAACTATATCAAGACTATGCCCAATCTCACCTTTTGTGGCATTTTATCTAGATTGTTATGGAGGCACTCAGTGTGTACTGCAACCTAATCAACTTTGCCTAACATAAGCCTTATTTCTTGCTACAACTTGCCGCTGGCCACCAGGTTCATACAGGAAAATAATGGAAGAAAATAAATCAATAGTTAGGTCAACATAGCTTATGAACTGCAACTAACAGGTGTAATCCCAACAAGAATTAAAATGTGATTTATAGTTTTATCAATGTTTTGTGACCGGAAATAACTTTGAGCATTGATTTTACCAACAAAATGTGAGTTATATGCCACAAAGAGTATGCCATTGGATGCATATTTCAATGAACTTTCCAGTGGTATATTTTTGATGACGTATAACTCATATATTGTTGACCAATAAGTCAAAGTTTCACACAAAAGACACATCAATACAATGTATGCAATCTTCTCAAAATGTACAGACCAGGAAAGACAGAACGGAATAACATATGACATATATCCATAGCCCATTCTTCAACTGGAAAGAACAAAAATATGAGACTGAAACCGCCAACGAGTGCACTCACCTGAGTCCATCGATGCAACCTCGCTCTTCTTGGTGGCGGCCCCCTTATAGAATGAGGTGTCTATAATTCTGAAGAAAACACTAAAATTTATAGAATGAGGTGTCAATAATCGGCGAACTGACACACACACACACCTCCAAAATGGTATACTCGTCTAAAAGTATGAACCTTCAACTCGTAGAGTTCGTAAAATGTTTCAACTATTATATATGTGAGTAATGAGGATTTTCGTTTTTATTATTGTGGTGTCTCTATCCCAATATCCCTACTAAAGAATAACATATAGGACATTTAGTAGCAGTGCAAAAGTCTGCAACACCAACAATGAAGTGCCTAAACCATGCCCCACTCCAACAAAAAATGTTTAGCAAGTATTTATGCTTTATCTCTCCACTTCCATTTGCTAATTATAATATAGCCAACAGAAAGTCCAGGGTCAGTTTAGCAGCAAGCACAGCCGCACGAATTTGAACCCTAACCTAGGTTTCAACACTTTTGGCATGCTTGTCTAAATAAATTGAAATTACATAGGACCAGAAGTATGCAGATTCTTGAGAGCTAAAACTGATCCACATTTCCATGTCTAGGAATGCAACAATTCAGTTTAGACATCCAACCACAGTTAGGTTCAGGTTCATGCTATTTTACTTGACCAGCAACAGCAAATGGAAGGCCTTCGCCTTAGGGAACTACTTGTACGTATGTCCTCTCACTAAACTGAATAAGATCACCTCGTCGCTATAATATGGTGTTCCATTCTCATCCTTGTATGACCTTTCTCCTCCCAAAATCAAATCTTTCTGAACCAAAACAGAAAGAAATTTGATTCATTTACTTTTAGCAACATGTAACAAAAATAAATTGACAACAGAAAGCCTACTAAATCTTCCTTTGGTGGAATCTGCACTTTCATCTACCCAAAAGGGAACAATTTTGCACAATAAAGCACACATGCGGCAAGCACTAATACACATGAAGTGAGATCTTCATCCCAAAAAAATAAGTCAAATTAACCTATCACACATATTTGTCCCTTAGTAGAAGTATGTACTACTTAATGCCGAACAGTACAGTTCTGGGAAAAAATGAAGGGAAAAGGGAACAAATTTAGAACTGAAGCATATTTGAAACATATTGATAAGAAATAATTTTTGAATATTTTTTATGACCTGATGCAGGGTCATGGGCTTGTTGGTGGATGGATGACGCCGCAAGGGAAGCTGCTTTCTGTATAAATCACACACTAAGCAAAATCAACCTACACATACTAATACAATAGCAGGGGTAAATCAAAAGGCACATATTTAAAGGAAAGCTCACTATGATGTTAAATAATCGGTCAAAATTCTATTTTTCTACTATGACATTGTGTACTTGCACATTACTCTGTTATGATAGTGTGCATTTTCAGGCCTACGGGAATTTGCAATAAAATTCCTTTGACAAATCATCAACCTGTCAATCGATATATAAAACTACGAATATCAGATACTGTGATGACTATTAGTTAGCAAACATTTTCAATATTCACGGGATACTGGAAGAAGAAAATGTTGACCTGTATAACATTAACAAGTTTCTAGCTGCTCCATGCCTTGTGTGAGTATTTTCTCTGTTCCTAATACTCCTATGGTGAACAACGCCTTGTCCTTGTTGAGCCCAACTGCCAATGACTCAATGTTGTACTACCCCGGCAATTCGATTGATCGTCCCACTCTCATCCACAACAAAAGTTGATATCCTGTGGCGCTTGACTACCCTATACGTACACGCTACTAAAGGGGAAAAGGAATCATAATAGATCAACGGCGAAGTGCATCCAATTTGTTCCAATCTTCACCCTCTTCAGCTGATTGCCTGATGTTGAGCACCCGCACCTCTTGATCGGCCGAGATAGACACCAAAAACTTCTCGCTGGAATCAACATCCATCGACCATATCTTGATGTGATGGCCACCTTACAATTTGAAGGCAGTGTTGTGTGCCAAGGTCCCAAACCCGGATAACCTTGTCCTTGGGAGCAGGTCACCAACTTCTTACCTGAATCCAGGAACAAAAAATCAGTTACCTGCAGCAAGCAATCCCCAAATTAGAGTTATTGGGCCACGGCGATGAATGGGGTCATAGAGAGGCATGAAACCATATCCAAACCTGATCACGGTGGACACGGGGTCGGAAGAGGCCAGCATGTGCAACGACGTCCAAGAGGTCCTTTTTGTAGGAGGCGAGGATGGCACCGGAGGGAGCGAAGCGTAGGGCGGAAGCAGCAGAGCGGTGGCGGTGGAGTGTCACCTCGCAGGGCAAGAGGCGCGCCCTTGGTTTTGCCGAGATGGCCACGGACAAACGATGCGGTGGTTGATGGTGATAGTGGGATCCAGTCCGGACAACCGCCTAGCCACCATGCCAACTTCGGTCTGCTCTTCCCGTGACGGCCGTCGTGTCTGCTCCCATGACACACCGATCTGCCGTTGGCTGCTGCTGCTCCTTCACTGTCGGTCTAATAGATAAATCAGTGAGTTCATAGTAGAACATATTGGTAGAAGTTTATACAAAAATTTAATCAACAACCATGTACACGGCAGACCCTATGACCATATCAACAAGTTCAATTATGTGTAAATCAATAACAGAGTTGACCTAACCAACCTTTGTACGCATGCTCTGTTTACTGTCTGCAATGTATTTCAACTACTCCCTCCGTCCCAAAATAAGTGTCATGGCTTTAGTTCAAATTTATTCCCAGTACCCAAGCAAGATCTAAATCAACATAGCAGAAGCCATGCTAATTGCCACATTACCGATTTTAGAAAAATAAAACAATCACATCCTCTTTGCTTTCCTAATAGAAGTAGGCACATCACACACTAACTTCGATGGCATATGGGTATTCGACCGTCGAAACAGAAAATAAGATGACACACGAGCAATATTGATCAAGTTGATGGTTATATAATCTTAGCTAAGGTAAAATCAGGGCTGCAGAAAAATCATATGATCTTTCTTTGATGGGTGATTGACTGATAGTAGACATCCACACCCCCAAAAACTGCAAGGCATTATCAAAAGGCGCGACTGCACTTAATGATAGGCATAACACGACAAACAAAATGATACTACAAATATGGGATATGCAAATGTCAATGATCTGAACATAAGAGCAAGTATAATAAGGTGATGTAGGCGGGCTGTAAGACATTAAATATTATATTTTTGCTTACTTGGAAGAGAGAGAAGAGGAGAGAGAAGAGAAGCGGGCTACTAGTTAACAGCCGGCTGCAGCACGTGCTCCTAGGTACTTTGTGAGAGAGTGGGGTGGGCCATGTATCAACAAAGTAGTACATATTTATATCTAGCTATTGTACTTGTTGGCTATAAACTTGACTATATGTGACATGACAACATCATATAGCCAGCAGCTGGCTATATTATTAACCATGCTCTAAGCTCTAAGTAAATAAAGGAACATTAATTCATGTTTTGCCTCCAGCTCCTTAGAACAATACTTAGTTTTATGTGAGCACAGTTTTTTAACACGTGAGAATCCTTTGACCAAAATATTGACTACATAAATAAAATTAAACAAGAGCAGTGAGTTTTTCATGATGGCATCAGTAGTGCACACTCGATGTTCTCGTTTTCTTTAAATTCTGATTGTTGGCGAACTGGAGGTAAGAATGCTTGGATGTTGTTGAACTTTCATCAAACACCTTCTAGGCATAAACAAAAAAGAATTTGCACAAATAAATAAAGGAGCTGAAGAGAGATGGTAGGAGGCAAGGGAGGGAGAGATTAGACTGTACGACAGGCAGGGGGCATAGCCAGGTGCGGCACCTCCTCCCTTGCCATTGCCGCTTGCACCTAGGGGGTCCGCAGCTGCC
Source organism: Secale cereale (assembly GCA_902687465.1). Classification (NCBI taxonomy): domain Eukaryota; kingdom Viridiplantae; phylum Streptophyta; class Magnoliopsida; order Poales; family Poaceae; genus Secale; species Secale cereale. The sequence continues at coordinate 815,786,599 of LR738714.1, forward strand.
CTCTGATGCAGAGAGAGATGCAGAGAGAGAGAGAGAGAGAGAGAGAGAGATGTACAGAGAGAGAGAGAGATGTAGAGAGGGGAGAGATCATGGATTGGATTTGGGGACTCACCGACGACGGCGCCGGCGCGGTGGACCATCGCTGCGGCTTGAGCTCCTCCCGGGGCCGCTGCTGCACGCGTGGAGATGCGTCGTGGAATAAGCCACCACTCCCTTTGCTGCTAGGGCTCGGTGGTGGCCGCTAGCACCACATCGGCAAAGAGGAGACGAGGTAGGCCATTGCTGCGGAAGGAGACGGGGTGAGGCAGAGCCATAGGCGGCGGCGACAGCGACGGCGAAGTGGAGGAGTGGTTGCGTGTGGAGCTGGAGAACATGACCCGTGCGTTTGCTTTGTAAGGAAGGGAAAAGTAGAGGGAGGTGTTATCTAGCCGCTGCCCAATCGCTTCTCCAAGTACTCCCTCCGTCCGAAAATACTTGTCATCAAAATGGACAAAAAGGGATGTATCTAGAACTAAAATACATCTAGATACATCCTCTTTTATTTATTTTGATGACAAGTATTTCCGGACGAAGGGAGTATTTTCGTCCCCTAGCGATCTGACTTGGCATAGCCCAACGAGCGATCCTTCCGCGTACGTTAATGTTTTGGATCTCGACCACATGCACCCATATCCATCCGATGCATGCACGTACTTCCTCCGTTCGGAATTACTTGTCGCAGAAATGGATGTATCTAGACGTATTTTAATTCTAGATACATTCATTTTTTAGACAAGTAATTTCGAACGGAGGGAGTAGCTAACAACTTGGACGTGGCGTGCACGCACGGTCGTCTTGGCGATCCGGTCTTTATCACGCGATCGCTAGCGCCCGCTATAACAACCCTCGATCGCCATACGATCGTAAGCCATGCCACACACCGTCTCGACCTAAAAACACACGCGCGCACACTCATACAACCGAAACGCATCGAGGACAAGACTATTCCTAACAATCTCCCCCTAATCTTGACTTGCCGTTATTTTTACATATGTAAAATACAATTTTGGCATGCAGGAGCATATGCTCCCTAGAGCCAAAATGGATTTCCGCAACATTGGTACTTATTTTTTTAATGGCTTGACTATATATACAGAACTTCTAAATAAGATGAGAGATCCTTATGCTCATGTTCTCGTGCATCTACCACTAGCCGATTCATAAGTTCAGAGGATTAAGATAAACTTGATTTTAAGTTAAACTCATCCCCACCAAATGAGAGACCAAGAAGAAAGCTTCAGATTCTTAAGGACAAAGGGACAGATGTAATGCAACGGTGGAGCTTATTTTTTTGAGCGTTGCCTGACAACACACCTAATATAGCGAGGGAGTGGGAGGAAGCGAACTAAGAGCACTCGGCGACGCAGCACGCTGAAATCACATCCACTCTCAGTCTCGCTTGTGATGTGTGCACCTTTTGACGAAATGATTTTTTTGTGTGAGTACTTACCGATGCATACTACAGTTTCTACATGTCCATTGTCATTTAATATATGGCAGCATGGTGGGTCCATAGTCTTAATTGGTCTGTAAAGTTTTCAAAACAAAGACTTCAGGGATGACTTTTGCACGTCACATTGATTGTAGGGTGTAAAACAATGTCCAAGTAAACTTTGGTGTGTGAAAATGTGGGTGCTGGGGAAAGTAGACGAGGCAGTAATAATAAATATGTAAGGCATATTATGACATGTCGCCAGGCGAAATGCACCGTACAGATTGAAGGTCCGTAATTAAATAGTTTGATTTGTCCAAAGATTCACATAAATGCATTTAAGATTAACACTAATAGTAGGTTGTACAAGTTTCTTAACACGTAGCAACCACGTACGGTGCTTTGGAATAAAAAAATACAAAGTAGTTGATGATCCATGTCGGGTAGATGCGGATACTGCAATGTCGAGGCCGACATGCGATGTGTTTGAACTTGACATGGTTGTCAGGACCATTGAGTGACCAGGGTCGAACAAAGTCTTGAAGATTTGAGCTATGAAAGAACAATGGAGAAACAATGGTAATGGCAAGGGGTGGGGGAAAGCCGATGGAAGATGGGATGAAATGGCTGGGAAGAAGTGGAGCGTGTTTGCATTGAATGGACTAGTGGGTGGTTGGGCATTAGTAGGTGTGGTCAGAAGCATCTCTGAACACTTCGAGTACATTTGAGACAAGAGAGAATACGGGGCGACTAATGAAACCAATATGGAAGGGCTAATATAGTGAGTGCCGATCCCGAGACAACTGAGCGGGCGTGATTCCGGTGGGGTTCGTCGCCGAGTGCTCCAACGCAATTTCGGGGAGTGGGAGAGCTAATCTAAACTGCATGGATTGCATGCACTACATAAAAAAAGCATGAATTACATGGTCGACATGACGTACACTAACATCCACAGGAATCGAGTATTATCTATACCTAATAATAAAGGACGGAGACTTTCATAGTTCTCCATCTGTCAAGTTTTTATATCCGTTGATTTTGTTTTAAGTATAAAAACCGACGGCTGAGATTAAAAGTTTGTCTAGAGTTGATGAAAATTACCCACCAGTGCCACCCATAAGTGAGGAAAAAGTATTGGTTTTTCTTCTTGTCCGTCAAAGAGAATAATTTATTGACATTGTGCACAATATGCCAGGGCAGTCAAACTCGCCTCTTAAACCCAGCTCGAGCCCAACAAAAACTGTGACACTCGGCAGAGGGACGCTCGCAGCGTCTCTGGCTGCCCTAGGTGGATCATGTCGTGCATCCGGCACAGTTGATGCACGTCTGGAACACTACGGCTCATGATGGTAGCACGTGATGCTCTTAGCCAGCCGGGCCAAGGCGCGTCGGCGCTCGGGGTGTGCTTGCTAGCAGGGCATGGTGGCGACGACTAGGAGCGATGCGGCGACTCCTGCTGGTAGGCGTGAAGCTGCGATAGTGCACATAGGACGAAGACCAGTGAACGAGAGTGAGTGACATGCATCTCCCGGCATAGGGGCTCGGCACACCAGCAGCAGCCGACAACATAGTGGGCAGCCAAGGCACGCTGCAACACTACGGCTCACGGTGGCATGATGGCATGATGGTGCGGGTCTGCGACCCAGCGATGGCCAGCGGGCATGGCTCGTGCGACGCGATAGTGATAGTACGCGATGCTCGCCGCACGCCAAGCCAAGAGCGTGGTTGGCCGCGGCAACGGACCATGGTGGTGCCTACTAGGAGTGATGCGGTGACTCCTGCTGGTAGGCGTGAAGCTTGCGTCAGCGCACACATGGCGATGGTCGACAGACGAGAGTGGGCGATGCACGTCTGCCGGCAGGGGCTCGGCAAACCAGCGTTAGCTGGCAACACAGTGTACGGCAGCATCAGACCATGAGGCTAGATGTAGCAGTGGCGCGAGCAATCACGACAGTCTGAGGAGGCAAAGCATGGCGGCGTGCTTGACTAGCACTAGCGTGCGCTCCTTTTTATCTCCCATTATAACGCACGGGTATTTTTGCTAGTACTACTTATAGAAAATAGAACTGTGTCGTTCAGTCTCTGGCGGAATCCGGCATCAAGAGCAGAATGTCATCTACGATTTTTGAGCCGGGGAGGTTGATTTCTCGCTGGCCGCTTTTTGAGCGCCTAGGGCCAAAGCGAGGCGTTATGCCAATGCCTAGCGCTTAAGCGCGCCTAGGCGAGCGCCTAATAGTGCCTTCTTGAACACATATCATACATATCAGAAAATTCAAAACCTTATCACAACAAGGATTTACACATACTCCACACACACTCATAATCACAAGGATGCAACACAACAAGGAGTTACACATACTCCACACACACTCATAATCACACGGAGTTGCACTCATAATCACAAGGATGCATCTCAGATCTGTTGACAACAAGCATCACAGGCCTCATGACAACAAACATCTTAGGTCTCTTGACAAACAACAAGCATCTCGGGTCTCTTGACAACAATCATCTCAGGTCTCTTGACAAACAACAAGCATCTCAGACCTCTTGACAACAAGCATCTCGGGTCTCTTGACAAACAACAAGCATATCAGGTCTCTTGACAACAAGCATCTCAGGTCTCTTGACAAACAAGCATCTCATGCCTCTTCTTCCATTACTGAACCCTCTCCATTAGCCTTAGGTTGTGTAGGGCATTTGCGTAAACCTCTTGAGGGCATGTTAGTCTTGGAGGTAGCTGCCCAAGACCCTCAAGCCTTTCGTTGTTCACATGTGGTATTTTATACCCATTGCCCCCGCATGGTTCAAGATCTCAATCATGCACGTCTACAGAGTTAGGGAAATCCTGTTGAGCTTGTAAACCACATAGCCTTCAAATTCCTCCAAAACACCCTTAATAAGGTCTTATAGTGTGTTGGGACTCAAACAATCCGTCGGGGATTGCATCGAGTTGTAAAAACCAAGGTCAAGCACATTCAAATCGGGACTGTTGGCAGGATGTTGTATTATTCTGATGTCAAGTCCAGTTTCTGCGACAGCTGCTAGAAATTCTGGGTCATCTGGCAAGATATGAGGCTTAGCATTATCCTGCTGAATGTAGATGGTTTGTCCAGCATTACTTTCGAGCCAAACAGTTTGTATTGTTGGCAATCTTTCTCTATCAGGAACTCCCTCATCACTTTTCTGTCCACCATTATTGACTTTGTCTCTATTGTACCTCTGGGCCTGTTATCACTTCTCCTCTGAGCAGGAACTTCTTTCACGAATGGCCAGATACCGATTTTCCCAGAGAAGGTCACGCTTCCTTCACTGTCCCACCTTGGCCTAGCAACGACCGTCAAGAACATCACCTTGCCAATACAGTTCCCATGTATATGCCATGTGGGCTCTTCCTCCCCATCAAGCAGATAGTATGTCTTATTCTTCTTCGTCATGTTGAACCATTTCTCATCAATGCGCACAACATTATGCATTGTCTTGAATTTAGTGTTTACGCTAAAATTTCCATGACATGTTTTATCTATTTTTTATTCTAGATCTAAAGCTATTATTATATTTTCAACTACTTTTTACAGCAACATTTATTAATTGACCATGGCAATTTTTAGTAAGTAACCACGGAAAATTTAATGGATGGATCATGGCAGTTTTTTGTAATTCATCGTGGCAAATTTAGTTTATAGATCATGACAATTTTTGTTTGTGGATCATGGAAATGTTAGTATTTTGGCCATGGCAATTCCAGTAATTTGACCATATAAATTATTGTTTGTATGAACCATGGCAAATTTAAGTGCATGTATTATGGCAAATTTAAATAAATCACCGTGGTGATTTTAGTTTATTGTTCATGGCAAGTCTAGTTTCTTAATTTCCCATTTTATAATATGTCAAAATTTACTTTTAAAGGTAGAAGAAAAAAATAGCTGAAACATATCATAGCAACTTCAGTTGAAACACCATGACAATTCATATGCTATAAACATGGCAACTTTTAACCCAAAAAAAGTGGCCAAAACATATTGAAATGATATCTAGTTTCGAAGATCTCGTCGTAATGGATTTAATGGTGAAAACGGATCTTCAATAGGATTTTTCATTTAAGACATAAAATATTTTAAAACCTAAAAATTGAAAATGATTCTCACATGCATGCACGCGGTGTCATTGCCCAATCAGCGTGTTATAGGGCGTGTGAGCGGGGGCCCATGTTACTCACATCACACGTGTGAGTGTTATTAGCGTCCAAGAATTATCAGTTTTACTACCGAATACTAAGTGTGTTACCACCAAAATATCAACATCAACTAAATCCACCCGTGCACACCTCCTCTATGTAGTAGTAGGTGGTAAAAGATTCCATTGGGTTTACCATTGAACATTAAGTGAATTACCATCAAATCTCAACACACTAGAAGTACTAAAAGAGTCTATCACCTTTACTATAAAACACGAGGTATGTTACTATCAAATCTCATGTTGATTTTGAATCGTAAAACTTACTATCACTTTGCGGGTTGACCAAGCAAACAAAATTAGACATTCTATTGGAGCATTACTATGTGACTTATTATTTTACGAGCACATGCAAGAAACAAAAAAAATGGTTAGTTGTTTTACCTGGCGGAGGGTGGTGTATGGCTGACGGTAATGGAACTGATTACATCACTATACATTCTAGAAATTTTACCTTGGCCTTACGAGGCAAAGGAGTTGTCCGTGACATGTAGTAACCAAATAAATTGCATTAGTTTTTTTTTCACGAGTTGTTTTACCAGCATTAGAAATTGCTTGTTCGGCCGAGGCACACGATGGGTTGTAGCGGCCGGAGCGCATGATTAGGCTTTTTCGCTCTATATAAGGTATCACAGGTATCACACGAGAGAACTAACCTAGTTAGCCAACACTTGACAAGGAATACGTCACAAAACAAGCTCGTGTGTCACGGCCCATGGTCAATAAGGGTTTAAATTAACTTTTTTTTTTTGAGAGAATAGAGCGAACCAAACCACAATCACATCACACAAGGGCGAACAAGGTGCTTGTACTTAATTCCATGAACGGAGCGAACTTAGCTAGTTTTGACTTCCCAATCATATGTGTGTTGTAGTGGACGGCTCAATGAGGTTGAGGAAGTGCTTTGTACTTCTGGATCTCTAAATTATTATGTTTATGTGTAATAGGTGGTTTGAACATCACCATTGAAACCCAAAACTCTCAAAATTTTTGCTTTGCACTTAGCATCTGGAATGGACTTCACATCGGGGTTCAATTGGTGGTACTAGCTTAATCATGTGGCTGAACTTTGTGGGACTTTGGGATCTTTTTTTGAAACAAACTGATTATATCTTTTGTTGAACTATGAAATGCTTAGTTATCAAGCATTGTGCGATCTTCTGAATCCATCTTCGAGTATTTATCAAATATTGTGCAATCTTTTAGCTCGGACATCATATATTTTTTCCTGATTTGCCTTAAGGGTTGTCAAAGGGACAGATGTAATACAATGTTGCTGCTTATATTTTCAATGGCTTGTCTTTATGTGTACATCTTCTGAAAACGATAAATCCTTATGTTCATGTTGTGGTGAATCTACCAATAGCCGTATCATAAGGTCGATGAGGATTAGACTGTAGGTCACCTTCCAGGCTTCCACTAGTATTCCAATCGACGTCTAAACGAGCAATCCATAGAATTGTCAGCCTGAACAATGCCATATGTAAGATTGACTTTAAACCAGATTAGCTCCTCTTTTCTATGAAGGCAAACCAAATGAGATGCAAAAGAAGACTCAAGACTTTTAAACACAAAGGGTCTGATGTAATGCTACAATGCCGCTTATTTTCCGTGCTTTGCCTAACAAGACAGCTAATGCTTCTTTCTCAAACACAACGACGTGGTGGTGTCCTTTGGTCTTCCTTTACTTTTTTGCCTTGTTTACAAGGGTCTGTCTCCATGTATGGACTCTTTTTTGCAGGTGTGTTTGGTGATCTAGGTAGCTGTGGCCTCAATTGATCAGTGCCCTCCATTCATTTTTCTCATGTAGGTTTGCACAATACGTATACTATGAAAATGCATTAACTCCTCCATGATTCAAAATAAGACCACTCTAACTGAACTCTCAAATCCTTAAATACCTTAGAAGTTTGAGGAGATGCATCAACCCCTAGATCTAGATCTTGCACATCATCTACAACCTAGAAATCATTGTTGGAGAGAGAGAGAGAGAGAGAGAGAGAGAGAGAGAGAGAAGGCTTCCATGTGGGGTATAATTCTTGTGTGGATTTAAGTTTGAGGGACCAATTAGCAACACACATTTTTTACTCCTGAAATTTAAGGAGTTGTTGTTTAAGGGGGAGTTTGGCGAGTTCATATTTAGGGGTTTAGTTACAGATGTCCGAAGAGCAACTCCAACAAGGAACCAAATTCAAGGTGAGATTAACGCGGGGGATAGCGAGCAAAAGCGTAAGTACGTGATGCAGGAGGACTCGCCGTAGTTTGGCCACTATCACTGCGAATGAGAGAAGGAAAATAACAAAGAGGAACGAAAGTTTGGGGTAAGTTTTGCATGGCGATGGGCAAGGGATGGCACTCCTCAGCATGGGGCACCCTGCAGGATTCGTGCACGAGGGCGGGTGCCCTCATGGTCACCATGGCAAGACGGTGTTGATATATACTTGCTATACTTGTGGGAACTTTGGAATCATCGGAACGCAATTGTGTTTGACGATGAGGCGCAGTGCCAGCAGCAAGTACTTCCGCGTATTGCTAGCGAGAATAATGTGTGGAGTGTAGCATGTTTACTGAGTGGAGTGCTTTATGCTTTCCTGGTCGTGGTATCCTCGTGGCAGAGTAGGGAGTAATTACTTTGGGTTGCCGTGAGGTCTATTTGGCATATCCTTTGCAGTACGCACGCCATATAAAACTTGTTTGGTTGTGGGGTTCTTATCACCTTTCGTGTCTAATATATGATACGCACACTTGTGCATATTCGAGAGAAAAAAAGATGCTTAGAGAATATTTTTTTGAAAAAATGCTAATTTAATTTTTTCCATCAATTTCAAAATCTTCATCGATTTTTTAAAAATGACATGGATTTGAATAAATGTTGAAGAACTGAGAAACAAATCATGAATTTAGAAATGTTCATGAATTGAAAAAATATTCATGCGCAAAATAAATTTAAAAATGTTCATGAATTTAAGAAACATTTGTGTACATAGTGTTTAGAAAATGAAAAAATTGAAAAGAAAAGAAATAATGTAAACACAAATATAAACAAATAATAATCAAAATATTAAGGAAACAAGGACCCCCTAAAATCAGTAGAGATAAACATTAAAAAAGGGAAAACGGCCGAAAACTTCTTCAAACAGGGCGGAAGCTTCCCAAAACTCATGGAAAAATAGCGAGTTATGGGCTGACCCAATAGCACACCCGCGTGCACCTTGGCTCGATATGTGGGTGTGTCCGCTAGCAATGCCTAGACAGAAGCCAATTTGCATCCTTCACAACCACAAACCACAAAAGTCGTAACCCTATTTCATATAAAACCTCATTCGTGAGGCTTTCAGAAGATTCGAGCCCTAGGCAGAGTGTCTTCGCGATTTTGCGTCGGAGGCGCCTCTCGTCGGACTCCGCCGTACATGACTGCCGGCGTATAGGGCCGCAAAATAGGCTGTAATTGCAATGACTTATGAGTCAGGGATGCATCTTCTTTTTTCGGAAAAGGGTTTTCTCCCGCTTTGTATACAAAGCAACCAACTGAGACAACCAACGATAGATGGTGGGGCGGAAGCAGCACAATCACGACCAAAAGAAATGAAAGAGAAAATACAAGAGAAATAAATGCCGACAACATCGGATCAACAAAAAAAAGAAGAAGCCTCGTGGCCGCTGCATCCACAGGAGATCGCCCACCAAGCTCCGAGCCTCCGAAGCACCGGCACCAATCAACACCTCCAAGAAGGGACGCGACGATGACGATGCTGCTGTCAAGGGTTTCCCCCGGTACGTTGTGAGGAGAGAGGAAGAGTAGCCCCGACACCCTCCAGGAAGGTCCGGCGGCACCCTCAAGCGCCACCGCGCCGGTATCGGACAAGCCAACAGGGAATTATCCCGATACCAACCTTCACCTCTGGCACTCCGGAGCTCGCCACCAAACAGACCCCCACCCTGCGCCAACCCGGTCACGAAGTTTCCCACGTTGTCTTACCACGGCACCGTGAAGCAAGGCCTGCACAATGAAGAAGAGGAGCCGGGACTAGGGCAGTAGCACCGTCGGCACGCGGGAGGGCCCCACCTCCATCATCGAAAATGGTAGCTGACCGAACGCAATAGCCGGAACATACCAGGCCCGTGGCTGCACATGCCCCGCCGGGATCTCCGAGGCACGTAAAGTTCCCGCCTTCGCGCTGCAGCCGGCACGCCGTCAGCGCCGCCGCCCCTGTCCAAGCGGCACATCTGCCTCACCACGCAAAAGACAACGAAGCCACCCCGGGGACCGACCTGCTAAGACCCAGATGGGGCCCGCAAGGCCCAGATCTGAGCCGGCGACGCGACGCCGGCCACCACACGCCACCAAACCGCCCCGCCGTCAAGGAGCAGCGCCGCCACCACGGCCGTCGCCGACCACCCCGCCGGGTCACCGGACCGCCGCCTAGCCGAGCAACACCGCCGCAGTCCCCACCCCGCCCGGGCCAGGAGGACGCGCGCGCGTGGAGAGGAGATCATGCCGCCGCCGGCACACCCCGGGCCGGAGCCGGGGGCGCCCGCCGGCGACGACAGGGGAAAGGATGAGGAGGGCGACGTCAAAAGCATAGGCGCGGGGGCCGCCCTGGCCGCCTCCCGGGGAGGCGGCGCGAGGGCGGAAGGAGGGGCGAGGAAGGAAGGGCGGGGGAAGGGGAGGCCGGATCTGGGACGCGCGCCGGCGAGGGCGGCCGGATCCCGCCGGAGACAGGCAGGGGGAGGTGGCGGCGGCGAGGGTTTCGGGAGCGGAAGCGGGTCGCGCCCGCCCGCGCTTTGTCGATGAGCTTTTACCACCGCTTCGATGCCATGCTGGGACTGCCGGATGCACATTTTGGTGTGTCAGCCCACGTTTGTTTCGTTTTTGCATTCCAAACATGTATTAGAATGGGTCCTATATTGATAATCGCATTACTTTCTCTCGCTTGTTAGATGGGATTTACACACTCATGCATCCTTACTTAGCTTACGAGAGAGCGTGGAAAACTGCACTTCAAAGAATGGGAGATTGATGATATGCATGGCAGGCATGACAGGCAAGAGGCATGCATGACCGATAAGGTCTGGAAATGTACTATATTCAGTTAGTTCATGTAAAATGCATGCAAACCAGACCTTAGTTATACAAACATCTTCCTAGGCGGGCTAGCTGGCAAGAAAACCATCCATTCCACCTGCAATATATATCCATGGTTTCTTGTTCTACTACTGCTATATAGGTATTGATCATCCACACGAGAGAAACAATGACCTAGTTTGCCAACCCTTGAAGACGAAGCTGTCACGATCAAGCTCATGTTAAATGGCCTATGGCTAACTTAGTTTACAAATGAACTTCAGCCTGGGAGATTGGAGACAAACAAACTATAAGTCTATAACCACATCTCGAATTGGTCTGAGTCAGGAAGTTGTCTCTGTATCAAAATGCCGAAGTACTTAGGGAGGGAAGGGGCAGTGAATGTCATGCAACGCCCGGAAGCCATACTTTGTTTGAAAGTTTGCGAACAGGAAGAACAGGCCCACCAGTAAAATTCATGGAAATTCACATTGAATATGCCGCACTAAGTCCCATGGCTAGCAGGTGTCAATTTCTAGCAAGATTAGTCTGTTGTAGATCTGCAAAGGCGCTCAGGGAGGTGGCCAAGTTTCTTTGTTTCTTGATGGTTCTAAATTTGTATAAGTGATGGAGATAGTGAACTTGCAACATCAAACATCATAAGTGGTTCATTTGCTTTTGTTCAAAAAATGAAGTTTGATCTCACCTACTGTCCAAGTGTGGCGCTCTGGTCGTAGCCCCTTTTTCGCTCCTAACTAGTTTCTCTACGCAACACGGAGGAAAGTGGAAATCTCATGGTCGAGCTCCTTAGCATGGCGGCAGAGGGCAGCACACGTCGCCGGTAGTGCCAAGGAGCTGGCTACTGGAACAGATGGAGGCGGTGATGCTAATTTGTGACCAGGTGAGAAGGCAGTAAGCAGTAGGAACCGCAAAAAGATGTTGGGACCTCTTTTCGAGGAACCGCAAAAGACCATGGTTTCTGGCATACAATGGTTTACAAAACTTCAACTTTTTCTGAAGCCAAACGCATTAAAATATTCAAAATCATGTTTTTTTCTTCAGAAACCGCGGTACTCTAAAAAAACTTTTAAAAAAACTTTGCTGCCTAACATAGCCTATGGTTTGAAATAACCGGTTTTGGAATTGGGTGCTAAAGGAAGTGTTAAGTTCATGGTTGAAAAGTGGAATTCTCTCAACAGGAAATGTACTACTCCCTCCGTTCCCAAATATTTGTCTTTCTAGAGATTTCAACAAATGACATACGGAGCAAAATGAGTGAATCTACACTCTAAAATATGTCTATATACATCGGTATGTTGTAGTCCATTTGAAATGTCTAGAAAGAGAAATATTTTGGAATGGAGGGAATACACGAATTGTGCAATAGCAATGGATGAATCTGACCCTTTAGTTAACGAAAATGAACGGTCCATAATTATTGAATGTACTGTAAAAGCCCCATAGTGCTATTATATTTACAACTTTTATTTGAATGAGAGTTTTGAGGATACCAACATGCAAACAAGCATGCTTCTCCCGCTGCATGCGAAGCAATTAGCATGTGTTGTCACTTCGTGTTCCTCTACAAGGCAGTAGGCGAGGGATGACCTGAACCTGTAAAAGTGAGGCATAGACGTTTGTGTGGCTCCAAACGTAGCGCAATGCTCATTCGCCATTCCACCTTACGCGGACACATTCACCGGCCGGTACAGCTAAGAACATGTCAGAACCAACCTACACGGTGCAAGCAGTGGCTCTATATGTACAAAATATTGTGTCTAGAGTGCGCTTGGTTGAGGCTAATGGAGCCCCACATATTTATGTTTGCTCCGGTAATTAGAGGTTCTTTTAAGTTGAAATTGCAAAGAAAATGGCCCCTTCATTAATTAAGAAAGATTTTGTAAGTCGTCATGACAAAGGATTAGAAAAATAACTTGAGTCTACTCTCCCGAAAAATAACGTCTGCCAATCGCCACAACCTAATTTGTAGCCTCATTCCGAGTGGGCAACATGATGAAATTGAGCGAGCGTTGAATTTTTTTGGGGGTGCAATTAAAGGAGCCTTTATTTGCTTGCAAAGATCCTTACATTTTTCTTGTTCCAAATATCTCGTGTCACAAGCATCAGCAAAGAAGACATGGCCTTACACATGCCTAGCTTATTTGTGCTCCAAGTGAGTCCAGCACAAAATTTACATTGTCGGATCCATGGCAAGAGCTTCACGACGTCAGGTCAGACTTGTACCGATGATTATACTGGTGTACAAAGATGCAGGACAGCCAGCCAGCAGACATCCTGGGTATATTACGAGAGACCCTCGTAAATGTTTCCTTTTTGTAGGCCGTGCATCAGAACTAGGTCCACGATCTACCAATCACATTACTTTGGTTTGGTTGTCTAATCGAATCAACACATATGAGCCAGTCAACCTCTTTGGCAACTCTCACAAGATGTTGTCCTAACTAAGCAGGTGATGCGGCATCGAATGTGGCCTGGAACCCAGTGTGTTCCTTCTGCCAACAAATTGAAACTTCCCAGCATTTGTTCTTTGAATGTCCTGTTGTCAGAGTGGTTTGGAGGTCTATTGGAGTAACTCTGGGGACTGATCTTTGCCCCAGGAACTGCAGGCAGTTCTTTGTTTGGTGCTATTCTTTCATTCCTGGATATGAACGATTCTATACTGCGGCTTTGGGCACAGTTACTTGGTCTATCTGGCTGGCACGGAACAGTGCTACCTTTGAGAAGAAGATGATCAAATCTCCTTTCGAGATTGTTTTTATGGTGGTTTCCTTTCTTCTTTATTGGGCAGGGCTTCAGGTGGGAGACGATGTCAAGCAGCTTCGTGCAGGGGCGGAGATGATTCGCGATGGGACGATGATGCTGATGCGAGCCTGTGATGTGACTGTCAAGATTGGAGACTGAACAAAAAAGCACAGCAGATCCCCCCCCC
>LR738714.1:815809526-815876747 GCA_902687465.1 Secale cereale
GTTCTCTCTCTCTCTCTCTCTCTCTCTCTCTCTCTCTCTCTCTCTCGTGTTCTTGAGATGGCATGATCTTGATGTATCGCGAGCTTTGCTATTTTAGTTGGATCGTATGATGCTTCTCCCCCTCTACTCTCTTGTAATGGATTGAGTTTTCCCTTTGAAGTTATCTTATCGGATTGAGTCTTTAAGGATTTGAGAACACTTGATGTATGTCTTACACGTGCTTATCTGTGGTGATAATGGGATATCATGTGATCTACTTGATGTATGTTATGGTGATCAACTTGCGGGTTCTGTGACCTTGGGAATCTATGCATAGGGGCTGGCACACGTTTTCGTCTTGACTCTCCGGTAGAAACTTTGGGGCACTCTTTGAAGTTCTATGTGTTGGTTGAATAGATGTTTCTGAGACTGTGTGATGCATATCGTATAATCATGCCCACGGATACTTGAGGTGACAATGGAGTATCTAGGTGACATTAGGGTTTTGATTGATTTGTGTCTTAAGGTGTTATTCTAGTACGAACTCTGTGATAGATTGAACATTACTATGGACTCTTGAACAGATCGATCAGAAAGAATAACTTTGAGGTAGTTTCATACCCTACCATAATCTCTTCGTTTGTTCTCCGCTATTAGTGACTTTGGAGTGACTCTTTGTTGCATGTTGAGGGATAGTTATATGATCCGGCTATGTTATCCTTGTTGATAGAACTTGCACTAGTAAAAGTATGAACCCTAGGCCTTGTCTACTATCATTGCAATACCGTTTATGCTCACGTTTACCACTTGCTAGCTTGCTGTTTTTATATTTTTAGTTTACAAAAACCTATATCTACCATCCATATTGCACTTGTATCACCATCTCTTCGCCGAACTAGTGCACCTATACAATTTGCCACTGTATTGGGTGTGTTGGGAACACAAGAGACTCTTTGTTATTTGGTTGGAGGGTTGTTTGAGAGAGACCATCTTCATCCTACGCCTCCCACGGATTGATAAACCATAGGTCATCCACTTGAGGGCAATTTGCTACTGTCCTACAAACCTCTGCACTTGGAGGCCCAACAACGTCTACAAGCAAAAGGTTGCGTAGTAGACATCAAGCTCTTTTCTGGCACCGTTGCCGGGGACGTGAGTTCTTTAAGGTATATCTTTAGATCTTGCAATCGAATCTTTTAGTTTCTTGTTTTATCACTAGTTTAGTTTATAAAAGAAAACTACAAAAAAATGGAATTAAGGTTGCCTCATATGCTTCATCTTTTTAATATCTTTCGTGAAAATGATGGGAAGGAAAATTGTGCTCAAGTACTAGAAGAAGAATTACATGGAATGCTTGGCATAAAATATGTGCATGATGAGCATGATTGCAATGTTGTTAGTATGAATTCTTTGAATACCTATGATGCTAATGGTATGCAAAGACACAAGCTTGGGGAAGCTATGTTTGATGAAGATGATATATTTAGTCCCCCAGGTTTTGATGAGCAAATTTATTATGATGAAAGCATGCCTCCTATTTATGATGATTATATTGATGAAAGTGGATATGGAGAGGTCATGACTTTATTTAGTGATGAATCCACTATGTCGGAAGAGGCTCCAATTGATTATGAGAACAAAGTTGCTATTTATATGATTATTGTGATGACATGTATGCTATAAAGAATAAAGATAACCATGAAACTTGTCATCATGATTTTAATTTTCAATTGGATTATGCTTTACATGATAGTTATTTCGTTGAATTTGGTCCTCCCACTACTATGAATGAGAAGAATTTTGCTTATGATGGGAGTAGTAAAATTTCTATGCAAGTAGATCATGAAAAGAATGCTTTATGTGCTGGTTATATTGTTAAATTCATTCATGATGGTACTGAAAATTATTATGAGAGAGGATCATATGCTTGTAGGAATTGCAATAATATCAGTTTCCTCTCTATGTGCTTAAAGTTTTTAAGTTATGCTTGTTTTTCCTTCCTATGCTAGTTGATTATCGTTCCCATAAGTTGTTTGCTCACAAAATCCCTATGCATAGGAAGTGGGTTAGACTTAAATGTGCTAGTCATATTCTTCATGATGGTCTCTTTATGTTTCAATTCTTATCTTTTATGTGAGCATCATTGAAATCATTGTGCCTAGCTAGAGGCGTTAAACGATAGTGCTTGTTGGGAGGCAACCCAACTTTATTTTAGTATCTTTTTTTTCTTCTCTTTAGGAATAAATATTGCATCTATCTTATGTTTAGATGTGGTTTTGTGTTTTAATTAGTGTTTTTGCCAAGTAGAACCTTTGGGAAGACTTGTGTGAAGTTTATATGATCATGTTGTAAAAACAGAATCGTTAGCGCTCGCTAGAATAGTCACAAGATTTTACTGGAGTGTGCTATTGCTACCTCTTGAGCTTGGGTTGTATTCCCTCGAAGAGGAAAGGGAGATGCAGCACAGTAGCGTAAGTATTTATCTCAGTTTTTCAGAACCAAGGTATCAATCCGTTGGAGACTACGCACCAGTCCCTCGCACCTGCACAAACAAATAAGAACTTCGCAGCCAACGCGATAAGGGGTTGTCAATCCCTTTACGGTCACTTACGATAGTGAGATTTGATAGAGATGATAATTATATTTTTTGTATTTTTGGTATAGAAACAGAAAGTAAAGAAAGTAAATAAATAACGGCGGCAGAAATTAATGGGAAAGTAATATGATAAAGATAGACCCGGGGGCCATAGTTTTCTCTAGTGGCTTCTCTCATGATAGCGGTATTCTACGGCGGGTAAACAAATTACCATCAAGCAATTGATAGAAAAGCGAATAATTATGAGACTATCTAGGCATGATCATTGTATATAGGCATCACGTCCGAGACAAGTAGACCGACTCCTGCCTGCATCTACTACTATTACTCCACACATCGACCGCTATCCAGCATGCATCTAGTGTATTGAGTTCATACGAACAGAGTAACGCCTTAAGCAAGATGACATGATGTAGAGGGATAAACACAAGCAATATGATGAAAACCCCATCTTTTTATCCTCGATGGCAACAATACAATACGTGCCTTGCTGCCCCTACTGTCACTGGGAAAGGACACCGCAAGATTAAACCCAAAGCCAAGCACTTCTCCCATTGCAAGAACTATAGATCTAGTAGGCCAAACCAAACCAATAATTCGAAGAGACTTGCAAGGATATTATGAGCACACATAAAAAGTTCAGAGAAGAACCAAATATCTTTCATAGATAACCTTAATCATAAACTCACAATTCATTGGATCTCGACAAACACACCGCAAAAAGAGATTACATCGAATAGATCTCCTCGAAGACCGAGGAGAACTTTGTACACTACAAGAAATATGTCAACTTGTGACCACCACTATTGGTCACTGAATGGTCACAAATTTCCATTTGTGACCTTTTTTTTGACAAAAAACATAGGTTCAAAAGCTGGCCGTCATAAACTGACTATAGTGACCTTCTCTGTGAGAAGGTCATAGACGTTTATGACCAAAATATGCCTACTATCGTGTTTTGGTCACTAGCAGCCTCCCCAGGCCACGTAGGCATCCAACGTGGCAAGCTGAAGTGGCACAAGATTCAGCCCGGTCCAATTCGTTGTTTTACATGGGTCGAGCCCAATAATTCAGCATATTTGTGTTTTTTGCTCATATTAATTTTGGTCAGGTAGATGGGCCAAGCCCAACGGTTCAGCCTCGATATTTTTGGGCCTAGGCCTTTTTATTTTCTCGGCCTTCACCTTTTCACAATTGATTTTTTATCGATTTTGTTCATTTTTTTCTAAATTGTTTGATTTGTGGCCTTTTTAGGGCCCAAATAGTATTTGTTTCATTTCTGATGTATCAGCAATTAGGGATCATCACCTCGAAAAAAATGATCAATATTTCCAATATTTCAATCACACAATACAAATGATGTCCAAAATGAGTACATTATATATATTACAATCATGCGATAGTTCACATCATGTAATTTAGAACACACAGGATGTGCAAACACCCAGGAACATCCAGGAACATATATGAAGCAAACAAACACCTAGGAACACCCAACAACATCTATGAAGTAAACACCCAGGAACATAAAACTAGCTACAAAGATGAAGTGTTCCCTTCTTCGAACTTCTTCAGCCTAGAGCTCCTGTGGAAGAGAGGAAATTATCGTTATGATGGCTGCCAATGAAAGCAATATCTTCCAACAAAGAACAACTAGGAAAAGCAAGGAGCTTGGAGTCGATCCTGAAGCATGTGGGCATGGATAACAGTAGCAACACTAATTGATGGAGCAAATTGAATACCAAACATTAGTATACTGCTGCTGTGGCATTAGTATAATGAACAGAATAATAAATAGATCCTGAAGCATTAGTATACTCCTGCCGAGGCCAGAACCAAACAAATGCAATGACAACACTAATGTATGTAGCAAAGTAGATCTGCCACTATCATACAATACTATCATACAATACCGTTCCAACCTCACCTTTCCCGTCCTGAATTTGGACACTATCATACAATACTAGGAAGGGCAAGTAAAACAACAGACTTGCATAGTGAAATGTTTGCTTTTACAAATCTTATAGAATAATTTTCTTATGCCAGGAATGCATCAGTTTGTACAATATTAGAAAGGGCAAATAAAACAACAGAATTGCATAGGGCAAAGAGAGGGAGGTGGCTACCTTCTCCACAGGGGAACTTCCTGGTGGTGATGTTGAGCACCTTGGTGGGCATCCTGACGGGGCCCTTGACCTTGAGCTGCTTCTCCTTGCCGCCTTTCACCAGATCCGAGGACACTGTTCAACACACGCACGCACAAACGCATCCGGAAGAGTCTCCCATCTGCAAAGCAAAGTTATCACAATTCAGTTCACTCCAATCAAGCGATGTGCTAAGAGCAGAGAGAGACTGCTATATTGAACTAGTAATTCTGGGCTAGACTAGAACAGGGCAATGAAGGGTGACAGATTATAGAAGAAAGCAGCAGATCCTGGGCTGTAAGGTAGCATTGTAACCATGGGGCCAAGAAGAAGAGCACTAACTAGTCTGGAGCTGGCCAACTATGCGAACGAATAATACTACTTCGTAGAAATTAGGCTACAACAGATCATTGATGGTAAATTACAAAAGAAAAAAGAACATCTATTGCGATGGCGAGGCAGTAAACGAGGCAGGCAGAGCAGAGCACAGGACCTTCTGTCGCGCGTCGTCGTGGTTGGGATGGACGATGCCCTCCTCATCGAGCTCCCTCATAGTTTGCTATTTAGGAGCTAGACACCATAGCTGCAGTTCAAATCGACGAATGTGTCATCGCGATGGCATAGCAACAACAATAGTAGAATTAGAACCCTGCTCAACAGAACTCTGCCCCTAAAAAGGAGAACTCTGCCCAGTTCCAAACAATGCACTACTGTTAGTCCTAATAACTTGCAGAAATTTTGCCACCAAGCAACCTGAAACAGAAGAGTTGAATTGGTCAGGCAATAGAAATTAATTGCAATACCTAATCTCAGATCACTTCACCAATCAATTGCAATAGGAATTAAATTTGATGGCAAACATCATTTCTATAATTTTCTATGCTCAACCAGTTCCAACATCTTTCTTATTTCCCAACATACTGCACACAGTTCTATCGCCGTAAGAGTTCCTTGTTGCTGCATTAAGGGTGTGTTTGTTTGGCTGCAAATTTCAAGGTTGGAGGTGCTGTAACTTCAAATGACTCGATTAAGACTTGTTCTTGCCGCAGATGGCTACTTTTGACATGATTTTAACTGAAATTACAGTTTTTCGATAGACAATGTATTTAAATGATTTTCACATATAATTTTCCGATTATAAGTTAAATAATCTATTCAACACGTTGCTTAAATGAAACGACTGAGTTGTAAGTTAATCATCCATGACTACACATGAATGTTTTCAGCCAAAAAAATGATGTAAAGATGGCAGTAGCAGTACCAGTTCACTGTCAACAGGACTAGTAGCAATGGCACACACACAAATAGTCTAGGATTTTTTTTCTCACTGTCAATCACACTAACTAGCAGTAGCACACACACATTAAGTAACCTAGCAAATTTGCAGAAGCACGTACAAGCTCTAGACACCGCTCGAGCTTTCTAAATCACATACTTATCATCATCAAAATTCCATCTAGACAGTAGCAGTAGCAGTTCATAGACATATATTAATTTTCGTTAGACCACGGTCGCACAGAGCACACACTCCAGGAACAAAAGATGTAAATCAGCAGGGAATCAAATTAGCCCAGAGAAATCTGTAACCAAATGTACAGTAACAATCATCTAGTATTAATCAATGGTTCTGTTTTGATCCAAACTAGATGAATTCAAGGCTAACATATTATGTAACAATCATCTAGTATTAATCAATGGTTCTGTTTTGATCCAAACTAGACACCGCTCGAGCTTTCTAAAATCACATACTTATCATCATCGAAATTCCATCTAGACAGTAGCAGTAGCAGTTCATAGACATATATCAATTTTCGTTAGACCACGGTCGCACAGAGCACACACTCCAGGAACAAAAGATGTAAATCAACAGGGAATCAAATTAGCTTAGAGAAATCTGTAACCAAATGTACAGTAACAATCATCTAGTATTAATCAATGGTTCTGTTTTGATCCAAACTAGATGAATTCAAGGCTAACCTATTATGTGACAGTAGAGGAGTGAGTGCTATTGTACAGTTAGAAAAATACAAGTGATGTGCATGGCATCAAACGGGGGGAACAGAGGAGTGGAGAGGGGCTCACCATGGGGGTGCTTTAGCCGATGCAGTGCACCGCCGTCATGCCATGGAGGGAGCCGCCGGAGGGAGCCACCGTCTCGCCGTAGTTTACCTGCGGCGCGCGTCCGCCCCGCAGCCACCGGGTGCAGGAGTACCATCCACGAAGCGGAGCCGCCCGTGGGACTTGCGGTGGGCTTCAGAGAGGGCAGAGAAGAGTCGCCGGTGCGGCGTCGGAGTTTGAGGGGACGCCACCCTTGAAACGCTAGCCATGGGAAGGTGTTGTGGCTGAGCTCTTGATGGTCAGACGGTAAAGACGCAAGAGAGGGGAGAGAGGGGAGCAGCACCTTGGCGCCTGTCATGGTGTCGAGCGCGAGGAGGGAGTCCTTGATGGAGCGCGCGAGGTCCTCCTGCGATGAACGCGACCGCGACGCCGCGTGGAAGAAGATCTCGCAGCTGGGTTCCGGTGCGGGCGGCTCGGGGCGGGGGGCTCGGCATGTTGGGCGCGCCGCGGGGGAGGGGCAGCGGGCCGGCGGCGGCGAGGAACCGACCGCGGCCGTTCGGGAGGGAGGCAGATCTCTCTGGTCTGGCGTTGGGGAGGGAGGCGGATAGGGAGACAACTTACTGCGGCCTCCGGGGACGACAAGGCCGCCATCGTCGCCGCGGTCGCAACGACCCGCGAGGGCGGTCGGTAGGTGACGCGGTGGGCGCCGCTGCGGGGCCGGGAGGAGGTGGCGACGGCGAGGAGCCGAGGGAGGAGGAGTGCGGGTGAGGGAGGAGGAGTGTGGGTGTGGGTTAGGGTTTGGGTGGTTGGGCTGCGGTTGGGTGAGGGGGTGAGGGCTGCCGTTGGATCCAGAAGCATCCGACGGTAGTTGATGCATGATCCGCGTGATATGCCTATGGACCAATCAGAGCGCACCAAACAATTTGAAGATTTTTTGACCATACAAATTGGTCATGATTGATTACAAACAAATTTTTCATTTCATTTTTCAATGCTAAAAATGAGTTTTTTTGTGAAAGACCTATCAAATATTTGTTCAAATGATGTCATATTTTGCACAAGTTTCTATCTTAGATTGGCAAACAACATTGACAAAGGGAGTTTTTATTTATTTTGCATGAAAAAACAAATTATATATTTTTTGAGTGCCCAAAATAAGTTTTTTTGTGAAGGACTTACCATATATTTGTTGAAAAATTGTACCAAATCAATTTTCTAAAATACAAGGCCATATATAATGGACAATTGATCAAATGGTTGGGTGTAAAAAGTTTTGATCCACCTCTCGTGAAAAAGACAAATTTTGGCCGATTCAGCTGGAAGCGGGTCAAATTTGAACTGTAGCTGCCTTGTAGTTTGCTCTTTATTTTTTTACAAAAATCATTTCTAGGTACATAAGTATCTATATAATCAGAGAAATACCAAAAAAATACCAAGATTCAACCACTAGCTAGGAACGGTCATTCCCGCCGTTTTGACCGCATTTTGAAATGGGCATAAAAAATTAAAAAAAAAAAATTGGAACACCTTCGCATTGTGTCATTATATATGACCAAGTTACCAGGAAAAATAATAAACTTGTAATACGGCAATTCTTTTAAAAAAGTGTTCTCATAAATGAGCTATCATGCGTGAAGATTCATGGCTTTCAAGCCAAATGATCAATCTTATGGCCACATTCATGGCATAGTTTGTTCAAATGATCTCATATTGTGCACAAGGGTGCATCTTGGAATGGCAAACAATATTGCCTAAGGAAGTTTTCATTTTTTTGGACGAAAAAATCATTTTCCATTTTTCGAGTGCCCAAAAGGAGGTTTTTTTGTGAAGGACCTCCCAAATAATTGTTGCAAAATTGTACCAAATCAATTTTCTAAAATACTAGGACATATTTAATGCATAATTGACCAAATGGTTGGGTGTAAAAAGTTTTGATCCACCTCTCATGAAGAAGACAAATTTCGGTCGATTCAGCTGGAAGTGGGTCAAATTTGAACTGTAGCTGCCTTGTAGTTTGCTCTTTATTTTTTACAAAAATCATTTCTAGGTACATAAGTATCTATTTAATAAGAGAAACACCAAAAAAAATACCAAGATTCAACCACTAGCTAGGAACGGTCATTCCCGCCGTTTTGACCGCATTTTGAAACGGGCATAAAAAATTCAAAAAAATCAAAAAATTGGAACACCTTCGCATTGTGTCATTATATATGACCAATTTACCAGGAAAAATAATAAACTTGTAATACGGCAATTCTTTTAAAAAAGTGTTCTCAGAAATGAGCTATCATGCGTGAAGATTCATGGCTTTCAAGCCAAATGATCAATCCTATGGCCACATTCATAGCATAGTTTGTTCAAATGATCCCATATTGTGCACAAGGGTGCATCTTGGAATGGCAAACAATATTGCTTAAGGAAGTTTTCATTTTCTTTGGACGAAAAAATCATTTTCCATTTTTCGAGTGCCCAAAAGGAGGTTTTTTTGTGAAGGACCTCCCAAATAATTGTTGAAAAATTTGACCAAATCAATTTTCTAAAATACTAGGACATATATAATGTACAATTGACAAAATGGTTGGGTGTAAAAAGTTTTGATCCACCTCTCGTGAAAAAAACAAATTTCCGCGGATTCAGCTGGAAGCGGGTCAAATTTGAACTGCGGCTGCCTCATAGTTTGCTATTTTTTTTCCAAAAATCATTTCGAGTTACATAAGTACCTATTTAATCATAAATACATGGTTTGGTGGCGATACGTCGAGGTTTGGGCGGTGGTCGAGGGCCCCAACTCTAGAGCGCGTAAACTCGCATGCCCGCCGCGTGGTCACCGCGTTACTGTGGCGTGGCCATGTGTTCTGGGCGGCCTAGGCATGTCTAGTGGGTTGGCCACTCCCCAGGTAGGTGCTAGGAAGAAAATTACAACATAAGATTCTCACGAGGAGACCGATCGATGCTCAAACATGAATTAGCAGCCAAGTGTTTGATTAGCGGTACGAGAAATGCACATGGCTAATGGGCGTGAGTTTTCGTTGAGGATGATCAGTTACTAAGAAGACCGTCTTCACAAATTTTCAGCTCAAAAGGAGGAGTCTAGGTGGTACTTGCTTTGCAAAGTACCACACTGGACATAAATACGAATGTTGAAGATGGGCTCAAAATAATGAATAGATTGAGCTGGCATTTGGTGGAGGATAGTTATTTGGGCATAGGAAAGCACTGTAGAAAATGGATACCATTTGGACATGCCAAAGTGGTACTTCCTTCACAAAGTGTTTTTTTGAACAGAATAGGAAAATGAATATTTTTGAATTATTTTTGAACTAGGCAATGAAGGTTTTTTTACATATTTGA
Source organism: Secale cereale (assembly GCA_902687465.1). Lineage (NCBI taxonomy): Eukaryota > Viridiplantae > Streptophyta > Magnoliopsida > Poales > Poaceae > Secale > Secale cereale. The sequence continues at coordinate 815,819,655 of LR738714.1, forward strand.
CGAAGATATGACCCAAAGAATTTATGAGATTTTTTGGGGAATTTTGGGAATGACAGAAACATAGGTTGCTTCACAACCTAGGGCAAAAACTGCCACATGGACATGACACATAGGCAAAACTGATGAGGTGGCGCCTAGTCGTAGCAACCCACCACAATTTACAAGGTTATGACAATCTATATTGGTCATGATCAGCTCGAAATAAGGCAGCGAACCAGTGCTATCTGCTTTATGACCATTTCATGTAAGGAAATTATGACCTTTCTGACCAAAATGGTCGTTATAGTTTAGGGTTTGGAGCCCCCCGAACAGCTTTTGACCAATTGGTCTGAAATGGTCATAGATCTATGACCAATTCTTCCAGGGTCACTAACAAAAGGTCATAAGTTGACATATTTCTTGTAGTGGTATTGAGATCCGGAGAGAGAGAAGAAGCCATCTAGATACTAGCTATGGACCCTAAGGTCTGTGGTAAACTACTCACAACTCATGGTGAGGGCGATGATGATGATGATGATGAAGGCCTCCGTGATGGATCCCCCTCCCGGAACAGGCTCCAATATGGGATCTCCACGGGAACAGAAGCTACGGCGGTGGAATTAGGGTTTTCTCTCTGCGTATGGAGTTTCTGAGGTACGCGGGCATATATAGGAGGAAGAGAGGCACTAGGGGCCACCGGGCCTGCCCTCGATGCAGGGGGCGCTCCCTGGGAAGGGGGGCGCGCCCCCACCCTCGAGGGTGGGTCCCCTGTCCTCTGGCTTGGCCCCGAAGTTTATCTCGCGTGATTTTCTCCAAAAATATCTCCTGCGAAGGTTTCATTCCGTTTGGACTCCCTTTGATATTCCTTTTCTGCAAAACCCTGAAATAGGCAAAAAAAACAGCAATCTGGACTGGGCCTTTGGATTAGTAGGTTAGTCCCAAAAATGATATAAAAGTGAATGATAAAGCCCATTAAACATATAAAACTTCATAAATAATAGCATGGAACAATCAAAAATTATAGATACGTTGGAGACATATCAGCTATTTAGTTGATTCTTTTTGCAGATGATTAATAGACAAATTTCTCATGTTTACCAACTTATTTCAATTTTTGTGGAGTTACAGAAGTATGCGAAAACTACAGATTACTACAGACTGTTTTGTTTTTGACAGATTCTGTTTTTGTGTGTTGTTTGCTTATTTCGATGCATCTATGAGTAGTATTGGGAAGTATGAATCATAGAGAAGTTGGAATACAGTAGGTTTAACACCAATATAACGAAAGGATGAGTTCATTACAGTACCTTTGAGTAGTGGTTTTTTTCTCATACTAACGGAGCTCACGAGATTTTGTCTAAGTTTTGTGTTGTGAAGTTTTCAAGTTTTGAGTATTGCTTTGATGGACTATGGAGCAAAGAGTGGCAAGAGCCTAAGCTTGGGGATGCGCAAGGCACCCCAAGGTAAAATTCAAGGACAACCAAAAGCCTAAGCTTGGGGATGCCCCGGGAAGGCATCCCCTCTTTCGTCTTCATCTATCGGTAACTATACTCTATGCTATACTTTTATTCACCACATGACACTACAACATGAACCCCCTTATATTAACGCTTCTATCCGTATCTACAAGTTCATATATGCGTTGTTAGCGCCTTTACCAACGGTTTGGGATGCGTTGCCTTATCCAGTGTTGCTAGAGCATAGTGCAACGCTTATACCACCGTTGGTAAATTGAACCGTTGCAAGAATGCAACACATAAAACAGAATCATGCAACGCTTATATATGTTGGTGTTTAATGCATAGGAAGCAAAATCCCGTTGCTTGGCAACAAACAACATGCAACACTTCAAGCGTTGGTACATATATAATGTGAATAATATTATTTTTCATGTTTATTTATTACCGGCACTTAAATTATGCTCCACGTAATGGTGACAATTATGTATTTCAAGTGAAGAAAAGACAAGAGAATATACTCATGGGAGGAAGAAATTGTATATCAAATAAAATTATTGGATTACAATACTGGATATTACAGGAGGAACATCATCCAAATGTGATGCATAATCTCAATATTTTCTTGACAACAAAATTTAAACTGAAAGCGACCATCAACATCCCGATAACTTAACTAAAACTTAACATCATCCAATAGCTTAACTAATATTGAAAGCATCCATCATCATCTTCATCATGAATAGTAAGCTCATCATCATCATCGTCATTGAACTAGACTTTCCATGCACCCTTATAATCGGGTTTTCTTTTGAATCTACAAATATAAAAACAAAATCAACATTAACACATATGGCATTGACATGATGCAAGTAGTGATAGCGGTAGGATATTAGTCACGTACAAATATTACTGCAATTGTAACAATGAAAGAATTACAAAATCTTAGCTTGTAAATATTTGATTTCTGATTTAAGTTCCTATCACCGTTCTTCAAACATTGGAAAAAACGCTAGTAAGGTCATTCTACTATGCATATATTTTTCCTCTAAGAATCATTGATATTTCTATAAATAAATAGTAAATAAATAAATAAGTGAATTGATTTCTTTTAATACATTAGATACATCAGTTTTCAGCACACAGACATGTATCTTCTGCTTTTTGCTTCATAAATGTGCACAAATACTGAATATATTGAAGAAAAGGCAAAGTTGGGGAGTCACAAATATAAATTACCTACACTTTTTAGCTAAGTTATGCATATCTGTCGTCTTTCATGTCTAATAGTAGCATTCAAGTCCCTGTTGTCATGTGGCTTGCATAACTTTAGAAGAACCACAAAGGTTCAAACTCATCTAGCATGTATGTAGCTTATTTCTTCATTGCCGAACTTCCCTTTTGTTGATCAGACTGTGCAGCACTTAAAAAATGATTAGTGAGAGGTGGTAAGGAAGATTTCAAAGTCATGGGATCTGGTGAAAGAGATTCAATATAATGTAAATACAACCAAAGCCCCATTTACTGTAGCATTGTAGTGTTGAATAGGCCATGACCATAAATACAAGTCTGGAAGTTGGTTAATATGGTGAAATTTACAAGCTTATTTATATTTTGTTCTTGCCCCTTTCGTTGAAGTACAGCATGCATGCCATACTATTTATATTAGAACACACACACACACAGTCACACACATATGTAGAGGTAGCATGTAGCCAAAAAAAATAATGCGAGCTGCAAAATGTGTGTTGCTGAATGATGTATCATTACAGAGTACAGACCTTGAAACTGAAGAAAGTTCCCCATAATCTTCATTAACATTCATCAGCTTTACGAGGGTGAAAACTGCAAACAATATTCAAATTAGCAATGTGTGTTGTCTGCTGTGATACTTGTACGAAAGCAAGAGCATTATTAGCATGTTTATGAGCAAATAATAGTAGTAGTGGACAATCATTGTGTGCTGGACAGCTCTATCAAACTTCAAGATATGAATAAATAATCAATCTTCCGAGAAAGCAAGCATGCTGAGAGGTGTTATCAATCAGGGAAAAACAAGACTCATAATTTCCTTCAACAAAGGTTGTTTATGTTATGAAAATTGAACCAATAAAACATGTACAAATATTTTCTTTATTCAGAGGAATATAAATGTTGGTCCTTTTATTGCATTGAAAGCTAAAGTAGCAGCATACATGAATCATCTATCACAAGTATATCAGTATCATAACTACCAAAGCTTGTTCCTAAAATGGATACAACATTAAGAAGATGGTGTGATAGAGCTGATTACAGGGCGGCCGGACGCGGTTGAGGACGCAGTCGTGCTGACGTATGCCTGCAGCAGGGCTAGGACGCTGGAAAAGATTAGCTCCTTCCGGCTTTGAGAGCTCTCCCAAGCTCCGGCCATTTGGTTGACGCTGCCTAACAGCCTTCCACGTTCAAGTTGGTGATGCTAGATAGATTGAATATGTAATCATTGATGATTTTGTTTGTGTCTTGAACAGCTGATCAGGTGAAGGCGCTGATGGAGTGATGGTCATGGTAGGGACGTACTCCCTCCTTTCCGGTTTAGAAGGCTTATATCTGAAATATCATCAACCAAGGTATATCTTGATTGGGTGTGATGAATTGATGTCATTCCAAAACTGCTCAATTAGCGCTCACCTTTTCTCCACAAAAAATCATGTTCGCTGTAGTATTAATGCTCAGGCCGTTGGACTCCCTAGGCAATAATTCAAGCGCATCCGTGATTTATGCTCCAGCTAATAGCCGAATGCGTGAGTGCTCTCTTTCCCCTTATCTCCGTACTTGATTGGCTGAGATGAAAGAAAAAGGCTTCAAATTTACTGCATGCATGCAACGAAGGAAGGAAAAGGAGTGACGGCTTTAAAATGCTATCTATCGATTGAAACAACCTCGGTGCTTCAAACGAGCTGGGTTCAAAACAAGCCTTGTATAATGGAAATCTGAAGATTTTGAGTTGAGCCCTCTAAACCGGAAAGGAGGGAGTAGGCTACAAGTTTGACACAAGCACGAACTGATGCCTCCATGTTAGATGAGCTCTGCGGCCAATTTGTGTCACCTTTTTTGGCGTCTCTAGAACCCCATATCTCCTGCCCGCCGTGTCATGAAAAAGTCCCTAATACTTAAACAGTGACAAGGACTTCGCCTGTGAGCAGGTAGCTACCGTCTTGATCCACCCAATTAACCTCAGCGTGTCATTTGGTTTCACTTCCTGAATAGTTAGTTTCTGTACATACAAGTGGTGCGGGACCAGACGAATTTGGAGTCCCCTTCTCCTACTGTACCTACTTCTCAACATTACGTTGACATGTTGGGATTTAGCCAGCGACCCGTTCAATCCTCTAGCCATATTAGGTTATTCCTTATTGGCTCATTTCTAAATCCTCCTCTACCATTTTGCTACTTCACCCTGAGGTAATCATACAACTAAAACAACGACACTTATTTTGGATTAGAGGGAGTACATTCTACCATGCCTTATGTAACTATGTTCATTGGATATTTGTATAATTTGCATATCCGACAACACATGTTTATTCGTTGGTCATCTGGGATGATGTCAATTTGTGTTAATTATCAGTTTTCCAATATGAGAACAACCAAGCGTAGACGCTTATGGTACATGGATGGCTGGACTTGCATGATTAAATTTGACTAGAATAGAAGGAATCTTCGGATAGTGAAAAACTCAAGACATCAGTTAGCTGCTCACTTACATCTTTCTTTAATACCTACTCACTTCTAAGCGAAAAAATAAATTTTTGCAGAAACTCATTTGCCTCTTATGATGACCATATCTCCATATTTTCTTTCCAGGGGTTACGACTTGGCAACATAAATGTTAACATTTTCATATAGTTGAATAAATGCTTTTTTTAAAGTCTTGTGAACCAACCAGGTGTATTATAATTATTTCAATGGTTTTGTAGGTTTTTACCAAGAAATTGTTCTTTCAACATAAATATCAAAATTTCACTTAAAATGTAGAAGACAAAAAGTTCTGCAGCAACGCGTGGGGCATCATCTAGTATACCTAATGGATGAAGAACAAAAGGTGCAAATCATAAGCTTAAGTAACTTATTGGCTCGCCTGCCAGACAAACATATAGAAGCTTACCTCCATGAGACCTTGACCATGAACTCAGGTGCAGAAAGAACTACAGAATTTTCTTAAGCCAAACAGATCTTCTCAACCCTCAAGAGTCAAGACCATCATGCAGGAACAACGCCACACTGGATACACAAATCAAAATCTTTGGCCGCCACCTTCACTGCGTACCTAGGGATCAAACAGTTGTTCCTGCCGTTCATGGGCTTGTGGTAAAAAAATCTCAAACTTTGCGGGCAGGCTTGAGCAGATTCATGGTCGTACCTTGGATTCGCCAATGGTTAGAAGGGAGGGGTGACGAGGGGCGCCGCGCTGGGATGCAGAGTCGCAGGGGAGAGATGCCGGCGCTTGGCGGCGCGTCGGGACGGAGGAGAGGACCACACGCAGGGGAGTTGTGATGAGAGGCAGCGCACCGGGCTGCAGGGTCACACGGGAGTGGTACTGGCGGCCGCCGGGATGGAGGAGCGCGGGGGAGTGAAGAGGGGTGGCGCACTAGGATGCGGGTTGGTCGCAACCGCGAGGGCCGGCGGCCGGTGTGGGAGCCTAAGGAATAGGGGAGGGTGGGGAGAGAACGACCTAGATTTTATTTGAGGGATACGACCTAGATTATTTGTGAAAGCCAATTTGGGCTGGGCTATTACAAGAAAGAGGCAGGGTAGTGCGCTGGGCTTTACTTCTACTACAATAGGGTCACGAGGTACAACTGTACAACGCATAAGGTGCAATGCTTATATGCGTATCTATGGTAAATTTTGCAACATATAGTTAAAACATTGTAGAATATGTGTTGCTTTATGGAGGGTATCCTTGTAGTGTGATATGTGTTTTGCTTGGAGCGTCATTTTATTTTATTTTTTCTTGTTGTTTGATCAATATCACAAGATCTGAAATTCTTAAATGTTAGAGAGTCTTCACATAGTTACATAATTATTCAACTACTCATTGATCTTCACTTATATCCTTCGGAGTAGTTTGTTGTTGCTCTAGTGCTTCACTTATATCTTTTAGAGCACGGCGGTGGTTTTATTTTGAAGAAATAGATGAACTCTCATGCTTCACTTATATCCATTTGAGAGTCTATTAAAACAGCATGGTAATGTGCTTAGGCTATAAAACTAGTCTTCACATGATAGACATCCAATATCAATGTAGTAAAAAAATTCACACTAAGTGCATTGAATAGGATGAGAAGTTGGATGCTTGATAATTGTTTTGAGATATGAGGATAGTGATATTAGAGTCATGCTAGTGGAGTTATTATGAAATTGAGAAATGCTTGTGTTAAAGTTAGTGATTCCCGTAGCATGCACATATGGTGAACCGCCATGTGACGAAGTTAGAGCATGAGGTATTTGTAAAGTGTCAACCTTTGTGTGAAGGTCGGGGGAGCGCGATGGTTAACTCCTACTAAGCTCCCCCCTAGGAGCATGCGTTGATTGCTTTGTTTTGATGACTCGTAAATTGTTGCAATAAGTATATGAGTTCTTATGACTAATGTTGAGTCCATGGATTATACGCACTCTCACCCTTCCACCATTGCTAGCCTCTCTTGTACCGCGCAACCTTCGCCGGTACCATACACCCACTATATATCCTTCCTGAAAACAGCCACCATATATATTCCTCAAAACATCCACCATACCTACCTATCATGGCATTTCCATAGACATTCCGAGATATATTGCCATGCAACTTTCCACCGTTCCGTTCATATGACACGCATCATATTGTCATATTGCCATGCATGATCATGTAGTTGACATCGTATTTGTGGCAAAGCCACCATGCATAATTTTTCATACATGTCACTCTTGATTCATTGCACATCCCGGTACACCGCAGGAGGCATTCATATAGAGTCATACTTGTTCTAGTATCGAGTTGTAATATCGAGTTGTAAATAAATAAAAGTGTGATGATCATCATTACTAGAGCATTGTCCCATGTGAGGAAAGGCCAGTAAAAAGAAGGAGATGGCCCAAAAAAATAGAGAGGGGCTAAATAAAAAAAGGAGAGAAAGGCCCTCCAAAAAAGTGAGAGAAAAGAGGGAAGGGACAATTGCTACTATCTTTTTCCACACTTGTGCTTCAAAGTAGCACCATGTTCTTCATGATAAAGAGTCTCATGTTTAGTCATTTTTGTATACTAGTGGGAATTTTCATTATAGAACTTGGCTTGTATATTCCAACGATGGGCTTCCTCAAATGCCCTAGGTCTTCATGAGGAAGCAAGTTGGTTGCACACACACTAGTTTCTTTTGTTGAGCTTTCATACATTTTTAGCTCTAGTGCATCCGTTGCATGGCCATCCCTACTCACTCACATTGATATCTATTTATGGGCATCTCCATAGCCCGTTGATACGCCTAGTTGATGTGAGACTATCTCCCTCCTTTTTGTCTTCTCCACAACCACCTCTCTATTCCACCCATAGTGCTATGTCCATGGCTCACGCTCATGTATTGTATGGAAGTTGAAAGGTTTGAAAGAATAGAGTATGAAAACAAGTACTTGGCTGAAATCGTGGATGTGCATGATATGAATATTTTGTGTGATAAAGAGGGAGCATAGTCAGACTATATGATGTTGTAGGGATAACTTTCTTTAGCCATAGTATTTTGAGAAGCCATGATTGCTTTGTTAGTATGCTTGAAGTATTACTGTTTCTTATGTCAATATAGACTTTTGTCTTGAATCTTTCATATCTGAACATTCATGCCACAATTAAGAGAATTACATTGAAAAACTATGTTGGTTAGCATTCCACATCAAAAATTCTGTTTTTATCATTTACCTACTCGAGGACGAGCAGGAATTAAGCTTGGGGATGCTTGATACGTCTCCAACGTATCTATAATTTTTTATTGTTCCATGCTATTATATTATCCTTCTAGGATGTTTTATGGGCTTTATTATACACTTTTATATGATTATTGGGACTAATCTATTAACCCAGAGCCCAGTGCCAGTTTTTGTTTTTCTCCTGTTTTAGGGTTTCACAGAAAAGGAATATCAAACGGAGCCCAATTGACATGAAAATCAACGGAGATCATTTTTGGACCAGAAGAAGCCCACAGAGTGCCGGAGGGGGACGAGAGGACCCACGGGCTGCCCATGAGGGTGGGGGGCACCCCCCCTACTTAGCGCGCCCCCCTGCCTCGTGGACAGCCCATAGCCCCCCTTTGCTTGGCCCCGACTCCAACACCTCCTATATATACTGAAACCTCGGGAAAATAACCTAGACCGGGAGTTCCACCGCCGAAAGCCTCTGTTGCCACCGAAAACCAATCTAGACCCGTTCTGGCACCCTGCTGGAGCGGGGGAGTCCCTCTCCGGTGGCTATATTCATCATCCCGGCGCTCTCCATGACAAGGAGGGAGTAGTCCACCCTCGGGGCTGAGGGTATGTACTAGTAGCTATGTGTTTGATCTCTCTCTCTCTCTCTCTCTCTCTCTCTCTCTCTCTCGTGTTTTTAAGATGGCACGATCTTGATGTATCGCGGGCTTTGCTATTTTAGTTGGATCGTATGATGCTTCTCCCCCTCTACTCTCTTGTAATTGATTGAGTTTTCCCTTTGAAGTTATCTTATCGGATTGAGTCTTTAAGGATTTGAGAACACTTGATGTATGTCTTACACGTGCTTATGTGTGGTGATAATGGGATATCATGTGATCTACTTGATGTATGTTATATGGTGATCAATTTGCGGGTTCTGTGACCTTGGGAATCTATGCATAGGGGCTAGCACACATTTTCGTCTTGACTCTCTGGTAGAAACTTTGGGGCACTCTTTGAAGTTCTATGTGTTGGTTGAATAGATGTTTCTGAGACTGTGTGATGCATATCGTATAATCATGCCCACGGATACTTGAGGTGACAATGGAGTATCTAGGTGACATTAGGGTTTTGATTGATTGGTGTCTTAAGGTGTTATTCTAGTACGAACTCTATGATAGATTGAACGTTACTACAGACTCTTGAATAGATCGATCAGAAAGAATAACTTTGAGGTGGTTTCGTACCCTACCATAATATCTTCGTTTGTTCTCCGCTATTAGTGACTTTGGAGTGACTCTGTGTTGCATGTTGAGGGACAGTTATATGATCCGGCTATGTTATCCTTGTTGAGAGAACTTGCACTAGTGAAAGTATGAACCCTAGGCCTTGTCTACTACATTGCAATACCGTTTATGCTCACGTTTGCCACTTGCTACCTTGCTGTTTTATATTTTCAGTTTACAAAAACCTATATCTGCCATCCATATTGCACTTGTATCACCATCTCTTCGCTGAACTAGTGCACCTATACAATTTTCCATTGTATTGGGTGTGTTGGGGACACAAGAGACTCTTTGTTATTTGGTTGTTTGAGAGAGACCATCTTCATCCTATGCCTCCCACAGATTGAAAAACCTTAGGTCATCCACTTGAGGGAAATTTGCTACTGTCCTACAAACCTCTGCACTTGGAGGCCCAACAACGTCTACAAGAAGAAGGTTGAGTAGTAGACATCAAGTAGCCATCACAACAGATTTGTGGACAACTGGCCATCAAAAGAGGGGCTATATGGCTGTAACTACACATTATATTGACGCTTCTTGGAACCTAAAGAGCTTCCTAATGAGGTAACCATATCTCTATCTAAATCATTGTTATTCTGAAATAGATGTATTCATTATTGTTACTTTGAACCTAAATATTTCCATTTTATTACATAGATTTGTTTATGTTCCATGTCCACACAATGCTGAGGTTATATGCGAAGCACTACATGCATGTCTTGTTGAGTGGCACCTTGAGAAGAAGATATCCACGGTGACCTTGGACAATTGTACATCAAATGACAAGGCTATGGAAATTCTGCCAGATAAGTTGGACACCTCTTCTCTTATGTTGCAAGGATCTTTGTTGCATATGCGTTGTGCTGCTCATATATTAAATCTGATTGTAAAAGATGGATTGGATGCCATGGATAAAGGGATTGAGAGGCTACAAGATAGTGTTGCACTTTGGTCAGCCACACCTAAAAGACATGAGAAGTTTGAAAAGATGGCACGGCTTTTGAACAATGAATACATGTGTAGATTGGCTCTTTATTGTAAAACTAGGTGGAATTCTACCTACATAATGTTAAAAGGTGCATTGCAATATAAAGATGTTTTTGAAAGACTTTAAATACATGAAAAGAAGTTTACTTGTCCAACCGGACAAGATTGGGTCTTTTCTAAGGAGGTTTGTGATAGGCTGAAAGTGTTATTTGATGTCGCAGAGTTGTTGTCGGGTACTTCATATGTTACATCTAGTATTTTCTTTCCGCAAATATGTGGCATTCAGTTGGCAATTCGTAAATGACAAACTAGTAAACATTGTGTAATAAAAGCTATGTCTAAGGAAATGAAAGACAAGTTCGAGAAGTATTGGACAGATGTCGATGGTCTTATGGCTATTGCCACCGTCCTTGATCCACATTACAAGATGCATATGTTGAAGGCTTCATTTGTGCCATTGTATGGAACTGAACATGCATCCATAGAAGTTGATAAAATAAAGAAGTTAATGCTAGATTTGCTGGCTGAATATCAAGATGTATCTCAGTGTATCGAAACATCTAATGTTGGAAGCACCCCAGCTGTTCATAATGGTGGTGTGGATGAAATTTTGGGTGCATTTGAGCAATACTTGTCTTCACAACATGTTCCTCCTTCTCAAGTTCACACTGAATTGGACATGAACGAGCCCCTTATTCGTAGAACAGCAGATTTTGACATTATTAATTGGTGGAAAGTTGGAGGTGCCAAGTACCCTACTTTGCAGAATATTGCTTGTGATATATTACCCATCCATGTTACATCTGTGGCATCAGAGTCAGTGTTTAGTACTAGTGGGAGGTTACTTAGTGCACATCGCAGTCGGCTTACACCAAGCATAGCTGAATCTCTTATGTGTATGCAAGCTTGGTCACGAGCAGACATGTTAGGTAATCTTGTCAATTATCAATTTGTATTCAGTTTCTTTGTGCTATGCATAAATTAATTTTCTGTTTCATCTTTGCATTAGGTGATATCAACTTTGCTTTGCAAGCGGTTCAATCTGTTCTTGAGGATGAAGAAGTGATGGTTGATACGTCTCCAACGTATCTACTTTTCCAAACACTTTTGCCCTTGTTTTGGACTCTAACTTGCATGATTTGAATGGAACTAACCCGGACTGACGCTGTTTTCAGCAGAACTGCCATGGTGTTGTTTTTGTGCAGAAATAAAAAGTTCTCGGAATCGCCTGAAAATCAACGAAGATTTATTTCAGAAAATATAAAAAATACTGGCAAGAAGATCCACACCTGTGGGCCCACAGGCCGTCCTCGAGGGTGGGGGCGCGCCCCCCTTCCCAGGGCTCACCCCCTGTCTCAAGGGCAGCCCGGTGCCCCACCGACGTACCCCCAGGTCCTATATATTCCATTTCGTGGAGAAAAAAAATCAAAGAGAAAGAATTATCGCGTTTTACGAGATGGAGCCGCCGCCAAGCCCTAATCTCTCCCGGGAGGGCTGATCTGGAGTTCGTTCGGGGCTCCGGAGAGTGGATATCATCGCCATCGTCATCATCAACCTTCCTCCATCACCAATTCCATGATGCTCGCTGATGTGCGTGAGTAATTCCATCGTAGGCTTGCTGGACGGTGATGGGTTGGATGGGATCTATCATGTAATCGAGTTAGTTTTGTTAGGGTTTGATCGCTAGTATCCACTATGTTGTGAGATTGATGTTGCTATCACTTTGCTATGCTTAATGCTTGTCACTAGGGCCTGAGTACCATGATTTCAGATCTGAACCTATTATGTATTCATGAATATATGTGTGTTCTTGATCCTATCTTGCAAGTCTATAGTCACCTACTATGTGTTATGATCCGGCAACCCCGAAGTGACAATAATCGGGACCACTCCCGGTGATGACCTTAGTTTGAGGAATTCATGTATTCACTATGTGTTAATGCTTTGGTCCGGTACTCTATTAAAAGGAGGCCTTAATATCCCTTAGTTTCCAATAGGACCCCGCTGCCCCGGGAGGGTAGGACAAAAGATGTCATGCAAGTTCTTTTCCATAAGCACGTATGACTATATTCGGAATACATGCCGACATTGCATTGATGAACTAGAGCTAGTTCTGTGTCACCCTAGGTTATAACTTCTACATGATGAATTGCATCCGACGTAATTCCCCATCACCGATCCAATGCCTACGAGCTTTACCTATATTGCTTGTCGCTTATTTACTTTTCCGTTGCTATTATCACAAAAACTACAAAAACACTATCTTTACTTTTATTGCTGCTACCACCACTATCATATTATTTTGCTACTAAACTATCTTGCTACAGATACTAAGTTTCCAGGTGTGGCTGAATTGATAACTCAGTTGCTAATACTTAAGAGTATTCTTTGGCTCCCCTTGTGTCGAATCAACAAATTCGGGTTTAATACTTTACCCTCGAAAACTGTTGCGATCCCCTACACTTGTGGGTTATCAATGGTAACTTCTTGTTCACATCTCAATTTATTCTGTTGGGTATGGTTTATACGTTTAAAAAACAAGTGATGTGTGGTCAGTGCACTACTTCTTTTAAGATATATACTTGTGAATGTGTGGTTGATGATTGGACTTAGATTAGATGCCACGTTTTCATCCTTCATGCATGTGCAGTCCTTGAATGCTAGAATGAAACATGACCCTGCTTTTGCTACATCACCTATACGTGTCACTGATAAGGATTATGAATTCTCAGTTGATCCTGAGTTAATTACTTTGGTTGAATCTGATCCTTTCCATGGCTATGAGTCTGAAACTGTCGCGGCACATCTTACCAAGTTGAATGATATAGCCACCCTGTTTACCAACGATGAAAAGATTCGTTACTACTATATCCTTTAGTTGTTTCTGTTCTCGTTAAAAGTTGATGCTAAGACTTGGTTTAATTCTCTTGATCCTGGTTGTGTGCGTAGTCCCCAGGATATGATGTATTACTTTTCTGCTAAATATTTTCCCGCACATAAGAACCAAGCTGCCTTACGGGAAATTTATAACTTTGCTCAAACTGAAGAAGAGAGTCTCCCACAAGCTTTGGGAGGCTTCTCCAGTTACTTAATGCTTTGCCTGATCATCCTCTTGAGATGCATGATATACTTGATATCTTTTATAATGGACTAACCGATGCTTCCACAGACCACCTGGATAGTTGTGTTGGTTGTGTTTTCAGGGAAAGAACAGTGGAACAAGCTGGATTACTATTGAATAACATGCTGGCCAATGAAAATAATTGGACACTTCCTGAACCAGCCCCTAAGCCAACTCCAAAGGAAAGAGGTGTTCTATTTCTTAGTCCTGAAGATATGCATGAGGCAAAGAAATCCATGAAAGAAAAAGGTATTAAAGCTGAAGATGTTAAGAATTTACTGCCTATTGAAGAAATACATGGTCTTAATAACCCGACACAGGTAGTAAAGGTAAATTCTCTTTATAGATTTGATGAAAGTGATATTCCTCGTTATAATTCTGCTAGCCAATGCTTAGATGAGTTTGACAATTTTATTGTGAAACAAAAAATCTTCAATGCTTATGTTGGTAGATGATACGTCCAAAACGTATCTATAATTTCTGCTTGCTCCATGCCTCTTTTGGGTGATATTGCTATGATATTTATACACTTCCATACACTTTTGATCATATTTGGACTAACCTATTGACTCAGTGCACCCCAGTGCCAGTTTCTGTTTTCGGTTGTTTTTGTATTTCAGGTTTTCCCATTACGAGAACTGCCAGAAAAATCCCGGAAAAATCATATAAAAAATCAGCATTCCAGAAGCTACCAGGCACCCGAAGCATAGCCGGAGGGGGGCCACCAAGGCCCCAGGCGCCCTGGTGGCGCGACCCCCCCTGGCCGCGCCGGGGGGGCGCCTGGGCCCCCCGAGCCTCGTCTGATGCCCCCCTTTGGCACATATTTATATCGTGTCCCGAAACCCTCGAGACAGGAACCCTTTTTCGCGATATCATCTCTGTTCCGCCGCCGCCGCCGCTTCCAAGATCGGGAGCACATGGAGAACTCTTCCCGGCACCCTGCCGGAGGGGAGGATCACCACCGGGAGCTTCTCCACCACCATGGACGCCTCCCGGATGAGTTGTGAGTAGTCTCCCTTCGACAATGGGTCCATGACCAGTAGCTATGTGATGTTCTCCTCCCGTTCTTGTGCTTCACTAATTAGCAATCGTGAGCTGCCCTACATGATCGAGGCACATATGTAATCCTTATGCTGTTGCTATGATGAGTTTGCTGGGATCCGATGGATTATGAGATTATGTTCAGATTGTGTTTGGGTAATATATTTGATTCACCTCTTTTATATTTATTTTCGTAAGTAATTCTTCCATGTTCTCCGTTGTTATTTATGGCTTTGGCCAAGTAGTAGGTAGTGACTCCAAGAGGGAACGTTATGCTTGATTGTGGGTTCATGCCCCTCGATGACTAGCTTGAGTGACAGAAACATGAGTCTAGGGGATGTGCTGTTGCCACAAGGGGGGAAACAACGGTGCTTGTGCCCGCTGGTGCAAGGATTGTTTACTTTACACAAAGTTCTTTTAATGCAGTTGTCTGTTGCTTTGAGTTTACACTATTGGTGGGACTCGCAACTTAATACCAGCGAGATGTTCTGGATAGATATCTCAAGGTGGATGATTAGTAGTAGATGCAGATGGATTTCGATCTACTTACCTCGGTGTACCGTCCATGCTTTGAACCTCTACCTTTCTTGCAACTTAGTCAGCATTGGTTTGCGCACATGGTCCTGTCTATTGCCCAGCTGTAATTCGTTTACCTCACATAGCTGTTTTATCGACTTTTGGGAGAGAGACATCACTAGTGAACATCATGGGACTCCGGTCCATATTACCATCATTGATCACATCCGCTATTTACTTTCCGCTTTTATTTACTATTGCAGCAATATCTATCACTATTATCACTTGCGTGTGATCCTTTGTAAACGACAAGGCCGGAGGGATTGACAACCTCTCTGTACTCGTTGGGAGCAAAGTTATTTGTATCTGTGTGCAGGTCCACGTTGATTGCTAATATCTGGCGCCATTAGCAGTTGACACCTTCTTGTTGAAACTGGGAGTCTTAGGGGAAATCGATCATTGGTATCTTTGCCAAGGGAAAACTTCCGCTACACTGCATCTCAAACCTTCCACTTGGGGTAACCAACGAGGGGCGAGAAGCCATCAAGCAAAGTTTTCTGGCGCCGTTGCCGGGGACTCCACTCTTCAGGATAGGGGAGTTGCACGCTATCTTTTACCTTTGCTTTTTAGTCTTGTTAGTTTACCTTTCAGTTTTGCTTTAGTATCTTTTATCGAAAATCACAAAAATAGTTATCTTGCTTGCTAGCTGCTATGGGTTCCACCGAGAACACCAAGTTGTGTGACTTCACTAGTCACAACAACGATCACTTTATTTGCACACCTATCACTACACCTGCCACTTCAGCACCTTCGTATGAAATTAAACATGCTTTACTGAACTTAGTCATGAAAGATCAATTCTCCGGTGCTGGAGATGATGATGCTTTACACTTAAACAACTTTGTTGAACTTTGTGATATGCAAAAGTACCAAGAAATAGATGGTAATATTGTTAAGCTTAAGCTTTTTCCTTTCTCCTTGAGAGGAGGAGCTAAAATTTGGTTTCAGTCTTTGCCTAGAAATAGCATAGATTCATGGGACAAGTGCAAAGATGCTTTTATTGGAAAATATTATCCACCTGCTAAAATAATCCAACTAAGAAGTAACATAATGAATTTTAAACAATTGGATAATGAACACGTTGCCCAAGCTTGGGAACGTATGAAATCTCTTATCAAGAACTGTCCTACTCATGGTTTGACTACTTGGATGGTTATCCAAACTTTTTATGCAGGCTTGAACTTTACCTCGCGGAACTTGTTAGATTCGGCCGCGGGAGGAACCTTTATGTCAACTACACTTGGTGCTGCCACGAAGCTTCTCGATGAGATGATGACCAACTATTCCCAATGGCACACCGAACGCGCTCCAACAGGTAGAAAGGTAAACTCTGTCGAGGAGATTTTCTCCCTAAATGGAAAAGTTGACTTGATCATGTCTCTTCTTTCGAAGCAATCTTCTATTGATCCTCGTGATGTTCCTTTAAATTCTTTGATTGCTCAAGAACAAGTAGATGTGAACTTTATCTCTAGAAACAATTTTAACAACAATGCTTATAGGAGTAACTTTGGTAGCAATCCTAGACCGTTCCCCTCTAATTCTTATGGGAACAACAATGCTTATCCTAGCACCAAGAACTCCACTACTGAACTAGAGATTATGCTTAAAGATTTCATCACTACCCAAAAAGCTTTTAATAATAGTGTAGAAGAAAAACTAAACAAACTAGGTGATCTCTCTTCGAAGGTAGACAATTTAGCCAATGAGGTAGAATTGCTTAAAATTAGAACTTCTCCTCTTGAGGAGAGGAAGGTCACTCCTATGAATGCTATTCAAGTGCAAAATAATGAAAACATTAGGATGATGGCTAAACTTAAGGAGAGATGGGCTAGAGTAAGGGAGGAAGAAGATAGAATTAAGAGCCTTCCTACCGACCACACTGTTGCTACTATCCAAGTTGTTGAGGATATCCAAACTCTTAGCACCCAATGCACTCCTGGTCCCATTGGACCTATTAATGGTGATGCTATGACTATAGAAACTACCAAACAAGTGAACCTAAAGGACACCACTACCACCTTACTTGATAGTAGTGACCTTGATTTTGATAATTGCACTCTTACCGAAGTTATTGATTTCCTTCACAAGATGTCTAGAGATCCCCGCACTAGCACGCTTAACCTTGCCTTCACAGAGCATATCACTAATGCTCTTATCAAAGCTAGGGAGGAGAAACTTAGAGTAGAAGCCTCCATACCTGGAAAGCTAGAAGATGGTTGGGATCCTATGATTAAAATTAAGATAAAAAACTTCTCTTGCTATGCTTTATGTGATATTGTAGCTAGTACCTCCATTATGCCCAAAAGAATATATGATATGCTTAAATTGAAACCTTTTGATTCTTGTTCTTTTGGTGTTCGTCTCGTTGATTCTACCATAAAGAAACCTTTGGGGAGGATCGACGATGTTCTTATCATTGTCAATGACAATTATGTTCCCGTTGATTTTACTATTATGGATATTGAATGTGAACCTTCGTGTCCAATTATTTTGGGACGTCCTTTTCTACGCACCATTGGTGCTATCATTGACATGAAAGAGGGGAATATAAAATTCCAGTTTCCTCTCAAGAAAGGGATGGAACACTTCCCTCGAAAGAAGATTAAGTTACCTTTTGAGTCCGTTGTACGGGCTAGCTATTCTTTTACTCTTGATAAAACTTGATCTCTTTGCATTATGCCTAGCTTAAAGGCATAAAAGAAAGCGCTTTTGGGAGGCAGCCCACATGAATACATTTTTATTTTGCTTTAGTTGTGTCTTGATGTTGTTAACTACAGTAGCATCATCATTGTATCTTTGCTTTTCAACTTTGTGCCAAGTGTAGCCTCTGATTGCAAGAAAGTTCAAAAGTTGTGACGTGCTGTCCAGGAAACAGATTCTGTCCTTGGATAGAAAAATTCGTATAAAATCACCAGATCATCTTTTTGGTCTGAATTTTTTCGACAGCGTGCTCTATATAATTGTCTTTCGTGCTTCTGTTCTGAGTTTTTTGATTAGAGTTGCAGAAGTGCCCCGAAAAAATCATTTACTACCTGCTGTTCTGTTTTTCACAGATTCTGTCCTGTTTTGCCTTTCTTTCATTTTGCAAACATTGAGCTTGCTTTTTCTTTGCAAAAACCTTTTGTCAATCTTGAGAAACAGTAGACCTTCAAGAATATCTTTATTTCCAGCAAGGAACAATTATTTTATTAAGGGTACTAACCTCGCTAATCAGATTATGATGAGTTATGTATGAAGGGAGTTTTCAAGTGTGTGCGGGAAGATGATAAAAAGATCCAGGAGTGCCAAACGCTCAAGCTTGGGGATGCCCCCGTGCACCCCCAAGAAATATTCAAGGAGACTCTAGCGTCTAAGCTTGGGGATGCCCCCGTGCATCCCCTTCTCCATCAACATTATCAGTTCGTCTTTCGTTCCACTATATTTTTATCACTTCATGTGTTATGTGCTATGCTTGGAGCGTCTTGCTTTTTAGTTTACCTTAGCTTTTCATAACGAGTCGGAACTCAGCTTTCTTTGTGTGGGAGAGAAACACGCTCCACCTCTACCTAGAACATAACATAGAATTTTCATGTCTATCTTTGCTGTGTGTGTTCTTTGTCTTTCAATAGCTACTATCATGCTTAGCTCTTAGTTTTCATGCTTATCTTTTTAAAGAGCTTTTGTTTAGTTGGTTGCTTGAACTCTCTTTAGTTATCATGATTATCTTATTAAGAGAGTTTGCTTCCGTTGCATTGGTTGATATGTCTATGATAAAGATGCTACGTGCATAATGGCGCTTAGTAGTTCATGTTTTCTTATGGTTAGTCTCAAATAGCTGGGGGGTTCCCAATGTGTTATTGGAGTACCAACATGATTTGTTTGCCTATGATGTGGTATGGTTTAGTAATATCTTCCTTTGAGAATTTACTTTGATTGACTTGGCGTATGCTCACGCATATTTAAGACTGTAAAGAAAGTCTGTCAAGCCTTGATGATCTTTTGTTTCTGAGTAGCGATATAACTTCCATGCCTGATTCAATGTTGCTTTGTCGCTCTGCATGATTATGACCGTCATTGCTCTCTTAGTTGGTCGCTCCCAGTCTTTTGCTAACCTCCACCTGTACTAAGTGGACTGACTGCTTGTGCATCCAAATTCTTTTAAAACCAGTTATGCCATATGAGTCCACCATACCTTCCTACATGGTATTTACCTGCCATTCCTAACGGAGACTTTCATGTACCATCTCGAAATTATTCAAAAAAATACATTCCTATTTTGTGCCTCTGTTGTAAGTTCATGAGGAAGTAGTAGTTAATTCATGATCTTTTTAAGTTGGACAAGCTTCACCCCGGGATTGCATGTATAATGTGGAAACCCATAATACGAGAAGGAACTGGCATTGAGTGCGCCCGGCTAAAAAAGATAATATAACAAACAAACCCTCCTTCACGCTTTGTTCATGAGAAATCAGAAAACTTTGGCAGTGATAAACAAAGGAGATTAAGAGGATGTGATCGTCCTCATTCGGGAGCCGTTCCTCGAAACTTGTCCATCTCAAGAAGTGATTGAGTTGTCTGCTAGCATTCGTTGACGAAACATGCATGATCTAAAAAAAAATTTATTACTTCTGTTTTTAAAACCAAGAGCTCTGGTACATGCTTTGTCTTTGTTTCCGACTATGGGTTTTCAACCTTGCCAACAAAAGCCACGGTTCGAGAGTCTCCACCTTCTTTTAAAAGCACCAACTACTGAGAGCATGATTGGCATTCTGAGTGTAATGTGCATTGTCCCAAAGTAGCACTGTCTTTTGCATGATTGTGATATCATTTATTCTGAAATGATTGTATCTAGTCATCACTTAAACCTTGGAGGTGCCCCTGCATTTATGTTTTGCTTCACTAAAGGGGGCAAGCGAGATATCACTTTATCATATTTGCACACCATGCTCATTACAAATCTATTTGATGTTTCAGTATCATATTGTAAAACTTTCAGTTCTTTGTGATTTTCTCATGAGGAACCTTAATTACTATAGATTCATTGTCTCAGTAAGCTTTTGTCATGTGACTATGAAAAAGTCCTATATGGTTAATAGCATGTCACCACAGAAATTATTCTTGTTATCATTTACCTACTCGAGGACGTGCAGGAATTAAGCTTGGGGATGTTGATACGTCCAAAACGTATTTATAATTTCTGCTTGCTCCATGCCTCTTTTGGGTGATATTGCTATGATATTTATACACTTCCATACACTTTTGATCATATTTGGACTAACCGATTAACTCAGTGCACCCCAGTGCCAGTTTCTGTTTTCGGTTGTTTTTGTATTTCAAGTTTTCCCATTACGAGAACTGCCAGAAAAATCCCGGAAAAATTATATAAAAAATCAGCGTTCCAGAAGCTACCTGGCACCCGAAGCACAGCCGGAGGGGGGCCACCAGGGCCCCAGGCGCCCTGGTGGCGCGGCCCCCCTGGCCGCGCCGGGGGGGCGCCAGGGCCCCCCGAGCCTCGTCTGATGCCCCCTTTGGCATATATTTATATCGTGTCCCGAAACCCTCGAGACGGGAACCCTTTTTCGCGATCTCATCTCTGTTCCACCGCCGCCGCCGCTTCCAAGATCGGGAGCACCAGGAGAACTCTTCCCGGCACCCTGCCGGAGGGGTGGATCACCACCGGGAGCTTCTCCACCACCATGGACGCCTCCCGGATGAGTTGTGAGTAGTCTCCCTTGGACCATGGGTCCATGACCAGTAGCTATGTGATGTACTCCTCCCATTCTTGTGCTTCACTAATTAGTCCTCGTGAGCTGCCCTACATGATCGAGGCACATATGTAATCCTTATGCTGTTGCTATGATGAGTTTGCTGGGATCCGATGGATTATGAGATTATGTTCAGATTGTGTTTGAGTAATATATTTGATTCACCTCTTTTATATTTATGTTCGTAAGTAATTCTTGCATGTTATCCGTTGTTATTTATTGCTTTGGCCAAGTAGTAGGTAGTGACTCCAAGAGGGAACGTTATGCTTGATTGTGGGTTCATGCCCCTCGATGACTAGCTTGAGTGACAGAAACATGAGTCTAGGGGATGTGCTGTTACCACAAGGGGGAAAACAACGGTGCTTGTGCCCGCGGGTGCAAGGATTGTTTACTTTACGCAAAGTTCTTTTAATGCAGTTGTCTGTTGCTTTGAGTTTACACTATGGGTGGGACTCGCAACTTAATACCAGCGAGATGTTCTGGATAGATATCTCAAGGTGGATGATTAGTAGTAGATGCAGATGGATTTCGGTCTACTTACCTCGGCGTACCGCCCATGCTTTGAACCTCTACCTTTCTTGCAACTTAGTCAGCATTGGTTTGCGCACATGGTCCTGTCAATTGCCCAGCTGTAATTCGTTTACCTCACATAGATGTTTTATCGTCTTTTGGGAGAGAGACATCACTAGTGAACATCATGGGACTCCGGTCCATATTACCATCATTGATCACATCTGCTATTTACTTTCCGCTTTTATTTACTATTGCAGCAATATCTATCACTATTATCACTTGCGTTTGATCCTTTGTAAATGACAAGGCCGGAGGGATTGACAACCTCTCTGTACTCGTTGGGAGCAAAGTTATTTGTATCTGTGTGCAGGTCCACGTTGATTGCTAATATCTGGCGTCGTTAGTAGTTGACACCTTCTTGTTGAAACTGGGAGTCTCAGGGGAAATCGATCCTTGGTATCTTTGCCAAGGGAAAACTTCCGCTACACTGCATCTCAAACCTTCCACTTGGGGTAACCAACGAGGGGCGAGAAGCCATCAGTAGACAATTACAACACAATGCTCATATGATTGAACGCTTGAGTTATTATCTGTCTAATGCTAAGGATGAACTGAAACTTATTAGTATACATGCTTCCATGGTCACCACTCAAGTAGAACAAGTACTTAAGGCTCAGAATGATTTGCTCAATGAATTACATAGTAAGAATAATGACTATGCAGTTAGAGTTGCAACTAGAGGTAGTAAAATGACTCAGGAACCTCTGTATCCTGAAGGCCACCCTAAGAGAATTGAGCAAGATTCTCAGAGAGCTAATTTAGATGCACCTAGTTCTTCTAAGAAGAAGAAAAAGAAAAATGATAGAAATTTGCATGCTTCTAGTGAACCTGTAGCTCACCCACCTAAGAATCCCAATGATATATCTGTTTCTGATGCTGAGACACAATCTGGTAATGAGCATGAACCTAGTGATAATATTAATAATCATGTTCATGATGATGCTCAACCTAGCAATGATAATGATGTAGAGATTGAACCTGCTGTTGATCTTGATAACCCAAAATCAAAGAATCAACGTTATGATAAGAGAGACTTTGTTGCTAGGAAGCACGATAGGGAAAGAGAACCATGGGGTTAGAAACCCATGCCTTTTCCTCCGAAACCATCCAAGAAAAAGGATGATGAAGACTTTGAGCGCTTTGCTGAAATGATTAGACCTTTCTTTATGCGTATGCATTTGACTGATGTGCTTAAAACAAACCCTTATGCCAAGTACATGAAAGATATTATTACCAACAAAAGAAAAATACCTGATGTAGAAATCTCCACCATGTTTGCCAATTACACTTTTGAGGGTGGAATGCATAAGAAATTAGGGGATCCAGGAGTACCTACTATACCTTGCTCCATTAAGAAAAATTATGTTAAAACTGCTTTGTGTGATCTTGGAGCCGGTGTTAGTGTTATGCCTCTCTCTTTATATCGTAGACTTGACTTGAGTAAGTTGACACCTACTGAAATATCCTTGCAAATGGCTGATAAATCAACTGCTATACCTGTCGGTATTTGTGAGGATGTGCCTGTTGTAGTTTCAAATGTTACTATTCTAACGGACTTTGTTATACTTGATATTCCCGAGGATGATAGTATGTCTATTATTCTTGGAAGACCTTTTTTGAATACTGCAGGGGCTGTTATTGATTGCAACAAAGGCAACGTCACTTTTCATGTCAATGGTAATGAGCATATGTACACTTTCCGAGGAAACAACCTCAGGTCTTCAGTATCAATTATATTGGAAAAACTTCAACTATTACTATTGGAGGTTTTGAGTTTACTATTCCTACTATCAAGAAGGCATGTGGCATACTTATTGTTGGGGACATACATATCCCCATTGAGGTAACATAGTGTTATTCGAAAATTCTCCGGTTTCATGTTACTCCAAAAGAGTTTATTAACAAGACCTGATCAACCTTGTTAATGGATTCCTTTTGATGAACCTGGGATAGGTGAATCTAGATAGCATAAACCTTCTGTACCCTCCTTTACTTTCTGTTAATTAGGTTAAATAAAAGAAAATTAGCATTATCTGTTTGTTTCCAGACCTATCCGTGCAATAAAAAATATCCCGAAAATAAAATTTCTCCAAATGCCATGAAAATGAAATATGATTTTTTTCTAGAATATTTAAGAAAATATGGCACTGAACACACAGCGAGGGGAGCCAGCACCTGGCCTCGAGGGCACAGGGCGCGCCTCCTGCCTCGAGGGCCCCACGTGGCCCCCCTCCACTTATCCTTTCACCCATTCCCTTCCTCTTCCTCCCAAAAATATCCCCAGCCAGCTCAAACCCGAGTTCTAGCTCATTTTGCTGTCATTTTTGATCTCCTTGCTCAAAGCACATTTCAGCAAACTGTTTGGGGAGATTGTTCCTTGGTATGTGACTCCTCCATTGGTCCAATTAGTTTTTGTTCTAGTGCTTTATATGTTGAAAATTTGTGTTGCTGTGGTGACCTTGTTCTTGAGCTTGCATGTCAAATTTTCTTGGTCCCAAGTAGTTGATACGTCCAAAACGTATCTATAATTTTTGCTTGCTCCATGCCACTTTTGGGTGATATTGCTATGATATTCATACACTTCCATACACTTTTGATCATATTTGGACTAACTTACTAATCCAGTGCACCCCAGTGCCAGTTTCTGTTTTCGGCTGTTATTGTATTTCAGGCTTTCACGTTTCGAGAACTGCCTAGAAAAATCCAGAAAAATTATATAAAAAATCAGCGATCCGGAAACAACACTGCGTCCGAAGGGCAGCCTGGGGGGGGGCACAGGGGCTCCAGGCGCCCTGTGGGCCCGCCCCCCCTGGGCCGCGCCGGGGGGGCGCCTGGGCCCCCCGAGGATCCCCCGGTGCCCTACTTTGGCATATATTTAAAGGACCCTCCGAAACCCTCAGAACAAGGACTTCTTTTCGCGATCCCATCTCTGTTCCGCCGCCGCTGCCGCTTCCAAGATCGGGAGCACCAGGAGAACTCTTTCCGGCACCCTGCCGGAGGGGAGGATCACCACCGGGAGCTTCTCCACCACCATGGACGCCTCCCGGATGACTCGTGAGTAGTCTCCCTTGGACCATGAGTCCATGACCAGTAGCTATGTGATGTTCTCCTCCCGTTCTTGTGCTTCACTAATTAGTCCTCGTGAGCTGCCCTACATGATCGAGGCACCTATGTAATCCTTATGCTGTTGCTATGTTGAGTTTGCTGGGATCCGATGGATTATGAGATTATGTTCAGATTGATCTTGAGTAATATATTTGATTCACCTCTTTTATATTTTAGTTCATAAGTAATTCTTGCATGTTCTCCGTTGTTATTTATTGCTTTGGCCGAGTAGTAGGTAGTGACTCCAAGAGGGAACGTTATGCTTGATTGTGGGTTCATGCCCCTCGATGACTAGCTTGAGTGACAGAAACATGAGTCTAGGGGATGTGTTGTTGCCACAAGGGGGAAAACAATGGTGCTTGTGCCCGCGGGTGCAAGGATTGTTTACTTTACGCAAAGTTCTTTTAATGCAGTTGTCTGTTGCATTGAGTTTACACTATGGGTGGGACTCGCAACTTAATACCAGCGAGATGTTCTAAATAGATATCTCTAGGTGGATGATTAGTAGTAGATATTGATGGATTTCGGTCTACTTACTTTGGCGTACCGCCCATGCTTTGAACCTCAACCTTTCTTGCAACGTAGTCAGCATTGGTTTGCGTTCGTGGTCCTGTCAATTGCCCAGCTGTAATTTGTTTACCTCAAATAGCTGTTTTATCGTCTTTTGGGAGAGAGACATCACTAGTGAACATCATGAGACTCCGGTCCATATTACCATCATTGATCACATCCACTATTTACTTTTCGCTATTTACTTACTATTGCAAAAAACTATCTATCACTACTACCATGCTTTTGACCCTTTGTGAACTACAAGGCCAGAGAGATTGACAACCTCTCTGTACTCGTTGGGAGCAAAGTTATTTGTATCTGTGTGCAGGTCCACGTTGGTTGCTACTAATCTGGCGCCGTAGCAATTGACACCTACTTGTTGAACCTAGGAGTCTCTGGGGATTCGATCCTTGGCATCTTTGCTAAGGGAAAACACTTCTACTTACTGCATCTTACACCTTCCACTTGGGGTAACCAACGAGGGGTTCGAGGCCCATCAAGGAGTATTTTCTGGCGCCGTTGCCGGGGACTCCACTCTTCAGGATAGGGGAGTTGCATGCTATCTTTTACCTTTGCTTTTTAGTCTTGTTAGTTTACCTTTCATTTTTTGCTTTAGTTCCTTTTATCGAAAATCACAAAAATAGTTATCTTGCTTTCTTGCTACTATGGGTTCCACCGAGAACACCAAGTTGTGTGACTTCACTAGTCACAACAACGATGACTTTATCAGCACACCTATCACTACACCTGCCACTTCAGCACCTTCATATGAAATTAAACCTGCTTTACTTAACTTAGTCATGAGAGAACAACTCTCCGGTGCTGGAGATAATGCTGCTTTACACTTGAACAACTTTGTAGAACTTTCTGATATGCAAAAGTACCAAGAAATAGATGGTAATATTGTTAAGCTTAAGCTTTTTCCTTTCTCTTTGAGAGGAGGAGCTAAAATTTGGTTTCAGTCTTTGCCTAGAAATAGCATAGATTCTTGGGACAAGTGCAAAGATGCTTTTATTGTAAAATACTATCCACCTGCTAAAATTATCCAACTTAGAAGTAACATCATGAATTTTAAACAATTGGATAATGAACACGTTGCCCAAGCTTGGGAACGTATGAAGTCTCTTATCAAGAACTGCCCTACTCACGGTTTGACTACTTGGATGGTTATCCAAACTTTTTATGCAGGCTTGAACTTTACCTCGCGGAACCTGTTAGATTCGGCCGCGGGAGGAACTTTTATGTCAACTACCCTTGGTGCTGCCACAAAGCTTCTCGATGAGATGATGACCAACTATTCCCAATGGCACACCAAACGCGCTCCAACAGGTAGGAAGGTAAACTCTATCGAGGAGATTTCCTCCCTTAATGAAAAAGTTGACTTGATCATGTCTCTACTTTCGAAGCAATCTACTGTTGATCCTCGTGATGTTCCTTTAAATTCTTTGATTGCTCAAGAACAAGTAGATGTTAACTTTATCTCTAGAAATAATTTCAACAAAAATGCTTATAGGAGTAACTTTGGTAACAATTCTAGACCGTTCCCCTCTAACTCTTATGGGAACAACAATGCTTATCCTAGTACCAAGAACTCCAACACTGAACTAGAGACCATGCTTAGAGAGTTCATCACTACACAAAAAGCCTTTAATAAGAATGTAGAAGAGAAACTACATAAACTAGATGATCTTTCTTTTAAGGTAGACCACTTAGCCAATTAGTTAAAATTGCTAAAAATTGAAACTTCTCCTCTTAAAGAGAGGGAAGTCATCCCTATTAATGCTACTCAAGTGCAAATTAATGAAAACATTAGGATGATGGCTGAGCTAAAAGAAAGATGGGCTAGAGAAAGGGAGGAAGAGAAAAGAATTAAGAGCCTTCCTACCCCCCACACTATTGCTACTATCCAAGTTATTGAGGATGTTCACACTCTTAGCACCCAATGTACTCCTGGTCCCAATGGACCTATTAATGGTGATGCTATAGAAACTACCAAACAGGTGAACCTTAAGGACACCACTACTACTTTACTTGATGCTCGTGACCTTGAATTTGATAATTGTACTCTTACAGAAGTTATTGATTTCCTTCACAAGATGTCTAGAGATCCCCGCACTAGCACGCTTAACCTTGCCTTCACAGAGCATATCACTAATGCTCTCATCAAAGCTAGGGAGGAGAAACTTAGAGTAGAAGCCTCTATACCTAGAAAGCTAGCAGATGGTTGGGATCCTATGATAAAAATTTATTTGAATGACTTCTCTTGTTATGCATTATGTGATGTTGGTGCTAGTACCTCTGTTATGCCCAAAAGGATATATGATATGCTTAAATTGAAACCTTATGATTCTTGTTCTTTTGGTGTTCGTCTCGTTGATTCTTCCGTAAAGAAACCTTTGGGGAGGATCGACGATGTTCTTATTGTTGTCAATGATAATTATGTGCCCGTTGATTTCACTATTATGGATATTGAATGTGATCCTTCTTGTCCAATTATTTTGGGACGTCCCTTTTTGCGCACCGTTGGTGCTGTCATTGACATGAAAGAGGGTAATATAAAATTTCAGTTTCCTCTCAAGAAAGGGATGGAACACTTCCCTCGAAAGAAGGTCAAGTTACCCTTTGAGTCCGTTGTGCGGGCTAGCTATTGTTTTACTCTTGATAAAACTTGATCTATGCATTATGCCTAGCTTAAAGGCATAAAAGAAAGCGCTTTTGGGAGGCAGCCCACATGAATAAATTTTTGCTTTTGTTGTGTCTTGATGTTGTTTACTGCTGTAGCATCATCATTGTATCTTTGCTTTTCATATTTGTGCCAAGTATAGCCTCTGATTGCTAGAAACTTCAAAAGTTGTGAGGTGCTGTCCAGGAAACAGATTCTGTCCTTGGATAGAAAAATTCGTATAAAATCACCAGATCCTCTTTTTGGTCTGAATTTTTTGGACAGCGTTCTCTATGTAATTGTCTTTCGTGAGTCAGTTCTGAGTTTTTTGATTTGAGTGGCAGAAGTATCCCGAACAGGTCAATTACTGCCTGCTGTTCTGTTTTTCACAGATCCTGTCCTGTTTTGCCTTACCTTCACTTTGCAAATTAAGAACTTGCTTTTTCTTTGCAGAAACCTTTTGGCAATCTTGAGAAACAGTAGAACTTCAAGAATATCCTTATTTCCAGCAAGGTATAATTATTTTATTAAGGGTACTAACCTCGCTAATCAGATTATGATGAGTTGTGTATGAAGGGAGTTTTCAAGTGTGCGAGGGAAGATGATAAAAAGATTCAGGAGTGTCAAGCGCTCAAGCTTGGGGATGCCCCCGTGCACCCCTAAGAAATATTCAAGGAGACTCAATCGTCTAAGCTTGGGGATGCCCCCGTGCATCCCCTTCTCCATCAACACTATCAGTTCGTCTTTCGTTTCGCTATATTTTTATCACTTCATGTGTTATGTGCTATGCTTGGAGCGTCTTGCTTTTAGTTTTCTTTTTAGTTTTTCATAACGAGTCGGAACCCAGCATTCCTTTATGTGGGAGAGAAACACGCTCCACCTCTACCTAGAACATTACATAGAATTTTCATGTCTATCTATGCTGTGTGTGTTCTTTGTCTTTTAATAGCTACTATCATACTCTGCTCTTAGTATTCATGCTTATCTTTTCAAGAGCTTTTATTTAGTTGGTTGCTTGAACTCTCTTTAATTACCATGCTCACCTTATTAAGAGAGTTTGCTTCCGTTGCATGGGTTAATGTGTCTATGATAAAGATGCTACTTTCATGATGGTGCTTAGTAGTTCAGGTTTTCTTTTGGTTAATCTCAAATAGCTGGGGGGTTCCCAATGTGTTATTGGAGTACCAACTTGGTTTGTTTGCCTATGATGTGGTATGGTTTAGTAATATCTTCCTTCGAGAATTTATTTTGATTGACTTGGCGTATGCTCACGCATATTTAAGACTGTAAAGAAAGTCTGTCAAGCCTTGATGATCTTTTGTTTCTAAGTAGCGATATAACTACCATGCCTGATTCAATATTGCTTTGTCGCTGTGCATGATTATGACCGTCATTGCTCTTTTAGTTGGTCGCTCCCAGTCTTTTGCTAACCTCCACCTGCACTAAGCAAACTAACCATGCAATACATAGCTCATGGGAAAGTAGCCTAAAAACTATTGTGCTAAAGAATATGTTGCTTATGTATCTTATTTCTTATAAGTTGCTTGCTGAGCGGTAACCATGTTTCTGGGGACGCCATCAACTGTCAAACTTTTGTTGAATATCATGTGAGTTGCTATGCATGTTCGTCTTGTCTGAAGTAAGGGTGATTTACCGTGGGTTGAATAACTATGCATATTGTTAGAGAAGAACATTGGGCCGCCAACCAAAGCCATGCATCATGGTGGAAGTTTTAGCTTGGACCTTAATCCTCAATCTCTCATGAGAATATGCTTATGCATTAAAGAGCAGTCCATCATCTATTTTCTATGTTGTCCCGGTATGGATGTCCTCAAGTTGAGATCTATCAAAAACGAGAAATCAAATGCGATTTATCTCCTTGGACCTTTGTACAGGTGGCATAGAGGTACCCCTTTGTGACACTTGGTTAAAACATATGTAATGCAATGATAACCCATGGGGATCCGAGCTAATTAGGACAAGGAGCGAGCACTATTGGTATTCGATGCATGAGCCTTGCAACTTATAGGATGTTTTATACATGACACATATGAAGTACTACTACCATTGACACAATTGCTTCCATGTTTTCAAAATAAAATAAAAAGCTCTAGCACTTAACCTCTCTTTTACCTTTATGTTGAAGCACCAACTACTGAGAGCATGATTGTCATTCCGAGTGTAATGTGCATTGTCCCAAAGTAGCATTGTCTTTTGCATGATTGTGATATCGTTTATTCTGAAATGATTGTATCTAGTCATCACTTAAACCTTAAAGGTGCCCCTGCACTTATATTTTGCATCACTAAAGGGGGCAAGCTAGAAATCACTTTATCATATTTGCACATCATGTTCATTGCAAATCTTTTTGATGTTTCAGTTCCATGTTGTAAAACTTTCAGTCATTTGTGACTTTCTCTTGAGGCAACTTAATTACTTTAGAATCATTGTCTCAGTAAGCTTTTGTCATATGACTATGAGAAAGTTCTATATGGTTAATAGCATGTCACCATAGAAATTATTCTTGTTATCATTTACCTACTCGAGGACGAGCAGGAATTAAGCTTGGGGATGTTGATACGTCCAAAACGTATCTATAATTTCTGCTTGCTCCATGCCACTTTTGGGTGATATTGCTATGATATTCATCCACTTCCATACACTTTTGATCATATTTGGACTAACTTACTAATCCAGTGCACCCCAGTGCCAGTTTCTGTTTTCGGCTGTTTTTGTATTTCAGGTTTTCACGTTTCGAGAACTGCCCAGAAAAATTATATAAAAAATCAGCGATCCGGAAACAACACTGCGTCCGAAGGGCAGCCTGGGGGGGCCACAGGGGCTCCAGGCGCCTTGTGGGCGCCCCCCCCCCCCCTGGGCCGCGCCGGGGGGGCCGCCTGGGCCCCCCGAGGCTCCCCCGGTGCCCTACTTTGGCATATATTTAAAGGACCCTCCGAAACCCTCAGAACAAGGACTTCTTTTCGCGATCCCATCTCTGTTCCGC
This sequence comes from Secale cereale, assembly GCA_902687465.1. Lineage (NCBI taxonomy): Eukaryota > Viridiplantae > Streptophyta > Magnoliopsida > Poales > Poaceae > Secale > Secale cereale. The sequence continues at coordinate 815,850,651 of LR738714.1, forward strand.
CACCGCCGCCGCTTCCAAGATCGGGAGCACCAGGAGAACTCTTCCCGGCACCCTGCCGGAGGGGAGGATCACCACCGGGAGCTTCTCCACCACCATGGACGCCTCCCGGATGACTCGTGAGTAGTCTCCCTTGGACCATGAGTCCATGACCAGTAGCTATGTGATGTTCTCCTCCCGTTCTTGTGCTTCACTAATTAGTCCTCGTGAGCTGCCCTACATGATCGAGGCACCTATGTAATCCTTATGCTGTTGCTATGTTGAGTTTGCTGGGATCCGATGGATTATGAGATTATGTTCAGATTGATCTTGAGTAATATATTTGATTCACCTCTTTTATATTTTCGTTCATAAGTAATTCTTGCATGTTCTCCGTTGTTATTTATTGCTTTGGCCGAGTAGTAGGTAGTGACTCCAAGAGGGAACGTTATGCTTGATTGTGGGTTCATGCCCCTCGATGACTAGCTTGAGTGACAGAAACATGAGTCTAGGGGATGTGCTGTTGCCACAAGGGGGAAAACAACGGTGCTTGTGCCCGCGGGTGCAAGGATTGTTTACTTTACGCAAAGTTCTTTTAATGCAGTTGTCTGTTGCATTGAGTTTACACTATGGGTGGGACTCGCAACTTAATACCAGCGAGATGTTCTGGATAGATATCTCAAGGTGGATGATTAGTAGTAGATATTGATGGATTTCGGTGTACTTACTTTGGCGTACCGCCCATGCTTTGAACCTCAACCTTTCTTGCAACGTAGTCAGCATTGGTTTGCGTTCGTGGTCCTGTGAATTGCCCAGCTGTAATTTGTTTACCTCACATAGCTGTTTTATCGTCTTTTGGGAGAGAGACATCACTAGTGAACATCATGAGACTCCGGTCCATATTACCATCATTGATCACATCCACTATTTACTTTTCGCTATTTACTTACTATTGCAAAAAACTATCTATCACTACTATCATTGCTTTTGACCCTTTGTGAACTACAAGGCCGGAGAGATTGACAACCTCTCTGTACTCGTTGGGAGCAAAGTTATTTGTATCTGTGTGCAGGTCCATGTTGGTTGCTACTAATCTGGCGCCGTAGCAATTGACACCTACTTGTTGAACCTAGGAGTCTCTGGGGATTCGATCCTTGGCATCTTTGCTAAGGGAAAACACTTCTACTTACTGCATCTTACACCTTCCACTTGGGGTAGCCAACGAGGGGATTCGAGGCCCATCAGTAGCTCTAATGCATGATATAGCTTATAGTCACTTATAGGAGTTGTTGCTATCATTCTTGTTGAGTTTGGTTAACTTTTATTGTGAGTTACTAAAAATTTCAGAAAATTTCAGACAAATATCTAGGAAAAACTTCCAAGGTGGTCCTTCAAGGAAGCAAGGACAAAGGCTCGCGTTCCGTGAGCCGGATGATGAACCACCAAGGGATGATGATGTGCATCCTTGTGAATGGTCGTCAAATGAATTTATGAGTCAAGCGGGCATCAAAGATGAATTTTACGGATATGTGCGTAACACTGACCTTAAGGACTTCATGCAAGATAAGTGCCTCCAGTACCGTGGCTTAACTGACAGTTTTGTGAGAAGGTTTAAATTTTCATCTTCACGTAATTCTCACACTATCTTGTTTGATCTATATGATCAATCTTATACCATGGACTTAGAGGATTTTAATGAAGCCTGCAAGTTCCCACAGTGGGGCAGTATGAGTGATCCTCGTAAATATAAATTTAGAGAATTTCTTGCTAGTATTACAGTGGGGGAATCCAGGGACATCACACAAGCCACCACTGGGAGCATACATTTTCCTGCTATTCATTACTTTGCTCTCTTTATCGGTAGATGCATTAATGGTAAAGATGAGGCTTGTCACATGTGTGTCCCTGATCTTAGCGTTCTCAGAGTGTTGTACTAGGTGATAAGCAATATAATCTAGGAGCTATTGTTGCACGTAGGCTACACCATAATGGTTCTAATGGAGATTTATTTGGTGGGATCTATGCTACTCACATAGCCCGCTATCTTGGTGTGTCTGTGCACCCTTATGATGACCCCTTACCTACTGTTTATTTAGACTGTAATGCTATGGCTAGTCACCAGTTTATAGAGTGGGATAATCAAACTCTCAAATATCGACTAATCTTTAACCGGCAACATGCCATCCCTATTGTTCTTCCTGCCCCTACTTTGTTTAACTTTCAGGAAAAGGGGAGATACACTATAACTAGGGAGGAGGCAAATGCCTATTATAACATGACGGAGGCAAACCGCCTTCGATCTGCAGCTCAGCAGGCAGCAACTGGTGCATCTCAGTACGACCCCAACTACAACTTTGGATATCCATCATGCCAGTATTGGCCATAGACCAACTTAGGCCAAAAGCCTAAGCTTGGGGGAGTACGTGTTTCTCACCGACTTACATTCATGTTCACACACTTATTCTAGTTGTCAGTGCTCACACTCTTTCATTGTACCATCCATGCTTAGTTAAATTTGTTTTTCTTAGTATTTTTCTTATGTCCTAGAAAAACCCAGAAAAGCAAAAAATTATTAGTTGTAGTTTCTAGCTAGTTTACTTTCTTTGCTTGTAGTAGTAACTAAAAATGAAAACCCAAAAAGATTTCCCGTTCTTCTTCTGCTTGTTGGGAGCTTTCCCGTGTAAATAGTTCTTTTCTTTTTCTTTAGGGGTTAAGAGTAGAAGACCATGATTAAAATGCTTGGTGGCTCACATATGCTTTGCTGTTGATTCAACCTTGAGCCATATTACCTTGTCTTCTCTCTTGTATTAAATGCCTGCAGATTCTAGCTTAGTCCAATGCACGTGTGCACTATTATTATTATCCACAATGTTCTGTCGTGCGAGTGAAAGGCAATAAGGATGATATATGATGAACTAATTGAGATGAGAAAAGCTGGTATGAACTAAACCTCTCTTGTTTTTGTTAATATGATTGCTCGTCGTTCTTGATTCAGCTTGTTATGAATGAAACATGTTTGCAATGACAATTAGAGATCATAGCTGCTTATGCCATGCTTAATTAGCTAAGAGTTTATAATGGTCTATCTTGCGTGCCAACATGATATTAAAATGGTTGTGATGTGGTATGATGGGTGGTATCCTCCTCTGAATGATTTAAGTGACTTGACTTGGCACATGTTCACGCATGTAGTTGAAACAAATCAACATAGCCTTCACGATATTTATGTTCATGGTGATTTATATCCTACTCGTGCATGCATTCATTGTTGATTAATTTTAATGCATGTTCATGACCGTTGTTGCTCTCTAGCTGGTCGCTTCCCAGTCTCATTCTAGCCTTCACCTGTACTAAGCGGGAATACTGCTTGTGCATCCACTTCCATAAACCCCAAAGTTATTCCATATGAGTCCACCATACCTTCCTATATGCGGTATTTACCCGCCGTTCCAAGTAAATTTGTATGTGCCAAACTCTAAACCTTCAAATGAAATTCTGTTTTGTATGCTCGAACAGCTCATGTATCAACTAGGGTTGTCTATATCTTCCATGCTAGGTGGGTTATTCTCATGATGAGAGGACTCCTCTCATCATTCACAAGAAAATGGATGGTAACCGGGATGCCCAGTCCCATGCTTAAAATCATAATAATTAAACAAAACTTCCCCAGGGTTGTTGCTTGTTTCGACGGTAACCCGTGGTTTCGGCTGGCCGTGGAGTGTGCTTGTTGGTGGTTGGGGGAGTATAAAATTTACCATTCTGTTTGGGAACCGCCTATAATGTGCGTAGCATGGAAGATATCGAGATTCTTGGTTGTTATGTTGACAGTGAAAGTATACCGCTCAAAATGTTGTTCGATCTCTACTTAAAAATCAAGCTATGGCACCTCTACAAATCCCTGCTTCCCTCTGGGAAGGACCTATCTATTTACTTTTATGCAGAGTCATCATCCTCTTATCAAAGAGCACCAGTAGGAGAGCACCTCTGTCTTTGCATGTATTACAATTAATTTGCATTGAGTATGATAATGACTGGATCTCTTTTACCATGAATTACTAGTTAGTCCTTGATCTTTAAATGTGCTCTGCATTTATGTTTTGCGGACTCAGAAAGGGCTAGCGAGATACCATCCTGTTATATCATATCATGATTGTTTTGAGAAAGTGTTGTCATCCGAGGTTTATTATTATTGCTCGCTAGTTGATTATGCCATTGATGTGAGTAGTCTTGAGACCTGAAAGTTATTGTGAATGTGGTTAGTTCATGATCTTGTTGAAAACCTGAATGCTAGCTTACATATTTACAACAATAAGAGCAAACAGAGTTTGTCAAAGTTTTCTTTATCACTTTCAGTTTACCAACTGAATTGCTTGAGGACAAGCAAAGGTTTAAGCTTGGGGGAGTTGATACGTCTCCAACGCATCTACTTTTCCAAACACTTTTGCCCTTGTTTTGGACTCTAACTTGCATGATTTGAAAACCCGGACTGACGCTGCTTTTAGAAGAACTGCCATGGTGTTGTTTTTGTGCAGAAATAAAAAGTTCTCGAAATCGCCTGAAAATCAACGGAGATTTATTTCAGAAAATATAAAAAATATTGGCAAGAAGATCCACACTTGGGGGCCCACGGGCCGTCCTCGAGGGTGGGGGGCGCGCCCCCTGCCTCGAGGGCAGCCCGGTGCCCCACCGACGTACCCCCAGGTCCTATATATTCCGTTTCGTGGAGAAAAAAATCAGAGAGAAAGAATTATCGCGTTTTACGAGACGGAGCCGCCGGCAAGCCCTAATCTTTCTCGGGAGGGCTGATCTGGAGTCCGTTCGGGGCTCCGGAGAGTGGAGATCGTCGCCATCGTCATCATCAATCTTCCTCCATCACCAATTCCATGATGCTCACCGCCGTGCGTGAGTAATTCCATCGTAGGCTTGCTCGACGGTGATGGGTTGGATGGGATCTATCATGTAATCGAGTTAGTTTTGTTAGGGTTTGATCCCTAGTATCCACTATGATCTGAGATTGATGTTGCTATCACTTTGCTATGCTTAATGCTTGTCACTAGGGCCCGAGTGCCATGATTTCAGATTTGAACCTATTATGTTTTCATGAATATATGTGTGTTCTTGATCCTATCTTGCAAGTCTATAGTCACCTACTATGTGTTATATTCCGGCAACCCCGAAGTGACAATAATCGGGACCATTCCCGGTGATGACCTTAGTTTGAGGAGTTCATGTATTCACTATGTGTTAATGCTTTGGTCCGATACTCTATTAAAAGGAGGCCTTAATATCCCTTAGTTTTCAATAGGACCCCGCTGCCACGGGAGGATAGGACAAAAGATGTCATGCAAGTTCTTTTCCATAAGCTCGTATGACTATATTCGGAATACATGCCTACATTGCATTGATGAAATGGAGCTAGTTCTGTGTCACCCTAGGTTATAACTTCTACATGATGAATTGCATCCGACATAATTCCCCATCACCGATCCAATGCCTACAAGCTTTACCTATATTGCTTGTCACTTATTTACTTTTCCGTTGCTATTATCACAAAAACTACAAAAACACTATGTTTACTTTTATTGCTGCTACCATCACTATCATATTATTTTTCTACTAAACTATATTGCTGCAGATACTAAGTTTTCAGGTGTGGCTGAATTGACAACTCAGTTGCTAATACTTAAGAGTATTCTTTGGCTCCCCTTGTGTCGAATCAACAAATTTGGGTTTAATACTTTACTCTCGAAAACTGTTGCGATCCCCTACACTTGTGGGTTATCAATGGTAACTTCTTGTTCACATCTCAATTTATTCTGTTGGATATGGTTTATACGTTTAAAAACAAGTGATGTGTGGTCAGTGCACTACTTCTTTTAAGATATATACTTGTGACTGTGTGGTTTATGATTGGACTTAGATTAGATGCCACATTTTCATCCTTCATGCATGTGCAGTCAAAATTAACTTGTTTATTAATGCTTTCCTTTTTTATCTCAGGATGAAAATGAGCCCATCATCACTGAAGACTAATTTGGAGCCAAGTGTGCTCATGTGGACAAGTGGCTGGGTCTCCAATTACTAGTGCATGTACTCTTGGAAGTGCATTAATTTTTTTTAAATATGTTACGCCCTTCATTTATGCAACTTCGGTTGTGATTAATAAGATCTTACAACTTTGGTTCTGATGTAATAAGATTTTAATACCAGAATTCTACTATGATACTGCTTGAGTTGTCAACTTGTCATTGTGTGGTCTACTTCAGTTTTTTTTTTATGAAATAAGATTGAAGACAAGTTTTTTTTACTATCCGGCTATTTTAGTTGTCATTGTGTGTGTGTACTTGCTGCGTACTTTTCCATATACCTTATGTTGTCATTTATGAATGAACGATGATGAGTTAATTTGATATTTGGGAAGGCTTCATGCTGATTTTTCTATGCCCATCGAGCTCCACGGGTATCTGGATATCCAATGGGTTTGGGCATGGGCACAAGTTGTGCCCATGGATACTTTGGAGGATGGGTAGAAGGTAGGAAGATGGGTCATGGGTTGGATTTGGACCAGCTCCACCCGCACCAAACCCGACCCATTGCCATCCCTAGCTAATATCGTATGAAACAATGGTCAAATGAAATTATATCCATGTAGTGGACAACAAAGTAGCACAACCAGTTGGTTATTGGGCCATGGACGGGCTCCGCGTACTGCTCACACGACCTTGTATCAAATCCCAATTTTCCACTTTCTATTAAAACATTTTTTCTGGTTTTTCCCTGTTCAATGGCCCGGTTTTCACCCGTTTTTTTAGAAAACCAGCCGGTTCGACTGGTTTTCTCCGGTCTGATTGCTGAACGGTATTATTAGCTTAAAAAACCGATGAGGCTGCTGGTTCTGGTTTTTCAGGTTCGACCGCCGGTCCAGTCCGGTTTTTAAAACTATGTTGTGAAGGTGACGCGCTGCACATGGAGGAGACGAGCGGCGACCCACATTCCACCTTACATGCACAGTTATTCCAATGAGGTGTGTCTCAAGAAAAAGTCATTCCAATGAGAACAAGTTGGAGGACTGGCTCCCATTAATAGGCTCTCCTCGCACCTTTGGGTTCTGTATCTGCAACTACTGAAGCCGCCAACGAAGATAATACATCGATGCATGTCCGCGTGCCGATTGTAGACCCTGCTGTAGAGATTTGTTTCTGTGCTGACTGTGTTTGTTTGGTACTACAGGATGATGATACTGTTTGCATGGCTCCCAATGTTGCTAGTCATATTGCTTTCTTCTTCTGTACAGAACTTTTATACTACTTCATCTGTGTGCAATGGTATATGATAGTATTAACCCATCCAATATGCATGTAAGCTCGTTTGACACCGGTCCAACATGCATGCATATGACTGGTCCAAATGTACTGAATTGTTGGGGTTAAAGAGCATGCCAAATACCTATGCACAATATCGGCCCAGGCAGACCTGGGTAAATAGCTCTTTAATATTTACTCCTTCAAAATGTACGGTTGATTGTTTTTAAGAGCACTAATTTTTTCTTAACTGAGCACTACATATATCTTTTCATCATGGAACTTTGCTCGTTATGCTGTACAATAAACATGGGATTTTATTTATTTTTACACGCTAACGATTTTATTATTCACCCTAGGAGCCAAAACTGCCACCCCCTATCTAGGCATGCTTAATCTGATGTCTTTGTTCTTGGGATGAAACTTGAACTACTTGAAAGGAAAGGGGATGTTGGAAAGTTATGATGACTAATTTCCTAGAACTGATCATGTTGGCTTCCCCTCCGTAAAGAAATACCGCAGTGATTACAGAGGGAGCCAATCTTTGAGCTAGTTATTCTGCAACATATATACACGTTGTTATTGTACTAGTATATCTGCAATGTTTTGACGGAAGATTGGAGGATACCAAGATGCACAACCTAGAGTACTGCTATACCTAGTTTTTATACCAACACACCGCATCCAAACGTTGGTGCATGAAACGGAAGTGCGGTGAAGCATTCGATTTTGCATTGTACACATGTCGGATAGGAAGCATCGTGTGCATACTACTTCGATAAGCTAGCTAGTTGTTCTGAATCACATCATTATCCATTAGTACTGTTATATTCATATTTTTTTAAATTGTGTAAGTGATTGGACGATGCTAACATGCTACACGGCATGCTTCTGCCATTGTGAGGTTACTATCACACATTACTGCCGCTTCTTATTCTGCAACGCAATAGGCGAGGAGTGATGTGAACCTAAAGGTTAGGCGTTGGCATGGTTCAAAATGTAGCAGCTCCCGAGGCATTGATGTGGCCCCGTCTACTTCTCAACATTGTAAAGGTGTTTGGTTGACACAAGTTAGCAGGTGAGGGCGCCCCTGGTTTGATGATTCGCCGTTCTACCTTATAAGGACACAATCACTGGCAGGCACAGAAAGGAACATGTAGGAACCCGACACACAGTGCAAGCAGGAGTGGCACTACATGTAGAAATATTGTGTTTGAAGAGTGCTTCACTAGGGATAATGGAACCTCATATATTTATTTTTGAACCCCTAATGAGAGGTTCGGACTTGTAATTTTTTAATTGAAATTACAAAAAAAATTGACACATTCATTAATTATTAAAGTATTTTACATGTCGGCATGCCAAAGGAAAAATAATAACACAGTACTCTCCTGGAATAATACTACTCAAATCTCTGGTACCTGCCACAACCCCATTTGTAGCCTTATTGCGAATGCGCAACACAATGAAATAGAAGAGTTTTTTTATCTGCACAATTAGAGAGTGTTGCATTGCTTGCAAAGATCATTAAGTTGCACTCCTTCCAAATCGCTCATATCACCAGCATCAGCAAAGAAGACATGGCCTTACACATGTCTTTCATATTGTGCCCTACGTGAGTTCAGCACGATTTTACATTGTCGAATCCATGTGAAGAGCTTTGTCACGTTTGTTCTAACTTGCACTGATGATTATACTGGTATGCCAATATGCAGGACCGACAAACTAGCCGTCTTGAGTTTGTTACGAGAGACCCATCGATACAATGTACGTACATGTTTATTTTTTGCAGGCCATGCGTTAGAACTAGGTCCAAGATTAGCCAATCACATTAATTTGGTTTGGTTGTGTAATTGAATCCACACATATCAGCCAGCCAGCCTTAGTTTGTTTTGGGCATACCGATGCAAAAGCACACTGAATAAATGTGACCATGTGATGCATATCAGGTAAAACAAGCATGCGTGCATGAATGACCTGTCTAAAATGTATTGTGCATTCGGGTAATTTGTGTAAAGTGCATGCATATACATAACTTACGTGTGATATGCACTCCTCTATCTAGGTAGGCTAGCTATATATATGGTTTGTTGTTCTATGTCTGATATATAAGGTATCACACGAGAGAACTAACCTAGGTAGCCAACCCTTGAAAACAAAACTATCACGACAAAAGCTCAGGTGTGTCATGGCTCATGGCTAATGATCTTTTAATTAACTTTAGCATTGGAGATTGGAGCAAACCAAGCCACAATAACATCACGCGGAGGAGCAATCCAGCGCTTGTACCTTTACCAATAATTAGTCATACTTACATCGTCGATACGTGGGATCCTAGCTAGTTTTGAGTTCCAAATCAGAATTGTTGTAGTGGCTGGCTAGATGACTTTGAGGAACTATTGTGTACTTTTGGGTCTCTGGATTATTCAGTTTTGGTCTTGTAGGTGGTTTCCACATCTCGTTGAAAAATAAAAGTTTCAAAAATATAATCTTTGCACTTAGGAGTTGTAATGGACATAACACCATCGCTAAATGTGGGCACCAATGTTTTACTCGCTTTAGTATGTGGTTAGAATTTGTGGGGCTATTGGGTAAAATTATTCACTATGATTTTGTTTGGAAACTAACCAATTATATCTTTTGTTGATCTATGAATCCTTATCAAAATTGTTTAATCTGTAGAGTCCATAGTCAGGTATTTATCAAATATTGTTCAATATTTTGACTCGGACGTTGAGTATTTTCTCCCGATTTGGCGTTAGGGTTCTCAAAGGAACATTGCATACTAATGACTAGTAAAATCAAAATAAATAGAAAATTCTTTTTGAAAATTCTTTTTTTCTGTAGATATTCATATTATTTTAGCAAGTGTGCTTGACAATCTTTATACCATATGGGATAGCTGTACTTCGTCGGTGAAAAAAATTCAAAATTAAGTGTAACATTTGGAGGTGACATTTGGCATTTGACCTCCTTTTTTTTGCACAAATCAAAATGCTTAAGTTTTTTCCCTGGAAATTTGCATGTATCATTTGGGTGTCACAATGAACACATCTATTTATTTATTTATTTTTTACATATGTAAAATACATTTTTGACATGCAGGAGCATATGCTCCCTAGAGCCAAAATGGATTTCCGCAACATTGGTACTTATTTTTCTAATGGCTTGACTATATATATAGAACTTCTAAATAAGATGAGAGATCCTTATGCTCATGTTCTCGTGCATCTACCACTAGCCGATTCATAAGTTCAGAGGATTAAGATAAACTTGATTTTAAGTTAAACTCCTCCCCACGAAATGAGAGACGAAGAAGAAAGCTTCAGATTCTTAAGGACAAAGGGACAGATGTAATGCAACGGTGGAGCTTATTTTTTGAGCGTTGCCTGACAACACACCTAATACAGCGAGAGAGTGGGAGGAAGCGAACTAAGAGCACTCGGCGACGCAGCACGCTGAAATCAGATCCACTCTTGGTCTTGCTTGGGATGTGTGCACCTTTTGACGAAATGATTTTTTTTTTGTGAATACTTACCGATGCGTACTACAGTTTCTACATGTCCATTGTCATTTAATATATATGCAGCATGGTGGGTCCATAGTCTTAATTGGTCTGTAAAGTTTTCAAAACAAAGACTTCAGGGATGACTTTTGCACGTCGCATTGATTGCAGGGTGTAAAACAATGTCCAAGTAAACTTTGGTGTGTGAAAATGTGGGTGCTGGGGAAAGTAGATGGGGCAGTAATAATAAATATGTAAGGCACATTATGACATGTCGATAGGCGAAATGCACCGTACAGATTGAAGGTCCGTAATTAAATAGTTTGATTCGTCCAATGATTCACATAAATACATTTAAGATTAACTCTAATAGTAGGTTGTACAAGTTTCTTAACACGTAGCAACCAGGTCCGGTGCTTTGGAATAAAAAATACAAAGTAGTTGATGATCCATGTCGGGTACACGCGGATACTGCAATGTTGAGGCCGACATGCGATGTATTTGAACTTGACATGGTTGTCAGGACCATTGAGAGACCAGGGTTGAACAAAGTCTTGACGATTTGAGCTATGAAAGAACAATGGAGAAACAATGGTAATGGCAAGGGGTGTGGGAAAGCCGATGGAAGATGGGATGAAATGGCTGGGAAGAATTGGAGCGTGTCTGCATTGAATGGACTAGTGGGTGGTTGAGCATTAGTAGGTGTGGTCGGAAGCATCTATGAACACTTCGAGTACATGTGAGACAAGAGAGAACACGTGGCGACTAATGAAACCAATATGGAGGGGCTAATATAGTGAGTGCCGATCCCGAGACAACTGAGCGGGCGTGATTCCCGTGGGGTTCGTCGCCGAGTGCTCCAACGCAATTTCGGGGAGTGGGAGAGCTAATCTCAACTGCATGGATAGTGCATGCACTACATAAAAAAGCACGAATTACATGGTCGACACGACGTACACTAACATCCACAGGAATCGATTATTATCTATTATACCTAATAATAAAGGATGGAGACTTTCATAGTTCTCCATCCGTCAAGTTTTTATATCCGTTGATTTTGTTTTAAGTATAAAAACCGACGGCTGAGATTAAAAGTTTGTCCAGAGTTGATGAAAATTACCCACCAGTGCCACCCAAAAGTGAGGAAAAAACTATTGGTTTTTCTTCTTGTCCGTCAAAGAGAATAATTTATTGACATTATGCACAATACGCCAGGGCAGTCGAACTCGCCTCTTAAGCCCAGCTTGAGCCCAACTAAAACTGTAACACTCGGCAGAGGGGCTCGCAGCGTCTCTGGCTGCCCTGGGTGGATCATGTCGTGCATCCGGTGTAGTTGATGCACGTCTGGAACACTACGGCTCATGGTGGTAGCACGTGATGCTCTTAGCCAGCCGGGCCAAGGCGCGTGGGCGCTCGGGGTGTGGTTGCTAGCAGGGCATGGTGGCGACGACTAGGAGCGGTGCGGCGACTCCTGCTGGTAGGCGTGAAGCTGCAATAGTGCACATAGGATGAAGACCAGTGGACGAGAGTGAGTGACATGCATCTCCCGGCATAGGGGCTAGGCACACCAGCAGCAGCCGACAACATAGTGGGCAACCAAGGCCCAAGGCACGCTGCAACACTACGGCTCACGGTGGCATGATGGAATGATGGTGCGGGTCTGTGACCCAGCGATGGCCAGCGGGCGTGGCTCGTGCGACGCAATAGTGATAGTACGCGATGCTCGCCGCACGCCAAGCCAAGCGCGTGGATGGTAGCGGCAACGGACCATGGTGGTGACTACTAGGAGTGATGCGGTGACTCCTACTGAGAGGCGTGAAGCTTGCGTCAGCGCACACATGGCGATGGTCGACAGACGAGAGTAGGCGATGCACATCTGGCGACAGGGGATCGGCAAACCAGTGGTAGCCGGCAACGCAGTGGACGGTAGCATCGGACCATGAGGCTATATGTAGCAGTGGCGCGAGCAATCACGACAGTCTGAGGAGGCAAAGCACGACGGCGTGCTTGACTAGCACTGGCGTGCTCTCCTTTTTATCTCCCATTGTAACACACGGGAATTTTTGCTAGTACTACTTATAGAAAATAGAACCGTGTCATTCAGTCTCTGACGGAATCCGGCATCAAGAGCAGAATGTCATCTACGATTTTTGAGCCGGGGAGGTTGATTTCTCGCTGGCCGCTTTTTGAGTGCCTAGGGCCAAAGCGAGGCGTTATGCCAATGCCTAACGCTTAAGCGTGCCTAGGCGAGCGCCTAATAATGCCTTCTTGAACAGAGATCATACACATCAGAAAATTTAAAAAATTATCACAACAAGGTGTTACACATACTCCACACACACTCATAATCACAAGGATGGAACACAACAAGGAGTTACACATACTCAACACACACTCATAATCACATGGAGTTGCACTCATAATCACAAGGATGCATCTCAGATCTGTTGACAACAAGCATCACAGGCCTCATGACAACAAGCATCTCAGGTCTCTTGACAAACAACAAGCATCTCAGGTCTCTTGACATACAACAAGCATCTGAGGTCTCTTGACAACAAGCATCTCAGGTCTCTTGACAAACAACAAGCATCTCAGATCTCTTGACAACAAGCATCTCAGGTCTCTTGACAAACAACAAGCATATCAGGTCTCATGAGAACAAGCATCTCAGGTCTCTTGACAAACAAGCATCTCATGCCTCTTCTTCCATTACTGAACCCTCTCCATTAGCCTTAGGTTGTGTAGGGCATTTGCGTAAACCTCTTGATGGCATGTTAGCCTTGGAGGTAGCCGCCCAAGACCCTCAAGCCTTTCTTTGTTCACATGTGGTATTTTATAGCCATTGCCCCCGCATGGTTCAAGATCTCAATCATGCACGTCTACAGAGTTAGGAAAATCCTGTTGAGCTTGTAAACAACATAGCCTTCCAATTCCTCCAAAACACCCTTAATAAGGTCTTGTAGTGTGTTGGGACTCAAACAATCTGTCAGGGATTGCAGCGAGTTGAAAAAACCAAGGTCAAGCACATTTAAATCGGGACTGTTGGCAGGCTCTTGTATTATTCTGATGTCAATTCTAGTTTTTGCGACAGCTGCTAGAAATTCTGGGTCATCTGGCAAGATATGAGGCTTAGCATTATCCTGCTGAACGTAGATGGTTTGTCCAGCATTACTTTCAAGCCAAACAGTTTGTATTGCTGGCAAGACTTTCTCTATCAGGAACTCCCTATTCACTTTTCTGTCGACCTTTATTGACTTTGTCTCTATTGTACCTTGATACATCTCCAACGTATCTATAATTTTTGAATGTTCCATGCTATTATTTATGAAGTCTTGGATGTTTAACGGGCTTTATCATTCACTTTTATATCATTTTTGGGACTAACCTACTAACCCAAAGGCCCAGTCCAGATTGCTGTTTTTTTGCCTATTTCAGGGTTTTGCAGAAAAAGAATATCAAACGGAGTCCAAACGGAATGAATCCTTCGCGAGAGATAATTTTGGAGAAAATCACGCACGCGGAGCTTGAGAACCACGTCAGGGGATCAAGAGGTGGCCCACGAGGGTGGGGGGCGCGCCCCCCTTCCCAGGGCGCGCCCCCTGCCTCGTGGCCCCCTCGAGCGTCCCCCGGTGCCCTCCTTCTTCCTATATAAGTCTACATACCCCAGAACCTCCGTGAACAGAGAGAAAACCCTAATTCCACCGCCGTACGTTCTGTTCCGGTGAAGATCCCATCTTGGAGCCTGTTCCGGAGCTCCACCGGAGGGGGATCCATCACGGAGTTCTTCATCATCATCATCATCGCCCTCACCATGAGTTGTGAGTAGTTTACCACAGACCTTCGGGTCCATAGCTAGTATCTAGATGGCTTCTTCTCTCTCTCTGGATCTCAATACAAAGTTCTCCTCGGTCTTCGAGGAGATCTATTCGATCTAATCTCTTTTTGTGGTGTGTTTGTCGAGATCCGATGAATTGTGAGTTTATGATCAAGGTTTTCTATGAAAGATATTTGGTTCTGCTCTGAACTTTTTATGTGCGCTCATAATATCCTTGCAAGTCTCTTCGAATTATTGGTTTGGTTTGGCCTACTAGATCTATAGTTCTTGCAATGGGAGAAGTGCTTGGCTTTGGGTTCAATCATGCGGTGTCCTTTCCCAGTGACAGTAGGGGCAGCAAGGCACGTATTGTATTGTTGCCATCGAGGATAAAAAGATGGGGTTTATGTCATATTGCTTGAGTCTATCCCTCTACATCATGTCATCTTGCTTAAGGCGTTACTCTATTCTTATGAACCCAATACACTAGATGCATGTTGGATAGCGGTCGATGTGTGGAGTAATAGTAGTAGATGCTGGTAGGAGTCGGTCTACTTGTCTGGAACGTGATGCCTATATACAATGATCATGCCTTGATAGTCTCATAATTATCTGCTTTTCTATCAATTGCTTCACAGTAATTTGTTTACCCGCCGAGAATATCGCTATCATGAGAGAAGCCACTAGAGAACACTATGGCCCATGGGTCTATTCTCAACATATCAATCTACATCTACTTTACTTTTATCGCTTTTATTTGCTGTTCTTATAAACTAAAAATACCAAAAATATAAACTATCATCTCTATCAGATCTCACTTTCGTAAGTGACCGTAAAGGTATTGACAACCCCTTATCGCGTTGGCTGCGAAGTTCTTACTTGTTTGTGCAGCTGCGAGGGACTCGCGCGTGGTCTCCTACTGGATTGACACCTTGGTTCTCAAAAACTGAGGGAAATACTTACGCTACTGTGCTGCATCTCCCTTTCCTCTTCGAGGGAATATAATGCAAGCTCGAGAAGTAGCAAGAAGAATTTCTGGCGCCGTTGCCGGGGAGGCTTACGCAAAAGTCATATACCAAGTACCTATCACAAACCCTTATCCTTCGCATTACATTTATTTGCCTCTCGTTTTCCTCTCCCCCACTTCACCCTTGCCGTTTTATTTGCCCTTCTTCCGCCATGTGTTTATCGTTCGCTTGCTGCTTGTTTGCTTGTGTGTGTTGGATTGCTTACATGTCACAATGGCTCTCCCTATTAGTGTTGACCCTCACCTCAAGAGGTTGGAGGAGATTGAAAACAATGTTAGACATTTTATGACTATACAATTTGAGCATAATGACTTTTTCAGAAGTGAGCATAAAGAACAGAAAAAGTTTATGGAGTATATGAATAAAGACCTTGATGATATGTCTAAGGAATTTTATGGCTTGAAATCTCAGTTTGCTCATCTTGAGAACTTAATTGCCCAAATTTCGGATAAACAGTCCACCTTGATCAATAAAATGGCTGCTAAACCGGAAGAGCATGAAAATAAAGATGAAGATCTGAAAGTTATTGATGTGTCTCCTATTAGATCCTTGTTTTCTAGTATAAATCTTGATGCAGATAGGATTGGAGATGATCCTGCTTTAAGGTGTCCCAATGATTCGGAGTTTCTAGATCTTGATGCTAAAATTGCTAAAAGTGGGAGTGAAGAGATTAAAACTTTGCATAGTGATGAACCCACTACTTTGGATTTCAAGGGATTCAATTATGACAATTGCTCTTTGATTGATTGTATTTACTTGTTGCAAGCCGTGCTAAATTCTCCACATGCTTATAGTCAAAAGAAAGCTTTCACCAAACACATAGTTGATGCTTTGATGCAATCTTATGAAGAAAAACTTGAGTTGGAAGTTTCTATCCCTAGAAAGCTTTATGATGAATGGGAACCTACTATCAAAATAAAAATAAAAGATCTTGAATGCTATGCTTTGTGTGATTTGGGTGCAAGTGTCTCCACTATCCCAAAAACTTTGTGTGATTTGCTAGGGTTCCATGAGCTTGATGATTGTTCTTTAAATTTGCATCTTGCAGATTCCACTATTAAGAAACCTATGGGAAGAATTAATGATGTTCTTATTGTTGCCAATAGGAATTATGTGCCCGTGGATTTCATTGTTCTTGATATAGATTGCAATCCTTCATGTCCTATTATTCTCGGAAGACCTTTCCTTAGAACGATTGGTGCAATTATTGATATGAAGGAAGGAAGTATTAGATTCCAATTTCCATTAAGGAAAGGCATGGAACACTTTCCTAGAAAGAAAATCAAACTACCTTATGAATCTATCATGAAAGCCACTTATGGATTGCCATCCAAAGATGGCAATACCTAGATTTATCTTGTATCGTGCCTAGCTAGGGGCGTAAAACGATAGCGCTTGTTGGGAGGCAACCCTACTTTACATTTTTTTTTTGTTTTTGTCGCTGTTAGGGAATAAATATTGCATCTAGCCTCTGATTAGATGTGGTTTCATGTTTTGTTTAGTGTTTGTGCCAAGTAGAACCTTTGGGAAGACTTGTGTGAAGTTTACGTGATCTTGCTGTGAAAAACAGAATCGTTAGCGCTCTCTAAAGTAGTCTTCAGATTTTACTGAAGCGTGCTATTTAGTTGATTCTTTTTGCAGAGGATTGGTAGAAAAATTCCGCAAATTTACCAATTTAGTTTGAATTTTTTGGAGTTCCATAAGTAGGCAAAACCTCCAGATTACTACAGACTGTTCTGTTTTTGACAGATTCTGTTTTTTGTGTGTTGTTCGCTTATTCCGATGCATCTATGAGTAGTATTGGAGGATATGAACCATATAGAAGTTTGAATACAGTAGGTTTAACACCAATATAAACAAAGAATGAATTCATTGCTGCACTTTTGAGTAGTAATTTGCTTTCTTATACTAACGGAGCTCACGAGAATTTTGGTCTAAGTTTTGTGTTGTGAAGTTTTCAAGTTTTGAGTATTGCTTGGATGGACTATGGAACAAGGAGTAGCAAAGGCCTAAGCTTGGGGATGCCCATGGCACCCCAAGTAAATTCAAGATAATCAAAAGCCTAAGCTTGGGGATGCCCCGGGAAGGCATCCCCTCTTTCGTCTTCATCCATCGGTAACTATACTTGGAACTATATTTTTATTCGCGACATGTTATGTGTTTTGCTTGGAGCGTCTTGTATAATTTGAGTCTTTGCTTGTTAGTTTGTCACAATCATCCTTTATGGACACACCTATTTGAGAGAGTAAAATATGGCCTAGAAATTATTAGAACACTATATATGCTTCACGTATATCTTTTGAGTTGAATAGTTTTTGCTCTAGTACTTCACTTATATCTTTTAGAGCACGGTGGTGGTAATATTTTGTAGAAATTGCTGAACTCTCATGCTTCACTTATATCCTCTTGAGAGTCTATTAAAACAGCATGGTAATGTGCTTAGTCTAAAGAAACTAGTCTTCACATGATAGACATCCAATGTCAATGTAGTAAAAAAAATCACACCAAGTGCATTGAATATGATGAGATGTTGGATGCTTGATAATTGTTTTGAGATATGAAGATAGTGATATTAGAGTCATGCTAGTGGAGTTATTATGAAACTGAGAAATACTTGTGTTAAGGTTAGTGATTCCCGTAGCATGCACGTATGGTGAACCGCTATGTGACAAAGTTAGAGCATGAGGTATTTGTAGAGTGCCAACCTTTGTGTGGAGGTCGGGGGCGCGCGATGGTTAACTCCTACCAACCTCCCCCCTAGGAGCATGCGTTGATTGCTTTGTTTTGATGAATCGTAGATTTTTGCAATAAGTATATGAGCTCTTATGACTAATGTTGAGTCCATGGATTATACGCACTCTCAACTTCCACCATTGCTAGCCTCTCTTGTATGGCGTAACTTTCGCCGGTACCATAAACCCACTATATATCCTTCCTCAAAACAGCCACCATATTATTCCTCAAAACAGCCACCATATTATTCCTCAAAACAGCCACCATACCTACCTATCATGGCATTTCCATAGCCATTCTGAGATATATTGCCATGCAACTTTCCACCGTTCCATTCATATGACACGCATCATATTGTCATATTGCCATTGCATGATCATGTAGTTGAGATCATATTTGTGGCAAGGTCACCATGCATAATTATTATACATGTCACTCTTGTTTCATTGCACATACCGGTACACCGCCGGAGTCATTCATATAGAGTCATACTTTGTTGTTGTAGAATCGAGTTGTAATATCGAGTTGTAATGGCAGGAAATGCTAAATCTATAAAGCCCCTCCGCAAAAAAAGGCCAAAGAAAAAAAGGCCCAAAATAAGAAAAAAAAAGAAAAAGAAAAGAAAAGAAAAGAAAAGGGACAATTGCTACTATCTTTTTTTCCAGACTTGTGCTTCAAAGTAGCACCATGTTCTTCATTGTAGAGAGTCTCATGTTAGTCACTTTCATATACTAGTGGGAATTTTCATTATAGAACTTGGCTTGTATATTCCAACGATGGGCTTCCTCAAATGCCCTAGGTCTTCATGAGCAAGCAAGTTGGATGCGCACCTACTTGTTTCTTTTGTTGAGCTTTCATTCATATTCAGCTCTAGTGCATCCGTTGCATGGCAATCCCTACTCACTCACACTGATATCTATTGATGGACATCTCCATAGCCCGTTGATACGCCCAGTTGATGTGAGACTTTCTCCCTCCTTTTTGTCTTCTCCACAACCACCTCTATTCCACCCATAGTGCTATGTCCATGGCTCACGCTCATGTATTGCGTGAAAGTTGAAAGGTTTGAAAAGATAGAGTATGAAAAGAAGTGCTTGGCTGAAATCGGGGTCGTGCATGATATCAATATTTTTGTGTGATAACAAGGGAGCATAGCCAACATTATATGATTTGGTAGGTTTAACTTTCTTTAGCCATAGTATTTTGAGAAGATATGATTGCTTTGTTATTATGCTTGAAGTATTGCTATTTCTTATGTCAATATAGACTTTTATCGTGAATCTTTCAGATCTGAACATTCATGCCACAATTAAGAGAATTACATTGAAAAACTATATTGGTTAGCATTCCACATCAAAAAATCTTTCTTTATCATTTACCTACTCGAGGACGAGCAGGAATTAAGCTTGGGGATGCTTGATACGTCTCCAACGTATCTATAATTTTTTATTGTTCCATGCTATTATTTATGAAGTCTTGGATGTTTAATGGGCTTTATCATTCACTTTTATATCATTTTTGGGACTAACCTACTAACCCAAAGGCCCAGTCCAGATTGCTGTTTTTTTTGCCTATTTCAGGGTTTTGCAGAAAAAGAATATCAAACTGAGTCCAAACGGAATGAAACGTTCACGAGACATATTTTAGGAGAACATCACGCACGCGGAGCTTGAGAACCACGTCAGGGGATCAAGAGGTGGCCCACGAGGGTGGGGGCGCGCCCCCCTACCTCGTGGCCCCCTCGAGCGTCCCCCGGTGCCCTCCTTCTTCCTATATAAGTCTACGTACCCCAGAACCTCCGTGAACAGAGAGAAAACCCTAATTCCACCGTCGTACCTTCTGTTCCCGTGAAGATCCCATCTTGGAGCCTGTTCTTTAAACTTACAACCGTTAGGATAAAAGTTGATGGGAGGAATATGCTCAGGCCAGGCTGATACCCATTCTTCTTCCTTCTTGCTCCTCTTCCTCCTCCTCTTCTTTTTCTTCTTCTTCACCTTAGGAGGGAGTGGTTGGAGATGAAGCTTCTCCACATATCCTGGTTTATCATTAGAAACAATAGGGGAAACTTGGGAGAAACTCTCCTTTTTATTAGCAGAAATATAAGAGACATTTTAATACTTTGGTAAAGTTCCCTCCTTTCTAATCTTACTTATGTAATCATTTTCATGGCAATTAACAACACAATGGAGATGGCAATTTTGCAAAGTGTTTTTTATTCCTATGGCATTAACATCTAGCCAAGAAGTCTTTTCTGATAACTCTTCACACATCAAAAATAACATAAGCTCATCATAAAGATCAGAGGTGATCATGTTATCACACAACTGGTTAACAGTTATGTTTTGAAAGTGCATGCATTGAAAATTAAAGTGACCCTCTATACGGCAAAGTTCACAAGTAAAAGGATAAAGGTCACACAATTCTCTAGCAATTTCATTTAAATCTCTGACCCAAGTGATTGTTCTTTCATGCTTATGTTGCTTACAATACTTCTCTTCTACAATCATAGGCCTTTCACAAGGTCTATCCACTCCACAAAAATTAACATGCTTATATAAGACTTCATTTTTAGGAATTGGATCATGCATGTGGCAATCATCATGACCAATTTCATTTTCTTTGCAAATCTCTTTAAAAGGTTTATGATGCTTGATCCAATCCTCCTTAGGCATATTAAGATGTGAAGCAAAAGATTTGAGGAAATCAACAAGGAGTTGAGAATCAAGTCCAAACTTAGCACTAAACTTATTAAAACTTGTAGTTTCAACAAAGGACTTAATGCAATCATACTCATAAATTATACCTGACTCTTTACCTTTGTCGATCTCCCAATCTTCAGTGTTGCGTTGAATTCTTTCAAGGAGTTCCCATTTAGCATCAGTCTTTTCGTTTGTGAAAGAACCCATAGAGGAAGCATCGAGCAAATCTTTATCCTCTCGAAAGAGCCTCGCATAGAAATTAGTAATAATCATATCTTTGGGGAGCCCATGGTTAGGACATTTTAGCATTAACGTTTTCAGTCTCCCCCAAGCTTGAGCTATGCTCTCTCCGTCATGAGGATAGAAATTATAAACATAATTCCTATTCTCATGGACTTCATGAAGAGGATAAAACTTGGAGTAAAAGAGAGACTGTATCTCTTCCCAATCCAGCAGGTGACAGTCATCTAGTATCCTATACCATTCTGAAGCTTTATCTATAAGTGATATGGCGAACAATTTGCTCATGACAAACTCCCTTGATACACCTGCAAGCTTAAATAATGAACATAGTTGTGACAGATATAGCAAGTGTTCACCGGGATATCTGTCTCCTGCATAACGATTAGCCAAAACATAATTGATAATACGAGCTGGTATTTTATAGGGCACAATTTCAGTAGGGGAAGGAGCAACCACCACAGGTGTGGGGCGTCTTCCCACAAGCAACGATCCAATAGCAAGGTTGTCCATAAGCATAACTAGTGAAATAAAAAACAAGAAAAAAAGATTTAATTGCAAGATCTAAAGATATACCCTCAAGCACTCACTTCCCCGACAACGGCGCCAGAAATAGCTTGATGTCTACACACGCTTCTACTCTTGTACACTATGTTGGGCCTCCAAGTGGAGAGGTTTGTAGGACAGCAGCAATTTCCCTCAAGTGGATGACCTAAGGTTTATCGAACTCAGGGAAGTAGAGGTTGAAGATGGTCTCTCTCAAGCAACCCTGCAACTAAAATACAAGAAGTCTCTTGTGTCCCCAACACACCTAATACACTTGTCAGATGTATAGGTGCACTAGTTCGGCGAAGAGATTTTAAATGGCAAGTGATATGGATGGCAAAAGAAATTAATATAAATATGTAAAAAGTGCAGCAAGCAAACAAGTGGTAAACGTGATCACAAATGGTATTGCAATGGTGGAAACAAGGCCTAGGCTTCATACTTTCACTTGTGGCAACTCCCAACAACATTAACATAATCGAATCACATGATATTTCCCATAAAACATGCAATGGAGACGCACCCGGAGGTCATTCCTTCGTGATCAAGAGAGGACGAGAATTATGTAGGGCTACAAAAGCACACCTCAAAGTTCATAGTTCTCAATCTAAGGATTTCCAAATGTCACCGCGGCCATCCAAAGAGAGTCCCACAATCACCACAACATATCTAAAGGATAGTCAAAGACAAGCACCAAGAGACTCTCAATCTTCAATCAACACACAAGAGAGGAAATCACTCATGAAAATATTTTTCTAATCCATGTCCAATAGACCGCTGTCACCTTGGTCTCGGGGATTATACTAGATAAAGACAAGTGAGTACATCAATCCAATACATAGAGGAAGGGGAAATATCATGGGATCACCCTAGATTAACATAGCCTATGATCACAACGAAGATCACATCATGGGAGAGAGAATTGACCACATAGCTACTGGTAGAAACCTCAGCCCCGAGGAGGAACTACTCCCGCATCATGGAGGGAGGAAGCAACGTCGATGGAGATGAATCCGGGGGCACTTCCCCGTCCCGGCAGGGTGCCGGCACAGGAATTCTGGTCCCCCGAAGCTTGAGGGCGATGGCGGCGGAGATCGGAATTGCGTCTGGAGAAAAGGGGTTCGGAATCAGGGTTTCCTCGACGGGTGTTAAATATATGCCAAAGGGGGTCGCCAGGGGAGCTAAGGGGGGCCCAGGCGCCCCCCCGGCGCGGCCTGGAGGAGGGCCGCGTGGCCAGGGCGCCTGGAGCCCTGGTGGCCCCCCTCCGGCCCTACTTTGGCCGCATGGAAGCTTCCGAAACGCTGATTTTTTATATATTTTTCCCGGAATTTTTCTGGCAGTTTACGTAATGGGAAAACCTGAAATACAAAAATAGCAGAAAACAGAAACTGGCACTGGGGTGCACTGAGTTAATAGGTTAGTCCAAATATGATCAAAAGTGTATGGAAGTGTATAAATATCATAGCAATATCACATAAAAGAGGCATGGAGCAAGCAGAAATTATAGATACATTTTGGACGTATCAACATCCCCAAGCTTAATTCCTACTCGTCCTCGAGTAGGTAAATGATAACAAGCATAATTTCTGTGGTGACATTCTATTAACCATATAAGGACTTTTTACAGTCACATGACAAGTGCTTACTGAGACAATGGATCTGTAGTAATTAAGTTGCCTCATGAGAAAATCACAAAGAACTGAAAGTTTTTCAACATGATACTGAAAGACTCAATAGAATTGTAGTGAGCATGGTGTGCAAATATGATAAAGTGGTACCTCGCTTGCCCCCTTTGGTGAAGCAAAACATAAATGCAGGGGCACCTCCAAGGTTTAAGTGACTACTAGATACAATGATGTCAGAATAAACGATATCATAATCATGCAAAAGACAATGGTACTTTGGGACAATGCACATTACACTCAGAATGACAATCATGCTCTCAATAGTTGGTGCTTTAAAGAAGGTGGAGACTCTCGAACCGTGGCTTTTGTTGGCAAGGTTGAAAACCCGTGGTCAGAAACAAAGACAAAACATGTACCAGAGCTCTTGGTTTTAAAAACAGAGGTAATAATTATTTTTTAGATTATGCATATTTCGTCAACGAATGCTAGCAGATAACTCAATTACTTCTCGAGCTGGACAAGTTTCGAGGAACGGCTCCCGAATGAGGACGATCACATCCTCTTAATCTCCTTTGTTTATCACTGCCAAAGTTTTCTGATTTCTCATGAACAAAGCATGAAGGAGGGTTTGTTTGTTGTATAATTTTTTTAATGAGCCGGGCGCACTCTATGCCAGTAACTTCTCGTATCATGGGTTTGCACATTAGACATGCAATCCCGGGGTGAAGCTTGTCCAACTTAAAAAGATCATGAATTAACTACTACTTCCTCATGAGCTAAAACAGAGGCACAAAAGAGAAATGCTTTTTTTTTTGAATAATTTCGAGATGGTACATGAAAGTCTTCGTTAGGAATGGCGGGTAAATACCATGTATAGGAAGGTATGGTGGACTCATATGGCATAACTGGTTTAAAGGATTTTGGATGCACAAGCAGTCAGTCTGCTTAGTACAGGTGGAGGTTAGCAAAAGACTGGGAGCGACCAACTAAGAAAGCAATGACGATCATAATCATGCAGAGCGACAAAGCAACATTGAATCGGGCATGGAAGTTATATCGCTACTCAGAAATTAAAGATCATCAAGGCTTGATAGACTTTCTTTACAGTCTTAAATATGCGTGAGCATATGCCAAGTCAATCAAAATAAATTCTTGGAGGAAGATATCACTAAACCATACCACATCATAGGCGAACAAATCATGTTGGTACTCCAATAACACATTGAGAACCCCCCAGCTATTTGAGACTAACCATAAGAAAACATGAACTACTAAGCACCATTATGCACATAGCATTTTTATCATAGACATATCAACCAGTGCAAAAGAAGCCAACTCTCTTAACAAGATAAGCATGATAAATAAAGAGAGTTCCAGCGACCAACTAAACAAAAGCTCTTCAAAAAGTAAAGCATGAAAACTAAGAGCTGAGCATGACAGTAGCTATTGAAAGACAAAGAACACACACAGCGAAGATAGACATGAAAATTCTATGTTATGTTCTAGGTTGAAGTGGAGCGTGTTTCTCTCCCACACAAAGAAAGCTGAGTTCTAACTCGTTATGAAAAGCAAGCAAAGCTAAAGAAAACTAAAAAGGAAACTAAAAGCAAGATGCTCCAAGCATAGCACATAACACATGAAGTGATAAAAATATAGTGGAACGAAAGACGAACTGATAATTGTTGTTGGAGAAGGGGATGCACGGGGGCATCCCCAAGCTTAGACGCTTGAGTCTTCTTGAATATTTCTTGGGGCTGCATGGGGGCATCCCCAAGCTTGAGCGTTTGACACTCCTGAATCTTTTTATCATCTTCCCTCGCACACTTGAAAACTCCCTTCATACATAACTCATCATAATCTGATTAGCGAGGTTAGTACCCTTAATAAAATAATTGTTCCTTGCTGGAAATAAGGATATTCTTGAAGGTCTACTGTTTCTCAAGATTGCCAAAAGGTTTTTGCAAAGAAAAAGCAAGCTCAAGGTTTGCAAAATGAAGGAAAGGCAAAACAGGACAGAATCTGTGAAAAACAGACCAGCAGGGAGTAAATAAATTTTTTGTGGCACTTCTGCAACTCAAATCAAAAAACTCAGAACAGACGCCCGAAAGCCAATTGTATAGAGCACGCTGTCGAAACAATTCAGACCAAAAAGATGATCTGGTGATTTTATACGAATTTTTCTGTCCAAGGATAGAATCTGTTTCCTGGACACTACTAGAAAAAAGGCTATAGGTAATATCACTATTAGTGGCGCACCAGAGATGTGGTGCGCCACTACTATATAGCAGTGGCGCACCACAAACAGGTGCTCCACTAATAGTGACATTACTAGTGGCGCACCAGGTGTGGGGTGCGCCATTACTAAGTTTTTGAACAGTAACCAGCCATGCCCAGGCTTACCAGTGGCGCACCAGGACAAGGTGCGCCACTACTATTTTTGATAGTAGTGGCGCACCTTGCCCTGGTGCGCCACTGGTAAGGCTGGGCATGGTGGTCCAAAAAAAAACCATAGCAGTGGCGCACCCCTTCACTGGTGCGCCACTAGTATTCCTGGCTACTAGTGGCGCACCAGTGAAGGGGTGCGCCACTGGTAACCTGGGACGCATTTTCACCAAATGCACCCCCCC
>LR738714.1:815876773-815888472 GCA_902687465.1 Secale cereale
GGACCGCCTTTTCAGTTAAAAAAATAAATAAAAGAAAATGATAGAAATGTCAAAAAAATAAAAAAAATAAGATTCCAATGTGATTTGTGGTCTAGTTGTTAGCAAAATTTACAAACATGAATTTCGACTTTTTTTGCAAAATCTCTCGAGAATTTGTAAAATGGGCATAACTTTTGCATACGAACTCCGATGAAAAAGTTTTTTATATGAAAAAGCATCTACTCAAAAAGTTACATCCGAATTCAATCGGGGGAACCCCGTTGAAGATTCTTAGAATCCCCAAAAACCTAACCGAATAAAAGATACGGGGCTTTTAAGATCTAGATTCAAAAAAATTCAAAAAAATTCAAAAATAGTAGTGGCACACCGTGGGTGTGGTGCGCCACTAATATACTTTTTTTTTGAAAAACTATTTTTTTTGGAATAAATATTTTTTTATGAAAAAATGTTTTTTTGGGAAAAAAATGGTTTTTAATGTTTTTTTTGAAAAAATGTTTTTTTGAAAAAAAATAGTTTTTTTGAAAAATGTGATATGTAAAATGACCGGGAAGTTTGAAATATTTTTTCAAAATTTCATCACACTCATGAACATGAACAAACTCCCAGACATTAACAAGGTTTAATAGGATTGATATGTTAGATATATCAACAAGTGCCTGCTAAGTGAGCTGGTGCTGGGGTTGGATAGAACTCAGAAGTTAAGCGTGCTTGGGCTGGAGTAGTGTAGGATGGGTGACCTTCTGGGAAGTTTGACCACGGAGTGCGATTTGACCCGAGATTAAGCCATAGTGACCCGAGATTAAGGAAAAAAAAATTCCCGCCAAAATTGAAAAAAAAATTCTGGAAAAAAATTTGAAAAAAAAAATTGTTACTAGTGGCGCACCTGTAGCAATATCAGTGGCGCACCTGTAGCAATTCTGAAATAAAATTTGAAAAAAAAAATTGAAAAAAAAATTTTAAAAAAATATCAGTGGCGCACCCTTATACTTAGTAGTGGCGCACCAGGTGGTGCGCCACTAATACCCATTACTAGTGGCGTGGTAATAGTGGCGCACAAGTGGTGCGCCACTAATGAGCTTTTTTCTAGTAGTGACAGCACGTCACAACTTCTGAACTTTCTTGCAATCAGAGGCTAAACTTGGCACAAAGCTGAAAAATAAAGATACAATGATGTTGCTACAGTAGTAACAAACATCAAGACCACTAAAACTGAAAGCAAAGATAACAAGGTTTGTCTCCCTAGAGCTATTTCTTTATAGCCATAAAGATAGGCTTAAGACTTTAATGATGCTCTCGTAGGAATAAGAGTTGAAGAACAAAAGAGAGCATCAAGAAGCAAATACCAAATACATTTAAGCCTAACATGCTTCCTATGCATAGGAATATTGCAATGGGATAATTCATTGAAGCACAAAGCAATAAGCATAGGAAGACAAAACAAGTGCAGCTTCAAAACCTTCAACATAAAGAGAGGGAACTTGATATTATTGCAATATCTATAAGCATATGTTCCCTTTTCATAATAATTTTCAGTGGGATCACGAATAAATTCAACAATATAAGCATCACATAAAGCATTGTTACCATGACCCACATGCAAAAAGGTACTCTTACTCTCCACATAAGCATAATCTTTCTCATCGGTAATAGTGGGAGTAGGACTATCATAAACAACTTGAACACTATAGATTAATTGTGTATTAGGAAGATGGTGTTCAACAAGGGAGTAATTCCCTCCATGATTATGACAAGTTTCATAAGGATAATTTCTCCTTATGTCATAGGTACCTTTATAATCACTATAGATTGGAGTTATATCATCATGGTAGAGAAGAGCATTATCATTGCTAGCAACTATATTTGTAAACATGTTGTCTTTATTCTTACTAGCAAAAGAATTATCAATTATCACATCACTAGTGGGTAAAGGATTTGCAATCCTATCATCCCCAAGCTTAGAGCTTTCCATATCACCATTTTCAGAGTTGGTACCAAAAAGATTTTCAAGATCATAAGTAGCATTAGCATAATTTTCCCAATCACAATAAGTAACATGCATATCACAATCAAAATCATCTTCAATAGTACCTACGGACGTATCATCAAGATGATAATTAAGGAAAACTTCACCTTCTTCTTTAAACTTACAACCGTTAGGATAAAAGTTGATGGGAGGAATATGCTCAGGCCAGGCTGATACCCATTCTTCTTCCTTCTTGCTCCTCTTCCTCCTCCTCTTCTTTTTCTTCTTCTTCACCTTAGGAGGGAGTGGTTGGAGATGAAGCTTCTCCACATATCCTGGTATATCATTAGAAACAATAGGGGAAACTTGGGAGAAACTCTCCTATTTATTAGCAGAAATATAAGAGACATTTTTATACTTTGGTAAAGTTCCCTCCTTTCTAATCTTAATTATGTAATCATTTTCATGGCAATTAACAACACAATAGAGATGGCAATTTTGCAAAGTGTTTTTTATTCCTATGGCATTAACATCTAGCCAAGAAGTCTTTTCTGATAACTCTTCACACATCAAAAATAACATAAGCTCATCATAAAGATCAGAGGTGATCATGTTATCACACAACTGGTTAACAGTTATGTTTTGAAAGTGCATGCATTGAAAATTAAAGTGACCCTCTATACGGCAAAGTTCACAAGTAAAAGGATAAAGGTCACACAATTCTCTAGCAATTTCATTTAAATCTCTGACCCAAGTGATTGTTCTTTCATGCTTATGTTGCTTACAATACTTCTCTTCTTCAATCATAGGCCTTTCACAAGGTCTATCCACTCCACAAAAATTAACATGCTTATATAAGACTTCATTTTTAGGAATTGGATCATGCATGTTGCAATCATCATGAACAATTTCATTTTCTTTGCAAATCTCTTTAAAAGGTTTATGATGCTTGATCCAATCCTCCTTAGGCATATTAAGATTTGAAGCAAAAGATTTGAGGAAATCAACAAGGAGTTGAGAATCAAGTCCAAACTTAGCACTAAACTTATTAAAACTTGTAGTTTCAACAAAGGACTTAATGCAATCATACTCATAAATTATACCTGACTCTTTACCTTTGTCGATCTCCCAATCTTCAGTGTTGTGTTGAATTCTTTCAAGGAGTTCCCATTTAGCATCAGTCTTTTCGTTTGTGAAAGAACCCATAGAGGAAGCATTGAGCAAATCTTTATCCTGTCGAGAGAGCCTCGCATAGAAATTAGTAATAATCATATCTTTGGGGAGCCCATGGTTAGGACATTTTAGCATTAATGTTTTCAGTCTCCCCCAAGCTTGAGCTATGCTCTCTCCGTCATGAGGATAGAAATTATAAACATAATTCCTATTCTCATGGACTTCATGAAGAGGATAAAACTTGGAGTAAAAGAGAGATTGTATCTCTTCCCAATCCAGCAAGTGAGAGTCATCTAGTAGCCTATACCATTCTGAAGCTTTATCTATAAGTTATACGGCGAACAATTTCCTCATGACAAACTCCCTTGATACACCTGCAAGCTTAAATAATGAACATAGTTGTGACAGGTATAGCAAGTGTTCACCGGGATGTCTGTCTCCTGCATAACGATTAGCCAAAACATAATCGATAATACCAGCTGGTATTTTATAGGGCACAATTTCAGTAGGGGGAGGAGCAACCCCCACAGGTGTGGGGCGTCTTCCCACAAGCAACGATCCAATAGCAAGGTTGTCCATAAGCATAACTAGTGAAATAAAAAACAGGAAACAAAAAGATTTAATTGCAAGATCTAAAGATATACCCTCAAACACTCACTTCCCCGGCAACGGCGCCAGAAATAGCTTGATGTCTACACACGCTTCTACTCTTGTAGACTATGTTGGGCCTCCAAGCGCAGAGGTTTGTAGGACAGCAGCAATTTCCCTCAAGTGGATGACCTAAGGTTTATCGAACTCACGGAAGTAGAGGTTGAAGATGGTCTCTCTCAAGCAACCCTGCAACTAAAATACAAGAAGTCTCTTCTGTCCCCAACACACCTAATACACTTGTCAGATGTATAGGTGCACTAGTTCGGCGAAGAGATGTTAAATGGCAAGTGATATGGATGGCAAAACAAAGTAATATAAATCTGTAATAAAAAGTGCAGCAAGCAAACAAGTGGTAAACGTGAGCACAAATGGTATTGCAATGGTGGAAACAAGGCCTAGGCTTCATACTTTCACTAGTGGCAACTCCCAACAACATTGACATAATCGAATCACATGATATTTCCCATAAAACATGCAATGGAGACGCACCCGGAGGTCATTCCTTCATGATCAAGAGAGGACGAGAATTATGTAGGGCTACAAAAGCACACCTCAAAGTTCGTAGTTCTCAATCTAAGGATTTCCCAATGTCACCGCGGCCATCCAAAGAGAGTCCCACAATCACCACAACATATCTAAAGGATAGTCAAAGACAAGCACCAAGAGACTCTCAATCTTCAATCAACACACAAGAGAGGAAATCACTCATGAAAATATTTTTCTAATCCATGTCCAATAGACCGCTGTCACCTTGGTCTCGGGGATTATACTAGATAAAGACAAGTGAGTACATCAATCCAATACATAGAGGGAGGGGAAATATCATGGGATCACCCTATATTAACATAGCCTATGATCACAACGAAGATCACATCATGGGAGAGAGAATTGACCACATAGCTACTGGTAGAAACCTCAGCCCCGAGGAGGAACTACTCCCGCATCATGGAGGGAGGAAGCAACGTCGATGGAGATGAATCCGGGGGCACTTCTCCATCCCGGCAGGGTGCCGGCACAGGAATTCTGGTCCCCCGAAGCTTGATGGCGATGGCGGCGGAGATCGGAATTGCGTCTGGAGAAAAGGGGTTCAGAATCAGGGTTTCCTCGACGGGTGTTAAATATATGCCAAAGGGGGTCGCCAGGGGAGCTAAGGGGGGCCCAGGCGCCCCCCCCCCGGCGCGGCCTGGAGGGGGGCCGCGTGGCCAGGGCGCCTGGAGCCCTGGTGGCCCCCTCCGGCCCTACTTTAGCCGCATGGAAGCTTCCGGAACGGTGATTTTTTATATATTTTTCCCGAAATTTTTCTGGCAGTTTACGTAATGGGAAAACCTGAAATACAAAAACAGCAGAAAACAAAAACTGGCACTGGAGTGCACTGAGTTAATAGGTTAGTCCAAATATGATCAAAAGTGTATGGAAGTGTATAAATATCATAGCAATATCACACAAAAGAGGCATGGAGCAAGCAGAAATTATAGATACGTTTTGGACGTATCAGAGATCTATTTGATGTAATCTCTTTTTGCGGTGTGTTTGTCGAGATCCGATGAATTGTGAGTTCATGATCAAGGTTATCTATGAAAGATATTTGGTTCTTCTCTGAACTTTTTATGTGTGCTCATAATATCCTTGCAAGTCTCTTCAAATTATTGGTTTGGTTTGGCCTACTAGATCTATAGTTCTTGCAATGGGAGAAGTGCTTGGCTTTGGGTTCAATCTTGCGGTGTCCTTTCCCAGTGATAGTTGGGTCAGCAAGGCACGTATTGTATTGTTGCCATCGAGGATAAAAAGATGGGGTTTATATCATATTGCTTGAGTTTATCCCTCTACATCATGTCATCTTGCGTAAGCCGTTACTCTTTTCTTATGAACTCAATACACTAGATGCATGTTGGATAGCGGTCGATGTGTGGAGTAATAGTAGTAGATGCTGGCAGGAGTCGGTCTACTTGTCTCAGACGTGATGCCTATATGCAATGATCATGCCTAGATAATCTCATAATTATTCACTTTTCTGTCAATTGCTTGACAGTAATTTATTTACCCGCCGTAGAATATCGTTATCATGAGAGAAGCCACTAGGGAGCACTATGGCCCCCGGGTCTATTCTCAACATATCAATCTACATCTAATTTACTTTTATAGCTTTTATTTGCTGTTCTTATAAACTAAAATACTAAAAATATAAACTATCATCTCTATCAGATCTCATTTCGTAAGTGACCGTAAAGGGATTGACAACCCCTTATCGCGTTGGCTGCGAAGTTCTTATTTGTTGGTGCAGGTGCGAGGGACTCACCCGTGGTCTCCTACTGGATTGATACCTTGGTTCCCAAAAACTGAGGGAAATACTTACGCTATTGTGCTGCATCTCCCTTTCCTCTTCGAGGGAATACAACGCAACCTCGAGAAGTAGCATACCTCTGGACCTGTTATCCCTTCTCCTCTGAGCAGGAACTTCTTTCACGAATGGCCATATACCGATTTTCCCAGAGAAGGTCACGCTTCCTTCACTATCCCACCTTGGCCTAGCAACGGCCGTCAAGAACATCACCTTGCCAATACAGTTCCCATGTATATGCCTCGTGGGCTCTTCCTCCCCATTCAGCACATAGTATGTCTTATTCTTCTTCGTTATGTTGAACCATTTCTCATCAATGTGCACAACATTATGCATTGTCTTGAATTTAGTGTTTACGCTAAAATTTCCATGACATGTTTTATCTATTTTTTATTCTAGATCTAAAGCTATTATTATATTTTCAACTACTTTTTACAGCAATATTTATTAATTGACCATGGCAATATTTAGTAAGTAACCACGGCAAATTTAATGGATGGATCATGGCAGTTTTTTGTAATTCATCATGGCAAATTTAGTTTATAGATCATGACAATTTTTGTTTGTGGATCATGGAAATTTTAGTATTTTGGCAATGGCAATTCCAGTAATTTGACCATATAAATTATTGTTTGTATGAACCATGGCAAATGTAAGTGCATGTATTATGGCAAATTTAAATAAATCACCATGGCGATTTTAGTTTATTGTTCAAGTCTAGTTTCTTAATTTCCCATTTTATAATATGTCAAAATTTACTTTTCAAGATAGAAGAAAAAATAGCTGAAACATATCATAGCAACTTCGGTGTAAACACCATGGCAATTCATGTGCTATAAACATGGCAACTTTTTACCCAAAAAAAAGTGGCCAAAACATATTGATATGAGATCTAGTTTCGAAGATCTCGTCGTAATGGATTTAATGGTGAAAACGGATCTTCAATCGGATTTTTCATTTAAGAGATAAAATATTTTAAAAACTAGAAATTGAAAATGATTCTCACATGCATGCACACGGTGCCATTGCCCAATTAGCGTGTTATAGGGCGTCTGAGCGGGGGCCCATGTTACTCCCACCACACGTGTGAGTGTTATTAGCGTCCAAGAATTATCGGTTTTACTACCGAATACTAAGTGTGTTACCACCAAAATATCAACGTCAACTAAATCCACCCGTGCACACCTCCTCTATGTAGTAGTAGGTGGTAAAATAATCCATTAGGTTTACTATTGAACATTAAGTGAATTACCATCAAATCTTAACACACTAGAAGTACTAAAAGAGTCTATCACCTTTACTATAAAACACGAGGTATGTTACTATCAAATCTCATGTTGATTTTGAATCGTAAAACTTACTATCACTTTGCGGGTTGACCAAGCAAACAAAATTAGACATTCTATTGGAGCATTACTATGTGACTTACTATTTTACGAGCACATGCAATAAACAAAAAAATGGTTAGTTGTTTTACGTGGCGGGGGTGGTGTATGGCTGACGGTAACGGAATTGATTACATCACTATACATTCAAGAAATTTTACCTTGGCCTTACTAGGCGAAGGAGTTGTCTGTGGCATGTAGTAACCAAATAAATTGCATTAGTTTTTTTTCACGAGTTGTTTTACCATCATTAGAAATTGCTTGTTCGGCCGAGGCACATGATGGGTTGTAGCGGCCGGACCGCATGATTAGGCTTTTCCGCTCTATATAAGGTATCACAGGTATCACACGAGAGAACTAACGTAGTTAGCGAACCCTTGACAAGGAATACGTCACAAAACAAGCTCGTGTGTCACGGCCCATGGTCAATAAGGGTTTAAATTAACTTTTTTTTGAGAGAATGGAACGAACCAAACCACAATCACATCACACAAGGGCGAACAAGGTGCTTGTACTTAATTCCATGAACGGAGCGAACTTAGCTAGTTTTGACTTCCCAATCATATATGTGTTGTAGTGGACGGCTCAATGAGGTTGAGGAAGTGCTTTGTACTTCTGGATCTCTAAATTATTATGTTTACGTGTAATAGGTGGTTTGAACATCACCGTTGAAACCCAAAACTCTCAAAATATTTGCTTTGCACTTAGCATCTGGAATGGACTTCACATCGGGGTTCAATTGGTGGTACTAGCTTAATCATGTGGCTGAAATTTGTGGGACTTTGGGATCTTTTTTTTGAAACAAACTGATTATATCTTTTGTTGAACTATGAAATGCTTAGTTATCAAGCATTGTGCGATCTTCTGAATCCATCTTCGAGTATTTATCAAATATTGTGCAATCTTTTAGCTCGGACATCATATATTTTGTCCTGATTTGGCTTAAGGGTTGTCAAAGGGACAGATGTAATACAATGTTGCTGCTTATATTTTCAATGGCTTGTCTTTATGTGTACATCTTCTGAAGACGATAAATCCTTATGGTCATGTTGTGGTGAATCTACCAATAGCCGATTCATAAGGTCGATGAGGATTAGACTGTAGGTCACCTTCCACTAGTATTCCAATCGACGTCTAAACGAGCAATCCATATAATTGTCAGCCTGAACAATGCCATATGTAAAATTGACTTTAAACCAGATTAGCTCCTCTTTTCTATGAAGGCAAACCAAATGAGATGCAAAATAAGATCCAAGACTTTTAAAGACAAAGGGTCTGTTGTAATGCTACAATGCCGCTTATTTTCCGTGCTTTGCCTGACAAGACAGCTAATGCTTCTTTCTCAAACACACCTACGTGGTGGTGTCCTTTGGTCTTCTTTTACTTTTTGCCTTGTTTACAAGGGTCTGTCTCCATGTATGGACTCTTTTTTGCAGGTGTGTTTGGTAATCTAGGTAGGTGTGGCCTCAATTGATCGGTGCCCTCCATTCATTTTTCACATGTAGGTTTGCACAATACGTATACTATGAAAATGCATTAACTCCTCCCTGATTCAAAATAAGACCACTCTAACTGAACTCTCAAATCCTTAAATACCTTAGAAGTTTGAGGAGATGCATCAACCCCTAGATCTTGGACATCATCTACAACCTAGAAATCATTGTTGGCAGCGTGGAAGGATGATGATGAGAGAGAGAGAGAGAGAGAGAGAGAGAGAGAGAGAGAGAGAGAGCAGGCTTCCATGTGGGACTAATTCTTGTGTGGATTTAAGTTTGAGGGACCAGTTAGCAACACACATTTTTTACTCCTGAAATTTAAGGAGTTGTTGTTTAAGGGGGAGTTTGGTGAGTTCATATTTAGGGGTTTAGTTACAGATGTCCGAAGAGCAACTCCAACAAGGAACCAAATCCAAGGGGAGATTAACGCGGGGGATAGCTAGCAAACGCGTAAGTACGTGATGCAGGAGGACTCGCCCTAGTTTGGCCACTATCCATGCGGATGAGAGAAGGAAAATAACAAAGAGGAAGGAAAGTTTGGGGTAAGTTTTGCATGGCGATGGGCACGAGGGATGGCACTCCTCAGCATGGGGCACCCTGCAGGATTCGTGCACGAGGACGGGTGCGCTCATGGTCACCATGGCAAGACGGTGTTGCTATATACTTGCTATACTTGTGGGAACTTTGGAATCATCGGAACGCAATTGTGTTTGACGATGAGGCGCAGTGCCAGCAGCAAGTACTTCGGCGTATTGCTAGCGAG
Source organism: Secale cereale (assembly GCA_902687465.1). NCBI lineage: Eukaryota > Viridiplantae > Streptophyta > Magnoliopsida > Poales > Poaceae > Secale > Secale cereale. The sequence goes on from LR738714.1 coordinate 815,886,543, forward strand.
AGTAATGTGTGGAGTGTAGCATGTTTAGTGAGTGGAGAGCTTTATGCTTTCCTGGCCGTGGTATCCTCGTGGCAGAGTAGGGAGTAATTACTTTGGGTTGCCGTCAGGTCTATTTGGCATATCCTTTGCAGTACGCACGCCATATAAAACTTGTTTGGTTGTGGGGTTCTTATCACCTTTCGTGTCTAATGTATGATACGCACACTTGTGCGTATTCGAGAAAAAAAGGATGCTTAGAGAAAAAAAAGTTTGAAAAAAATGCGTATTTAATTTTTTTTCATGAATTTTAAGATCTTCATCAATTTTTAAAAAATGCCATGAATTTGAATAAATGTTCAAGAACTGAGAAAAATTCATGAATTTAGAAATGTTCATGAATTGAAAAAATATTCATGCGAAAAATAAATTTAAAAATGTTCATGAATTTAAGAAACATTCGTGTACATAGTGTTTAGAAAATGAAAAAAATAAACAGAAAAGAAAAAATGTAGACAAAAATATAAACAAATAATAATCAAATATAAAAAATATAAAGGAAACAAGGACCCGCTAAAATCAGTAGAGATAAACATTGAAAAGGGGAAAACGGCCGAAAACTTCTTCAAACATGGCGGAAGCTTCCCAAAACTCATGGAAAAATGGCGGGTTATGGGCTGACCCAATAGCAAACCCGCGTGCACCTTGACTCGATATGTGGGTGTGTCCGCTAGCAATGCCAAGACAGAAGCCAATTTGCATCCTTCACAACCACAAACCACAAAAGTCAGAACCCTATTTCATATAAAACCTCATTCACGAGGCTTTCAGAAGATTCGAGCCGTAGGCAGAGTGTCTTCGCTGTTTTGCGTCGGAGGCGCCTCTCGTCGGACTCCGCCGTACATGACCGCCGGCGTATAGGGCCGCAAAATAGGTTGTAATTGCAATGACTTATGAGTCAGGGATGCATCTTTTTTTGCCGAACAAGGGTTCCCCCCGCTTTGTATACAAAGCAACCAACCGAGACAACCAATGATAGGTGCTGGGGCGGAAGCAGCACAGTCACGACCAAAAGAAATGAAAGAGAAAATACAAGAGAAACAAATGCCGACAACAGCGGATCGACAAAAAAACGAAGAAGCTTCGTGGCCGCTTCATCCACCGGAGATCGCCCACCAAGCTCCGAGCCTCCGAAGCACCGACACCAATCAACACCTCCAAGAAGAGACGCGACGATGACGACGCTGCTGTCAAGGGTTTACCCCGATACGCGGTTACAAGAGAGGAAGGGTAGCCCCGACAGCCTCCACGAAGGTCCGGCGGCACCCTCAAGCACCACCGCGTCGGTATCAGACAAGCCAACAGGGATTTCTCCCGATCCCAACCTTCAACTCTGGCACTCCGGACCTCGCCACCAAACAGACCCCCACCCTGCGCCAACCCGGTCACGAAGCTTCCCATGCTGTCTCACCACGGCACCGTGAAGCAAGGCCTGCACAATGAAGAAGAGGAGCCGGGACTAGGGCAGCAGCACCGTCGGCACGGGGGAGGGCCCCACCTCCACCGTCGAAAACGATAGCTGACCGGACGCAATAGCAGGAACATACCAGGCCCGTGGCCGCACATGCCCGGTCGGGATCTCCGAGGCACGTAAAGTTCCCGCCTTCGCGCTGCAGCCGGCACGCCGTCAGCGTCGCCGCCCCTGTCCAAGCCGCACCTCTGCCTCACCACGCAAAAGACAACGAAGCCACGCCGGAAACCGACCCGCTAAGACCTAGATGGGGCCCGCAAGGCCCAGATCTGAGCCAGGGACGCGCCGCCGGCCACCCCACGCCACCAAGCCGCCCCGCCGCCAAGGAGTAGCGCTGCCACCACGGCCGCCGCCGGCCACCCCGCCGGGTCACCGGACCGCCGCCTAGCCGAGCAACACCGCCGCAGCCCCCCCCCCCCCCCC
>LR738714.1:815888600-815924888 GCA_902687465.1 Secale cereale
GGCCACGAGGACGCGCGCGCGGGGAGATGAGATCCTGCCGCCGCCGGCACACCCCGGGCCGGAGCCGGGGGTGCCCGCCGGCGACAGCAGGGGAGAGAATGAGGAGGGCGAGGTCGAAAGCATAGCAGCGGAGACGCCCTGGCCGCCTCCCGGGGAGGCGGCGCGAGGGCGGAAGGAGGGGCGAGGAAGGAAGGGGAGGCCGTATCCGGGCCGCGCGCCGGCGAGGACGGCCGGATTCCGCCGGAGACGGGCAGGGGGAGATGGCGGCGGCGAGGGTCTCGGAAGCGGGAGCGGGTCGCGCCCGCCCGCGCTTTGTCGATGAGCTTTTACCACCGCTTCGATGCATCTTTTTTTTTTCTCCGCTGGATATCCTAGGGAAGCTACAAGCGTAGATTGCAATGAATAAACTACGTAGGCAGCATGCCATGCTGGGACTGCCGGATGCACATTTTGGTGTGTCAACCCACGTTTGTTTCGTTTTCGCATTCCAAACATGTACTCCCTCCGTCCCAAAATTCTTGTCTTAGATTTTTCTAGATACGGATGTATCTAACACTAAAGTGTAAATAGATACATCCGTATTTGGACAAATGTAAGACAAGAATTTTGGGACGGAGGGAGTATTAGAATGGGTCCTATATTGATAATCGCATTACTTTGTCTCGCTTGTTAGATGGGATTTACACACTCATGCATCCTTACTTAGCTTACGAGAGAACGTCGGAAACTGCACTTCAAAGAATGGGAGATTGATGATATGCATGGCAGGCATGACAGGCAAGAGGCATGCATGACCGGTAAGGTCTGGAAATGTACTATATTCAGTTAGTTCACGTGAAATGCATGCAAACCAGACCTTAGTTATGCAAACATCTTGCTAGGCGGGCTAGCTAGCTAGAAAACCATCCATTCCACCTGCGATATATATCCATGGTTTCTTGTTCTACTACTGCTATATAGGTATTGATCATCCACACGAGAGAAACAATGAGCTAGTTAGCCAACCCTTGAAGACGAAGCTGTCACAGTCAAGCTCATGTGATATGGCCTATGGCTAACTTAGTTTACAAATGAACTTCAGCCTGGGAGATTGGAGAAAACCAAACTATAACTCTATAACCACATCTCGAAGTGGTCTGAGTCAGGAAGTTGTATGTGTATCAAAATGTCGATTTACTTAGGGAGTGAAGGGGCAGTGAATGTCATGCAACACCCGGAAGCTATACTATGTTTGAAAGTTTGCGAACAGGAAGAACAGGCCAACCAGTAAAATTCATGGAAATTCACTTTGAATATGCCGCACTAAGTCTCATGGCTAGCAGGTGTCCATTTCTAGCAAGATTGGTCTGTTGTAGATCTGCAGAGGCGCTCAGGGAGGTGGCCAAGTTTCTTTGTTTCTTGATGGTTCTAAATTTGTATAAGTGATGGAGATAGTTAACTTGCAACATCAAACAACATGAGTGGTTTATTTGTGTTTCTTGCAATAATGATTTTTGATCTCACCTACCGTCCGAAGTGCGGTGCTCTGGTCGTTTTTCTTTTTTCGCTCCTCACTAGCCCGGTAACGCAACATGGAGGAAAGTGGAAAGCGTCATGGTTGAGCACCTCAGTATGGAGGCAGCGGGCAACACACGTTACCGGTAGTGCCAGGGAGCTGGCTACTGGAACAGATGGAGGCGATGATGTTAGGTGGTGACCAGGTGAGAAGACAGCGGGCAGTGGTGGAGAGCCGATGTGCTGAGGTGATTTATTTGCTCGCTGGCTGGCTTGGCTAGCTGATGACAAAGGAAATTTACATTCCGGCAAACCCTTGTGAGTGCCAGATCTGCTTTGCTCTCTCATGAATCATGATTCGACACGAAACAGGAAACACACATGAAGATTTTTTTTTTCCTTTCATGTTTGGGTGGTTCCACATCTAAGGACGGTTCAAAAGCTAACGTGGCCAAGCTAACTAGGCAGTCAGCGGGTCAAAACCATCCTTGTCGTCCGAGGAAACCGGCTTCAGCCGAGCCCAGGGTGGAATAGTTAGTGATGTCGAAGATTTTTTTAAACTGTGGTAATTGAAAACCACAATATTAGTTTCGGTGGCCAAAGAATACTAGAGTTTCTCGATGCAAAAAAAAAAGAATACTAGAGTTTCCTAAAATCAATGTTTTTCTCAGTTTCACATGTATTTGGTTGATGTTGTTTAACCAATGTTTCGAACAGGTATTTTACCGTGGTCCGTGGATGACTGAGCAATTAGCGACTGCTAACGGCGGCAGGCTGCATGCAGCTGCCATGCACACATAATACCATCTTAGAAGCAGTTAACTAGATTGAAGAAATACCATCCTAGGAGCAGTCAAGTAGACTGATGTAATACAATCCGAGGAGTGTGTTGCCATTATTATTATATATATATGTCTATATACGTGCATGTACTATGAGCCGGTCCTAAATTCTTTGTGCGTGTACATGCGCCATTTATACTGAATCGGCTAGCTAGCTAACATATATAACCGGCTGCGCATGAGTGTTCTCGAAAAGGAATCGATCTAATCCTTGGGCTACTGAAGATTTCTCTTCGTTCTGTTTAACAAAAAGAGGTTGGGACCTCTTTTCCAGGAACCGCAAAAAGACCATGGTTTCTGGCATACTGTGGTTTACAAAACTTCAATTTTTTCTGAAGCCAACCGCAGCAAAGTATTCAAAACCATGTTTTTTTTTCTTTCAGCAACCACGGTATTCTAAAAAAACTTAAAAAAAAACTTTGATGCCTAACGTAGCCTATGGTTTGAAATAACCAGTTTTGGAATTGGGTCCTAAAGGAAGTGTTAAGTTCATGGTTGAAAAGTGGAATTCTCTCAACAGGAAATGTACTACTCCCTCCGTTCCCAAATATTTGTCTTTCTAGAGATTTCAACAAATGACATACGGAGCAAAATGAGTGAATCTACACTCTAAAATATGTCTATATACATCCGTATGTTGTAGTCTATTTGAAATGTCTAGAAAGAGAAATATTTTGGAACGGAGGGAATACACGAATTGTGCAATAGCAATGGATGAATCTGACCCTTTAGTTAACGAAAATGAACGGTCCATAATTATTGAATGTACTGTAAAAGCCCCATAGTGCTATTATATTTACAACTTTTATTTGAATGAGAGTTTTGAGGATACCAACATGCAAACAAGCATGCTTCTCCCGCTGCATGCGAAGCAATTAGCATGTGTTGTCACCTCGTGTTCCTCTACAAGGCAGTAGGCGAGGGATGACCTGAACCTGTAAAAGTGAGGCATATACGTTTGTGTGGCTCCAAACGTAGCAGCTACTGAGCTCCCGATCGAGGTACTGGCATGGTTTCGTCTGCTTCCCAATGCTATAAAAATGTTCTCCATGCAAAAAAAAAAAAAAAAACACACACACACACACACACAACACACACACACTATAAGAGTGTCCGCTAGGCACTCATGAGCAGGTGAGCGCAATGCTCATTCGACATTCGACCTTACGCGGACACATTCACCGGCCGGTACAGCTGAGAACATGTCAGAACCAACCTACACGATGCAAGGAGTGGCTCTATATGTACAAAATATTGTGTCTGGAGTGCGCTTGGTTGAGGCTAATGGAGCCCCACATATTTATGTTTGCTCCGGTAATTAGAGGTTCTTCTAAGTTGAAATTGCAAAGAAAATGGCCCCTTCATTAATTAAGAAAGATTTTGTAAGTCGTCATGACAAAGGATTAGAAAAATAACTTATGTCTACTCTCCCGAAAAATAACGTCTGCCAATCGCCACAACCTAATTTGTAGCCTCATTCCGAGTGGGCAACATGATGAAATTGACGAGCGTTGAATTTTTTTGGGGGTGCAATTAAAGGAGCCTTTATTTGCTTGCAAAGATCCTTACATTTTTCTTGTTCCAAATATCTCGTGTCACAAGCATCAGCAAAGAAGACATAGCCTTACACATGCCTAGCTTATTTGTGCTCCAAGTGAGTCTAGCACAAAATTTACATTGTCGGATCCATGGCAAGAGCTTCACGACGATCAGTTCAGACTTGTACCGATGATTATACTGGTGTACAAAGATGCAGGACAGCCAGCCAGCAGACATCCTGGGTATATTACGAGAGACCCTCGTAAATGTTTCCTTTTTGTAGGCCGTGCATCAGAACCAAGGTTTTGGTTACCGGTCGAAATTTCAAGATTTTCCATGGTTACCGCATATTTCCGTGCCCCTCGATAAATCCTCGTATCGAGCAAAAAATACCATTTTTTTGAAATTTTTGAATTTAAACGCTCCATTTGAAGTAAAGTGTGTAGGATCTATTAATGCCATAAGAGTTGATTCTAACATGTTCGTAGCAACCTAGTTCCTGTTTTGACATGTCTCTGGTTCGAATGTTCGTTCATTCATTTATTTGAATTCAAAATTGAACTATAAAATTCGTTCGAAATATTCTAGGTATTTCTCGGTATTTTCCGGTAACCGTGGTAACCACGTTTATCCGTCCTCCTCGGTAAAATTGCCTCATTCGGTAACCAAAACCTTGATCAGAACTAGGTCCACGATCTACCAATCACATTACTTTGGTTTGGTTGTCTAATCAAATCAACACATATGAGCCAGTCAACCTCTTTGGCAACTCTCACAAGATGTTGTCCTAACTAGGCAGGTGATGCGGCATCGAAAGTGGCCTGGAACCCTGTGTGTTCCTTCTGCCAACAAATTGAAACTTCCCAGCATTTGTTCTTTGAATGTCATGTTGTCAGAGTGGTTTGGAGGTCTATTGGAGTAACTCTGGGGACTGATCACTAGTAGATAAAGGGACATCTGACTAGGTTCGTTAGGGCCTTTAACCCCGGTTCTTGAACCGGGACTAAAGGGTCGGTACTAATGCCCTGGCCCTTTAGTCCCGGTTCAATCAAGAACCGGGGCAGATGGGTCTCCACGTGGCCTGTGCGCGGAGCCCAGGCAGGAGGGCCTTTTGTCCCGGTTGGTGACACCAACCGGGACCAAAAGGTATCCATGCGTCAGCATTTCTGTGGCTGTGGTTTTTGTCTTTTTTGAAAGGGGAGGGGGGGTTGGAGGTTTTGAGGGGTTAATTTAGGTGTTTCATATATTGTGTTAGCTAGCTAATTAATAGAGAGAAGTGTCCTCTCTTATGTCCGTGCTTGGTCGACGCTACGTACTACACATACGTATAGAGAGGACTAGACACGCTAACTAGCTAGCTAGTAAGCAAACGAAGGAAACAGAAGATCGTAATCAACATATATATGCATACAGAGAGAAGTAATATCGACCACCTCTCCTTCTCCGAGAGATTGGTCGAACAACAAGTTCTCGTATATCTATCCGACACTAACGGGTACATATATACAATAATTATCTCTTACAAATATAATCTCCTATACGATGGACGCATGGTCCACATGGTATTCTCCGTCTGGCGCGATCACGTGTTCAAGGAAGAATGCCGCCAATTCCTCTTGAATTGCTCGCAGACGATCTGGTGCTAGGAGTTCATTCCGCATCCGAAACATCTAATTTGAAGAAGGGGGTCAATATATATATATATATATATATATATATATATATATATATATATATATATATATATATATATATATGAGTAAATGAAACTCAACACAAATGATGGTAATGAAATAAAATTGTGAATATTATTAATTGCTTACGCACTTCAAATTGTGCTTCAGAGTAGCCCCGCTAACAGGTCGTGTGGCGGATGGACTCGCAAATGTAGTATCCACAGAAATCATTCCCTTGTTCCTGCCACAACCACTTTACAAGAAATAGAGGTCAATCAAACTGATAAGCAAGAATGCCAAATGGTATTGATGAAACTAGCGCTTGAATCAATATATAGAAGATGCGCGGAACATGCTACTATATAGTACTTACTTTCGGGTGTCTAAATTCCAGCTTCTTCGACAGTCCCGGAGCTTTTTTGGTGAATTTTCTCCAAACCCTGCCAGACAAAGAAAACAATTACTTGATATCGGAAATGAACAAAGTTGCTGATATGCATGGTGGGTAATGATCGATTTAACTTAGTTCTCGAGCATTTGAGTCATGTCCGCATACTCCTTGGGATCTTTTCGTTTAGAGTCCAAGACAGTTACTACTCCCTGCTCAAGCTTAATCTCTAGGAGAATATAGTGGAACCTGCGCACGCATGCATGAACTCATCAATTACATTACTATAACCTTGACTAATATATAAAGGAAACCGAATATGTACAAGACAGTAACACTCACTGGAAGTTGTAAGGAAAGAGTATTATATCTTTGTTTTCATTTATCATCAACGATCATAGCAAGTTGGCCTCGGTATCTGAGGCACGAAATTCAACCTCGGTTGCATCTATGAGATATGTGTTAATGAACCCTATATCACCGACTTGTTTTTTCTTCAATTCGACGATCTTCAATCTGCATAATATAGTGAGGATAATTATAAATACATGCAATGAAAGAGCTGCGCTATATAGAGAGACTTAATGACAGAAGTAGTACTACTTACAGACAGTAGCAGGTGACCGTTGCTTTATCGAGGGCCAATTGATTGAAAAACTGATAGAACTCCTCAAATGGAATAGGCAAACAGTTCAATTCAAACGAGGTCATGCTCCGGTTTAACTCTCACATACAAACTATCCCTGCCCCCAGACTCTCTGCAGATTTTCAAGTACCAATAATGCAATCTTCGCATATTCGTTGATAGAGATCTTTCATTTTTGACGAGAGGCTTCCCGTACTCGTATCTTTGTATCTGCACCTCCAAGAAATCATAATGTACATCATCGGACAGGTAATCTCCAAGATTGCTATAACCGGGCACCATCCTCGGATCATTAGCGACCATGTCGCTAGACACCTTGAGCGGGGGGCACGAATGGTCCGCTTGTTCGCCGAGCTGGGCAATTTGTTTCCCAGCTAGTCCTTCTGCTAACCTTTGATCACTTTTAGTACTTCCCGACCGCTTCCCTTCGTGAAATGACTTTTCAATAATGCGGTCATAGTTGTCCTTCGGCTTACTTTTCGCTGGTTTCTTCAGGGCAGCATGAGTGCGCTTTGCTTTCACCGTATCTATCTTATCCTACGGAGGTGGATGTCTCTGTGCTTTTGATGGGCCTCGAACCCCTCGTTGGTTACCCCAAGTGGAAGGTGTAAGATGCAGTGTTGTGGAAGTGTTTTCCCTTAGCAAAGATGCCAAGGATCGAATCCCTAGAGACCCCTAGGTTCAACAAGTAGGTGTCAACTGCTACGGCGCCAGATAGTAGCAATCAACGTGGACCTGCACACAGATACAAATAACTTTGCTCCCAACGAGTACAGAGAGGTTGGCAATCCCTCAGGCCTTGTAGTTCACAAAGGATTAAAAGCAATGATAGATAATGTTTTGCAATAGTAAATAATAACGAAAAGTAAATAGCGGCTGTGATCAATGATGGTAATATGGACCGGAGTCTCATGATGTTCACTAGTGATGTCTCTCTCCCAAAAGACGATAAAACAACTATGTGAGGTAAACAAATTACAGCTGGGCAATTGACAGGACCACGAACGCAAACCAATGCTGACTACATTGCAAGAAAGGTTGAGGTTCAAAGCATGGGCGGTACGCCAAAGTAAGTAGACCGAAATCCATCAATATCTACTACTAATCATCCACCTTGAGATATCTATCCAGAACATCTCGCTGGTATTAAGTTGTGAGTCCCACCCATAGTGTAAACTCAATGCAACAGACAACTGCATTAAAAGAACTTTGCGTAAAGTAAACAATCCTTGCACCCGCGGGCACAAGCACCGTTGTTTTCCCCCTTGTGGCAACAACACATCCCCTAGATTCATGTTTCTGTCACTCAAGCTAGTCATCGAGGGGCATGAATCCACAATCGAGCATAACGTTCCCTCTTGGAGTCACTACCTACTACTTGGCCAAAGCAATAAATAACAACGGAGAACATGCAAGAATTACTTATGAACATAAATATAAAAGAGGTAAATCAAATATAGTACTCAAGATCAATCTGAACATAATATCATAATCCATCGGATCCCAGCAAACTCAACATAGCAACAGCATAAGGATTACATAGGTGCCTCGATCATGTAGGGCAGCTCACGAGGACTAATTAGTGAACCACAAGAACGGGAGGAGAACATCACATAGCTACTGGTCATGGACTCATGGTCCAAGGGAGACTACTCACGAGTCATCCGGGAGGCGTCCATGGTGGTGGAGAAGCTCCCGGTGGTGATCCTCCCCTCCGGCAGGGTGCCGGGAAGAGTTCTCCTGGTGCTCCCGATCTTGGAAGCAGCGGCGGCGGCGGAACAGAGATGGGATCGCGAAAAGAGTTTCTCTTGTGAGGGTTTCGGAGGATGATTTAAATATATGCCAAAGGGGGCATCGGGGAAGCTTCGGGGGGCCCAGGCGCCCCCCCGGCGCGGCCCAGGGGGGGGGCGCCGCCAGGGCGCCTGGAGCCCTGTTGCCCCCCCCCGGCTGTCCTTCGTACGCACGGTTGTTTCCGAAACGCTGATTTTTTATATAATTTTTCTGGATTTTTCTGGGCAGTTCTCGTAATGTGAAAACCTGAAATACAAAAACAGCCGAAAACAGAAACTGGCACTAGGGTGCACTGGATTAGTAAGTTAGTCCAAATATGATCAAAAGTGTATGGAAGTGTATGAATATCATAGCAATATCACCGAAAAGTGGCATTGAGCAAGCAGAAATTATAGATACGTTTTGGACGTATCAACATCCCCAAGCTTAATTCCTGCTCGTCCTCGAGTAGGTAAATGATAACAAGAATAATTTCTGTGGTGACATGCTATTAACCATATAGGACTTTTTCATAGTCATATGACAAAAGCTTACCGAGACAATGATTCTATAGTAATTAAGTTGCCTCATGAGAAAATCACAAATGACTGAAAGTTTTACAATATGGAACTGAAACATCAAAAAGATTTGCAATGAACACGATGTGCAAATATGATAAAGTGATATCTAGCTTGCCCCCTTTAGTGATGCAAAACATAAATGCAGGGGCACCTTCAAGGTTTAAGTGATGACTAGATACAATGATTTCAAAATAAACGATATCACAATCATGCAAAAGACAATGCTACTTTGGGACAATGCACATTACACTCAGAATGACAATCATGCTCTCAGTAGTTGGTGCTTTAAGAAATAAGAAACTCATAAAAGTAAAAGAAAGGTTATGTGCTAGAGCTTTTTATTTTGAAAACATGGAAGCAATTTTGTCAACGGTAGTAGTACTTCATATGTGTCATGTATAAGACATCCTATAAGTTGCAAGCCTCATGCATCGAATACCAATAGTGCTCGCACCTTGTCCTAATTAGCTCGGATTTCCATGGGTTATCATTGCATTACATATGTTTCAACCAAGTGTCAAAAAGGGGTACCTCTATGCCACCTGTACAAAGGTCCAAGGAGATAAATCGCATTTGATTTCTCGTTTTTGATAGATCTCAACTTGAGGACATCCATACCGGGACAACATAGAAAATAGATGATGGACTCCTCTTTAATGCATAAGCATATTATCATAAGAGATTGAGGATTAATGTCCAAGCTAAAACTTCCACCATGATACATGGCTTTGGTTGGCGGCCCAATGTTCTTCTCTAACAATATGCATATTCATTCAACCCACGGCAAATCACCCTTACTTCAGACAAGACGAACATGCATAGCAACTCACATGATATTCAACAAAAGTGTGACAGTTGATGGCGTCCCCAGAAACATGGTTACCGCTCAGCAAGCAACTTATAAGAAATAAGATACATAAGCAACATATTCTTTACCACAATAGTTTTTAAGCTACTTTCCCATGAGCTATATATTGCAAAGTTAGTTTGCTTAGTATAGGTGGAGGTTAGCAAAAAGACTGGGAGCGACCAACTAAGAGAGCAATGACGGTCATAATCATGCAGAGCGACAAAGCAATATTGAATCAGGCATGGTAGTTATATCGCTACTCAGAAATAAAAGATCATCAAGGCTTGACAGACTTTCTTTACAGTCTTAAATATGCGTGAGCATACGCCAAGTCAATCAAAATAAATTCTCGAAGGAAGATATTACTAAACCATACCACATCATAGGCAAACAAATCATGTTGGTGCTCCAATAACACATTGGGAACCCCCCAGCTATTTGTGATTAACCATAAGAAAACCTGAACTACTAAGCACCATTATGCAAGTAGCATCTTTATCATAGACACATTAACCAATGCAACGGAAGCAAACTCTCTTAATAAGGTGAGAATGATAATTACAGAGAGTTCAAGCAACCAACTAAACAAAAGCTCTTTGAAAAGATAAGCATGAATACTAAGAGCAGAGCATGATAGTAGCTACTAAAAGACAAAGAACACACACAGCATAGATAGACATGAAAATTCTATGTTGTGTTCTAGGTAGAGGTGGAGCGTGTTTCTCTCCCACATAAAGGATGCTGAGTTCCGACTCGTTATGAAAAACTAAAAAGAAAACTAAAAGCAAGACGCTCAAAGCATAGCACATAACACATGAAGTGATAAAAATATAGCGGAAGGAAAGACGAACTGATAATGTTGATGGAGAAGGGGATGCACGGGGGCATCCCCAAGCTTAGACACTTGAGTCTCCTTGAATATTTCTTGGGGGTGCACGGGGGCATCCCCAAGCTTGAGCGCTTGACACTCCTGAATCTTTTTATCATCTTCCCTCGCACAGTTGAAAACTCCCTTCATACATAACTCATCATAATCTGATTAGCGAGGTTAGTACCCTTAATAAAATAATTATACCTTGCTGTAAATAATGATATTCTTGAAGTTCTACTGTTTCTCAAGATTTCCAAAAGGTTTTTGCAAAGAAAAAGCAAGTTCTTGATTTGCAAAGTGAAGGAAAGGCAAAACAGGACAGAATCTATGAAAAACAGAACAGCAGGTAGTAATTGATCTGTTCGGGATACTTCTGCAACTCAAATCAAAAAACTCAGAACAGACGCACGAAAGACAATTATATAGAGAACGCTGTCGAAACAATTCAGACCAAAAAGATGATCTGGTAATTTTATACGAATTTTTTCTATCCAAGGACAGAATCTGTTTCCTGGAAAGCACCTCACAACTTTTGAACTTTCTAGCAATCGGAGGCTATACTTGGCACAAATATGAAAAGAAAAGATACAATGATGATGCTACAGCAGTAAACAACATCAAGACACAACAAAAGAAAAAAATTTATTCATCTGGGCTGCCTCCCAAAAGCGCTTTCTTTTATGCCTTTAAGCTAGGCATAATGCATAGATCAAGTTTTATCAAGAGTAAAAGAATAGCTAGCCCGTACAACGGACTCAAAAGGTAACTTGATCTTCTTTCGAGGGAAGTGTTCCATCCCTTTCTTGAGAGGAAACTGAAATTTTATATTACCCTCTTTCATGTCAATGATAGCACCAACGGTGCGCAAAAAGGGACGTCCCAAAATAATTGGACATGAAGGATCACATTCAATATCCATAATAGTGAAATCAACGGGAACATAATTATCATTGACCACAATAAGAATATCGTCGATCCTCCCCAAAGGTTTCTTTATGGAAGAATCAACGAGACGAACACCAAAAGAACAAGAATCAAAAGGTTTCAATTTAAGCATATCATATATTCTTTTGTGCAGAACAGAGGTACTAGCACCAACATCACATAATGCATAACAAGAGAAGTCATTCAATTTAATTTTTATCATAGGATCCCAACCATCTTCTAGCTTTCTAGGTATGGAGGCTTCTACTCTAAGTTTCTCCTCCCTAGCTTTGATGAGAGCATTAGTGATATGCTCTGTGAAGGCAAGGTTAAGCGTGCTAGTGCGGGGATCTCTAGACATCTTGTGAAGGAAATCAATAACTTCGGTAAGAGTGCAATTATCAAAATCAAGGTCACGAGCATCAAGTAAAGTGGTAGTGGTGTCCTTAAGGATCACTTGATTGGTAGCTTCTATAGTCATAGCATCACCATTAATAGGTCCATTGGGACCAGGAGTACATTGGGTGCTAAGAGTTTGAACATCCTCAACAACTTGGATAGTAGCAACAGTGTGGTGGGTAGGAAGGCTCTTAATTCTTTCCTCTTCCTCCCTTTCTCTAGCCCATCTTTCTTTAAGTTTAGCCATCATCCTAATGTTTTCATTAATTTGCACTTGAATAGCATTTATAGGAGTGACTTCCCTCTCCTCAAGAGGAGAAGTTTTAATTTTTAGCAATTTTACCTCATTGGCTAAGTGGTCTACCTTAAAAGAAAGATCATCTAGTTTATGTAGTTTCTCTTCTACACTCTTATTAAAGGCTTTTTGGGTAGTGATGAAATCTCTAAGCATAGTCTCTAGTTCAGTAGTGGAGTTCTTGGTGATAGGATAAGCATTGTTGTTCCCATAAGAGTTAGAGGGGAACGGTCTAGGATTGTTACCAAAATTACTCCTATAAGCATTGTTGTTAAAATTGTTTCTAGAGATAAAATTCACATCTACTTGTTCTTGAGCAATCAAAGAATTTAAAGGAACATCACGAGGATCAACAGTAGATTGCTTCGAAAGTAGAGACATGATTAAGTCAACTTTTTCATTAAGGGAGGAAATCTCCTCGACAGAGTTTACCTTCCTACCTGTTGGAGCGCGTTCGGTGTGCCATTGGGAATAGTTGGTCATCATCTCATCGAGAAGCTTTATGGCAGCACCAAGTGTAGTTGACATAAAAGTTCCTCCCGCGGCCGAATCTAACAAGTTCCGCGAGGTAAAGTTCAAGCCTGCATAAAAAGTTTGGATAACAATCCAAGTAGTCAAACCGTGGGTAGGGCAGTTCTTGATAAGAGATTTCATACGTTCCCAAGCTTGGGCAACGTGTTCATTATCCAATTGTTTAAAATTCATTATGTTACTTCTAAGTTGGATAATTTTAGCAGGTGGATAGTATTTTCCAATAAAAGCATCTTTGCACTTGTCCCATGAATCTATGCTATTTCTAGGCAAAGACTGAAACCAAATTTTAGCTCCTCCTCTCAAGGAGAAAGGAAAAAGCTTAAGCTTAACAATATTACCATCTATTTCTTGGTACTTTTTCATATCACAAAGTTCAACAAAGTTGTTCAAGTGTAAAGCAGCATCATCTCCAGCATCGGAGAATTGATCTTTCATAACTAAGTTCAGTAAACCAGGTTTAATTTCATATGAAGGTGCTGAAGTGGCAGGTGTAGTGATAGGTGTGCTGATAAAGTCATCGTTGTTGTGACTAGTGAAGTCACACAACTTGGTGTTCTCGGTGGAACCCATAGTAGCAAGCAAGATAACTATTTTTGTGATTTTCGATAAAAGGTAATAAAGCAAAAACTGAAAGGTAAACTAACAAGACTAAAAAGCAAAGGTAAAAGATAGCGTGCAACTCCCCTATCCTGAAGAGTGGAGTCCCCGGCAACGACGCCAGAAAATACTCCTTGATGGGCCTCGAACCCCTCGTTGGTTACCCCAAGTGGAAGGTGTAAGATGCAGTGTTGTGGAAGTGTTTTCCCTTACCAAAGATGCCAAGGATCGAATCCCCAGAGACTCCTAGGTTCAACAACTAGGTGTCAACTGCTACGGCGCCAGATAGTAGCAATCAACGTGGACCTGCACACAGATACAAATAACTTTGCTCCCAACGAGTACAGAGAGGTTGTCAATCCCTCCGGCCTTGTAGTTCACAAATGATTAAAAGCAATGATAGATAATGTTTTGCAATAGTAAATAATAACGAAAAGTAAATAGCGGGTGTGATCAATGATGGTAATATGGACCGGAGTCTCATGATGTTCACTAGTGATGTCTCTCTCCCAAAAGACGATAAAACAGCTATGTGAGGTAAACAAATTACAGCTGGGCAATTGACAGGACCACGAACGCAAACCAATGCTGACTACATTGCAAGAAAGGTTGAGGTTCAAAGCATGGGCGGTACGCCAAAGTAAGTAGACCGAAATCCATCAATATCTACTACTAATCATCCATCTTGAGATATCTATCCAGAACATCTCGCTGGTATTAAGTCGCGAGTCCCACCCATAGTGTAAACTCAATGCAACAGACAACTGCATTAAAAGAACTTTGCGTAAAGTAAATAATCCTTGCACCCGCGGGCACAAGCACCGTTGTTTTCCCCCCTTGTGGCAACAGCACATCCCCTAGACTCATGTTTCTGTCACTCAAGCTAGTCATCGAGGGGCATGAACCCACAATCGAGCATAACGTTCCCTCTTGGAGTCACTACCTACTACTTGGCCAAAGCAATAAATAACAACGGAGAACATGCAAGAATTACTTATGAACATAAATATAAAAGAGGTAAATCAAATATATTACTCAAGACCAATCTGAACATAATCTCATAATCCATCGGATCCCAGCAAACTCAACATAGCAACAGCATAAGGATTACATAGGTGCCTCGATCATGTAGGGCAGCTCACGAGGACTAATTAGTGAAGCACAAGAACGGGAGGAGAACATCACATAGCTACTGGTCATGGACTCATGGTCCAAGGGAGACTACTCACGAGTCATTCGGGAGGCGTCCATGGTGGTGGAGAAGCTCCCGGTGGTGATCCTCCACTCTGGCAGGGTGCCGGGAAGAGTTCTCCTGGTGCTCCCGATCTTAGAAGCGGCGGCGGCGGCGGAACGGAGATGGGATCGCGAAAAGAGTTCCTCTTCTGAGGGTTTCGGAGGACGCTTTAAATATATGCCAAAGGGGGGCATCGGGGAAGCTTCGGGGGGCCCAGGCGCCCCCACGGCGCGGCCCAGGGGGGGGGGCCCCGCCAGGGCGCCTGGAGCCCTGGTGCCCCCCCCAGCTGTCCTTCGGACGCACGGTTGTTTCCGAAACGCTTATTTTTTATATAATTTTTCTAGATTTTTCTGGGCAGTTCTCGTAACGTGAAAACCTGAAATACAAAAACAGCCGAAAACAGAAACTGGCACTGGGGTGCACTGGATTAGTAAGTTAGTCCAAATATGATCAAAAGTGTATGGAAGTGTATGAATATCATTGCAATATCACCCAAAAGTGGCATGGAGCAAGCAGAAATTATAGATACGTTTTGGTCGTATCAGCTTTCAACCCTTCAAGCCAGTCCTTCAGTTCGCCTTCAGCGATCTTCGTGTTTTCCTCGTCGGACCTCTCGTATGGTAACTTCTCTAGAGGCGTGACAGAATGACCGAATATGTATTGCCTCCCGCCTCTGGCTGTACTGTTAGACGTCGGCAGACCAGACGAAGCGGCTATCTTCTTTCCTTGCTTACGCGCCGGAGAAGGAGCAGCCAGAGCGGCGGCAGGTCTCTTCCGCCCTTGCTGACTAGGCGGAGAAGGAGGAGGTTGGCTGCTCGGGCGCGCCGGCGCAGGCGGAGAAGGAGCCGGAGTGCCCTGATCGTCACTCGCCGGAGGAGGAGGCGGTGGAGGAGGCGGAGTGCCCTGACTCGCCGGAGGAGGAGGAGGAGGCGGAGGCGTCTAGTTGAGAATGTTGATGAGGTCCTTCCGCCATAGGCATGGAGTCTTCAGTGAAGGACCCAGCCGAGTCTCCCCTTCACCGATAGGGTGGTCAAGCTAGAGCTCCTCAAATCCCTCCATTATTTCATCCACCATCACCCTAGCATATCCTTCTGGAATCGGCCGGCAGTGAAAAGTTGCACCGGTTCCATTAGGATAAACAGAGCCAGCAGCCGCCTTGACCTTCATATATATCCACTGCGTCATAAGGTGGCAATTTTGTACCTCCGTGATAGCATCCACGGGATAGCTGGCAGTAGCCGTCAAGACATGCTCCGGCTGAAGCAGCTCGGTGGAAGCCACGCTGCTTCTCCGCTGAGATGGCGGGGTAGCTTCGGGGGAAGCTTCGGCAGTTCTTTTGTCCTGATTTGCTTCTCGTTCCTCTATCGCTTGTATTCTGGCGCGCAGCGCCTGTAGTTCGGTCTGCTGCATTTTCTTCCTCCTCTCGTGGCATTTGTAACCGCCTGCGTCCGGAAACCCAGCACTCCACGGAACGGAGCCTGGCGTGCCTCGTGTCCGTCCAGGGTGCTCAGGATTCCCGAGGGCCATTGTGAGCTCGTCGTTCTCTCTGTCGGGAAAGAACGTCCCTTGCTGCGCTGCTTTGATATAGAAACGAAGCTTCTTGAGTGGTATTTCCAATTGCTTGTTCGTCCAAATGCACCTCCCTGATACAGGGTGCAAGGTTCCGCCAGCCCCGAAGAACCATGTCCGGCAACGGTCTGGCCAGTTCATTGTCTCTGGTTCGATCCCTTTCTGAAGCAGATCATTCTCAGCCTTGGCCGACTTAGGCCGGACTCTGAGGTAGCCACCTGACCCCGTGCGATGGTGATGCATCTTCTTCGCAGCAATTTTCTGGTTTGTCGCCGAAATCTTCTTACTATTTTCCGATGTCTTATAGGCCAAAAATGCGGGCCAGTCATCTCTGATCTTCTCATATATGCCCACGAATTCTGGAGTCTCTTTTTTGCGGACAAACTTATTTAGTTTTTTCTTCCATGCCCTGAATAGTTCTGCCATCTTCGTAAGAGCAAAAGACTTGATTAAATCCTCTGTAACTGGCTTCGCCGGATCAGTCTCTGGCGGTAGGGTGAAATTTGACTTCAGCTCAGTCCAAAGATCTTCGTTCTGCATATCAGTGACATAAGACACCTGAGCGTCTTCTGCAGCCGGCTTTAACCATTGATGGATGCTGATCGGGATCTTGTCCCTAACCAGAACCCCGCACTGATTAACAAATTCGTTCTTTGTACGGATGGGTTCAATCGGTTCGCCGGTGCGCGAGATTTCTGTGATCTCAAACTTTTCATCCGACCTCAACTTTTTCTTCGCGCCTCGTCTCTTTACCGAAGATTTGCTTGATCCGGAGGGCTAGAAAAAAGAACAAAGACGAGAGTTAATTAATGCATCAATTAACTAGTCAGCACAGGCTTAACTAATATATATACCTGCTGGCTGGACTCGGTTCGGTCACCGGAGCCAGCATCACGGTCTCCTTCTTGCACCGGCATTGGGTCACCGGAGCCGTCCTCACGGTCTACTTCTTCCATGTGCATTGAGTCACCGGAGCCATCAATATCATAGCCTAGATCTTCCTCTCTTTCCAGCAGCTCATTGGTGTCGTTGAGAAACGACAAGACGGCATCTTGTCCGTCTGCGATTATGTCCATCAACATCGCTTCTTGTGCTTCATCTCGGGTGTTGTCGTCCATAGTTTCTACAAATATTTACAACATGCCAATTATTATTCAAACATGACAAATGGATATATTAATGTCAAACGTAGAACTAGCTAGCTAATCACAGTAAGGAATCTTATATATATATTTGTGGCCTCGACGCTGCCTCTCTAGGGTTTCGGGTGGCCTCGACAACGCTTCGACCCTCGACCCCTGGACGACCCTCGACTGCTCGGCGATCCACAACCCTAGACCCCCTCATGTCACATTTTGTCTAGTGTAAAAGGATTCAACAAAACCATGTCTTCATCATTAGGCGAAAGTAACAGGCGCATGATGGTACGAAGCTCTCCAAAGTTATTTTGGAACGGAGTCCCAGATAGGATAATTCGTAACAAAAGACGGATTATCCTATCAGGAACTCCGTTCCAAAACAACTTTCCAGAACTTCGTACCAACATGCCCCGGTTACTTCTGGCAAATTATGAAGTCATGGATTTCTTCAATACTTTGACACTAGGCAACCTCTCGACCCCTCGACCCTCAACTGCTCGGCGATCCACAACCCTAGACCCCCTCATGTCACATTTTGTCTAGTGTCAAAGGATTCAACAAAACCATGTCTTCATCATTAGGCAAAAGTAACAGGCGCATGATGGTACGAAGCTCTCCAAAGTTATTTTGGAACGGAGTCCCAGATAGGATAATTCGTAACAAAAGACGGATTATCCTATCAGGAACTCCGTTCCAAATTAACTTTGCAGAACTTCGTACCAACATGCCCTGGTTACTTCTGGCAAATGATGAAGGCATGGATTTCTTCAATACTTTGACACTAGGCAACCTCTCGACCCCTCGGCGATCCCTCGACCCTTGACGACCCTCGGTCCCTCGACGACCCTCGACCACCCCCCCCCCCTCATGTCGAAGTTATCGGGGAGGGGGTATATCGACAACGACATACCCGATAAAAAAAGAAGAGGAAGAAGAAAAAAAGAGGAGAAGAAAGGAACAGCTAGAGGAGAAGATCGAAGAAAAAAAGAAAAAAAAAGGAGATGAAGAAAGGAATAGAGGAGAAGAAGAGAAAATAAATTTTTTCTTCTTCTCCTCTTTTTTTCTTCTTTTTTATTCTTCTTATTTATTTCTCCTCTTCTTCCTCTCCTCTTCTTCTTTCTTTCCTCTTCTTATTTTCTTCTTTCCTATCCTTCTTTTTCTAAATTTGTAACTTTTGCATATATAAAACTTTCTATATATATTTAGCATATATAAACAAAAAACTATATAGCCACATACACATACACATATACATCACATACACATCACAAACAGCAACTATGCATCACAATTGTAACTTTTTATATATAAACAAAAAACTCTCTATGAAAAAAAACATTTTTGACATTAATATTTAGCAAATTCCTAAGAAAAATAAAAAAAATTATAGCCACATACACATATACATCACATACAGCAACTATATACACAAAAATATATACACATATATGCAACTATATATATACACATACAAAATATATATACATATTATATCACATATGAAAAAAACATATTATTTCTCCTCACATCGCAGAGGCAGGCAGAGGGCGCTGGCGACGAGGAGCGACGGGGCGACGGCGCGGCGCGACGGCGCGGGGCGACGGCGTGATGGAGCGGGAAGACGACGCGGGGCCACGGGGCGACGGCGCGGGGCGACGGGGCAGGTCGACGGCGACGGCGAGCGCGGCGCAGGGGCGACGGGGACGAGAGCTCGGCGGGGGGAAATGAGATTGGAAACTGAAAATTTCACAAGTGCCACTTATATACCCAGGGCCTTGGTCCCGGTTCGTGGCACCAACCGGGACCAATGCCCCCCTTTAGTCCCAGTTGGTGCCACCAACCGGGACCAAAGGTCTCTTTTCAGTCCCGGTTGGTGCCATCAACCGGGACCAAAGCCCTTGTTCTGCCCCGCGGCAAAAATCTTTAGTCCCACCTCGCTAGTCGACAGGGGCTGCGAGTGGTTTATAAGCCCCACTGCGGTGGCTGTATTGAACTCCTCTCTATTGCAGGCTTCTGGGCCTAACTCTGTGCGCTGCCCTGTGAGCTTGCTGGGCCTTATAGTCCAGATGCATCCTGGCCTGTAGGCCTTGCAGGCTCACTGGGCAGCGCCCATTTTTTTATTTTTTTTCCTTTTCTGCTTTATTTATTTTTAAGTTGTTTTTTGCTGTATTTAGAGTTTCTTTGTGAATATTATTGCTTTAGGTAAAACCAATTACAAACTTTCTGTTCGTGCAAGTAGTATTCAAATTTGAATAGTTTAAATTTGAAATTATTTGTTTTCTTTGTTGTTTTATTTATTTTATTTTGTTTCTACTTACAACAAAATACTTATTGTTGCTATTTTTATTTTTTTTGCAAGTTTTTTGTTTTGTTTTCTGCATTATTTATTTTCTTTTGTTTTTTGCTTTATTTTTTAATTCTTTCTGTTAGTGCCATTAGTTTTAGAAAAATTATAAACTTTCTGTTAGTGCCATTAGTTTTCAAATTTGAATAATTAAAATTTGAATTATTTGAAATTTGTGTGAATCACAAGTTTGTGGTTAAATTTACTAAAAAAATGAACATATATAGAGAAAAATCAACCTAAATTCATAGTTTTCAAATGAATTCTGAAAAAGTTGGCATAGCATGTGCATGTACAAAAAGGACAATGGTATCATACTCGTCTGTTACAAAGTTGGCATGGTATCATCATAATAGTTGCGGAAAAAAGTCTTCACTTTTTCTTCGCTTGTGTCATTAGCTTATTGCGCCGTAACCATGGATAATCTTCATCGTTTATCAGGATGCTTGGGTCAGCCTTGACTTTGAAGGGAGGAATTTCATGAAACTTTTCATAATCTTCAGATATGTCTGTCTTGCCCTCCACTCCCAGGATGACCCTTTTTCCTGAAAGAACTATGTGGCGCTTTGGCTCATCGTATGATGTATTCGCTTCCTTATCTTTTCTTTTTCTCGGTCTGGTAGACATTTCCTTCACATAGATAACATGTGCCACATCATTGGCTAGGACGAACGGTTCGTCAGTGTACCCAAGATTTTTCAGATCCACGGTTGTCATTCCGTACTATGGGTCTACCTGTACCCCGCCTCCTGACAGATTGACCCATTTGCACTTAAACAAAGAGACCTTAAAATCATGTCCGTAGTCAAGTTCCCATATGTCCACTATGTAACCATAATATGTGTCATTTCCCCTCTCGGTTGTTGCATCAAAGAGGACACCACTGTTTTGGTTGGTGCTCTTTTGATCTTGGACAATCGTGTAAAATGTATTCCTATTTATCTCGTATCCTTTGTAAATCAATACAGTCAAATATGATCCCCTGGACAACAAGTACAACTCATCACAAACAGTGTTGTCACCTCTGAGACGTGTTTCCAACCAACTGCTGAAAGTCCTGATGTGTTCACATGTAATCCAGTCGTCGCACTGCTCCGGGTGTTTGGAGCGCAGACTGTTCTTGTGTGTTCATCGACATACATGGTCACCAATGTAGAGTTCTGTAGAACTATGTAGTGTGCTTGAGACCAAGAATATCTGTCCCTGCATATTATTGAGTCCCTTCCAAGAGTGCCTTTTACAGTCAGTCTCCCCTCGTACCGCGATTTAGGGAGACCTATCTTATTAAGGCCAGGAATGAAGTCAACACAAAACCCGATGACATCCTCTGTTTGATGGCCCATGGAGATGCTTCCTTCTGGCCTAGCGCGGTTACGAACATATTTCTTTAGGACTCCCATGAACCTCTCAAAGGGGAACATATTGTGTAGAAATACGGGCCCCAGAATGACAATCTCGTCGACTAGATGAACTAGGACGTGTGTCATGATATTGAAGAAGGATGGTAGGAACACCAGCTCGAAACTGACAAGACATTGCGCCACATCACTCCTTAGCCTTGGTACGATTGCTGGATCGATCACCTTCTGAGAGATTGCATTGAGGAATGCACATAGCTTCACAATGGCTAATCGGACGTTTTCAGGTAGAAGCCCCTCAATGCAACCGAAAGCAGTTGCGTCATAATCACGTGGCAGTCATGTGACTTTAGGTTCTGGAACTTTTTCTCTGGCATATTTATTATTCCCTTTATATTCGACGGGAAGCCAGTCGGGACCATCATACCGAGCAGGCATTCAAAGAAGATTTCTTTCTCTTCTTTCGTAAGAGCATAGCTGGCAGGACCTTCATACTACTTCGGAGGCATGTCGTCTTTTTCGTGCAAACGTTGCAGATCCTCCCGTGCCTCACCTGTATCTTTTGTCTTTCCATACACGCCCAAGAAGCCTAGCAGGTTCACGCAAAGGTTCTTCGTCACGTGCATCACGTGGATTGAGGAGCGGACCTCTAGGTCTTTCCAATAGGGTAGGTCCCAAAATATAGATTTCTTCTTCCACATGGGTGCGTGTCCCTCAGCGTCATTCGGAACAGCTAGTGCGCCGGGGCTCTTTCCAAAGATTACGTGTAAATCATTGACCATAGCAAGTACATGATCACCGGTACGCATGGGGGCTTCTTTCGGTGATCTGCCTCGCCTTTGAAATGCTTGCCTTTCTTTCGACATTGATGGTTGGTCGGAAAAAATCGACGATGGCCCAGGTACACATTCTTCCTGCATTTGTCCAGGTATATACATTCAGTGTCATCTAAACAGTGCGTGCATGCGTGGTATCCTTTGTTTGTCTGTCCTGAAAGGTTACTGAGAGCGGGCCAATCGTTGATGGTCACGAACAACAACGCCTTTAGGTCAAATTCCTCCTGTCTGTGCTCATCCCACGCACATACACCGTTTCCATTCCACAGCTGTAAAAGTTCTTCAACTAATGGCCTTAGGTACACATCAATGTCGTTGCCGGGTTGCTTAGGGCCTTGGATGAGAACTGGCATCATAATGAACTTCCGCTTCATGCACATCCAAGGAAGAAGGTTATACATACATAGAGTCACGGGCCAGGTGCTGTGATTGCTGCTCTGCTCCCCGAAAGAATTAATGCCATCCACGCTTAAAGCAAACCATACGTTCCTTGGGTCCTTTGCAAACTCCTTCCAGTACTTTCTCTCGATTTTTCTCCACTGTGACCCGTCAGCGGGTGCTCTCAACTTCCCGTCTTTCTTACGGTACTCACTGTGCCATCGCATCAACTTCGCATGCTCTTCATTTCTGAACAAACGTTTCTACCGTGGTATTATAGGAGCATACCACATCACCTTCGCAGGAACCCTCTTCCTGGCGGGCTCGCCGTCAACATCACCAGGGTCATCTCGTCTCATCTTATACCGCAATGCACCGCATACCGGGCATGCGTTCAGATCCTTGTATGCACCGCGATAGAGGATGCAGTCATTAGGGCATGCATGTATCTTCTGCACCTCCAATCCTAGAGGGCATAAGACCTTCTTTGATGCGTATGTACTATCGGGCAATTCGTTATCCTTCGGAAGCTTCTTCTTCAATATTTTCAGTAGCTTCTCAAATCCTTTATCAGCCACAGCATTCTCTGCCTTCCACTACAGCAATTCCAGTACGGTACCGAGCTTTGTGTTGCCATCTTCGCAATTGGGGTACAACCCTTTTTTGTGGTCCTCTAACATGCGATCGAACTTCAGCTTCTCCTTTTGACTTTCGCATTGCGTCCTTGCATCGACAATGACCCGGCGGAGATCATCATCTGGTTCCTCTTGATCTTCAGCAGCTTCACCCGTTGCAGCATCATTGGGCACATCGTCTGGTTCCTCTTGATCTTCACCAGCTCCCGCCATTGCAGCATCACCGTATTCAGGGGGCACATAGTTGTCATCGTACTCTTCTTCTTCGCCGTCTTCCATCATAACCCCTATTTCTCCGTGCCTCGTCCAAACATTACAGTGTGGCATGAAACCCTTGTAAAGCAGGTGGGAGTGAAGGATTTTCCGGTTAGAGTAAGACATCGTATTCCCACATTTAGTGCATGGACAACACATAAAACCATTCTACTTGTTTGCCTCAGTCGCATTTAGAAACTCATGCACGCCCTTAATGTACTCGGAGGTGTGTCTGTCACCGTACATCCATTGCCAGTTCATCTGCGTGCATTATATATAATTAAGTGTGTCAAAAACCATTACAGAACATCATAAATAGATAATTAAGTGACCAAATTAATAGAAGTTCATCATCACATTAAAACCAAAGTACATACATAGTTCTCATCTAACAACATATAGCTCTCCATACACATCGAAACTATGTAAAACATTTCAATGCAAAAACAAATGCGATCATAATCGCAACCAAGGTAACAATTGATCCAACGGCATAATGATACCAAGCCTCGGTATGAATGGCGTATTTTCTAATCTTTCTAATCTTCAACCGCATTGCATCCATCTTGATCTTGTGATCATCGACGATATCCGCAACATGCAACTCCAATATCATCTTCTCGTCCTCAATTTTTTTTATTTTTTCCTTCAAGAATTTGTTTTCTTCTTCAACTAAATTTAACCTCTCGACAATAGGGTCCATCTTTATCTTGTGATCATCCACGACTTCCGCAACATGCAACTCCAATTCCATCTTCTCCTCCTCCATTTTTCCAATTGTTTCTTTAAGGAAATGTTTTCCTCTTCAACTAAATTTAACCTCTCCATAAGAGGGTCGGTTGGAATTTCAGGTTCAACTACCTCCTAGACATATAAAAACATCTATGCATGTCAGGTTGGTCGGCATAATTGTCATAAACACTAAAACAAATAGTTATAAATTAAAGATAATATACCACATCCGAATCATAGACAGGACGAGGGCCCACGTGGGCGGATATCAAAACCATCGCACTATATAATAACAAGCAATAATAAACTTAAGAAAATTAGACAAATATCTATCTAAAGCTATAATAACAAGCAATAATAAAAGTAAGAAAAGCATGGACATAACAAGAGGCTCACCACGGTGGTGCCGGTGACGAGATCGACGGGGGCGATCGACGGCGGCGAAGACGGGGACGGGACGTGACGGACCGCTAAACCTAGACAAATCTCAGAGAAAATAGAGCTTCGAGAGGACAAAAGCTTAACTAGTGTGGCTCGGGCATTCCATCGAACACGTTGTGTGCATAGGAGGTGAGCTAGAGCGCCACCAAGCCCTCTCCCCCTCGGCCAGAAAAAACAGAGCAGTGTGCTCTGCTCTTGCGCGAGGGGGTATATATAGGCACCTCATTAGTCCCGGTTGGTGATACGAACCGGGGCTAAAGGGGAGCAAGACCCATTGGTCCCGGTTCGTCGCACCAACCGGGACCAAAAGGTCCAGACGAACCGGGACCAATGGCCCACGTGGCCCGGCTGGCCCCCTGGGCTCACGAACCGGGTCCAATGCCCCCATTGGGCCCGGTTCTTGATTGAACCAGGGCTAATGGGCTGGACAGGCCTGGGCCAAAGCCCTGTTTTCTACTAGTGGATCTTTGCCCCAGGAACTGCAGGCAGTTCTTTGTTTGGTGCTATTCTTTCATTCATGGATATGAACGATTCTATATTGCGGCTTTGGGCACAGTTACTTGGCCTATCTGGCTGGCACGGAACAGTGCTACCTTTGAGAAGAAGATGATCAAATCTCCTTTCGAGATTGATTTTATGGTGGTTTCCTTTCTTCTTTATTGGGCAGGGCTTCAGGTGGGAGACGATGTCAAGCAGCTTCGTGCAGGGGCGGAGATGATTCGCGATGGGATGGGACGATGATACTGATGCGAGCCTGTGATGTGACTATCAAGATTGGAGACTGAACAAAAAAGCACATCAGACCCCCCCCCCCAAGTACCGCATGCTTTTGGATGCTTTTGTTGTTTCTCTGATGCCTGCTCGATTGGAAGATGACTACTATTCGAGCTACGGCACCTGGTGTTTTGCTGTCTTACAAACTTATGGCTTTTGGCCGTCAGTTGTAATAGGTCTAGATGTTTGGTGCTACTAGGTTTTCGCCCCATAGCGCCCGTTTTGACGGCTGGCGGGTGACGTGGGTTTCCTAGTAGTGCGTTGAACTCGCTCTCCCTTTCTCCCTGTTCTTAGACTCATCTCTTTTCTCGGACTGGTTGTATTTCCATTCTAAGTAATGGAAAGGGGGTTAGCCCGGTTAAAAAAAACGATGCAAAAGCTAGACCAATGCGATGGCATGACAGGCAAAACAAGCATGAATGCATGAGCTGTCCCCGAATGACTATATTCGGTTAATTGAGGTAATTGCATGCATATACATACCTTACCTATGCTATATATGGGCACATCTGGCTAGGCAGCTTAGCAATATGTACGGTTTGTTGTTCTACTACTGTTACATAGGGCATCACACGGGAGAACTAACCTAGGTAGCCAGCCCTTGGCATCTGTATTGGACTTAACACCAGGGCTAAGTGTAGGCGTCGCGTCTATGCTGTACTGACTACTGCATGTGGTAGTCATTTGTGAGATTAATTTGGAAAACTGAGTAGCATTTTTTAAATAAACTTATTTCTTCTTCTGGTGAACTATGAAATGTTTATTTATCAAACATTGTGCAATCTTTTGAGTCCATCATCGAGTATTTATTCAATATATTGTGCCATATTTTGACTTGTACATCATGTATTTTGTCCCGAATTGGCTCAAGGGTTCTCAAAGAGTGAGATGCAGTACAATGTTGCTGCATATTTTTATAAATGGCTTGCCAATACATTTCGAGCATACACATGTGTATTGCATAATTTTTTTTGCGAGAAAACTTCCGGTCTATGCAGCTTTAATCATGGTAGTACAACGAACACTAGAAATAATAAAAGTTACATCTGGATCCGTAGACCACCTAGCGACGACTGCAAACACTGAAGCAAGATGAAGGCGCACCGCCGTCATCGTCCCTCCCACGCCGGAGTCAGGCACAATTTGTTGTAATAGACAGCCGGAAAGACGTCATGCTAAGACCGCAGAGGACCAGCGCACTAGAACAACAACCGCCGCCGATGGAGAATAATGTAGATCAAAAGGATCCAACCCGAAGACACATGAACATTGACGAATAACAATGAGATTCGAGCAAATACACTGAGGATAGATCCGCCTTCCTAAGAAGGACAGAAACCCTAACAAATCTCAAAGCAGCGACTAATAACGGACACCAGAAATAAAATAAGCACAACCAGATCCATAGACCATCTAGCGAGGAGTACAGGCAGTGAAGCAAGTCGAAGGCGCGCCACCACCATTGCCCCTCCCTTGCCAGAACCAGGCAAAACTTGTTGTAGTAGACAACTGAGAGGTCGTCGTGCTAAGGCCCCATATGGCCAGCGCACAGAACAGCAACCGTCGCCGATGAAAAATAACGTAGAATGAAAGGATCCAATGTGCAGACACACGAACGTAGACGAATGACCAACAGATCCAAACAAATCCACGAAAGACAGATCCATATGAGACACACCTCCACATGCCAATCAACGATGCTAGCCAATTAATAAGCTCGAATGATGCTTAAACTAGAGTTCATCTTCCACTACTAGAGCAATTGATGTCTAGACGACCAATTTACATAATTGTTGATCTAAAAAATGGCAATAAATAAAATTGATTTCGAACTAGATTAACTCCTCAATTCTATGAAGGCCCACCAAATGAGAGAGAAAAAGAAGACTTCAGATTTTGAAGGACAACGGGACAGGTGGAATGAAACAGTGCCACTTATATTTTCAAGCTTTGCCTGACAACACACATATTGCTTATTTCTCAACACACCTGTGTGGTGGTGTCCTTGGTGCTCTCTAAATGTCCGTCCTGCTTGCGAGATTCTGTCTCCATGGATGGCCTCTTGTTTACTGGTGTGTTTCTTGCTCTAGGTGTGGCTTCGGCTGATCGGTGCCCTTCATTGCTTTTACTCTTTTAATCATGTTGGTTTGCACAATAAGTATCTGAATGGCAAATCTCATCGAACACCTATAAGCTTTAACTCCTTGAAAGATTATCTTTTGAGGTGTTAAGCTCACTCTAACCATACTCTAAAACCATTAACTCCTCACAAAAATATCTAGAGAAGCATCGGCGGCTGCTCAAATTTGAGCAGCCGAACACAACTCTCAGTTAAAGATTCCCTCTCTCTCTCTCTCTCTCTCAACTTTCTTTGTGAACATAACTTTGCATTTGGAAAATACAAACCAGATGGAAGTAAAAGACAGGTAAGAGAGGTTGATATGCATGAAGATGATTTAATTTTCATAATAGGTGCTAGCCTTTGTGGGGACAGATATATAGGATACTCACGCACTTTAGACTTCATCATGTTCATGTGCATCTTGAGTGTGCTCATGCTTATATGTCTCTCTTGTCCATTGTATAAGGGACCAAAGCTTCTATATATAAATCTCGCATTTATTTCATTTGCCTGATTGTGTATTAGTAAGAGTCAACTTTGTATTTCAAACCTATGTGAGAGATTGGAGGATACCAATGTGCATGCTAGCAAGCACACTTCTCCCACTGTTACGCAATTTATGGACATGTGATTTGGTAGCGCCAGGGAACCTGATATAAGCGGTATGGAAGATGGAGATGGAGAATGTCGTCGACCGTCTGCTTGTCATCGATATGAGTCGCAAATGTGCTCACTGGACGCTTGTGAAGGTGACGCGCTGCACATGGAGCACACTAGTGGCTGGGGCGCCACCTGGTGGCGCCACTTGAAGCGAGATGTTGCGATACCTAATTTGCTGTTGTCCATTCAGCTGGCTTGTTTGGTCCATGTTTTCATAAGATGAGCATTTCTAGGAGTCTGAGAAGATAAACGCTATTCAGATGCATCAGTAAGTTACATGGATATAAGTGCACCGAAATAACAATGATGTCCATCACAGATTGATATTTGTTAGGAAAGTAAGCATCTAGTTACTTAGTGCACATGTATAGAGGAAGTTAGGCATGTCTTGCAGCAGAGAAAAGTTCAGATCAGCTTAAAACTGATTGTAGAGATAATGAGGACCACCCATTATAGTTGGTCCAAAGGTACTTAGCACTGGAAAGAAGACCTACGAAGATACAACCTGATGGCATAGAAAACGTATTACAGACTACTCTTATTAGTTTCACAGCCCTCCATTGCCCCCACTGAGCGGACGCTCGCCTTCATCATCACCTCCTTGAGCAGCTGTTCGTCAGCGCCATCGAAGTACTCCTCAATGTAGACCACGTCCCTCTTGCAGGTGTCAAGACTGTTCTTCTGATGCTTGTTACGCAGTGTCAAATGGAAAGATCAAGTATGGAGATAAGTCACCATCCACTAGCCCGGTCTTGTAAACTTTGTTGTCGCTGATGATTATTGATGTTTGAATGCATCAGAAACCAATTTTTTGCTCCAACAAAATCTAGAGAAGAAACAAAGACAATTGTGTAAGTATACAAAATTGCAGAACATATGTTTTTAGTGAAAAGATGAGCATGAACTAATCATTACCATGCAGCAACATTACATAATACTCCCTTTGTGAACTAATATAAGATATTTTAGATCACTAAGACCTTATATTAGTTTACAAAGGGAGTACAATGCAGTGCAAGGCAAAATAAATAAAGTCTCATCTTGTCCAAACCGATGGTTTACTTCTCTTATTTTTCAAAATTAAATCACGGATCACAACCATGAGTGCCAAATCCACTGTGTACAACGGGAACAAATTATGGAGATGGGAGAGGCAGGGGAAAATCACCATTTCAGGGCACCATTCTGAGCTCAGTAATGGCGTTGAGTCCACATGCTTCTCATATGAACTGTCAACCAAATTAATTAAATGCTACATGTCACTGCACACAATCATATTTAAGTGCCGAAAGACAATCGAAACCAGTTTAGAAACTATATATAAAAAAGCGAACTAATCAATTTAAACATGGAGTTTTGCGGTAGATGGGTTTTTGTGCCGTGCAAACAGGCTGCAGCTAACAACAGACAACTGTTTTAGTAAAAGTCAAAGAATTGCAGACCACATGCCAGTAGACCGGAATGTTTCTATTAGACTAACCAGCTACCATCCAGTGGTCATGGCCTTGACGACACAAGACTAACACTACAGTCCATGATGTTTAAATACATCGTGAAGGAATTCATCAAGTGAACCAACATTTTTAAATGAGTAAATCAGTAAAGAAACCCATTCAGCTTGTCACATAAAAATATGCATACCTCTATACCATGAAGTAAGGCCTCACTAGAAAGAAAGCCTGACATCTGGAAATATCAAATTGCAAAAGGGTCAGGACGGATGGAAAGTCAAAACTACAAAATGGAAGAAAGAAAAAGATAGTTCAGACCTCTTTCTCAATCATCATTATGATTGTTATAAAGCTTCAGGTATGTAAGGAGGGAATAACTCATGGAGTTTGGATGGACGGACTCCCAATCTAAGCTTGATGGTGGGAGAGTTGTAACTGAAATAGGCAACAAAGTAACTAAAAGGAAATGTGCATCATTACTCTAACTGACAAGACTTCAGTATACAATTAGTACCTGGCAATTTTTGGCTTATAAAATCCTTGACACACTCTACAGGGACAACAAAATTCCCTCCCCCCATCATAGTTGCTCTTCTTTTACATTTTCTCTGTTTTCAAAGTGTACCGATAATCCATAAGCTAATAGAAGGGGGAAACTGTCACCAAACTGTAGTACGGATGCAAAAAATGTTGCTAAGCTCAAACTCTCCTTTCTATCAATGCATCAAGATGCAAGGCTTTTGCAGTTTCTCGAAAAATAGAAGTGCGGCAAACCAGCTAATATTGGAAAAGTAAAGGAATCAAACATTCTAGAAAGCAATTATGTCCAAGTGGATTGTTTTTTTTTTCAGTCGAGTGGTTGTCTTCTAGACAATCTTGTACGGCTGACACCTTTGTCATAAAGTCATTTTAAGGCACACAATCCAGAGGGTCAATGTAACCAATTGTTCATGGTGATGGCAAAGCAATTACTTATTAAACATTTCAGTTATCTAAGGGGCTCGTAACAAGTACCTAAAACTCTATGGCCGCAAGAGAACCATGGGATTGAAATGGTGCAAATCATGAGATGATACAGTGACCACAAGAGCTGAGTTTGCCCACTTAGATGCTCACCCTGAGAATGACATAGGCTGACACCTTTGTCATAAAGTCATTTTAAGGCACACAATCCAGAGGGTCAATGTAACCAATTGTTCATGGTGATGGCAAAGCAATTACTTATTAAGCATTTCAGTTATCTAAGGGGCTCGTAACAAGTACCTAAAACTCTATGGCCGCAAGAGAACCATGGGATTGAAATGGTGCAAATCATGAGATGATACAGTGACCACAAGAGCTGAGTTTGCCCACTTAGATGCTCACCCTGAGAATGACATACCATTGACACACAATTCTGATGGGTTTTGTGCTATTTAGAACAACCTGCAGGCATGCCATGGTATTTCAAGAACAGGATTCCGATACTCAATATGTATTAAGGAAAGAAAGGTGAGTTAAACAACAACAAAAATTACTGACATGCCCTCCAAAACAGATCCAAAACGAATAACAACTGCAATTTTGATCTACTTGCTCTATATCATTCTTTACATCCCCTTCACTAATTAATACACTTCACTTACATACTTCAGCAGCCAATTCAGAATACTGCAAAGGATGACAATGACACATATCACAAGATTGTTTTATTACAATGTGATTATGTGAAAACAATGTAAATACAGAATGACGCTACCCATACGAGCACAATACACATTCATTAATATATAATTTTTAAAACTGTACTGTAAGATCTTTCTGTCGTTTATGCGAAACCAAAACACCCATATCAGCTCTCATCTTAATAGTTTTGCCAAATATAAGATGTGTTGTAATGAAAGTGGACGGACCGCTGCCATCAATTGCTTTTTTAGTGTAGCTGTATCAAGCCGGCAAATAAGCAAGTGTTGGGAAGTGAGTGTTAGGAGTTACTACAATATCAGTAGGTCCATACATAAATGGAAAAGGAAAATTAGGACTACATGGTGACCTACCTATAGAAGATGGACACCTTAAAGCAGTGTGTTGTTGGACTGGAATCACCCTTGCCTCACTGTAAGAAATATAGCCTAGTGCCACCGTGATTATCAAAAGCAAAGAGACATCAACCGGCTTAGATTGAAGGAATCCAATGAGTCTTGGGCATGAAGGGAGGGGGAGAGGGATAGAGAGAGATGGATCTGGAGTGGAGGAGGGAGAAGGATTGGGAAAGCAGACCTTGGCATTGACCATAGCTGGATGACTCCCCCCGATCAGTGCTCCTACCTGGTCGGTTACTCGTCGGCGTCGCCCCTATGCTCCAGATCCGGCGGGGAAATCGGCTGGCCCGGCCCCCTTGACTCCTCTCCTGCTGCAGCCGCAAGGCTCCCCGGAGGAAGACGCGGAGGAGAGAGACGAGGATAGGAGGACGGATCTAGACGGATGTGAGGAAGGAGTGGGGGCAGGGGAGGTCGTTGGTGTGTCACCCGCCGCTGGGAGTCGCCGGAATCAGCCGGCATGGGATGGCGGTGGCGGTGGCGGCGAGGAGTCGCGGTGGGAGAGAGAGATCGTAAGAGAGGAGACGAGGGGAGGCTTGCGTGCGCCTCAGGCTCCTTCACTCGACGGCCGTGGATGAGGACGATGGGATGGGGTAGATTTGGTGGAGAAAGAAGGCGGCGGCGGAGCACCAGGGAGGGGACGAGAGAGGAAGGAAAGAATGCGTCGAGAGGAGACGAAGAGGAAGAGCTGGGCTGCCTTCGAGGGGAAGGAAGGAAATGAGGTTTCCTTTCTCTCCTGTTTTACGAAGGGAAGTGTTATCTGGGAAGGTTTCTCGCCAAAAATTAAAACATCGTTTTAGCCACAACGAGACAATCGGGAACGGCAGCGCGAGCGATTAAACAGTGCGTCGATGCCTCGAGGGCTCGCCCTTTGCGCCATCCTTAAAGGGTTTAATGAGCGGCGGCCCACATCGCACCTTACATGCACAGTTATTCCAATGAGGTGTGTCTCAAGAAAAAGTCATTCCAATTTGTACGTACATGTAAGCTTGATTAAGACCGGTGCAATATTAATGCATGCATGCATGCATATGACTGGTCCAAATGTGCCGAATTGTTCGGGTTAAAGCGCATAACTAATATAGGCCCAGGCAGACCTGCGTAACTAGTTCTTTAATATTTCCTCCTGCAAAATGTATGGTTAATTGCTTTTGAGAGCACTCATTTTTTCTTAACTGAGTAAAACATACATCTTTTCGTCATGCAACTTTGCACGTTATGTTGTACAATAAACATGGAATTTTATTTCTACATGCTAACGATTTTATTATTCACCATAGGAGCCAAAACTGCCACCCCCTATCTAGGCATGGTTAACCTGATATCTTTGTTCCTGCAATGAAACATGAAGTATATGAAAGGAAAGGGGATGTTGCAAAGTTATCATGACTAATTTCGTAGAACTGATCATGCTAGCTTTTGTGGAGAACAGTTTTGTGATGTACTCACACTGTTAAACCTTTTATATGGTCATGCTTATATGTGTGTATCATTCGTTCTTGCATGGAAGAATGATTCCATATATATACCCCAGACTGATCACATGTGCTAGATTGTACTCCCTCCGTAAAGAAATATAAGAGTGTGTAGCTCACTGCCTTAAAGTGATCTAAATGCTCTTATATCTCATTGCAGAGGGAGTATATCAATAGGGTAGCTAGCTAGATGCCAGTCTTTGAGCTAGTTATTCTATAACATACATGATGTTATTGTACTAGTATATTAGCAATGTTTTGACCGGAGGATACCAAGATGAGTCCTGCTATACCCAACATTTATACCAACCAACCGGAGCTAAACGTTGGTGCAGGAAACAGAAGTGCAGTGAAGCATGCGATTTTGCATTCTACACATGTCGGACAGGAAGCATCATGCACATAGTACTTCCAACAAGCTAGCTTCGGCCACTGCAAGGTCACTAGCACGCATTGTCGCCGCTTCTTCTTCTGCAGCGCAGTAGGCGAGGGGTGATGTGAACCTGTAAACGTTAGGCATTGGCGTGGCTCCAAACATAGCAGCTCGTGAGCTCCCGATGCATTGACGTGGCCCCGTCTACTTCTCAACAATGTAAAGGTGTTTGGTTGAGACAAGTTAGCAGGTGAGGGCATTACTCACGTGCTAATTTGCAGTTCTTCCTTACACGAACACAATCACTGACCAGCACAAACAACATGTAGGAACCCGACACATGGTGCTACCAGGAGTGGCCCTACATGTAGAAATATTATGTCTGAAGAGTGCTTCGCTCGGGATAATGGTGCCTCATATATTTACTTTTGAACTCCTAAAGAGAGATTCTGACTTGTACTTTTTTGGTTGAAATACAAAAAAAAAATGACACATTCATTAATTAGTAAAGTATTTTATAAGTCGACATGCCAAAGGAATAATAATAACACAATACTCTCCTTAAGCCATGCTACTAGCTGGCCTAGCACACCCGAGTGCACATGTGCTTGATATGATTTCTCAAAAAAAAATGTGCTTGATCTATAATGTATTATACACGTGGAATAGTGAATCCACTATCCAAGCTACTTAACATATATAATCTGAACTTAGCTCAGATGATACCAGTGATCAAATTCTATACTTGGCACTGGTGCTTGGCTTGTACCTCGCAGGTGCTCATGGGGGTATGTTGTGTGTGCGTGCGTTTATAGGGGATGAGTCTGTGTGTGTATCGATGTTATGTTGTGTTAGAAAAGCCCCTTAACAGAATTTAGGCGATCGCCTGTCTTGTCGAGCTAGCTGATGCCATACTTGTCTCCAAACCAAGTTGTCCACCATCCTAGCTTGGTCGTGGATGGCATGGGCAGAAGGTGTGCTCCACGGGCAGCCTCGCATTAGAGCATCTCCAGCGGTTGCCCCCTAGGAGGCTAAAAAATTGTCGTTTGAGGGTGAACCTGACACTAAAACCGGCGCCAGGGCGATTGGATTCCCAACCACCGCCTTCAGGACGCCCCCAGGCGCCGATATCGGCCCATTGACGTAAATATCACCACTTTTTGGCCCAGTTCAGCGAAAAATCGGCCGGATATCGGCGCAAATCGGCCCATCTTCGTCGCGGTTCGGCGCAAATTTGGCTAGAATAATTTTTTTATCACATAGTACCTCGCAGAAAATCAATAGAAATCAAATAGTTCAACACAACAAGTATTTCAATAAAAATTATATAGTTCAGCAAATAAAAACTCATATTTCATCACACGTTGAGCTAGGCGTTGCCCTTAAGACTCCATAGGTGCTCCACTAGATCATGCTGCAGTTGTTGATGCACCTGTGGGTCTCGCATCTCCTGACGCATATTGAGGAAGGCAGTCCAGGTTGCCGGTAGCTGGTGAACAACTTGCGCAAGAGGACCCTGCCGGTAATATGGTTCAGTGTCAAACACTGACTCTTCCTGCTCGCTCTCAATGATCATGTTGTGCAAGATGACACAACAAGTCATGATCTCTCATATTTGATCTTTCGACCAAGTCTGAGCGGGGTACCGGACAACAGTAAATCGAGATTGGAGCACACCAAATGCCTGCTCGACATCCTTCCTGCAAGCCTCCTAAACCTTCGCAAAGTAAAAGTTCTTGCCTCCTGGAACAGGGTTTGAGATAGTCTTCACAAATGTAGACCATCTCGGATAGATGCCATTTGCTAGATAGTATCCATTGTTGTAGTGCCGCCCATTGACCTCGAAGTTCACCGGAGGAGCATGACTTTCAAAAAGCTTGCCAAAGACAGGGGAGCACTGCAGCACGATGTCATTGTGAGTTTCTGGCATACCAAAGAAGGAGTGCCAAATCCAGATGTCCTATGTGACCACTGCCTCAAGTACCACACTTCAACCGCCTTTGGCGCCTTTGTACATCCCCTGCCAAGCAAATGGACAGTTCTTCAATTTTCAATACATGCAATTGATGCTTCCAAGCATCCCAGGAAATCCTTTGCTTCATTATGTGCTAGGATCCGAGCAGTGTCTTCAACATTGGGTGATCGCAAGTATTGCGGTCCAAATACTGCCAGCACTGGACGACAGAACTTGTAGAAACACTCAATGGTCGTGGACTCGGCCATGTGCCCATAGTCAACGACGCCGAAATACTTTGTCGCCGTGGAGTGGAGCGTCGGCAAAGTAGTCAGAGTAGAGCATGCAATAGCCTTCTAGTCAACGCTGGTTCT
The DNA here is from genome assembly GCA_902687465.1 of Secale cereale. Lineage (NCBI taxonomy): Eukaryota > Viridiplantae > Streptophyta > Magnoliopsida > Poales > Poaceae > Secale > Secale cereale. The sequence continues at coordinate 815,924,189 of LR738714.1, forward strand.
TTGCTTTCAGTCGCCCCGGCGCCGAGCCACCTCACCACGGCTTTGCATTGCTTGCGAGCAGGCCGGTTAGGGCGGCGAGTAACATGAGATGCTCTTGGTCCTGGACGTCGGCGGCGGCTTCCTCCTCTGAAAAAAGGCGCGGGGAAGGTGGTGAGGAGGTTGCTGGGGCGAAACCTTCTCTCTTCTCCGACGGGCAACGGCCTATCTAGTGGCGGTGGGCGGTGGGGCGGCGCCGGGGCGGCGCCGGGATCGGCAAGGTGGTGGGGGCGTGGGGGAGGGGGCGATTCTGTCGACTTTTCGTCTGACAGTGTGGCACAGATGCGGCTTTTCCTTCCGCCGGAGCCCCCGAATGCCCCCCCCAGTGCGTTGGGTACGGCCTGGAATCGCTGGGCTAAAAAAACGGCCGAGCCGGCGGATTTTGGCGTCTTGGTGGCGCGACTGGGCAGAAATTTCGGCGTCGGCGCTAAAAAAAGCGTCGTGGAGGGCCTGTTGGGGGCGCGGCTGGAGATGCTCTTACGTTGGTGATTTGAACACCATCGCTGGCGAAGTGGCATGAGAACGGGGTCGACAGGGGTGAGATCATAAGATAAGAAAAAAGGAAAAGAGAAAAATAATGACTTACTTCACCGCAAAAAAAAGAAAAAGAAAAATAATAACATACTGGCTGGTGAGTCCCACTTGGGTTTAGAAAGAGGCTACT